>CM053792.1:35569403-36256903 GCA_028749045.1 Cupressus sempervirens
ATTCATGGTTTAGTCGATAACTTTGGAAGTAAGATTTTGTGTGTTTGATGTATTTAATGGAACAAATGTGACTAGGTGGAATTTAACATGGTACGTAGTTTAATTCTTGTGTTTTTAATTATTACAAGGTTGATGTAAGACATGAAGATATTTTGTTATATTTTTTAAATTAACTCATGGCTATGCAATATTTGATGATAGGACCTACTAATGGACATTGATAATTGTGTCGGTGATTGAAAAAATGTTGAATGATTTCACACCCACTTATTTTATAGTTATTTTTTAGGGGTTGGACACAACTAATACACTGATGCTATTGTTGGAAACAACTAATGTTGATAAATGAAAAGGAGAGATTGTTGGATAGAAGTGGTGTTGATAAAGAACAAGGTCATAATCTAGCTACAAAGTGTATTCAGAAGAGTTATATTAGTTTTTTATATTTTCATTGATGTCAACATGTTTGACTATACTAATTCATGTAAGTTACAATCGTCTAAAGGGTGTGATATTGGTGAGAAAAGTGAAAGACGAAGTATAAGATGAAGTTGGCAAGTGAAAGGATTAAGAATTAGTACATTGCACCGAGCTAGAGAATGTGGTCGGTAAATGAAGAATATGAAAGGTGAAGTAAGTTAGAATAGTATTAACCGAGTATGGAGAAGGTTGGAGGAGGAAGAACATAATTCACTAAAGGTAGAACAATTTGTGAAAGGTCGAGTAAAGGGTGACATCAAGTGAAGATCTAGACTATTCTAGAAGATTATGAGATAAGGATGAAGATGGTTAGCAAGATCAATGGTTGGAATAATTTAGGAAAGATCTAAAGATGAAGATTTGAAGTGTGTTTAGTGATCCAAGGTGAAGTACAAATTTCAAGGTTAAAATGTTTTCTTAAGTGTCTAGATTCAATGTATCTGAGATGGAAGAGATTCATCTATATTTGTGATTAAGCAAAAAAATCTAATGCATGAGAAGAAGCAGAAAAAATATCTCTATTTAAGGAAGAGACAAGAAGGCAAAGCCAATTTCATTGAATGCTTGTAAGTCCCTTAGAGAGGCCATTCATTGAAGGGTGACATTGTCTAGATGATCTTTGGTAAAAATCTCCTAATAGGGTCACACTTAATATTATGCTTGTAACATTTGACAGGGTTGGCTCTTAACAAAGTTCACATCAGAAGAGCGAAATTATTTTGGGGGACTAGTCCTTGGTGGTTTTTACCCTAATCGGGTTTCCACATTAAAAACTATGGTATTAATGTGTTCATGGATGTTTTGCATTTTATTTTCATTTACATTTTAAAACTATTTTTATTTCTACAAGTCAGTTAATGATGTTGATACTCAGTATAGGAAGCAAAATATGGTTGATGCATAAGGTTAATTAAGTTTTTTGTGTTTATTGAGTTGATTACTGATGAGCTAAAAAATTTATAAGTGTGGTGAATTACTTGAAAGAGCTTGAGGATAAATGATAAGTCAAAACAACATTAACCAAGCAAGAGAAGGTTAACCAATAATGTCTAATGTTAACCAAGTGCAATATTAACCAAGTATGGAGAATGTCGGAGAAGGAAGAACATAATTTGGTAAAGGCATAATAGTTTGTGAAAGACTGGATAAAGGATGGTATCAAGTCAATATCTAGACTATTCTAGAAGATTTTGAGATAAGAGCAAAGACGATTAGCAAGATCAATGACTAGAATAATTCAGGACAGATCTTGTGATGAACATTTGAAGCATGTTTAGTGATCCAACATGAATCAAAAATTTCAAGGTTAAATTTTTTCCTGAAGTGTCTAAATTCAATGTATCTGAGATGGAAGATATTGATCTATGATTGTGATAAAGCAGAAAAATCTAATGTATGAGATGAAGCAAACAAAAAATGTCTATTTAAGGAAGAGACAAGAAGGAAAAGGAAATTCCATTGAATGTTTGTAATACCTTTAGAGAGACCACTCATTGAAGGGTGACAAGGTCAAGATGATCTTTGGTGAAAATCCCCTAATAGGGTTGTACCTAGTAGTGTGCTTGTAACATTTGATGAGGTTATCTCGTAACCAAGTTGACTTTAGAAGAGTGAATAATCCCTAGTGGTTTTAACCCTAATCAGGTTTCCACATTAAAAATAATGGTTTTAATGTGTTCATGGATGTTTTGCATGTAATTTTCTTTTACAGTTAAAATTGTTATTATTTTTGCAAGTCGGTTAATGAAGCTGATACTTGGTGCAGGAAGTAAAATATGTTTGATGCATAAGGTTACTTAAGTTTATTGTGCTTATTGAGTTTATTATTGATAAGTTAAAATTGTTATAAGTGTGGTGAATTATTTGAAAGAGCCCGAGGACAACTAATCACCCCTCCCCCCCCCCCCCCCCCCCTCAAAGTTATCCAACATTATGCACATAAAAAATGTTCCTATATTTAATATCTCAAATATTAACCAAAAGATTTGCAAAAAATATCTAATTTATGATTAGATTAAATTTTAATATTCTAGATAAATACTATTGACATATATTGGGTTCCTAACTATGTACATGTGGGTCATAATTGGCCTAGTCTTATAGCATGTATAGGACCATGTTCACATAGTGAATCCTCTCCCCTAATGTAAAATCTCTTTGATGCAAGAGTCAAGAACAAAGGAGAATAAATGCCCTCATCAAGAAGTATTATATTGTGGAGTTCGATCCCACGAGTGGCCTTTCTCAAAAAGTGTACACAAAGGCTTGTATCTTGTGGAAAACTAAATTTCTCATTTCTCCATTAAGAACTCACTTTCATTAGCTTCCTTGTGAAATTGGGAGGTGTAAAAGCCCGAAAGAAATTTGGGAAGAAATAATGTGTGTCCTTTGCACTCCTAGGGTGATTGAATCCAGAAAACACTTTATTTTGGATTGTGATGCTTATTGCAAAATTAGGGGAAATTGTCATAGTTTTTTTAGTCAGGGGGTTGTTGAGAAATTGGGGGAGCTCACCAATGAGACTGCATAGAAAAAGAATGGAATTGGTTAATGATGATTGTCCCATTGAAAGTGTAGGAACCAAATGTGGTTCAAATATTAAGGGTAATTGATAAGATTTATGATCCGATTCACCTTGCATCTAAATGTCAATTTGGGGTCATAAACTAATGAAAGGTACAATGATTTTCTACTCAAGGAATGAAGATAGCATTCCAGCTGGGGATGAGTGCAGCTAGAACACTTGGAAAGAGACCTACAACAAACCAAAATAGAATCGATGAGAAGAATTATCACTTCGTAGTGACATGACCTAAACTAAAACTTTTAAAGAAAAATATTCTAAGCATCTAAAAGTATTGTAAAACATGAAAATTTAATCTTCAATTTAATATTGCAAGAAAACAAACCACAAAAAATTGAATTCACAATTAAATCCAAAATAATTACATAATAAATGATTAGTTATTCACAATTACATAAAGTAAAATATATAAACTAATATAATAATTCTATATATGAAATTAAGATAACAACACACAAAAATAAAAACACACATTCAATATAAAGCAAATATGAATCAATGATAACCATTTATAGTAACATTAAATAAATATATAAACTAATATAATAATTATATTTATGAAATTAAATTAAATTAAATGAAAATACAGTTCTAATCTAAAACAAATCACTAGCCATCTCGAGAAGTGGATCTTGCCTCCTCAATCCACTTAGTAATGGAGCACAAATAAATTTCTACTTTTTTGCAATCAAAATAATGATGTTTTGTCCATGCATAAATAATATAAAATTTACACAGAATTCTGTTATAAGAAAATTTGTGTAAATAAATCTATGTATTTGATAATAAATTTGATATAAATATGCTTCTTCTTGTTGTTACAATCAACCAAATATGTAGAGGTTCTGTATACAGAAAATAATAGAAATGGGGAATAAAATAGCTAGTTTGTTTTTGTACGTGGCCATAAAACTATAGTTATAGTGGCCTGCATTAAACCTTGGATACTTAATCCACAAATTACAACAGTAAACTATAACAGAAAGTAAATAGATTTTAGTTCATATAGCTGGGAGATAGGAATAAAAGATCTCATTTCCTCCAAATAACATTTCAACCATGAGTACTTCCTTCCAATAAGAAAGTATTGTTCTTTTTCTTCATATGGCTAGCAAAAATGTGTATATTATAACAACAACCAAAATATGTAAAGTCCATCTATCAACCCTCCTTCTTATGTGGTAGATATCCATAAATTTGAAATAGCCTATTATAATAACTAATAAAATAAGAAAATTTCAAATAATTATTAAATGACACATAATTTTCCTTCCATATAGTTGGAAATGTAAGAGTCAAAGGTAGAAATATAAGAATGAGTCATGCAACCTCATAAAAAGTTGTTTTTATATGAATCAACTCTTGTCCAAGATGTAACAAGAAATTTTTATAAAATAGGTGACAAGAGGTTCATGCAAAATAGGTGACATGAAGATTTGTATCCACAAATTAGAATGTTGCAAGTTATATATGTCATGACCTAAAGTATTTTTGATTAGTAAAAATAATCAATAAATAATTTATATAATTCAATCCCAAAGCTATATTAAATACTGCACGCACACACACACACACACACACACACACACATTAAATCACATGCAACATAAAATGATAAAATGTGATGAAATAGAATGGAAATAAAATACAAAAGTGAGTATGAAGGTACATAAAACATATTAAAATATGGCATAAAACTGTGTCATAAATGGCTCCCATCATTACCCCAAACTTAACATTTTCCAATCCATGTGCAATCTTTTATTTTTGAAAGGAAACCTTGGATTTATAGAATTTTCCTTGTTCAGCTGTAAATTTTATAGCTCATGTTGAATTCATTGTGTTCTTCATTTTGCATCTTTCATTTTAACATGCACACCTCCAAAATTTAGTTTCATTGTGCTCTCTCTTAATTTTGCATTTTGCATAGCATTATATTTCTACAATGGTAGATGTATAGGAGGTATTATGGAAAATTTGCCAATACACATGAGCTTGGTAAGAATGAGTAAAATGGTAGGCAATGCAAATGATTAGCAAGGGGGAATTAATAGGGTTCATGAATGATGGAATAGAAAATATTAGTTAGGAAATAATGGTTTTTTAGATAGAATGAACAAAGATAAAGGATAATGGGTCAAAATATATGTAATAAGAATGGTGTACCTCCCCCAAACTGTAATGGTTGACCATCCTCGGTGATGAAAGTAATGGGTATAATTAACCAAATACTCTCACTATATTTATTTGAGCTTCCCCTAAGCTCCATCTATACTACCTCAAGTCCCTTATGACCTATGTATGGCTAGAGAGGTGGTGAATGGTCTTCCTAACACTTCACCTTCACCCTTCAAATTCATCTCTACCTTCTAGGTACCCACAAGCCTTTACAAAGGCAACCAAACTTCACTTACACCTCACTCCCTTGCACCCTCCATGATCTTAAGCCTTAATACACCCCCTTACACTACCTTCCATCTTTCCACCAAGTTTTAGGACCAATCAATAGGTTTTGAGCACTTTTGTAAGCCCAAACAACAATTTGCTCTAGGAGACCTAATTGGGGGCTCTTCCTTGTAGCCCTATTTCACAATCTTAGCCATTAAAATCAAAAAACTTGCAAGGAAGCTACCAAAAAAATTGGATAATCTTACATAGGTCATGTAAACCTAAAAAATTCCAAAAGATGGGTTATGGGTCTGTCCTCCTTACCCCTTAACCATCAAGCCCTAGTTTAGGCCTATTAAGGGCTAAAACCACAAGTTACTCCAACACACACCTTGCTCTAAAACCCACTTCACAAATGGTTGTGCCAATTCCATAAGAATCTCAAAACCTCTCTAACTCTAAGGTTTCAAGCACCTAAACCTTCCCCATTGATCTCTGCAATGTCTTCTTGTAGATGTCTACTCGCCAAGCACATAGAGATGCTTAGCCTAATAAGCTCCAAAAGACCTCAAGCTGGTGGGTGGAATAAAAAATAACTTCAAAATTGCTTCCTCCATCCTATCCCCTTTCTCCTTGCAGAAAATGGGACTTTTCCACTAGTGGGTTTAGGAGGGAGAATCCATTCTTGTCTGAAACCATGACTGTTGTCTAGGGTAAAGAGTGAGCAATAATAAAGCTAAAACTTTAGCCTAGCTATTTATAGTGACCAAAAGGTCTTAACAAAACATCCAAAAAAATTAAAGAATATTTAAATACAACAAATCAATTCAAACTACAAGCTAAGAAAACAAAATCATACACCAAAAGGTACTCACTGTCATAATAGTACTTTCAAATTTCCCACCAAAAGCTTGTTCACTTTATTGATTCAACTTGTGTACCATATCCAACCTCTTCCTTGGCTAAAAAACAAAAGAGATAGGTCATGTATTTTGGTATTTCCCCTCCTCTCACATTTGATCAATCATTCCATGGCCATGACTATTGGCCTTCCCAAAAATTAGAAAAGTTGCTCAGCAACAAAAATTGTTGCTTAACAACTTTTTTGACAATTTTGTAACTTTAATTGTTTCTCACTCTAAATACCTTCAAAAGCATAAAAATTCATGTCAAAATATAATAGACTTCTAATAATCATAAAAATGCATAATTTTGGTCAAATTATAGCGTTGACCAATGTTGACTAACCCATATCTTGCTCCTAGGTCTTATTACAACATGAACAAAATTGCTTAAATGAACTCTAGAGATGCTTGAAACCTAAAATAAATTTTTGTGATAACCTAGACACTTATTACCATCCAAACATGTCAAAATTATGGTTTGACTGGGCTGGTCAAGACCTTGGGCCACTACACCACTCGGGAAACAAGGAGAGGCTAGGTATGAGTGTTGCATAATAATCAATATTAATAAACTTAAGAGATAAAATAATGAAAAATAAAATTGATTATTTTACTAACATGCATGTCCAGAGAGGCCAAGTTTTGAATTTAAAAGATCTTAGCAACTATAAAGCACAAACAAAGAAGGAACCAAAAATGCTGACTAGAGTGACTATTGCAAAAAAGATAACCATATGAAAGAAGCAATATAGAGCACACTAAAGGGAGTTGAATCCATTTCCCATACCACCTTGACTAAATGTGTGGTGCAGATAGTGGGTGATTATAGTTATGGTGATCACAAAAAATTGAAGCATAACCACACAACAATCCAACAAGAGATAAAAGAAACACTAAGAGAGAAAAAGGCAAAGAAGCAACTAAGTATCTTTGAAAAATGTTTAGCAACCCAAATTTTGCATTTTTCCAATTTTTATAATTTTTTATTTTTTTAATAATGACAAGTGATCTTTTCCAAGCCAATTTTTAATCACTTACTACCTAATGCATTGTAAAAATAGTTTTCACCACTAAGAACTTATTTTGCAGTTAATATCCGTCTGAAATCACTTTTCAGCTATGAACTAGCCAACAATGTTTGAAGGTTTTCATCGTTGGATATTTTATTTCTTTTTTCTTTCTTTCATTTTTTTTCATTTTTGAATGACGGTATGGAATGACCAAAAAATAAATAAAGCCTTATATGGATGATGAAAAGTGATACCATCTAAATCCTAAGTTCTTTTCATGTCCTGGCAAAAGGTACTGTTGATACTAGATTGCATAATGAACTTGAAATGATGAGAAATAATAACTTGAGCATGATAACCTATTTCCCACAAGACCAATCTTGATCCATGTATCTCATGCCACTAAATCTAGAAGCATCTTGTAGAACTTTGGAACATACTTGGCTAAAAGAATTACTCATAATGATGACAATTCTCAAAAGACAGATTGCTCTATGATGACACCACGTGATCACCTAGCATGAAGCTATGCACTATCCAATCCTTTTTAAGGATAAGAGATATTCATTGCATGTAATAATCACCTTCATTATCAAGGACAAGATGGTGGAATGAAATACCAACTATAGTCTTCAATGTGTCCATAAAAATTTAGAGAGTAGGAGACATCTCGAGGAAGGAGTGTGATAACTAGCAATATGTTCAAGCTCCTAACACCAAAGAGGAGAACTCTCACATGTGATTAGTGAACATCTCAAATTTTTTAAGAAATAAATCTCCATGTTTCTAGAATAGCAAAGCACAACAGATATTGATATGCACCAAATAGCTAACAATCACACACAATGTTAACAAAGCCAACATAGTGTGTTATTCAACCATCATCAACTTACTAGTGCAAAGGTATTTCTCACCATAATTAGAATAATTTAGAATAACTTAGAGGGGGGGGGAAATCAATTATCCTCTGGTCTAGATGTACTAATTTAACTTTTAATCACTTCAAATGCTTCAAATCTAAACATTAAGTAGCTCAATCTCTATAGAAAGTGATTAGTAACATAAACTTGCAGTCCACTATCCTAATAGTAACAAACTTGCAGAATGTAAAACATCAACAGTAAAACATCTCAGATAACATCCACACAAGTATGATACTAGGATTTAACGTGGAAACACAATTTGGGAAAAACCACCAGTAACATGTCACCAATTTTTCACTCTTCTGAAGTGAGCTTTGTTAGGAGCCAACCTTCTTAAAGGTTACAAAATACACTGTTAAATATGACCTTGTTAAAGGATTTAATCACCCTATTAGGAGTGGCATTATTAGAGAGTTTAGTAACATTCCATTATAATGTCACTTGATTAAAGGATTTACATATGACTACTAGGTCAACTTTGATCAAAGGATATCAATACTGATACAATGGTTAGAAAGTAAAAGCCGGTTGATATGAAAAATACAACTCACTTTGCAAATATAGATCACAATTAGGTTCATATGTTGATCCATTGACTGTCCTCCATCATCATCTCTATCTCTGACCTACTTGGCAACCCTTCAAGCAATCATACTTCAACTCTTCACAACTCTTCATTATTCAACCTCCTACTCAAGTTCACCAATCAATATCATCAACAACTGCTCTGACCTTGTTAAGGTCATCACCAACTTTGCTAATGCTCTTCAAGTTTAGCCCTTGTACCTCCTTAAATAGGTAATTCTAATCTTTTTCCTCTTAAACATCACCATAGATCTTAGGGTCGATCAAATTTGACACATATAATGAATCTTTCCACCTTCTCATTCATCTTCTTCTTTTCTAGAAACTTCTCTTTAAATTAACCCATTGATCACTTACCTAACTATTTCCTTGCATTAAATAATCCAAGTTATCCATTCTTATCTCTAACACAGTTTCCATATTCCAAGAAATCAATAATGTCAGCTAGAAATCACAATTTCCTCATAATTTATCAAATGTTGTCCCTTGGCCAACACTATGTTTTGACACTCGTTCATCACTAGATTACTTGGTCACTACTAATTATTTCGCTCAGCTCATATACTGATGCTTAGTTGATGCTATATTTTCTCAACTTATACTATCACCTAGTTAGATTTACCATCACTCAGGCTAAACTTCAAGTTCCTTAGTCTTCTACTCTTTTTCTCAGTCAAGCTATTCCAACAATCTCCCTATATGGCATTGATGTGGGCAACACATTTACTTACCATGCAATCCAAAACATATAATTGGTTTGAGCATCTTCCTTCATGTTAAGTATCATATATTCATTAATATTCTTAGTTTCATTTTGATTCTCATCTCAATATCCAATAATCTCTCTATTTGAGTTTCATTATGATTCTAATCCATGCAACTCTGATATGCCACACATAGACTCCCTCTATCATATCATATCATGAAATCAATTAGCTTCCTTTGTATTGTTGGCAACACCATATACTCCTTATTTTCAAGATCTCTCCATATCATAACTATATATCATATCCCTCTTTCATGCACGACTTCTCTTCATCTTTCTCATTACTACATAGCTAACAACTTCATAATCTCCCTCTTTGACAATAATGCCAAAGACATTTCATCTTTCTCATACATATTTATTATGTAGATATCTTCATGTCAGTTCTTCTGAATCTTATTCACCATCTATCATCTATTTTTCTGACTAATACAATATTTTGTTCTTCCCACTTCACTACTTTAGACAACTCCTAAAGTATGACTATCTACATCAACTTGTAACAGATTATGATCAACTCATTTGATGCAGGGCTCCATCTTAGCTTAAGTAGCCTTATGTAGGGGAATTACCCCTAATTTAACTCTTAGATACTGTTATCATTTTTTACGCCCCGCCAAGATTCAAATTTTAAATGTTTTACCCACCAACGGCTAGTGTACAGAGTTAATATTATTTTAAATACCTGATCAAACCTTATAATATGTTCTGCGGCTCGCAAGTCTTCCATCGTCAGATCTAAAGAATATCTATAGTTGGTGTTATCTCACCATGGGAAGTTGCACAGTGGATACGTTAGCGACATAGTGCCCTTCTGCCGCATGTCCGGTTGGTCCCAAGTGTGCCTTGTCAAATATCAGTGAGGATTTGTCAAACACATTGGCGGTGGATTCATCTTTTCATTGGCTAAGTATAACTGCGTGGAGTATAGGTCCTACTTTCCTTGGCAGGCCGCAGACAGGGGTTTGTCAGATAGTTGGCACGTGGCCAGTTCTTATGAGCTATACACTGAGAAGTCAGATCTATCTTGCTCGCCATTAGATCAATTCAGATCAACAATGGGCACTATCTCACTATGGAGAACTGCGAGAATTTTAACGATAGCGACATAGTGCCTCGGTGATGCGTGGCATAGATGATGTAATGGGCCCACCCTTCTTCAAAGTGATAGTACATCTCATCCTCAGTGGCATTTTTGCATTGGTCCATTCAGCCAGCTCAAGATGCAGTTGTACAGTTTTGTGGACCACTGTAGATCTAAGGAAAATCTACGAAAAGCGCTATCTCACTATGGAGAACTGCGAGAATTTTAACCATAGTGACATAGTGCCCTTTCACGACATGGACAAGGGGGCCAAGTATCGCCAAGGTATGTGTACCAAGGATTGCCAGGTGCCATTCGAGTGTGGTGCAATTGTTAGATGGTGCCAGGTATGAGGGGCCTACGTAAGAACAAGCATAGTATTACGACTAGTCTGCATGATCGTCAAATTTCAGGAAGATCAATGGTTGGCATTATCGCGCTATTGAAAGTTGCACTCTATATACCATAGCGACATAGCGCCTTAGTGACACATGTCAGATGGGCCTATGTTATCTTGTGAACCTCAAGGATGATGCCAAGTTGTGCCAAGTAGATACCAGGTGTGCTGACAACATTTCGCAAGCCCAAAAGTTGAAAAACAAAGTGCAAAACACGATGAGTCTCCACGATCATCAAATTAAGAAAGATCAATGATGGGTGTTGTCTTGCTATGGAGAACTGTGAGAATTTTAACCATAGTGACATAGCGCCTTGGTGACATGTGTCTTGCGGGCTCGGCCAAGGTTGACAGTTAACGACTGGCAGTTAGTGTAACCGTCGCAGCTAGAGTTGGAGGAGTTGGCGCGATTAGTGATGAAGAAATGGTCAACTATGTAGGACTTCCATAAGGTGGAAAAATAAAAAGAGGCTATTGGTCCACGTGGTCCATCTTGCTTACAAAAATAGGTTGACTCGCTGACTCTGCTGATTCACAAACCAAAAAATGAAGGTAATCAATTTTGTTGCACGATCTAATCTTCATGATTGATTCCAACTACCATGAAATGAATGCAGACTGAGAAGAACACTCCACCACCAATCTTTTGATCCATCTACTAGGCCAGAGCATAGTTATGGCACCGTTTCGATCTTCTCAGGGCCCTGTTCCAAATCATTGTGTCTAGATCCACATCCAGATCAGATTTGCCCTTGATTGTCCTCTATAGGACTTAATGGCAGGTAGCTGGGAAGTCACTTCAGCTAGAAGAGATCTCAGTTATGCCTAAACTATAAAGTCAACTTTTGTAGATTTTGTTGAGGAGAGACCTTTCTCTGGCTTTTCTCTACTGTTGCTCTGCAATTCCAGTGTAAATTCCCCTGTGTCTTTGAACTGTATGATTCTCTATTTTATCTCATTCAACCATTGGTATGAAAGTGCAAGAACTCCTTGCCTTCACCATTGTTTTGTGAAAGTCCATAATCTGCATGACTGTATCTCTGTTGGCTTATGAATGGTATATAAGTGAATCTCTCTTTCCTTGTGACATTCATCTCGATCATCTTGATCTGCATGTGGTTATTTGATTAAAGCAAGTCTGGATGTGTATATCCTTAGTTTCATTATGGTTCAATAGTGCATATATGGGCAGAGATTGGCCTGAACACTCTATTTTTGTGCATCGCCTCTTTAGATTAGGCTAGGTAGATTTGTTGCATGCTCTCCTTCTCCCTTTTCCCCTCCAAGAGTAGTTAGGTGCACCCTGATAGTAAGAGGAAGCCGGCCTTCTCCGAAGACTCAACCTCACAGTTCAAGTCCCACAGCTTGGAGTTTTTTTCCATGTTTCACTAGGTTGTCCTCATGCATAGGCTCTGGACAAGGGTGCAAACCTAAGTGACAACATATACTAATGAGAATCTTTAGGCAAAGCCTTAGTGAAAATATTAGCTATTTTCTCCTTAGTGTTCACATATTCCAATCTCACTTCTTTATCTTGAACTAACTCTCTCAAGTAATGATACTTGATATCAATATTCTTGGTATTTGTGTGCATTAAATGGTTCTTTGATATATTTATAGCACTTGTTTTTTCACAATTGATAACAACAAGATCAGCGATCTCTTCTTTCATTCCTTTCAATATCGCTTGATCTAGATAATATTTGAACAATTCACTACTCGTGCCACATATTAAACTTTTGTTGTTGATTGTGAATTACAATTCTACTTCTTTCTTGTCCATGAGACTAGTCTCTTTCCTAGAAAGAAAGCTCCACCACTTGTACTTTTTTTTGTCATCGATATTTCTTGCCCAATCTGCATTTGTGTAGACTTTTAGTTTAAACTTGTCATTCTTGTTGTAATATAAGCCATAGTCTTTTGTTCCTTTTAGATATCTTAATATTCTTTCCATTGTTGTCATGTGATTCTCCTTAGGAATTGCAAAAAATCTTGCAAAAATTCTAATTACCTATGCAAAATCAGGTTTGTTGTGAACAACACATTGTAGTTTCCCAATTATTGATCTATACAATGTCTAGTTCACATCAATAGAATCATCATTCTTAGATATGTCTTATAACCTTAGGTGTGCTTTATGGTCTTGAGTCTTCTATACCAAAAAAATTTAGTATCTCCTTGATATATTTTGATTGAGTAATGTAGATACCTTGCTTCATCTAATTAACTTGTAAACCAACAAAGAATTTGATCTTACTAAACATTGACATTTCAAATTCCTTCTGCATTGCATATGTAAATGATTTGCATAATGCATCATGTCCTCCAAATATGATATCATCAAAAAATATTTCAACTAACAATATTCCTTTACCACCTATAGTCTTCAAGTACATATTAATGTTATCATAAGTTCTTGCAAATCCAATCTTTACCAAATAATTGTGCAGCCTTTCATACCATGTTCTAGGGTTTTGTTTCAATCCATATAGAGCTTTATGCAGTTTACATACCATGTTCTTCTTACTGGGATCAACAAATCCTTTTGGTTGTTCAATGTAAACCTCTTCTTCTAGTATTCCATTCAAAAATGCAGATTTGGTATCCATTTGGTACACTTTAAATCCTTTGTAAGCAAAATATGCAAGTAGTGTTCTAACTCCTTCCAATCTTGCAATTGGTGAAAATGTTTCCCCATAGTCAATTCCTTCTTCTTGTGCATATGTTTTGCATACCAATCTAGCCTTATTCCTTGTGACTTCTCCTTTTTCATTCAACTTATTCTTGAAAAACCATTTGGTTCCAATGACATTCTTGTCCTTAGGCCTAGGTACCAGTGACAAGGTTTTGTTCTTCTCTATTTGTTCAATTTATCCATTCATTGCTTGAATCCAGTCTTCATTATCCAAAGCATCTTTCACTAATTTAGGTTCAATTTCACAAAGTAGACATGTATCACTAATAAGTCTTTTCCTTTTCATAACTCTAGAGTCTTTATTTCCAATTATTTGTTCAGGTGCATGGTGTCTTCTCATATACTTTGCTAGTATAGGGTCTCTTCTTCTTTCCTCTTGTACAAGTTCACCTTGAAAATTGATTCTAGGTTTATTTTGTATTTTTTGTTTAGATTTTGGTTCAAGTTCTGCTTGCTTGGCACTATCTTCTTGATGTTTAGCATCTTCTTTATGTATCTTAGCATTATTCTACTGACACTCAACACCTACAGTTTGTTTCTTGGTAGCTTTATTCTCTAGTTTAGGTGAGGCGTAGGGAACACCTTCATTGATATATATGAATGTGTTGTAATCTTTAGGTTTTTTCTTGCATTCAACTTCATTTCTTTCTACATATTCATCAACTTTCATATTTTCACTTTCCACAAATTTGTTAGTGTTAGAGTTCAAACACTTATAAACTTTTCTCTTAGTGGAATATCATAGGAATATGCCTTCATCACTTTTAGCATCAATTTTTCCATTTCTATTATCTTTCAATATATAACATTTTCTTCCAAAAAAAATAAAATACTTCACATTAGGTGCATACCCTTACCATAAATCAAAGGGTGTAATGTTTGTACCTTTCTTGACTTCTACTTGGTTCAAAGTATAGATTGTTGTACTTACTATGTATGAGCAATGTTAGTATGCTAATAGAAACCAAATTTAAATAAAGCTTCTATAAACTAAACAAAATTCATAAAATTCAAGATAGACTAAGATGAACTCTCAATTGAGAATATGAGCCATTAATGGACTCTCTCAATAAGAAGCTCTCTTGTTGAGTAGCTTTATCTAAATGGATAGGATGTATGCTCAATATGCTTCCAAAGGCTTCAATGGATGATTGTGGATTTTTAGTGTGGATGGATGGCTTTAGTATGGATTTGGCTCTCAAAATAGCATTATAACTTTACTTCATGGATTGTGTTATTTTGAAAAGGGGAAGGATCCAATTTATAGGCAAGAGGCTTGAGGGATTGAGGGCTAAGATGCAAGGATGGGAAAAAGCTCATGGAGGGCTCAGATTGCATGAGAAGAGAGCACATGGATTGTGCTTCCTTATAGCCAATCAAGCAGTGACACATGTCACATGGTGAGAGGATGGAGGAAAGGGGAAGGATGAGTCAACAAAGGAGGCTCAAGGGATAAAATCTTCATAAAGACCCTCATAATGACTTGTAAGAGCAATAAAAGGGCTTGTAAGAGTCATTTATGACCTAGTGGACTTCATAAAGTTTTATGGTTGAGATATTTTGAGGGTGATGAGAGCAATTTTGACTTGGACTTGATTAGGAGGGTTTTAAGTTTGCTTAGGCTTGTGCAAATGATTAGAGGATGGATTAGGATGGTTTAGGATTAGCTTAGGGATAGGCAAGTGGATGGCATTTAATGAGGGTGGGTGAAGGAGGAGATATTTGTTAACTTTGGCTTGGGTTAGTAATTCTTAACCCATGTTTAGGGAATGTGACAAGGTTAGGAGGGGATTAGGATTAGGTTTAAAGACATCTTCTAGAAGAGTCTAGACTTTGGATGAGGATAAAGACTTTCTAGAATAGTCTAGAATTTCCTAGGATAAGATTTTATGAAATAAATAAAGTTTTATTTATTTCAAGGGTTTGGGTTGAGGAGATATTTATTAAAATATTTTTAATAAACATGAGGATTAATATTTAATCTTGATTAAATATTTTGAGTTGGGATTAGGGGTAGGAAATGATGAGATTAGCCTTTAATCGAAATTAAAGAAGGATTAGAAGATTTTGGAAGAGGTTATTGGTCATAAGGAAATTGGCCAAGTTTTGGGCAAAAAATAAATTTTTTATTTATTTTAGGATTTTTGGTCAATTTATTAATTAAATAATTAATAAATAAGGAAATAATGTTTAAATAAGATTTAAACATTTTTGGGAGGGATTCCTTAATTAAATATTTTTAATTAAGATAAAGGGATTTAATGGCATAAAAATTAATTAATTAATAAATGGTGATGTCATCAGGACTTTTTCAGAAAATAAAAATACTTTATTTTCTAAAAGTTTTTAGGTGTCTACATTTTGCCCCTCTTTGATGTGATGCCGCAAGTGGCATGGCATCAAAGATAAGAAAATAAGATGCCCAAGGCTAGAGCAGAAGAGGAGAGAATGGACAATGAGATGCCCCCTCAAGAAGGCAGCGGGGAGAAAAAGCGAGGCTCGATGGCTTCTTGAAAAGTACAAGAATCTCGGATGAGCAAGGAAACTCATATTGGCAAAGAGAAGGGGCTGAATTAGCTCAAACTCTCACTATGGGAGAATGATAAAGGATAATCAGATGCACAAGAGGAAGCAAGCTTAAGACCTCAGGGATTGTAGAGGATGAAGGAGCAGAGCGCTATAAAAGGAATCCAGGATGGGGAGATGGATGAGGGGATTAAAAAGCTGATGCAACAAGATTTCAAAGAGTTAGATTGGCGGAAGATGGGTTTCGAAGATCCCTAGGACTAGGATTGTGGATCTCAAAAGATGAGGCTTGGTGGATTGATTTGGATTGGTGGATCCCTAAGACTAGGATTGTGGATCCCTAAAGCTAAAGGTGAGGAGTGATTCAAAGAGATACTGATGCATAAGCTAGGGTAGGAGAGACGGATGCTAGATATGGATGGGGGATAATGGAGATGAAGGAAAACCATTGAAGCTTTTTGAGCGGGGGGGATACTTCAAAGAGAAGTACCACCATGTAGTTGAGCACTAGATTTGCTATAGGACTATTGGTTAATTGCCAAGGTTACCAAGAACATCAAGGCCTTTTCACCAACTGTCCAGAGGACTGACAAACTGACTCGAAACAAACATGCAAGGGTTGCCCGAGCATCACACATGAATCCCAGAGGAAGCAGTGCAGAACCGACACTAGGTGACCCACAAGCAGAAAAGAAAAACAAACGAAAGACTTGATCAAGACCTTATGCTCTAATTGCCCCATTCGCAGCATACCATGATATGGAAGATCGTGGCAACCTTGAGGAGGGAACAAGGAGATTGCTTGGAAAAGATATTTCAAGACCCAATAGGGAAGAGTCCAAATCAAAAGAAAGCGAAAATCCAAAAGAGAATCGTTTGCCAACGAGATGGGTAGGACGAGGTACTAACGAACCAAGATCAGACATGAGGAAAGCTATATCCTGCAAGGACCTATCGGAGAGCACCTAAGCTGGTGGATTTGGATGAGTGATGCGTTTGGCAAGCTGAACTAAGAAAGATAACACTTTGGTGATAGGAAATCTAGCTAAAGGATGCATTGGAATAGCTAACCAAGATGTGCGATGGGTGCAAGATGTTGATCAAGGATGAACTGATACGAACATTGGATAGATGCAATGGTACTAAGCTAAAGAGGATGTACAAGCTGACAGACCAAGATATTTACAAGTGAGCTAATCAAGATATGGTACAAGCTAACGGACCAAGATAGTTACAAGCAGGCAAAAGCTCAGGATGATAGGATAGCGGGATGGTTCGATGTTGTGCAAGATGCGAAAGCTAAGGGTGGGGTGATAGCAAAAGATATAGATTTGGCAGGATGCGTCCAATGATGATGAGAGATTTTGTGACCAAGGATAGCTAGAGGAGCAGGATGAGATGGCTGGATAGGATGGTAGATAGCTGGGATTATGATGGATATAAGGAGATGACATTGGGTTTGCATGAGGATAGCCTAGAGCTAGATATCAATGACAAGGGAGGATGGAAAAGACAAGATCTCCAAGGAATATAGTGCCCCCAATCAGAAGATAACATACGGAAGGAGGTCTTATGATGGATGTGATAGGATTGAAGCTAGGATGGAAAAAGCTGAAGGGGCTAGGGAGATGGATGATAGCTGAGATGATTGGTTGAAGCTGCATAAGATTAGTGGATGGTGTGAGATGGAAGCTGGAGGATGGAGGATAGGTGGACAGATTGGAAGATGGAGTTGGATGTCAAGAGATGACCAAAAGCATGAGGGTGATAGGCTAAGCTGGGGATGGCGGGATTACGCATGATGCTTGTTTGCCAAGTTTTCATCATGGTACTTGTCCAAGGCGCTTGAATTGCCAAGTTTTCACCAGTGGACGCTTTATTTTTCTTTTCTTTTTTGACTTTTTGACTTTGGACTTAGCTGGAATGATTTTGGCTTTCTTCAGCTATTTTGGCTTTTTTGGGATTTTTCACTGGTTGTTGGAATGTTCAATTTTGTTGCTAGCTGTTGGTCAACCGGATGTGTGATTCATGCAATAGATCGGATTAGATGGGATTGATGGTAGGAGATGGAGGGATGAAAATGTTGGAAAGGAGCATGAGATGGGGATGCTTGCAAGAGCAACATTGGCACATGTTGGAACGGGTGTGAAAAGAGCATATGGGGGATAGATGGTAGATGCGAGCATGATGGAGGATTTGTGGAAGCGTGCTTGGGGATATAGGCACCCAAGATGGAGTTAGGAGATGGGGGACATGAGTCACTAGATGGGGGATTAGCAATGGTGGATGCCATTATGCATTGGGTTTCAACTTTTTTCTTGGGGATCCACATGGTTTTGGATTTTCTTTTCATAGGCTTTTGCATTCTTTGATTGGATTTTTCCTTTTTGGAGTATGTCTTTTAGAATAGACATATGATTGCCTAGGATGTGGATTTTTAGCTTTATGCATTTTGAAGTTGGCATTCACATTGCTGTGGTAAGCTTTGGGAAGATGGTTAGGAGAAGCTTTGTGAGATGGAGAGGATATGAAAGAGCATGTAGGGGGATGATGATGGATGATGTGTCCTAATATGTGCCTTTGTTGATCTTGCATAGAAATGGATGGAATAGGATTTTTATGATGGCTGATAGGAGGATGGACGATGGTAGATTTTCGGACATAGGGACCCAAAATGGATTTAGCGGATGAAGGGGGGATATGGTAGGTTGTTTTGGGTTGCAAAGATGGTGGAGGGGGGATGACATAAGATTTCTTGAAGGAGTGATGGGAGGCTAGCATGGTGGGCTTGGAGATAGGCTTGGTTTGGGGGTGTGGTGTACCAACACCTTTAGATGGTGAGCCTTTGGATACATATCCAAGACCATGAAATCCTAGATTTTTTTGTGCAATAATAGGCTCTCTGATTCCTTGCTCTTGTGGTCCTAAACCTTGACCTTGATAATGCCATCGATTGAGCATTTGAACAAGCTGAGGAAACTTTTTTCTTGCAAAAAATGGTAGAAGTGATTTATTAGGTGTATTGCAATGGGGAGATACTGTTCTTAATTCTTCTGCTGAGAGAGGGCCACCGTGGATGAATGTAAGTGAACCAAGAGGGTAGATTATAGATGGTGGAATAGCTTGGATAGGTGGTAAGATGGAAGCATGGAGCGGGGGAGATGGAAGGATAGGATCTTGAAGTAGTTGGTGGGATGACAAGATATCTTTTAGTGGAGGAGATATGGCTTGAGGTTTTGGAGATGGAAGAGATGGTGACTGCACTATGGATGGAAGACATGGTACGATGATATCTTCATTTATGCTTTGGGGGATGTCAACATGCTTTTGGGCAGGATCTTGATAGGATTGGTTTGGAGTGGATGGTGCGATACGAGGTGAAGGGATGGATTCTTCAAAGGAAGCGGATGGATAGATGGGAGATTCAGTAGTGGAGATGGGTGAGTAGAAGATGGATGCATAAGGGTCATTACGAGAGATTTGGGAAATGCTTGGAGGCGATGTGGATAGGATTTGGAGGGATTTGATAGGTGGTGGGATTTTGATGCTTGCGGGAAGTGGAAGGATTTTAAGCAATTGGATGGATGGTATGGGGATGATAGCTATGGGAGATTGAGGTGATATTATAGATGGGGAAGCTTCATCACTGACTACTTCACATGGTTGGATTAGATGACATGGCTTATCGACTGTTGGAGGCGACTTTTCTTGTATTTCCTCTAGGAGATTCCTTGGAGACTCGTGTGTCGAAGGTGGAGGTGGATTGACAGGAATAGCTAGTGTGATGGGGGTGGAAGATTGGAAGCTTGGTTGATGGGGTGATGGAGGGGAAGCTGGAATATCGGATGGCATGACTAGATAGTTTGGAATAACTCTTGGATTTTGGGGGATGCTTGGGGGAATGTTTCTAAGGCTTTCAATATACCTGTCATAGTCAACAAGATTTTCATCATCATTGGAATAGGAGGTGGTGGGAGCAAGGACAATGCGACCAAACACTTCATGATAGGATTGGTACTTCATGCTTTGATGATGAGTTTGATGGGGATGGGGTCTTGCATATGGATGAACACGAAAGCTCATGGTTGGTTGGATTTGGATTAAGCACAGATTTTGGATTGGCTGATAAAAGATTTCCTAGGGAGAGTCAAAGCTGTATGATAGACCTAAGGAGGATTGGCTGGAGATTTTTGGCTTTCTTGTGGATGGAAGACTTCAAGGGCATGCTGTCAAAAAGTGAGAGTTTTGCTTTCCTATGCGCTAGATTGGTGGAGATTGTGTCAACCTAAGAATAGACTAATGATCCTATGGGAATGACACGAGATTGATCACTTGTGGATCCCAACCTTTAGCTCAAGGTGATGAGGGATAACAGGTGACAAAGCTAGATTACCCTAGACAAAGCTCTGTCAAACGGATAACCGTGGTGAGGCTGGTTGATTGGTAGGATTGATTAGATAGAAAAATCTAGCAAAGTGACAACAACTCTTTAAAGGCTTGGGTGATTTTGGATTGGGTTGCTAGCTGGCTGGGGGGATGATTTGGATGGACTTTGGATTTGGGATTGTTCTAAGGCAAAGAACTAGATAGATTCGGTTGCATCGGGGGAGCTTGGATGATTTTCTGATAAGGCAGTGACTACGCTAAGTATGCCTTGAGTTGGGAGATTTCTGTTTTTCTAGGATTTCGACCAAAATTGGCAAACATTCATTCAAAAGCTATGAACAAACAAGCAGACAAAAGTTTTGAGCAAGCACGTCAAACACACCAACATCTTAGGAAGCTTTCTACAAGGATGAAATTTTGTTTAGCTAGGGAGTCCTCGATATACACAAGATACGTGAGGCCCAAATCTGTAGATGAAACCAAAATGATGTCACACAACCAAGAGGAGCGGTAACCCACTTCTCCTCTTTCACTTCTCAAGGGTATAAAGTTCCTTGAGGCTTAGCCCGAGTGACAAAATTTTGATCCCAAGAGAGGTGTCTTTCGATTCACCTCTTGATTCTTATACTCCGCCAGAACGCTGGAGTTGAGGTCGTCCCAAGGGGTGATGAAATCCCCAAGCAGGCCTCCTAAAAAGCTAAGACAAGATTTTGGATCCTAATCTTATGCACCCAAGATGGCCTCGAAAGATGACAAGGGGAGAGAAGACTTGGATGATCTTGGGCTAAAAAACACGCTTGTTCTTTTACCAACTGACGCTTAAGTTTTCTGATCTAGACTTTGCAAGCACTCATGTTTAAGATACAATGTTTATTCCAACTTAGAAGCGTCAACAAAAATAAAATTGATCAAAGAATGCGAAATAAAATTGATCAAAGAATGCGAACAAGAAGAAGAGTTAGGGTCAACAAGAAGGTAAACCCGTGCGCCCGGAGGCCCTCCACGTCAAGTATAGATTGATTTTTCTTTAAGGCATTCAAGATTGAGTGTGAGTTTATTTTAAGCCCAAAACAAAGGTGTGTGAGATTTGATTTCAAGCGCACGCCCAGAGGCCCTCCACGTCAAGATTTGTCCAATTTTTATGCCCAAATGAAGTGTGAGCGAGATTAATGCGCATTCAAGGAATTTTCTAACTTAGAAAAACCACTAAAAACCCAAGTGAGTGGAGTTTGATTTGCGTGGAGCACTTAACACCCTCTTAGGTGGACCCATCCCCATAGATGGCACTGAGATTGCAACCAATGGTTAAATTGATGGGTGATTAAAGAGGGTGAGTCCAATGACAAACTCACTCAAAGCATTTTTATTTGTTTTTATAACTTAAAAGATTACAAAAATGTAGATTCTTTTTATGCTCCAAAAGATGATTATTTGATCTATGGCATTCAAGATCGGATTTGTTGTTTTAATCATGCATTCATAAAAAAACAAACTTTGATTTTAATCCATGGCACTCAAGAGTGATTTTAGCAACATGTATTCAAAGACAAGTGATTAAACATTCAAGTTTTTTCCTTTGAGCATTCAAGATTGAGATTTTGTGTGTTGTTTTAAAAACTTTGAAGTGCTTTTTTTTAACCTTAGATCATTCAAGATTGTTTTTGGACTCAAAAGTGAAAATGACTCTTTGGACTTTGCTTTTCATTCAAGATTTTGTGTTCTAGTTTGCATGTTTTAAGCCCAAAAATGATATTCCTAGATTGTTTTGATGCATAAAAAACCTAAGAAACATTCAAGATTTTGCAACAAGACATTTGTTTGGAACAAATAACAAAGCTTTTTAGGACAATTTTGGCAACCATTTAGGACTCTTAATTTTCATGAGATTTTTAAAAGAACTTTAACATATTTGCAAATGAGGTTCATTTTATCCTTGATTGATGCTTTGAGTTTGATTTAGATTTTAGTGTGCACTTAGTGTTGATTTTGAACCTTTTGAAATGGAAACTTGAAGTTCTTTTTAAATTCCCAAAAATGAAGTGTTCCTAACTTTGCATGAATGCATCTAAAACCTTGATGTTGCAAGGATGCAAATGATTAGATTGGTTTAGTTTCACTTGTTAAAAGATTTTTTCTTTTTTGCAAATTTTTAATTTTTTAATGGATTTAAGTATGATTTGGGGGTTCATTTTAAGCACTAAAAAGAAGTGTGTATGATTTTGCTTCCTTAAAAAAAAAATGGCCAAGATCTCCCACAAGAAGAAGAAGAAGAAGTAGATGGAATAAGAAGAATATAGACAAGAAGAGGAAGAAGAATTCCAAGTGCTTTGTCCACCTATAAGCTTGAAAAATCTGCAAATACTATGAGATAGACTATGAGTTCCTTTGTCTTCTTCATGCTCATGTGGACCTACAAAACCAATTTATATAATCCTACCAATCACAAAAACAAGCAAAATTAGCCAAAATCAGCAAATGACATACAAAATTTGACTAAAAAAGCTAATGAAGATGACCCGTGCGGGGTCCCACCGGGCGTGCCAAAATGTGTATGAGCAATGTTAGTATGCTAATAGAAACCAAATTTAAATAAAGCTTCTACAAACTAAACAAAATTCATAAACTTCAAGATAGACTAAGATGAACTCTCAATTGAGAATATGAGCCATTAATGGACTCTCTCAATAAGAAGCTCTCTTGTTGAGTAGCTTTATCTAAATGGATAGGATGTATGCTCAATATGCTTCCAAAGGCTTCAATGGATGATTGTGGATTTTTAGTGTGGATGGATGGCTTTAGTATGGGTTTGGCTCTCAAAATAGCATTATAACTTTACTTCATGGATTGTGTTATTTTGCA
The DNA here is from genome assembly GCA_028749045.1 of Cupressus sempervirens. Classification (NCBI taxonomy): domain Eukaryota; kingdom Viridiplantae; phylum Streptophyta; class Pinopsida; order Cupressales; family Cupressaceae; genus Cupressus; species Cupressus sempervirens. The sequence goes on from CM053792.1 coordinate 35,592,992, forward strand.
AAGGGGAAGGATCCAATTTATAGGCAAGAGGCTTGAGGGATTGAGGGCTAAGATGCAAGGATGGGAAAAAGCTCATGGAGGGCTCAGATTGCATGAGAAGAGAGCACATGGATTGTGCTTCCTTATAGCCAATCAAGCAGTGACAAATGTCACATGGTGAGAGGATGGAGGAAAGGGGAAGGATGGGTCAACAAAGGAGGCTCAAGGGATAAAATCTTCATAAAGACCCTCATAATGACTTGTAAGAGCAATAAAAGGGCTTGTAAGAGTCATTTATGACCTAGTAGACTTCATAAAGTTTTATGGTTGAGATATTTTGAGGGTGATGAGAGCAATTTTGACTTGGACTTGATTAGGAGGGTTTTAAGCTTGCTTAGGCTTGTGCAAATGATTAGAGGATGGATTAGGATGGTTTAGGATTAGCTTAGGGATAGGCAAGTGGATGGCATTTAATGAGGGTGGGTGAAGGAGGAGATATTTGTTAACTTTGGCTTGGGTTAGTAATTCTTAACCCATGTTTAGGGAATGTGACAAGGTTAGGAGGGGATTAGGATTAGGTTTAAAGACATCTTCTAGAAGAGTCTAGACTTTGGATGAGGATAAAGACTTTCTAGAATAGTCTAGAATTTCCTAGGATAAGATTTTATGAAATAAATAAAGTTTTATTTATTTCAAGGGTTTGGGTTGAGGAGATATTTATTAAAATATTTTTAATAAACATGAAGATTAATATTTAATCTTGATTACATATTTTGAGTTGGGATTAGGGGTAGGAAATGATGAGATTAGCCTTTAATCAAAATTAAAGAAGGATTAGAAGATTTTGGAAGAGGTTATTGGTCATAAGGAAATTGGCCAAGTTTTGGGGAAAAAATAAATTTTTTATTTATTTTAGGATTTTTGGTCAATTTATTAATTAAATAATTAATAAATAAGGAAATAATGTTTAAATAAGATTTAAACATTTTTGGGAGGGATTCTTTAATTAAATATTTTTAATTAAGATAAAGGGATTTAATGGCATAAAAATTAATTAATTAATTAATTAATTAATGATGATGTCATCAAGACTTTTTCAGAAAATAAAAATACTTTATTTTCTAAAAGTTTTTAGGTGTCTACACTTACAACTTCTCTCTAGTATTTTTGTGACACGTTCTTCTCCATCATTAGTGTTCTAGCATAATCCATGATTGATTTGTTCCTCCTTTCAGTTATTCCATTTTGTGGAGGGGTCTTAGGTGTTGACATCTACCTTTTGATTCCCCTGTTAGTACAAAATATGTTGAATTCATTAGAGATAAACTCTCCTCCTCTATTATATCTCAAGCACTTCATACTCATAGATGTTTCCTTTTCAACTCTTTCCAAATACCACTTACAACTGAAAAGCATGATATTTTTCTTTAAAAAACATCACAGACATCATTCTAGAATAGTCATCAACAAATAAAATGAAATTTTTTTCTCCACAATAGCTTTTCACTCTATAGGTCCATAAAGGTCAGTATGAACCAATTCCAAAATATCATTAGATGTGTATGTTTTGTTCTTGAAACTAGAATTTGTCATTTTTCTCAATTGACAGGTTAGCATTGTCATGTTTCTTCAATCTTGGTAATCCTCTTACTCTTTTCATCTTACTAATGCTTACCAAATTATCAAAGTTCACATGACATAACCTCTTAAACCATAACCATATATCTTCATTTTGTACAAATAAAGATGTCTCATTAGATAAATCTAAATAGAACAAAATACCTCTTGTCTAATCTCCACTTCCAATTAGTTCACTAGTAGCATCAAATATCTTGGCCTTCTTATGATGAAATTGTTGGAATTCTTTAGAATAACTGAGAGGGGGTGAATTAGTTATCCAAGATCCAAATGTACAAATAAAACTTTTCAATTCTTAGTAGACCCATATCCATAAAACCCTATTATGCATGCATCCATTAGATTATACAACTCTTAAAATTTGTAGGTACTGTCCTATGTCAAAATTTGGAAAAATGTAAACTTGAAACATAACAGATTCAATAACACATTTGACACAAGGATTTTATGTGGAAACCCAATTTGAGAAAACCACCAGTAACATGCTACTAATTGTCACTCTTCTGAAGTGATGCCCTATGAAAGGCCAACCCTATTAAAGGTTACAATACACATAGTTAAATGTGACCTAGTTAGAGGATTTTAATCACCCTATTAGGAGTGAGCCTTATTAGAGGAATTTAGATCATTCACTTGGAATGTCACCTAGTTAAAGTATTTATAAATGATTGTTAGGTCAACCTTAATCCAAAAGATTTATTGTAGACTGGTACAATGATTAGAAAGTAATAGTAAGGCTTGATCTGATAACAAATTACAACTCACTTGCATATTAAAAATCTTTGTTTCAATCCTCTATTTTTCTTGGCTTTCACACACTTCAGCTCTAATAGCTTGTTTACCCCTCAAGCATTCATATTCTTAAGCCTTCTTACTTTGCATGCCAATTATAGTCTCTTCTGTTTGGCCATTAAATGAAGCAATACCCTAGACTCCTTGTCTTACTAGGTTCTTTCATATGACAACCTTTTCTTTTGACTGACTCTCTCTATAAATAGAGATTTAAGATCTTTTGTTGCTTAACCATAATTTCCCATTGTAAGGTTAGGTAGGATTAAGTAGGATACAATGAATCTACCCACTTTTCCATTTGGTTCCTCTAGAAACTTCTTTTACAATCTTCCTTAAATTCACTACAAAATGGTTTACCTTGAATTTTGTGTCACCAACTCATCATAGTTATCTTCCACACACTTCACACAATTCAAAAAAAAAAAAAGTCTGCTCAGATTTGTCAAATCTTTGATTTAACATGAATACTAGCACTCAGCATCAATATATTGTCACTCGGCTTCTATACTATTCTTCCACTCATATTACACTAGTTTACTTAGTGAACACTAAAGTTTACTGATGCTTGACATCAAATAAACTTTACTCAGCATAGACTAACAATTACTTGACTTGCACTAATTTCCATCTTTCCTTGGCACCTCTTGTTTTTTTCACTCGGCATCCACTAATTTCTACTGGGCTCACTTTTACTGCTCGACAAGGCTTGGTAAACACTTTTCATACTTGATCTTCTTCCAGTCTTAACTTGAGTAATCTTTCATTTCATATTTTAAGTAGATAAACAATTCACTATAGTATCAATTTCTTACTTGGTCTTAGTGCTTCTTTTACATACCAAATAACTCAACCTTTCCCTAGGTGCTATTGGTATCTCCTCTTCTCATATCCTCTTCATCAATCAACTAAATGATAGCTTTTAGACCAAAAAGCAATTGTATCACTAGTAGATAACAGGTTTGACATCATTGACAAAATAATGATTGTTCCATTACAGGTTCTTCACTTCAAAAAAATCTTATATCAATATAAATTCAATTGTATACCCTAATTTGTTCAATTGTGAAACACTCAACAAGTTATAATTAAGTCCTTAAACCTAATAAACATTGCCACACTTGATCTTCTTAGTCAATTATATTGATCCTTTACCTTTCACAAGACATGGTGCATCATTACCAAACTTAAAACAACTACCTTTATATTGTTCTATGGTTGCAAACTTACTTTTATCACCACTCAAGTGATGTGAGAAGTCACTATCAATTATCCATGTATCACCTTTACTCACATATGAAATTAATGTAGTTTTCTCATCTTCATCAGAATCTTCTTTCATAGCAACATAGACAACTTCTTCATCATTACTATCAGACTCATTGTTAGTTTCTTCTTCAACAATGTAACAAGATTTCTTACCTTTGTCTTTGTATTCCTTGTTTCTCCTATTGCCTCGATCATCTCTTCTACCTTTGTACTTTCTTTCCCTTTCCTCATCCTTGTCTTCTCTGTCAAGACATCTTATAGCAGTATGACCAACTTTATTACATGAAATTTTAGGAAGTTTACCTTTGTATTTTCCTTTGCCTCTTGGAAGTCTTATTTTCATAAATGCTTCAAGCTCATCAAGATCATCATTAGAGACATCACTATTATTATTCACACATTTTCCTTTTCTCTTCTTACTAATAACTAATTGTGATTTGAAAGCAGATTCAATGGTGGTAGGGGAAAAATGATCAAAATTTGACAATTCAAAAGTATTAAGCCAACTACACCTTCCAAAGCTAAGTTATTTCCAAGGGTACATCTCAATTCTTATATTGTAGAAAATCTAATAGCATAAATAGGGAGTAGGTTTCTTGATAATTTATTGATCATAATTTCATCATTAATCTTTCTATTTGATCCTCTTATAGCATTTACCACGTCTTTGATTCTTCCACTTATTGTAAAATATTTTCTCCTTCTACCCTTATCATTTCATAAAACTTGCCTCTCAAACTTTCTGATTTTTCTCTCAAAAATTTTGTTCTCCTCCATATATAGTTTGTAATGTATCCCACATTTTCTTGGTTGTAGTGTATTCTTTTATATCATCAAACTTGACATATCTTAGGTTTGACACAATCTCCAACATAGACTAGTTGTGTTCTTGCTTCTCTTTCATTTGCTAAGTTGTCAAAGGAGTTGGCATCATCACATATGTATATTCCACATAATATATTGCTCCATCTCCAATTTATACTATATATAATCAGTAACATAAACATGGAGTCCATTGTCCTAATAGTAAAAAACTTGTAGAATGTAAAACATTAACAATAAAAGATCTCCACACAAGTATGACACTAGGATTTAATGTGGAAAACCAATTTGGGAAAACCCATCAGTAACATGTCACCAATTTTTCACTCTTTTGAAGTAAGCTCTGTTAGGATCCAACCTTGTTAAAGGTTGCAAAACACATTGTTAAATGTGACCTTGTTAAAGGATTTAGTCACCCTTTTAGGAGTGGCCTTGTTAAAGGGCTTAAGAATATTCCATTAGAATGTCACCTTGATTAAAAGATTTACATATGACTATTAAGTCAACTTTGATTAAAGGATTTCAATATTGATACAATGGTTAGGAAGTAAAAGCAGGTTGATTTGACAAATACAACTCACTTTGCAAATACATATCACAATTCAATTCATATGTTGATTCACTGATTGTCCTCCATTGGCATCTCTATCTTTGATTTTCTTGGCAACCCTTAAAGTAATCATACTTCACCTCTTCACAAATCTTCATTGTTCAACCTCCTACTCAAGTTTTCCAATCAATAGCATCAACAACTACTCCAACCTTGTTAAGGTCTTCACTAGCTCCTCTAACCGTCTTCAATTTTAGCCCTTGTACCTCCTTAAATAGGCAATTACATTCTTTTTTTCGCTTAAACATCATTGTAGATCTTAGAGTTTCGATCAGATTCAACACATACAATGACTCTATCCACCTTCTTATTCATTTTCTTCTTTTCTAGAATTTTTTAAAAAAAATTAATCCATTGATTTCTCACCTAACCCTTTCCTTACATTAAATAATTCAATTAATCCATCCTTATCTTCAACACGATTTCCATATTCCAAGAAAATCAACTATGTTGGTTGGAAATCATGATGTCCTCATAATTTATCAAATGTTGTCCCTTGCCCAACACTGTGTTCTAACACTCAGCCATCACTGGATTACTCGATGGCTACTAATTATTCTATTCAACACATATACTAATGCTCAATCAATATTGATGCTTGGTTGACACTAAAATTTTCTCAACTTATAATGTCACTCGGTCAACTCTAGCATTGCTCGGCTTAAACTTCAAGTTCCTTAATCTTCTACTCTTTTTCTTGGTCAAACTCATGCATTTGGTCTTTCTTTGATCACTTCTTATAGGCTTCAGTATAATTGTCTTCTCCACTTAGGTTATGATTAAATAATCATATTATCTTGTCATGAGAGTCTAACTAATCAAGTGCCCATTGTAGTTCCTCATCACTCAACCTTTCCTCTAGGTCCTTTTGTTATGTCCTTCTCAAATCCTCTTCATCAATCATCTTGATATCACACTCTACTCAGATAGAAACTATCTTACCAATAAGGTTTGACATCAATGACAACATAACAATTATTCCAATTGTAGTTTCCAACAAACTAGCAATATGTTCAAGCTCCTTCTAGCACCAAAGAAGAGAACTCTCATATGTGATTAGTGAACATCTAAATTTTTTCAAGTAAGAAATCTCCATGTTTCTAAAATATAGAAGCAGAACAAAAATTGATATGTGCTAGATAGCTAACAATCCCACACAATGTCAACAAAGCCAACATAGTTTGTTATTCAACCATCATCAAATTACTCATAAAAATGTATTTCTCACCATAATAAGAGACCTGCAACCAAATTCTCAAGACCAAGCATATCAAGTATAATAAATAACTATCATCTATTCAATAAATCTACCATTATGTAGCTAATTCATGTTTACAAATGATAGGTAAATTTATTAATATGAATAGATGCTTGATAAAAATGGATAAATACAAATAAATGCTTGTGTACATATAATATCAAGGCAAATCAATACAATAACACATATCTTGAATTGGGTGAGATCTTACATGAGGAGGTTCATTGTGTGTTCCATTTATTCTCATGAGAGATGGATTCATGTTGAATCACTACTCATAAAATATGGGTCAATGAGTTTGACTCAAAAAACTACACAGTTAAATCCTGATAGCAATAACATAATTTGACTTGTTGTGGAAATTATCTCATACTTATCAATTCTTAAATATGGTGCTCACTTTACTTCATTCTTTAGATTATCTAAATTTTCTCATGAGCTTATAGCTTGAAGAAAAATGGGGTTGCAAGTAGAGTGGGTTTAATCATGGAGGAAACCATGTAGTTAAGTGCACTCAAGCTGGAGTAGGCTTGGGATGGGTGACCTCTTGGTAAGTCTTGGTGCTTCACCTTTATGAAAATCACCTAGATCCATTGAGTGCTAAGAGTTCCATTTATTCTCATGAGAGACAGATTCGTGTTGAATCACTACTCATAAAATATGGGTCAATGAGTTTGACTCAAAAAACTACACAATTAAATCATGATAGCAATATCATAATATTTAAGAATTTCTTGAGTTTTACTCAATGATCAATCAATAAAATATTTAAATAATTCTATGGACATCTCCTTAATGTCACATTACAAAAGCACAAGCATCTGAATCAACAAGGAATCAAAAAAACTGACCTAGCATCTATTATCAATGAATGATCATCTTAAGATACAAGAACCAAGAATGAAAAATATATAGATATTAATACCTTAATTCTTGTTAAATGAATGAATCATCCATATGTAGCATATTTTATTATGTCATCTTAGGACAATGCAAAGAATTGTAAATGAGGAATAATGATCATCTTTTTGCAATACATTTTATTTGGTCATCAACGTATTAAAATCCTTCAAGTTCCTTTTAATCAATTGGTCCTAAATCAATAAGTGTGTGAGGAATACACATTTTTTTCATAGGCCTCCCAAGATCTATATGTTTGAGCATTAAAAACAAACTAAAGAATAGATCTCGTAATATATCATTTGGTATCACAAAAACCACTTGAATGATTAAGGTATACAATAGATCATCTTTTAGTGCATGATTAATTGCAAAAAATATATATATTTTTTCAATGATGAAACCATAATGATTTGTTTTCTTATGTGTGTGAAATATCTCAAAAATTTAGGATTCAAGAAGTAGATAAAAACCTAATTGATGGATGATGATTTGATCAATATGTTCCTCTGGTTCTTTTAAACAAAAATCACATTCTTTATCCATATCACCAATTTCATGCACATTAATAGAATGTAAAAGGGTCGTAGAATTCTCATCATTATATGTAGTTTGAACCACCTTATTATGTAATGTTTTATGAGAGATTTTGATTTCCCTTGGTGGATATGTTGGAGTGGATTGTGGATGAAATGAATGGAATAAAGATAATGGAAAAGGTTGTATTGGATATAGAGTAGGTGAATATGAGTAGGATGGGAATAATGGAGATGGTAGAATATAAGATGGATATATTGGTTGTTGTGAGCATGCATGATTATATTCATTGTGTTAGAATTCTTTAGAATAACTGAGGGGGGGTGAATCAGTTATCCAAGGTCCAAATGCCCTAATAATACTTTTTCACTACTTTTAATGAATCCATACACTTTTCATCCATCCAAACTTAGTTCAACCATATTAGCAAGTTACAGTAAATCAACATGCAGTAATAAAACATGCAATATTAACACATGACACAATGATTTACGTGAAAACCCAATTTGGGAAAAACCACCAGTAACATGCTACTTGATTCTCACTCTTCTAAAGTGATGCCCTGTTAAAAGCCTGCCCTATTAAAGGCTTACAACACACTGTTAAATGTGACCTTGTTAGAGGATTTCACCAAATTGTTAGGAATGGGCTTGATCAAAGGACTTTAGAACATTCACTTGGAATGTCACCTTGTTAAAGGATTTATCTAATGGCTATTAAACCAACCTAAGTCCATAGGATTAAACTAACTGTTACAATTGCTAGAGAGTAACAATAATGGAATGTTGATCTAATACAACTTACAACATACTTTGCAAATTTCATATCACTCTTCAGTTTTATCCTTTTGCTTGGCTTTAATCACTTCAGCTCTGACAGCTTGTCTTCCTCTCAAGCTTCGTCTCCTTGAGTCTTCTTACTCATCATGCCAATGCAATCATATCTGGGGTCTTCTTATTGAAACAAAGTAACTTTGCTCTCTTTCTCCTTAGCACCTCCTTCAGCACTTCATGCATTTATGCTTGACCACCTTCTCCTCTAATTGCTTCATGACCTTATGACTTCTTAAATAGAAATTTGGTTTGCCTTTGCCGCTCGATTCTCCCTTTCCAACTTTAGGGTTTCAAATGGATTAGGCAAGATACAATGTATCTACCCTATATCTTGCTCTTATCTAGAAACTTCGTCTAGACTCTAGTTGTAATCTCCAAAAATGTTCTACATGGTGTTCTGTGCCACCAGCTCATCATTCTTATCTTCCATTTAATTCACAGATTTATAGATAACAACCTTATCAGCTTGGATCTGGTGAATCTTCAATTTTCAAAATAATGCAGCAACTCAGCATTATTGATTTACTGATGCTCGGCATCTCTGTGTTACTCGACACTATTGGTTTTCTGATGCTTGATATCTATTTCTGCTCGACACTTGATTTTACTCGGCACCTGAAGTTCACTCGGCATGTGAAGTTCACTCAGCATCTGAAGTTTACTCGGCATCTGAAGTTTACTCGCTTGGCTTTAACTAGGAATCTGTTCGGCACCTACTAGCTTGCTCAGCTCCCTCTCTCTAATGAACTTTAGTTAGGCTTTGCAGATGTCTTAGCTAAAACCTTACATCTTTGATATGTTTCAATGTGCCTATTCTCTATGTCTATCATCAATACACTTTTTCATCAATGGCTTAGCTGATCCTTCTACTTCATTTCAACATCATAACTTCAACCTTTCTCTAGGTGTTCTAGTTATAGCTTATTGATTGCCTCCTCCTTGTCAATCAACCACTTGATAGTATTTAGGTCACTAAAGCAATTGTCATTCCTGCAAGTAGCAAGTTTGACATCAATGACAAAACAATGATTGAGAACATTCTTTACCAGTTCCATATGATCATTTCAACAATTTTCCTCATGATCTTTTCAATCATTTCCAACAATCTCCCTCTTTGGCATTAATGGCAAAACCAAACTGATCAATTGATCAACATAGTTATCACCAAGATTGTATACATTATTTGCTATTGTCTGCTACTTTTCCTTGTTGCTGCATCTTTACTACTGATCTCATATATATCTTTCAGTTTTTTCATTAATCTCCTTCTTTCATATATATCTCCCTCTTGCTTTGTATTGATCAGGTTTCTGCATATTTCTCCCTCTTTGACATAAATGCCAAAGATGTAGCATATTTATCATGCAAAATATAAGCTTTGGCTTCTTGATGTCTTCTCCCTTTGTCACCATGCTTATGACTGATTTGGAATTTCTGCTCCTGCTATCATCCTCTGCATCATTCTTCTAATATTTCAATAATTTGTTCATGTTGATGCAGGGTAGCATCCTTGTTGCTTTAAACTGCTTGAGTTAGGGGTATTACCCCTAACTTGCCTCTAAGATATTCATAAGTATCCTTGGGCAATGGTTTAGTGAAGATATATGTAGTTTGTTCCTTTGTGTGAATGTATTCCAACTTCACTTGTTTGTCTTCTACCAATTCTCTGACATAATGATACTTGATTGCAATATGCTTGATTGTTGCATGCATTACTAGATTTTTGGATATGTTTATAGCACTTGTATTATCATAATACAATATCACAGGTTTTGTTACCTCTTCTTTCATTCCTCTTAATAGATGTGTGAGCCACACAATGTTTGTGCAATTGACTGCAGCTGCTACATATTCTGATTCTGCAGTGGACTGGGATGTGCATGTTTTTTCTTGCTAGTCCAAGTAACTAGCTTTTTACCTAAAAATAATGCACCTCCACTTGTGCTTTTTCTATCATCAATGTTGCCTCCCTAATCTGCATCTGTATATGCATTGAGTTCAAACTTTTCATTCTTTTTGTAGTATAGACCAAAGTTATCAGTTCCTTTAAGATATCTCATTATTCTTTGTATTGTTATGAGATGATTTTCTTTGGGATTAGTAGAGAATCTAGCCACTATTCCAACTGCTAATGCTATGTACAACATATTGTAGTTTTCCAATCATGAATCTATACATTGTTTGATTGACTTCAACTGATTCATCATTTTTGAATAGCTTATTTCCTGTCGCCATTGGTGTGTTAACTGGTTTGGACTCCTCCAATCCAAACATTTTGAGTATTTCTTTGATATACTTTGATTGTGTCACAAATATACCATGTTTTAGTTGATGTACTTTCAATCCAAAAAAAAATTTGATCTCTCCAAACGTAGACATTTCAAAATCATATTTCATTTTGTCAGCAAAGCCTTTGCAAAGCACTTCCTTTCCTCCAAACACTATGTCATCCACAAAGATTTCAGATACAATAATATCCTTACCTTCTTCTGCTTTGATGTACATGTTGTTGTTATCATCTGTTCTTTCAAATCCTGTTTGTCCTAGATACTTGTGAAGTCTTTCATACCATGCTCTAGGTGCTTGTTTCAGACCATAGAGTGCTTTATGTAATTTACAAACCATATCCCTGTTGTTCTCATCAACAAATCCTTTTGGTTGTTCAATGTAGACTTCTTCTTCTAGTATACCATTTAGAAAAGCAAACTTTACATCCATCTAATAAACTTTGAAATCTTTATATGCAGCATATGCAAGTAAAGTTCTTACTCCTTCCATTCTAGCAATAGGGGCAAATGTTTCCCCATAGTCTAGTCCTTCTTCTTGAGCATAACCCTTGCATACTAGTCTGGCTTTGTTTCTAGTAATTTCACCATTCTCATCTAGCTTGTTCCTGAATACCCACTTGGTGCCAATGACATTTTTGTCAACTGGTTTGGGAACTAAACTCCAGGTTTTGTTCTTCTTTATTTGATCAACCTCTTCTTCCATAGCTTTATACCAGTCATCATCTGGTAACGCACCATATATTGTTTTAGGTTCAGATTTGCTAATCAGACATGATTCATGTCTCAGTCTATTTCTTGTCATTGGTCTTGCATCTTTGTCACCAATTATCTATTCAGCAGGGTGATGTCTTTTTACATATTTGGATAATCTTGGTTCTGTCCTTGTTTCCATGTTTGATCTTTCTGATTTAGGGTCACTATGTACTGAGTTGTCAGGTTGTTCTTCATCTATTTCATGTGTACTGACTTCTGAATTAGATTGTGCATTTCCCTCATTCTACAACTCGGCTTCTAAATGCAACTCGACATTCACTAGTTGTGACTCGGCTGAAACTGAAATTTGTTGTTGAGTTTCAATTTGATTGACAGGCATTCCTTCATAAGAATACACAAAGGTTTTGTATTCATTCATTCTCTTTGGTTCTTCAACTTGGACTTCTTTATGCTCATCAAAGTTTACATTTGCACTTTTCACAATTTTTTTAGTGTTAGTATTCAAACACTTGTATGCCTTACTTCTAGTGGAGTAACCAAGAAATATGCCTTCATCACTTTTTGCATCAAATTTTCCATTTCTAGCATCTTTAAGGATAAAGCACTTGCAACCAAACACTTTGAAATATTTTACATTGGGTGAGTGACCATACCATAATTCAAAAGGTGTTGTATTTGTACCTTTCTTGACTTGTACTCGATTTAGTGTATGAACAGCTACACTTACAGCTTCTCTCTAGTATTTTAGAGCAACAGTCTCTTCCATCATTAATGTTCTAGCACAATCAATCACAGATCTATTTCTTCTTTCAGTAATTCCATTTTGTGGGGGAGTTCTGGGACCTGACGTTTGTCTTTTGATTCCTTTGTCATTACAATATATCTCAAATTCTTTTGATGTGAATTCACCCTCTGTTAGATCTCAGGCATTTCAAGCTTTTTCCTGTTTCCTTTTCAACTCTAGCCACATACCACTTAAACATTTGAAAGGCATCAGATTTTTGTCTTAAGAACATAATAGTCATCATCCTGGAATAGTCATCAACAAACAACATTATGTATTTATCTCCTCTATAGCTTTGTACTTCCATTGGACCACATAAGTCAGTATGAACTAACTCAAGTACTTCTTTAGATGTATAGTTTTTGCTTTTGAAACTTGACTTTGTCATCTTTCCTAGTTGACATTGTTTGCACATGGTATTATCAGGCTTCTTCAATTTTGGTAAACCTCTGACTTTCTTCATTTTACTAATATTGACCAAATTGTCAAAGTTGACATGACATAGTCTTTTGTGCCATAACCATTCATCATCAAATTTTGTAACAAAACAAGAGACATCATCCATATCAAGGTAAAATAGATTACTTCTTGTTTGATCTCCTTTTCCTATCAATTTACCATCAATATCATAGATTTTTGCAGTTTTGTTTCCAAACTCTACTTTGCATCCTATATTGCCTAACTGTGAGACACTTAGCAAATTGTAGTTTAATCCTTCAACATAGTATGCATTATCACATGAAATTTTTTCTATAAGCTTAATGGAACCTTTTTCTTTTATTTGACATAGAGCATCATTACCAAATCTAACACTATTTCCATCATACTAAGTAAAGTTAACAAACTTACTTTTGTCTCCTGTCATGTGATGTGAGCATCCACTGTCTATGATCCATCTGTCGTTCTTGTTCATACATGTTACCAGTACTGTAGGCTCTTCTTCATCAGATAAGTCCTTCATGGCTACATAAACAACTTCATCATCATTATCATCAGAATTTTCTTCAACAATATAACACTTCTTGCCTTTGTCTTTGTAATCTCTCTTATTGTCTTCTCTTCCATATTTATATTTGTTGCCTTCCTTGTAATCCTTTTTCTGTGTACATCTGGCAGCAATATGACCTACTTCATTGCAATTTAAACAAATGATAGGCATCTTACTTTTGAATTTTCCTTTACCTCTGTGAAATCTTCGAGCAAGTAGTGCTTCCAATTGTTCCACATCTTCCTCATCAGTGCTACTATCATTGGATACATATTTCATCTTTCTTCCCTTTTTTGATTTTACCTGTTTAGCATCTTTCAGTGATAGCTTGGCCTTGAAAGCAGATTCAACATTCTCAGGTTTGTAGTTGTCAAAGTTAGATAACTCAAATGCAGTGAGTCTACCCACTATACCTTCAAAACTTAGATTGTTTCCTGGTACACATCTTAGTTCTTGTATTGCAGATACTCTAATAGCATAGATAGGGAGCAAGGTTCTTAAGAACTTACTATTAACAATATCTTCATCCAATTGACCATTCAAACATCTTATTGCACTTACCACTTCCTTTATTCTTGCGCCATACTAAGCAGCATTCTCATTTTCCTCCATTTTCATATCATCAAAATTTCCTCTGAGGCTTTCTCTTTTTTCTCTTTGGACAGTCTGATCTCCTCCATAGATGTCTAATAGGGCTTTCCACATTTTGAATGCAATGTCACATCCTTTGATATCATCAAATTCAGCATAGTTGAGTGTAGAGGCAATTTCCAACATTGTCTGATTGTGTTCCTATTTGTTTTTCATATCTTCTGCAGTAAGAGTACTAGTTGGATCAACATGTTCATTAATAATTGAATTTTAGGCATAATCTCCTATCCAAGATGTAGCTTTATCAAACTTTGTCATGCAACAAAGTTGTCTTTGTTGAGCTTGGGAACTTCTCTCTTAGACATTTTGATCTTTCTTGCTTATAGTCCCTTTAAACTGAAACAACAGTTTGGCTCTGATACCAATTGTTAGAATTCTTTAGAATAACTAAGAGGGGGGGTTGAATTAGTTATCCAAGGTCCAAATTCCCTAATAATACTTTTTCACTACTTTTAATGAATCCATACACTTTTCATCCATCCAAACTTAGTTCAACCATATTAGCAAGCTACAGTAAATCAACATGCAGTAATAAAACATGCAAGATTAACACATGACACAATGATTTACATGGAAACTCAATTTGGGAAAAACCACCAGTAACATGCTACTTGATTCTCACTCTTCTAAAGTGATGCCCTATTAAAAGCCTGCCCTGTTAAAGGCTTACTACACACTGTTAAATGTGACCTTGTTAGAGGATTTCACCAAATTGTTAGGAATGGGCCTGATCAAAGGACTTTAGAACATTCACTTGGAATGTCACCCTGTTAAAGGATTTATCTAATGGCTATTAAACCAACCTAAGTCCATAGGATTAAACTAACTATTACAATTGCTAGAGAGTAACAATAATGGAATGTTGATCTGATACAACTTACAACATACTTTGCAGATTTCAGATCACTCTTCAGTTTTATCCTTTTGCTTGGCTTTAATCACTTCAGCTCTGACAGCTTGTCTTCCTCTCAAGCTTCGTCTCCTTGAGTCTTCTTACTCATCATGCCAATGCAATCATATCTGGGGTCTTCTTATTGAAACAGAGTAACTGTGCTCTCTTTCTCCTTAGCACCTCCTTCAGCACTTCATGCATTTATGCTTGACCACCTTCTCCTCTAATTGCTTCATGACCCTATGACTTCTTAAATAGAAATTTGGTTTGCCTTTGCCGCTCGATTCTCCCTTTCCAACTTTAGGGTTTCAAATGGATTAGGTAGGATACAATGTATCTACCCTATATCTTGCTCTTATCTAGAAACTTCATCTAGACTCCAGTTGTAATCTCCAAAAATGTTCTACATGGTGTTCTATGCCACCATCTCATCATTCTTATCTTCCATTTAATTCATAGATTTCTAGATAACAACCTTGTCAGCTTGGATCTGGTGAATCTTTGATTTTCAAAATAATGCAGCAACTCGACATTATTGATTTACTGATGCTTGGCATCTCTGTGTTACTCGACACTATTGGTTTTTTGATGCTCGACATCTATTTCTGCTCAGCACTTGATTTTACTCGGCACCTGAAGTTCACTCGGCATCTAAAGTTCACTCGACATCTAAAGTTTACTCGGCATCTGAAGTTTACTCGGCATCTAAAGTTTACTCGCTTGGCTTTAACTAGGAATCTGTTCGGCACCTACTAGCTTGCTCAGCTCCCTCTCTCTAATGAACTTTAGTTAGGCTTTATAGATGTCTTAGCTAAAACCTTACATCTTTGATATGTTTCAATGTGCCTATTCTCTGTGTCTGTCATCAATACGCTTTTTCATCAATGGCTTAGCTGATCCTTCTACTTCATTTCAACATCATAACTTCAACCTTTCTCTAGGTGTTCTAGTTACAGCTTATCGATTGCCTCCTCCTTGTCAATCAACCACTTGATAGTATTTGGGTCACTAAAGCAATTGTCATTCCTGCAAGTAGCAAGTTTGACATCAATGAAAAACCTTGATTGAGAACATTCTTTACCAGTTCCATATGATCATTTCAAAAATTTTCCTCATGATCTTTTCAATCATTTCCAACACATTGTGCATATTAGGTGGAAAACTATCCGTTGAAGAAATATGTTGTCTTTGTAATGCAAAATAGTGATGATTCATACTTGATCTTCTTGATTTAGTGTTTAAAAATGTTCATCTATTACAAGTAATACATGTTCACTCTAATCCCTAGCATGGTGAGGCTTACAAAGATCTTGTACTTCATTCACAATGTGTTCTGCATTGTTTGGGCATATACATTTATCACCTTGCCTATAAAAAATAAAATAATAAATGGTTAAATTGTCATTCACAAAATCACATTGTTCTAAAAATTCACCAATTGCATGTTATTGTTTAGACATAGATATAACATTTAGACATACTTGTGAAAATGGTATATCAAGATCATTTAAGTTGCATTTATTAGGTAGAGAGTGTATAAAAACATCACTTTTGATCGACATGATTCCCACATCAATTTCTCCTTCTTCTTTTTAATTTGCAAGCAAGGGTCTAGGGGTGGCAACCCCCATGAGGTAAAGGGGAAATTCCCCTTGCTTCTTGCATCCTCTTCACATTTTGCATTTTTGAAGATTTCTTTTCCCCAAAATTGGTGTGTGTGTGTGAATTGCTTTGAAAATGCATCATTTTTAACATTATTTCTTCAATTTTTCCTTTTCATTTACAATTACTCACAACATCTAGTGATAACATAAAAGTGAATCTAACTTCTAAGACCTACTTGCAAACTCTAAAACAATGCACCTAAATTATTTACTACAACGCAAACCTAAGGTACTAGACTAAGAAAAGTCAACACTTGATCAAACACTCTCTAAGGTGCACTATTCCTAACTTGGCTCACTATGGATTCACAGCTTTAATAGATTTCCCCAACAGTGATGCCAAAATTTTAGGGACAAACTGTAGCTCAAATATTAAGGATAATTGATAAGATTTATGAGCTAGTTCATCTTGCATATAAATATCAATCTGGGGTCATAGACTAATGAAAGGTATAGTGACTATCTACTCAAGGGATGGAGATAGCATGCCAAGTGGGGATGAGTGCAACTAGAACACATGGAAAGAAACCTACAACAAACCAAATTAGAACTGGTGATAGGAACTATCACTTCCTAGTGACAGTAGCTAAACTGAAACTTTTAAAGAAAAGCTATTCTAAGAATATGAAATCATTGCAAAGCATGAAAATTTAATCTTCCAATTAATATTGTAAGAAATAAACAACAAACCACACAAATTTGAATTCATAATTAAATCTAAAACAAATACATGAATCAGTGGTTAATTATCTACAATTACGTAAACTAATATAATAATTCTATGGATGAAATTAAAATAACAATACATAAAAAAATAAAAATACACATTTAATCTAAAGCAAATATGAATCAATGATAACTATTTACAATTATAAAAAATAAAAAATATAAACTAATACAATAATTGTATTTATGAAGTTATATTAAAATTAAAAATAAATAAAACACACCTCTTATCTTAAAAAAATCATTGGCCATCCCAAGAAGTGGATCATGCATCCTTAGTACGCCTGGTGAAGGAGTACAAATTACTTTCTACTTTGTTGTAATCAAAATAATGATGTTTTGTACATGCATAAATAATATAAAGTGTACATAGA
Source organism: Cupressus sempervirens (assembly GCA_028749045.1). Classification (NCBI taxonomy): domain Eukaryota; kingdom Viridiplantae; phylum Streptophyta; class Pinopsida; order Cupressales; family Cupressaceae; genus Cupressus; species Cupressus sempervirens. Next base: position 35,610,708 of record CM053792.1, read on the forward strand.
ATTCTGCTACAAGAAAATAAACGTACATAAATTTGTTTATTTGATAATAAATTTGATATAAATTCTCTCGTTGTTGTTACAATCAACTAAATAAATAGAGATTGTGTATACAACAAATAATAGAAATGGGGAATAACATAGCTAGTTTGTCTTGGTGCATGGCATAAAACTACAGTTATATTGGTATGCATTAAACCTTGGATACTATCCACAAATTAGAACAACAAACTATAAGAGAAAGTGAACAAATTTTAGTTAATGTCACTAGAAAATAGGAAATAAAAGATTGCATTTCCTCCAAATAACATTTCAACTGTGGTTACTTCCTTCCAATGAGAAATTTTTCTTCTTCTTCATATGGCTGACTATATATTAAAAATGTGTATATTCTAACAACAGCCAAAATAGTTTATGTCTAGCTATCAACCTTCCTCCTTATGTGGCAGATATCCATAAATGTGAAACAACCCATTATAATAGCTAATAAAATAGACATATTTCAAATTATTATTAAATGACACAAGTTTCTGGCCACACAGATGGAAATATAAGAGACAAAGGTAGAAATATAAGAATGGGTCGTACAACCTTATAAATAGTTGTTTCATACAAATTAACTCTTGTCCAAGAATGAAATTCCAAGATCTAGAAGCTTAAGAGATAGCACAAGAGAGACAAGAAATGATCAAATGAGAATGGTTTAATTAGATAATTGGATGAATACATCATAGAAGAGCCTTGCATATGAAGGCAAACAAGATGACTAGGAGTCAGAAAAGAGATAAGCATACCAACTAAGAACATGTCCACCAAGAGTGGATTATCTTCCATTGTGCATGAATGTATGTGCAACAATGAGAGGATAAGAATGCAAAGGTGGATAAGAATGCAAAGGTGTATCTCATAAAGAGATGTAGTAGACAACATGTACTCAATTGGAGTGCAAACTATTGTGTTGTCTACATGACAACTCATATGAATATGCAAACTCCTAGGTGTCTACATGAAAACTAATATGAATATGCATTATCCTAAGTAAACTTAAGTAAAGTGTAAATAGTAAATAATTATTTACACCAACACCCTCCCTTAAGTACAACTTAGGGAAATGTACTTAAGTTCACAAAAGCTAGATAATAATGCAAGATGGGTCCCAACTACTAGGCCATGTTAGGTACCCATGTACAATATGCAAGTGCAAATGATATGCAATTCAATCTCTTATAAAGTGGAGAAATAGGGAAAACCACATGGGAAAAACCCCCTCCAAAAAGAGAGATAATTACAATAAAAGAAAATGAGAGAGAAGAAGACCTCACGTGAGGAAAAGATCCCTCCCATAAGAAAGAAGAGAGAAATCAAGTGACCCCCCTACTAAAATATCACACACTCCCAAGAGATCTTGCAAATGGATATACTTGACCTCAATGAAGGGTTTGGTGAAGATGTCTACAACCTACTCTATTTTAGGACAATACCTCAACTCAATGACCTACTCATGTATCAACTCTCTGATGTAGTACATATGAACCTCAATTTGTTTGGTCCATTGATGTTGAACTGGATGTTTTGAGATCTCAATAGCACTCTAATTATCACAATGAATGACTGTAGATTGTGGAAAGTTGAACCCAAACTCCTTCAAGATATGTCATAGCCATATAGCCTCTATAGTTGTAGTAACAACCCCTCGATACTCAACCTCAATCGAACAAAGAGCAATAGTATTTTGCTTCTTACTATGCCAACAAATGGGGTCAGAACCAAGATGAAACATGTAACCTTAAGTAGACTTGCAGGAATCAAGATCTCCTGCATAATCTAAGTTTGTGTATCTAACCAACTAAAGTCCAGTACCTACCGCATAGTGTATCTCATGTGCATTTGTACCTTGTATGTAGTGCAAGATGCATTTGGCAGCCTTCCAATGAAGCTCATGTGGCTCTTGCACGAAGAAAGAAACCATGATAACTAAAAAAGCTATGTTAGGGCATGTATGTGTCAAGTAAATGAAACTACCAACTAATTGTCTGTACAATGTAGCATCAATAAGTGGAGTGGAACACTTGGCCTCTAACTTAACATCTGAAAGAAAGGGAGTAGGTGCAGGCTTGCAATCACTCATGTGAAAGTGAGAAAGTAAATCAAGAGCATACTTGGGTTGAGAAAGTGTGATCCCAGCTGAAGATTGTGTGATCTCAATACCAAGGAAATAATGAAGTAAACCCAAGTCTATCATGGAAAATCTGTCCTACAAAGAAGTCTTGACATTAGCAATAATCAATGAAGTACTTCCTATAATGATCAAGTAATCTAGATAAAGCACAAGTATCAAGTGTCATTCATCCCTTCAAAGAATGTAGACATTTGAATCTGAATAACACTTGGTGAATCCTACTGAGAGTAGGAAGGAATCCATCTTGGCATATCAAGCCCTAGGAGCCTACTTAAGGCCATAGATAGACTTCCTTGACTTGAAGACCATAGTAGAATCTTGTATGAATCCCTGAGGTTGATCCATATAGATCTCTTGAAGAAGATCCCCATTGAGGAAAGCACTTTTTACATCCATCTAATGTACAACCCAACCATGAGCTATAACAATAGCTAGTGTCAAAAAAATAGAATTCATCTTAGCTACCGATGAAAATGTCTTAGTATAATCAATACCAAGAACCTATGAGAAACCTTTGGCAACAAGACTAGCCTTATACTTATCCACACTTCCATCCGCTACAAACTTGGTCTGATAGATCCACTTACTCCAAACCAACTTTCTTCCCTTTGGAAGAGGAAATAAGTCCCAAGTGTTGTTTTTCATTAAAGAGTTATATTATTCCTCCATGGCCTTGTCCCATTCAGGAACCCCTGATGCTTTTGTAAATGACTATGGATCAAAAGTAATGGAAATTTATGCATGTGGAAATTATTTGTGTTGTGCCCTTGTCCTCTTAGTATCTAAAGGATTCCCCACCAAGGAACTTGTTGAATTAAGTGTTTGTTGTGCCCAATAAGGTCTAGTGGAAGAAGAAGAAGGAATATCCTCAACTATTTGTGGACCCTATGAAATTGGTGTCTTGCAAGTCAAAGTTGAAGGAATATCATCTTCCAAGTCACTATCATCACTGTCATCACTTTCCATGAAGGAGGAAGGAGGAGTTGAAGGAGCCAAACTTGGACAAGTCTCTTCAAAGTGAGCACTCCTCTCAAAGAAAATTTCATGTCTCTGTAGATCCATGAGTTTGTATGCCTTAAGATGGTCAAGATATCCAACAAATATACAAGGTTTACTTTGAGGTTCGAATGCCTTCCTTTTTTGTGGAGGTATCCTTGCCCATGCTGGACAACCAAAAACTTTAAAGTATTTAACACTTGGTTTTCTTTCACACCAAGCCTCAAAAGGTGTAATTCCATCCAAGGCCTTATGGGGACTTATGTTTTGTATGTAATTGGCACAACACATAGCTTCTACCCAAAAAAATTGATCTAGATACTTACCCTTGTTAGTAAAAAAGTCTATAAGCCTTGAGTTCACATACTTCCTTCCATTATTTGTTTGAAGAATCTTGATGGCTTTCCTTGATTGCTTCTCAACTTGAGCTTTGAAGGTGATAAACTTATCAAACACTTCGCTCTTATGAGCAAGAAAGAAGACCCAAGTGTAGCATGAAAAGTAATCAATGAAGGTGAGAAAATAGCAAGCCTTTCCAAATGATGGCACTGGAAATGGGCCAACTACATCACTATGAACCAATTCAAGAACAATAGTAGCTCTCCAAGACTTTCCCTTGTCAAACTTCTCTTTAGGATGCTTGCCTACTTCACAACCTCTACATACACCCTCTAAATACTTGACTTGAGGTATACCTATGACCATATCCTTGTTTCTAAGTTGTTGAAGGTAGCAGTAATTGAGATGTCCAAACCTCTCATGCCATAGTTTACTTTTTGAGTGGGTCAACAAGGCAAGGGAAGTGGACTTAGGCACAAAATAAGAAAAAGAATAAAGTCTTGTATCATGATTAGCCTTTACAATTTCCACCATAGAATCATCCTTAAGATTTTTCATGCCAACTAAATTAGGAAGGAACTCCACTTTGTTGCCACATCCATGGTGAGTGATTTGGTAGATTGAAAAGAGGTCGGTCCTAAGTTTGGGAACATGAAGAACATCCTTGAAAACTCCATTGTCAAACTCAAAATCCTCTTTTTCCTTCAACTTCCACTTGTGTATCATCTCCCACATAGATGTAGGGTACATGTGATGGTTTCAAAGAGGAAAAATACTCCTTTGAAGTACCCATATGATGTGTAGCTCTTGAATCAAGAACCCATTCCTCAGAAATTTTTTGTACTTGCTACCAAAGCTTGTCCCTTACCTTTTGAAGTAGGTGAGGATCCCTTATCGTTATAGGAATTTGGTACATCAATTTTATGTTTCCTCATTATGTTTAGCAACTCATCAATTTACTTATCCTTGCACTCATGTTCATCATGGCCATTCTTCTTACAATAGGCACAAGTTTTCTTCTCCCTTTTGTTGAAGTTGTTCCCCTTCTTATTATTGGAAGAAGAACCACCTTGTTGTGAGGAGGAATATTGTTATGTCTCTGATTGTGATTTTGGTTTCTATTTCTTTTGCTTCTTGTTGGAATTTTTACCACCTTGATTCCCTTGATTCCCCTTATTAGCCACCAAGGTTTTGGACTTGGAAAATTGGAGAATTCCCATACTCACTAACTTTTCATGTTCTAAGACCAACATTCCCAAAAATGACTCAAATGAAGGCTTAGTGAAGGCACTTCCCATTGTTAACTTGTGAGTATTATAACTTGAAACAAAAGCCGCATATTCAGGAGGAAGATGAGTCATTACATGTTTGATCAACTTTCCATCCTTGATGGATTCACCACAATCCTTAAGTTGTGCCCTATACATGTCTAATTGGGTAAGATAATCTTTTATGGTGTCAAAATTCCTAGGATTCAATTTGAGAAGATTGTCCTAAATGGTGTAGGCCATATCTTCATCCACTATCCCATACAATGCTTCAAGTTTATCCCAAACTTCAATTGGATTGGAAATGTTTCTGATGTGATATTTGATAGGATTTGAGATATTCTTTAGCAAGGTTCCTAAGGTCATCTCTTGTTTTGATTCCCAATCTTCTTTACGAGACTCATTAGCATCATCAATAGGTTTCCTTGCAGCACCAGTTACATAACATAGTGTAGACCTTTTTCAACTAATGGTTCCTTTATCTTTTCTTTCCAAGTAGCTTAATTATGAGGTGTTAATTTAGAAAAAGAACACATAATGCAAAAGAAAGAGCATAATATCAAGGAGACGAAAGAATACAAGACACACCCCCCCTTTCACTCAATCAAAGAATCCCCACCCTAAAAAAGATGATTTGACACTTTATATTTAGCGTGGGTACAATAGCCACTTGCCAATTTTGGGCCAAAGTGGAACTCTAATTTTTTTTATTTACAATTAAAAATATGAAGCTATATATGACTCAACAAGATAAGACACAAGACCTCTCAAGGATATAATTAATTACAAGTGCCAAAATAGGCCAAAAATGACCAAATGTTGAAAGTACCATGTCTACTCAAAATTGCTCCAAATTGGTACCAAATCTGGAAAGTAGACAAAAAATTATGCACTTTCAAAAAAATGGCACCTGAATATGTGTCCATATGACCTTGAATGAAGCCTCTAAAGTTGTAAAAATTGGGATTGGAAATTTTCAAAAAAAATTAGGAACAAAGATCACAAACAACCTGCAGCAATGTGTAGATCATGAAATTCTACCCCAACACAAAAAAAAAATTGCTTGAAACAAGGAATTCATATGAGGGAGATATCGTTGTTTGAAAATCAATGGCTCCAAAAATCAAATGACTCTAGATTTCACCTCAGATGTCCGATTTTGATGAAACAAAAGTCAATTTAGGGGTTTTTTGACCTTCTAAATGTGATGCCAACATTTGATTTGCACCAGCAAGCTCCAATATTGACCTAAAAATAAATAAATAAATCTCTCCAATGGCTATGAAATGAAACTCCTACAACTGATACCATGTAAGAATTTGGTATAGCTCTGATGCCATGAAATAATTTGCCAAGACAAGAATGAAATTCCAAGATCTAGAAGCTCAAGATATAGCACAAGAGAGACAAGATATGATTAGATGAGAATGGATTAATCAAATAATTGGATGAATACATCATAAAATAACCTTGTATATAAAGGCAATCAAGATGATTAGAAGAATGTAAAGAGATAAGCATACCAACTAAGTACATGTCGACCAAGAGTGGATTATCCTCCATTGTGCATGAAACAATGAGAGGATAAGAATGCAAAGATGTATCTCATAAAGAGATGTACTAGACAACATGTGTTCAATTGGAGTGCAAAATACTGTGTTGTCTACATGAAAACTCATATGAATATGCAAACTCCTAGGTGTCTACATGACAACTAATATGAATATGCATTATCCTAAGTAAACTTAAGTAAAGTGTAAATAGTAAATACTTATTTACACCAACAAGACTTTTAACAGGAAACCTCAACTCCATTGGGTACATGACCTTTTTTTAGAGTTAGATGAACGAAAACTTCTTGAACGTAGCTTAAAAATGAAGGGGATTTTTGTTTCAAAGAGAGTTAAAGAATAGAGATGTGGTTCTGAAAGACATTCAAGTGGGGAAAGTTTTACAAGCTAGAGGAAATAGTAACCAGTCTACTTTAAGCGCATTATTTTGATTAGTCACTTTCCTTAAACTATATAAAGAATGAACTAGCATACTTGCATTTTGTAAGTTGGTAGTCTTCCTAGAATGATGAACTTCTTTGTTTTTTTAATAAGCCAATCTAAAACAAATTTTTATTTTTCTATTTTTTTAATTTAAAAATTTGCCTTCTTCGAAAGCATACATTGATGAGAAAATAGTTATTAAATGCTATTTTCCTCAAACTTTAGAGTAAACTTCTTAAATTTTTCATATAAACAATGATTCATGGATGCGCTAAAGAAACATTTAAAGGTTGGATGCATTTGTTTTTTGGTAGTTCACAAACTTCTAATGTTAGATGGGGCAATGTTTTCACTTTGCATAATCTTGTTTCTGAAAAGGAAAATACAATTTATTTTCATGTAATTAAATCAACAGTCACTTGCCAACATTTTGTATATCAAATGTATCACAATTGGGAAAAGCTTAGAAATTTGTCTATTAAAGGTTTCTCAATAAAAAAACAAATCATATTAGCAAGAGGTCAAATATTCTTTGAAAATACTAATGTGATTCATTTGTGAAATTTAAAGCACAAGCAACTTAGTTACTTGAATATCCACTACAGCTATTACAATTCTTTAAGTCATCATTCAGTTATTATGTGGGCTGAATAAATCTTACGTAGCTGGTTTTTAGGAAGGACTGTCAAGTTTTCTCATAATTATATTCTTAGGCAAGATTCTCAAAAAATTGTGTAATGGGAATTGAATGAGAAATTGGCATTGAAGTTACATGAAATATTCATTTGTGTCCATCCTTACCTGACTAATTGGAATAACGAATTAAAAAATATCTTTTATTTACTTTAACATCATATTTTAAGTTTGTATGGAAAAGATATGGTCTTAGTAATGTTTTTTGTTGAAGTGCATAGTAGTTGTTGTTGCAATGCTCTTGTTGTGATTTAATTTATTTAAATGATTGTCTAGTCTTTTTGGAACCTTATAATTCTGGATAGGCAAATTAAATTGTCTTAGAAGTATCAAATTCTCAATAGAAGCAAATTAAAAAGTGATTAAATATTGCCATGTTTTATTTAAAATGTCCAAAAGAGTGAATTTTGACATTCCAAAAGTTACGATCTTTAGTTCTGAGTTTGATCTTTTTAATTCTAATTTTGTGAGGTTGAGGTTTTTTAGCTCCCATTTCCATAATTCATAGAGGGTTAGACAAATGTTGATGGTGTTGAGTCATTGTGGAAGAATACATGTTTATGTAAAATCTGTGTGCATAGGGTAGTGTTTGATGAGTCGTTCTAGAACTCTTATAAGCAATGTGTGTACTTGCTTAGACTAGTAGTTCTCTCGCTTGTACCTCTGCAATTCCTAATTGCTAATGATATGGGGAACTTTTTCGCCTTAGGTTGTAGCATTTTTTTAAACATGCAATGAATTTTTCTGATTTCCTCCAAATTGTATGACTCTTTCTTGATTTGTGCATTTTTGTTTGATAACTATCCACATTGTTGATGATTAATCTCTTTGTTTGAATGGTTTCATATATAGCAGTAATTAATTCATTATTAATTGATTTGATGCAGATTTTAGAGTATTTGAGATATTCACATCAAACTAAATCCATTGCTAAAGAGCCAGAGCATGAGATAACCACTCTATTTATGGATCATTTGCTAAATAATTTGGTTGTGCCAAATCCTCAATGGCTCTCTCTTTTGTACTATATCTAATTTTATTGAACTCCTTTATGGTTTAACAAAAAATTCTTTTCTTACTAGTAACTTGCAACTAACAATGTTTTCTGTAGAACCATACATGTGTTTGAGAAGTTACTCCCAATCCTAAAAACTAAAAGAAAAAATATTACTATTGCAGACTTTTTTTGTAGTTTTAATGATATTTTTACACAAAATATTATTTGAATACATGAATGAGAGTGAATTCATGTAACATTAATATTATTTTCATATGTTTATTAGAATTTCATTTTGTATTGTAATTGGAAGCTACAACTTTATTACACACTAATTTGAAAGTAAAAAATATTATTATTGCATAAATTTGTTGTAGTTTTAATGACATTTTTACAAAAAAAAATTATTTGAATACATGAATGAGAGTGAATTCTTGTCTCGTTAGTATTTTTTTCATATGTTTATTAGAATATCATTTTGTATTGTAATTGGAAGCTACAACTTTATTACACACTGATTTCCACTCCACGCTAATAGAAACCAAATGATTCAAGCATATGCAAATAAGTTACTCCCTTTCCTAACAACTAAAAGGAAAAAATATTATTGTTGCAGAAATTTGTTGTTGTTTTAATGACATTTTTACAAAAAATATTATTTGAATACATGAATGAGAGTGAATTCCTATCTCATTGATATTTTTTTCATAAGTTTATTAGAATTTCATTTTGTACTATAATTGGAAGCTGTAAATTTATTGCACATTGACTTATCACAGAAATTTGTTGTAGTTTTAATGACATTTTTACAAAAAATATATATATTATTTGAATACATGAATGAGAGTGAATTGTTGTCTCATTAATATTTTTTTCATATGTTTATTAGAATATCATTTTGTACTGTAATTGGAAGCTGCAAATTTATTACACATTAATTTACCATAGAAATTTGTTGTAGTTTTAATGACATTTTTACAAAAAATATTATTTGAATACATGAATGAGAGTGAATTGTTGTCTCATTAATATTTTTTTCATATGTTTATTAGAATATCATTTTGTATTGTAATCGGAAGCTACAACTTTATTACACATTGATTTTCACTCCACGCTAATAGAAACCAAACAATTCAAGCATATGCAAATTGAAACAAAAGTCAAGATATATTCAAATGCCGACATATATGCAAGTTGTCCCCACACTTGTAAACCCAGTTTAATTCTTTTATTAATAAGTTTAGTTAAGCATGTTTATTCAATACATTATATTATATAGTTTTAGAAAAAAATATGCCTCATATTTAGAATGGATTCTTGATAGATTCATATACAATCAAGACAACATTCAGTTACAACAAAAAAACTATTTCCCTACTTGTCACATTTAAGAAGTTGTACAACATATGCTACTATTGGCATACAAATTGTACCTTCCGACGCAAGTGCTAGTCAATAGATAATTTCCATAATTTAATCCCAAAACTGTGTGTGTGTGTGTGTGTGTGTGTGTGTGTGTGTGTGTGTGTGTGTGTGGGTGCGCGTGCGTGCGTGCACGCGTGTGCGTGCGTGAATGCATCATAATCATACACAACATAAAATGATAAAATGAGATGAAATAGAATGGAAAGAAAATATGGAAGTGAGTATTAATGTACATAAAATATATTTTTCTTCAAGAAACCAAGTAAGAATGTAGGTACAGTGCATCTTGAGAAAATAGAGTGCACTAGCATATAATAAATTTCTCCAAATTTGCTGCCAAATTTTTAGGCTTATTGATTTATCCTAAGAATAGTTTACTATATTTAATTAAATTTCATTTCTTATTATGTTTATATCTATTAAGTATTTGATTATTTTCCTTTCTTCAAATATTACTTTATCTATTTGAGAAAATGATATTAAATGCTGATTAAATCAACCATTCAAGTTAAATATGAAACTTATAGTAGGAAATGGTAATTGATTTACAAATGGTTTTAATTTTATGTGGAGGGGTGTTGAATGTGAGTTTTAAAGAGGAGGGTAATTAATGGAAAATGTGCATTTATATTCCTTAGAAATTACCTACCAGTCTTTTACAAATATGTTGGTTCATTAAGCTTGGCGAAGCTTGGTAAAACCATTATGCATATGTTTGAAATGCAAGGTTAAATATTTTTTTTTCCCTTTTCCACATCCTTTTGTATGTTTCTACTAGACAAAGGTGTAAGTAGATTAGATCACATGGCTGCACTAGATCTTTCTGATCCAATTGTGTCGAGTTGCTAGCCTTCTCATGCCAGGGTCGAGTAGTTCTTCTTAACTAGAGAACCTCGGGGAGCTAACCACTCCATGGTTGGGCGGTAAAAGCGCTTGGAACACTCTTCCATCTCACGTTAGTAGATGGACAACATTTTGATGGATTGGAGAATAAACAACATGCACATGAACTCACAGGTCCGATGGCATATTATTTTATATGTTTTAAGTTATCATACATTTTATATCATATGATGTATTAATGCTATACATAAGTTCGACATGCAAGTCAACATAGTTTGTGACATAAGATCGACATGTTATATTTATATTTAAGCATTTTATGCATTTGTAGTACCGACATGTGGTTGGCTTTGTATTAGTTTCCAATGACATTAATTATGCATAAATTATGATATTTATGATGACATGTTTTGTCTTTGTAACTCGTTTGAATGTCGTTGTAATTTAAATTCAACTTTAATGAAATGGGAATAAGTAATTATTCTTATGTAGTCAACATTTGACTTTTCAACTTTAGATTTCTGCATTTTATGGTTGTTATGTATATGTGACAATGTTAGTGGATTTCGGTTCTTACATGTGGCATCAGAGTTGTGTTTAACACTAGGACCTAAGGTCTTACTAATGCTAATGTTGCATGGTCTACTCTTGGAACAGGAGTAATTTGTCACCATGTATTCCTGTAGAGGCAATAAGGCTAGAGGCAAAAATGGTCCTCAAAATAAGCCTAAAAAACGAAGGCGCTAAATCAAATCATGGTGCTCCTCACTCAGTAGGAACAACACATGGATGACATAGAAAATGCCATGAGAGGATGACATGCTAAGGAGGATGAGCACAAAGAAGCTATGCACTAGCAAGAAGAAGAATAGAAGAAAAGAGAGGAGGACCAACTGCTTGAGGCTCAGAGGAAACAAGAGGAAGATCAAAGGAATGAAGAGCAATAGAAGGAAGAAGTTGACTGTAGGATGGTTAGATTAGTTCATGATAGGGTCCAAATTGCAGAATACCTTAGTAAGGACCTCAAGAAGGTCACATCTCCTACCTTTAATGGGAAGACTTCAAGAGAAGAGGCATAAGCTTGGATAGCTACCATGAAAAAGTATTTTCATGTCCATAATTTCACCAAAAAATCCAGAGAAGTATGGGCTACTTTTTAGTTGGTTGGTGAAGCAACAACATGGTGGGAAAATTTTATGGCTGAGAAGAAGTTACAATACAAAGAGATATCATGGGAGTACTTCTTGCAACACTTCTAAAAGTGATGGTTGCCTCAGTTGTTTTATGACAAGAATGCATAAGAGTTTTATAAGTTGATCCAGGGAGTAATGTCAGTCACACAATATCATGAATAGTTTTTCCATCTAGTTAAATATGTTCCTCTATATCAAAATGATGACTTGTTTAGGACTCACAAGTTCATCATGGGGCTGCATCCAAAGATCTATAATGAGGTAGAAATGCATGAGCCAGAGTCTATGGACTATGTACTGAGGAAGGCACTAAAATAGGAACAACGATTGAAAGATTCAACTCCAGTAAAAGCCTTCAATAACCAATCTTTCAAGAGAAAATTTTAGGATAACACCAGTAGGGTGGTAGACAATAGATGAATAACATGAAAGGAAAGAGAGAAGAAGAATCACAAAAGAGTAATAATAGAAATTTCCAAGGGTAGAACAGGGGTAGAGGTGGTAACAACAACAGGAACAATAGTGGTAACAATAACAAAAACTAGAATAGGAATGATAAATTAGTAGCTCAATCAGGACCTTGTGATGGCTGTTTTATATGTGAGGGTGATCACTATGCGGCTAGATGTCCTCAACAAAGTGCACCTAGAAATGGATTGCAAGTTCAATATGAAATTCATGTAGCTGTGCACCATAAGCAACAAAGTTCCAAGTAGCTCCTTTAAAATTGACTAGTAAGCTTTTCAGCTATGAAGTTTCTATTTTGATTGATATTGGTGCTACATAGTCTTTTGTAGATCCTAGCGTAGTAGCTAAAATTCCAGTTAAAGCTAGTTGTATGACTAACCCTTGGTTAGTTGAGTATGGAAATCAAGCAGAGAGATGAGTAGAGCAATATCATGAATAGTTTTTCCATCTAGTTAAATATGTTCCTCAGTATCAAAATGATGACTTATTTAGGACTCACAAGTTCATCATGGGGCTACATCCAAAGATCTATACAAATGCATGAGCCAGAGTCTATGGACTATGTACTGAGGAAGGCACTAAAATAGGAACAAAAATTGAAAGATTCAACTCCAGTAAAAGCCTTCAATAACCAATCTTTCAAGAGAAAATTTTAGGATAACAAGCAGCAGGGTGGTAGACAACAGATGAATAACATGAAAGGAAAGAGAGAAGAAGAATCACAAAAGAGTAATAATAGAAATTTCCAAGGGCAGAACAAGGGTAGAGGTGGTAACAACAACATGAACAATAGTGGTAACAATAACAAGAACTAGAATAGGAATGATAAATTAGTAACTCAATCAAGACCTTGTGATGGTTGTTTTATATGTGGGGGTGATCACTATGTGGCTAGATGTCCTCAGCAAAGTGCACCTAGAAATGGACTGCAGGTTCAATATGAAATTCATGTAGTTGTGCACCATAAGCAACAAAGTTCCAAGTAGCTCCTTTAAAATTGACTAGTAAGCTTTTCAGTTGTGAAGTTTCTATTTTGATTGATATTGGTGCTACATAGTCTTTTGTAGATCCTAGTGTAGTAGCTAAAATTCCAGTTAAAGCTAGTTGTATGACTAACCCTTGGTTAGTTGAGTATGGAAATCAGGCAGAGCGATAAGTAGAGCAATGTCTATCATGCAATGAGTTAGAACTTCCAACTTTTCACACACAAGTAAATTTATATGTAGCTCCACTTGGGTCATACGATGTCAGACTTGGCATAAATTGGCTTACTGAGCATAAGGCACTAGTAAATTACAAGGATAAGTTAGTTGAATGCATGGATGACTTTGGAAATCTAGTAGTGGTGAACGGGGTTTAGAGGTCAATAGTGCTTAGGAATATTTTAGCTATTCGGTTGAAGAAGGCTAAGAAGAAGGGATGTCAGCTTTATTTTGTACATGTGAAAGATCTTGAAGATCCTATACCTTCCATAGATGATTACCCAATATTGCATGAGTTTTGGGATGTCTTTCCTGAGGATTTTCTCGAACTACCTTCTAAGAGAGAATTTTATTTATCTATAGATATTAAGCTAGGTGCAAAGCCACAATCTAAGGCACCCTATAGGATGACCACCACTAAGATGTACAAGCTTAAGGTGCAGTTGTGAGAATCATTGGACAAAGGGTTTATACATCCCAACATGTTACTTTGGGGAGCATTGGTGATTTTTATAAAGAAGAAGGATGGAACCATGCATCTATGTATTGATTATAGGATGTTAACAAGGTTATAATAAAGAACAAATACCCGCTTCCATAGATATATGAGCTTTTTTATCAAATGAAGGGAACTAAGGTGTTTTCAAAGATAGATCTACGATATGGGTATCAACAACTTAGGATTAAGGAAGAAGATATAGCTAAGACAACTTTCAAAACATAGTATGGGCACTATGAATTTATGATTTTTCCTTTTGGTCTTACAAATGTACCTGCAACATTCATGAATTTAATGAACATTGTTCTCTAAGATTGTCTAGATAAGTTTGTAGAGATCGTAATTGATGATATTATGATTTATTCAAAAACTATGGAGGAGCATGAGGGACTTATTTTGCAACATCTTCATGAAAAGTTGTATGCGAAGCTAACCAAGTGCACTTTTTACCATAAATAGATTCACTATCTTGGACACATCATCACCATTGATGGAGTTTCAGTGGATCCTTCCAAGATTAGGGCTATTCTTGAATGAGCAGTTCCTTAGGATGTGAGTGAAATTTGAAGCTTAATGGGTTTGGCAGGCTATTATCATAAATTTGTAGAGGGATTTTTGAAAATTGCAACACCTATTACCTCACTACAACAAAAAGGAAAGAGATAAGTGTGGATTGAGAGGGCTTTTCATTGATTGAAATAGAAGCTCACCTCAACTCCTATTCTGGTGATTCTTGATCCCAATGGGCATTTCATCATGATTACCAATACATCAGGTGATGGTTTAGGTGGAGTGTTGATGCAAGGTAGAGTTGTAGCTTATGAATCTCGTAAGCTAAAGCAACATGAGGTTAACTATGCACCTCATGATCTTGAGTTGGCCGCCATTGTTCATGATTTGCAGATGTGGAGGCATTATCTTATTAGTAAACCTTTTGAGCTAAAAATGGATCACATGGTTTTGAGATACATATTCACTCAACCAAATTTGAATGCCAAAAAGAGGCATTGGCGTGAATTCCTCAGTGAGTATGATTTCAATATTGAGTACATAAATGGTAAAGGGAACAAGGTAGTTGACGCTCTCAATATGAGAAGGCATATTTATGTTATATCTACTACCAGAATAGGACTAAGAAAGCATGTTGTAGAGAACCTCACAAGTGATGACCATTATGAGATGGCTGAAACAACTTTGCACACTGATCCATCAAATCACCATTTTGACGAATACAGTTTTGACATAGAGGGTCTTCAAAGATATCAGGGATGTATGTATGTTCCCGACCGTGCATGGTTGAGGAAAATTTTGATGGAGGAAATGCATAGTACTCCTTATTTGGGTCACCCTGGAGTGACTAAGATGGTTGCAAATATGAGGCCACTTTACTTTTGGTCAGTTTTGAAGCATGACGTGACCACTTTTGTTGCCCAATGTTTAGAATGTCAGTGAGTTAAAGCTAAGCATATTCATCCAGAAGGATTGTTGTATCCTCGTGACATACTGGAGTACAAATGACAAGTGATTTCTATGGATTTTATATAGGGTTTACCTATGACTAAGTGGAGACATGATGTTATATTAGTTGTGGTCGATAAGTTGACCAAGGTTGTGCATTTTATACTTGGGAGTTTGAAGGATGGATCATTGGCGTTGGCCAAGAAGTTTGTGTAAGAAGTATTCAGGTTACATGGTGTACCTGAGACTATTGTCTTTGATAGGGACACAAGGATGACATCAAGGTTTTGGACGACCTTGAATGCTTCATTGGGGACATAGTTAAATTTAAGCATTGATTATCATCTATAGACTGATGGATCGACAGAGAGGGTAAATCAAGTTGTTGAGGATTTACTTCGTATGTATTGCATGGATCATCAATATAAATGGGAAAAATACATTCCATTGGTTGAGTTTCCCTATAATAATTCCTTTATGCATCTCTAGGAATGGCTCCTTTTGAGGCACTTTATGGGCATAAATGTCACACACCTATCAGTTGGGATAGAGTGGAGGATCCAATTATGATTAGTCCTAAGATGCTTAGCGAGATGGAAGAACATATGGTTATGATTTGTGCTTGCTTGAAGGAAGTTGTAGACAAGTAGAAGAGCTATGCAGATAGGAAATATACTTTTAGACAGTTTTAGGTTGGGGACAAGGTTTTCCTGTGTGTGCATCTGTATAAGATTTCAATCTCTTTCAAAAAATCTTCTAAGCTTGCATTGAGATATGTTGGACCATTTGATGTTTTGGAGCTTGTAAATTCTATGGCTTATCAACTTGCTCTATCACTAGCTCTAGCATGTATCCATAATGTTTTTAATGTTTCATTTTTGAAGCCATATCATCTTGATGCATCTCATATTCTTGATTGGCATGCTTTGCAAGTTCAAGATTCGAGGGTGGTACAGGTGTTACCTACCTGCCTTGTGGATGAGTGCACTATCTGAGTGCGAGACAAAGATGTTTTGCAATATAAGGTCCAATGGGACTAGTTCTTTGTTGATAGTGCTACATGGGAGGATGTTGATGATATGCATCAGTCTTTTCCACATCCTTTTACTTAGATTAGTGCTTTACTATTACTATTGTAGTTTCTTTTATGTTATGTTGATCATTGGCCATTGATGGACATCGGGTCGATGTCTCTTCCTAGTGCGGAGGCATGTCATGACTCACTTTTTGATGTGCTATTTATTAGGACATGTTATGAGTTTGATTCTTAGAATATGTTTGACTATGTTATGACTTGACTTGAGTTGAATACATTATTAGACTCTGATTAGACTTTTATTGTTGATGTTATTACATGGGTAATTTAATTTATTTGTCATTATGATAGTCGTTATATGTTTGAACTTATGAGATTGCGACATGATGGTTAAAATTTTGGGTTGTATTTACATGTTTATATTTTATGATGAATGATGAATGTTTAAAATTTGTATTATTTAAATGTAAATGAGGTTATGAATTTTGATAAGAGATATTGTATTTAACATGTTATTTTATTTATCATGATGATGACAAAACTGACTCAATGGGTGATGTTGAGTTTGTGAGTATGCGAGTACTAAAGGCGGAAGGGTGGTTGAGGTAGAGGAGTTTAGTTCCTTCAAGGTTGGTTCAGATGGTATGGTGTAGTTATGCACACATGCACACACATACATACACAAAAATAATTTTAATTTTGAATAAGTCATTTGCTTTGATTTTACATCCAGTTTATTATAATGATTTTTACATGTATAGAGTAATGAACAAAATTAGTAGATTTGTCTATTGTTTATGAATTATTATAATTTAGGTTTTAAAATTCAATATTTTGCTCTTAATTTTTCCTATTAGAAATTAACATGTTCAAAATTTAAAATTATAAATAGGCAGTTGAGAAATTAATTGGTAATTAATAGTTTTTCAAATTTGAAAATTATGGTCATGAATTAGTTGAAGATGAATTTAATAGAAATGTAAGTTTTTAAATTTCATAAGCCAAGTAGAAGTCGTAATCCAAAATCAGTGGGGAATCAATTGTTAATAACAATTATCAATGAATTTCCCATGATGTTAGTTAAAAAGGAGAAGAGTATTATTAAAAAGAGAGACAAGAAAAATGTAGGGAGCTAGTAGATGATAGTGGTGCTTAAGTTTGGAGCAGAGGATGTTGCAGTGGGAAGGAACAACTATGTGTGTTAGAGGAAAAAATACAATCTATTTTATGCTGCAACAGTTATCATGGTTGTTTAAATGTTAAAACATTATGCCTGTTATGGTTGAGAAATGGTTCAATATTTTTGTTACCAATTGCTTATGGATAGTCTTAGAAATTGTGAGAAGATGTAACCATTTATACCATAGTTTTTTCTTCGTTTTGATGTAGAGGTTCTAATTTATTGTCTTTCATTCCTAGATCTAGCAAATAAATTTTGAGAGGGAGTCGTATTTTATTTATTATTTTTTTTTACAGCAGACCATATGGTAGTTTTGAAGTAATGAAAGGGAATGACTTTGTTTTGTTTTGTTAAGCAACAGTTTTAGAACAAAGATTGACCAATAGATGTCTTGGTTATAAAGAGTTTTTATGTTCCTTTAGTTCTCAAAATGAATGTATGGCTCCGAAACTACTACAAATTTTGGGTCTAATTGATTTAGATTCTTTAATTATCTTTACCCTTAGGAGTCAGTTTATTTATTTTTGTTAATGATTTAGTTAACAAAACATATTTTTCTAGATTTTACCATTTTGTTTTGGCTCGGTTCAAATAGACATGTAGAATAGAGTACGGTTCACCAAATTTGATCTTGGATGTCTTTCTGAGCGTAGTTTGTCTGAAACTCAAGGTTATTGGAGCAAACCAATCTTCTATGTATGGAGAAAACTGATATGCTATGTAGGAACCAGATACAAGTAGAGTTTTAAGTGGTTTTTCTTTTAAACTTGTTGTGATTGATAGTGTGCAATCCACATTTTCTCACTGCAGTCTATTGTTTATGAGAACATTGTTTATGCTAGAAATGTCCATCATTTCCATGTAGATAGGAAAGTTGTGGAGTTTGACTTTAAATGTGAAGTTTTCAGCTAGGTGTAATTAACTAGATTGGAAAATCAATAGTAATTTCAAGCTCACTATATTTTTCTTCAAGACACCAAGTAAGAACGTAGGTACAATGCATCTTGAGAAAATAGAGTGCACTAGCATATAAAAAAATTTCTCCAAATTTGCTACCATATTTCTAGGCTTATTGATTTATGTGAAGAATAGTTTCCTATATTTAATTAAATTTTCTTTCTTATTATGTTTATATCTATTAAGTATTTGATTCTTTTCATTTCTTATGTTTATATCTATTAAGTATTTGATTATTTTCATTTCTTGAAATATTACTTTATCCATTTGAGAAAATGATATTAAATGCTGATTAAATCAACCATTCAAGTTAAATATGAAACTTATAGTAGGAAATGGTAATTGATTTACAAATAGTTTTAGTTTTATGTAGAGGGGTTTTGAATGTGGGTTTTAAAGAGGAGGGTAATTAATGAAAAATTTGCATTCATATTCCTTAGAAATTACCTACCAGTCTTTTACAAATATGTTGGTTCATTAAGCTTGGCCAAGCTCGGTAAAACCATTATGCATATGTTTGAAATGCAAGGTTAAATATTTGTTTTTCCCTCTTCCACATCCTTGTGTATGTTTCTACTAGACAAAGGCATAAGTAGATTAGATCACATGGTTGCACTAGATCTTTCCGATCCAATTGTGTCGAGTTGCTAGCCTTCTCGTGCCTGGGTTAGGTAGTTCTTCTTAACTGGAGAACCTCGACAAGCTAACTACTCCATGGTTGGGTGGTAAAAACACCTGGACCACTATTCTATCTCACGTTAGCAGATGGACAACATTCGATGGCTTGGAGATAAGACAACATGCACATGGACTCATAGGTTCGATGGCATATTAATTTATATGTTTTAAGTTATCATACATTTTATGTCATATGATGTATTGATCCTATGCTTATGTTCGACGTGCAGGTCAACATAGTTTGTGACATAAGATCGACATGTTATATGTATATTTCAACATTTTATGCATATGTAGTACCGACATGTGTTTGGCTTTGTATTAGTTTCCAACGACATTAATTGTGTACAAATTATGATATTTATGATGACATGTTTTGTCTTTGTAACTCGTTTGAATGTTATTGTAATTTAAATTCAACTTTAATGAAATGCGAACAAGTAACTATACTTATGTAGTCGACATTTGACTTTTCAACTTGATATTTATGTATTTTATGGTTGTTTTGTGTATGTGACAATGTTAGTGGATTTTGGTTCTTATACGCACCCAGGAAATTCAGGGGTGTAAGTTCCTACTTAGTGAGGCCACATTTCTATAAAAAATAGGTAGGAAGATTTATATGTGTAAGTTTTTACCAATCTTATCCAAAAGTATAAAAAAGGGAATAAAAACATTTCTTAGTTGATTTTGACATTGAATGTTGCTTCGTCAATAAACCTACAAGAATGAGTTGATAAACTTTGAATGCTACTTTCCAACACTCATTTTTATAAATTGTTTAATTTATTATAATATTTATATTTTCTCAAATGAATTGAGGAGAATGGTTTATAAGATATATAATTCACTTTTTCTTTTTGAAAATATTTAAAACATCTCATCAAATGTAATCAACTTATTTAAATAAATATGAATTTATATGTAATTTAAATTATAGACAAGAAAGTAGTTGTTGAAAAATAACATATCAAGAAAGAGAAAGATACAAAATGAAAAGGAAAAAGGAAAATTCAAAGAGGAAAATGTTAGGTGTATGAAGTCCAATTAGTTTCGTAACTATTACTGTGGTAGGAGTAAATTTTGATTGGCATGACCAATCCTTCAATTGTAATAGTAAAACTCTTGGTCTTCCATATTCCATAAACTACAAACTATTTATATATTGATAGTGTGAAATTAATAAAACTGAGAATCCTAGGTTGAAGAGTGGACATAACATGTTTAGAAATGAACCACTATAAAATTCTTTGCCTTTGTCTTTGTGCTTTCTTATTTCTTACTTTCATTTTATTCTATTTCTTCTACAATTTCTTTTGAGTTTGAAAAATCAACAATTGCTATGAGAGTCGAAGTGAGGCTAGAGTAGAAAGAACATGAAGTTGATTTTATCATCAACAAATTTCTTGAAAATTTGGGCTCGGTAGAAAACGGGGTTACGTCTATTAAGGGCAGAAGAATCTGCCATGTGCACTGGTGGGATGGCTAGAAAAAAATGCGTGATGTTGAACCCGAAGATCTAAAATCTTTTAAATTTGAGCTTAATGCAATTCTTGAGTGCACATGCGCACATAAGAAAGTTTTCTTGGAAGAATTGTGAAAGCGAACAAGACAAGATAAGACTGGTGAGTTTGTAAGATGCCTAGTGTTGACATATTATAAAATGACTTCTCTTATTTTTGGTTCAAACCTCAATAATACAAATAATTTTGTATCTATAGTTTATAGGATGTTGCAGTTAGAGTACATCAGAGAGCACACAATGTTCCTTATAGAAGAATATAAAGGGACATATGAGAAATTTAACATAGAAGGCTTATGTATTGGCCAAGAAGATAATAAAAAAGCCCAAATTATTTCTCAATCTGTAGAAAATGAGCAAAAAAAGAGAGAGACAACTCCTCTAATAGTGTGGTTTGTGATATGAAGCAACACACAGGTGATGTTATCCCCATAGGAAGGGATTTTAGAGAGATTCAATTTTGTAAGAATGAAAAACATTCACATGTAGTGGAAGAAGAATATGATATTGGGTATGCCTATACTCGGAATGAAAGATCAAGTCATGGGTTTGCATTTATAGAAATTGGTACTCGTATAGATACAATGGATGCATCCAAATGTCCTTGAAGATTGGTGTTAATTTTGGAGATAACAAACCTACCAAAGTGACATTTGTTGAGCCTATTTGTAAACCTGATGTAGAGGCTCTTAAACTTCCAAAAATGGGATTGTTGAGTTGCAAGAGGCTACTATGAAGATTGTAGAAGGCACAAATAGGATTCTTTCGCAATAAAAGAAATTGAAGAATTAAATATTGGTTATGACCCTACCAAAGGATAATATGTTAACATGATAAGGCATGAGTTATTGATCCCTTGAAAAATTTTGACCAAATTATAAATGATGATTGTTTGACTAGCTTATTAGCTTCGAGACTAGGTTCTTGACACAAATGTTCTTATGATATATATTGGGTATGGACAACTAAGGAGCATAGCCTAAATGTGATGGATGATGATGCTTAGTTACTAGAAATGCGACGGCAGCCCTCTATTTCACGTTTCAATGGCCGAAACAGGTTTCCCATCGCGAACGACCATTTCAAAGCCACTGTTTCATAGCAGTGACTACAATGATTATTAGAGTTAATTTTAAATGAACATTAACCTTTCTGTAGTTTTGATAACTACATAATTATAAAAGCAAACATAAATTTAACAGTGAGTAATTTATTAAACTGTAAGAAATATATTATATTCTTCAAATTTAGTTTATAAGGGTTTACTATTTAGTGTTTGCTTTAACATTAGTTAACTGTAGTTCAATTTATAAATTTTTATAAAAAAATTATCTAACTTTTAAGAAGTAATCAATTATGATATTAATTTATAGAGTATCATTTATTTATATATTAATTTAATTTATAAATTTTATTAAAAGTAATTAACTATAAGATTAAATAATTTTTAAATACATGAAATTTGTTATATTGAAAAGTTTTATTTTTAATAAATTATTATTATTTATACATTAGTATAAATATAGATAAATATTTAAAACTATTTTGTATATATATACACGTTTCCTATGCACAACTTTTAGATGTTTGCATTTCTTGTCACATTGCGGTTGTTGTTTGGTTTCTTGTTTCTGATAACATAGCGATGACGTGGATTTTTCCCATTAAAATGTTCTTTCTGCAACCCATGATGGTTGCACTCAAGATAGTGCCCCTTTCAATTGCAAGATGGAAAGAACACAACAATGTTGTTCTCATCTACAGGAAAATAACAATACAGATCTAGGCATAGATAATTATAAAATTTGGATGTCATTTATTTACCACAGTCAAAAGGTTAATCTGACTGTAGGTGGTAGTATTCCAATGGTCTTTGGATCTAAAGAGTATGTAAAAGCATGCAAGGTAGATTTGAAGCTAAAGAGTCAAGGTGAAGGTTCCTCTAACATCTCAAAAGACATTCTCTGGACCTATTTGTTGGGAACCAAATAATTGTGTTTGAATAATAAGGCTATTGGCCAATATGCTACTCTATTGGCCTGCTTGCTATTTATGTTGTCATCAATATTGTAGGAGCCATGTTGTTGGACAAAGTAGAGTACATAGTTCTAATGGTTGAGGAATTGATAGTTAGAGTATATTTGCAATGACTAAGAGCATTGAGCTTTTAGATGCTCTACTAAGTATTACAGAGAAGGGGGATTTAAGAGCACGTGGCTTTGTGATGAGAGAAGATATCTACAACTTCAATTTGAATTGGCAAAAATTTATTTGAATTGTGCAAGAATAGAGCTTGGCACTGTTGAAATATTCTCAACACCTATTTGTTCTCTGTGATTGGGAATTTTGACCCTAGGATATCTCTATGAGCTTTCTTCCTCATTTTTTTTTGGCGATTAATCTTCAAGTGGGAGATTGTCAGGTGTGTGAAGTCTAATAAGTTTTGTAACTATTACTATGGTAGGAGGATATTTTGATTGACATGATCAGTCCTTCAGTTGTAATAGTAAAAATCTTAGTCTTCCATATTCCATAAATTTTACATATTGATGCACACTGTGGTTGTATTGTTGTGAGAAATTAATAAAACTGAGAATCCCAGGTTGAAGAATGGACATAACATGTTCATGCTTTCTAATTTTTTATTTTATTTTTATTCTATTTCTTTTGTAATTTCTTTTGAGCTTGAAAAATCAATAGAAAAGGAGGAAGGGAAAGAGAAGCCTAAACATAACCGCACAAAGAAGAAAGCAAAGAAGGAGAAGGAAGAGGAGAAAGAGAAGAAGATGCACAAGGAGATGAAGAAGACCAAGATGAAGGAGGAGAAGACAAGGAGGAGAAGGAGGAGATGACCAAGATGAAGGAGAAGCCAAGAAGGAGGAGGAGGTGGTGGTTATCCATAAGATATTTGATACTTAAAAATGAGTGGTCATAGTTCATTAGATTAAGGTTAGTATTATGATTAGTAATATTGTATGTCATATTAGAATTAATATCTAATTTGTACAACCAAATCATTACTATATGCTTAACCATAGTATTGGTTAAAATTTAAGCAAAGAGGACACTAGAAAGTTTGAAAAAAAAAAAACGTGTCCACCTTAATAAGATTTATATTTTTTATTTGAAATTTTAGATATTTCCCTTAACCATTACATCTTAATTGATACAGTTAGTAATTAACAAGAACTCTTGGAGAACTAAAGTCCCTACCTTTCAGTCTACAACGTGAAAATGTTTTATTTTTTTGGAAAATGTATTTAAAAAGTTTTATTTTAGAGTTTGTAAGGTCTAAGCTTTGAAAGAAGCTTCTACATTTTGTTAGAAGTTGCATAGTAAATAATTTAAAGGAATATAATAGCATATACAATATTTTTTATGCTTCAAAATAACATGACATATGTAAGAAAACATTTAACAGATTTGTCAAGAGGAGAAAAATTATTTTTTCTGTAAAGGTGTGTCAATAGAATTAATAATTGAAAAATCTATTATCCATATTTGAAAAAATAATAAAGCTAAAATTAAAAAGACTTGATCTGGCTTTTAAAAATAATTGTTAAGGTTTGACAGATCCATAACAATATAAGAATAAATAGTTATATGCAAAAACATAAGAAGAAAACAAAATGAACACATATAACACACAGATTTAACGTGGTTCACCCAAAACTTGGGATACATCCACCTACATAGCCTTCAACCCATCTATTATCTAAAAAAAGCATACACCAACATTACAATGCATTATGCATTTTAGCCACTTATAACAATGTTTTAGGGTAACCTCTAAAATTGACCATTTAGGGCCACAACATCAACACCCACTACATGATTAGTTGCCACAATATCAACAATAGCTACATTTTATTTCATATACCATAAAATGATCGAGCATGTATACAAATAAAATAATAGCTATAATATATTTCATATAAATAAAATGAACGAGCATGTATATGACAAGAATAGATATTCCTCAACAGAGCATGCACCAGAAGCAGAAAAATTGTTTCATCTTGAACTTTCTACTTTTGTTGGGGGTGATATATTATAACATCTTCTTTGCCATCATTGAGGCAGTCAAGTGTTACAAAATTTTTGAGCCCATTGATATGGATACAATGGACACATCCAAATGACCTTAGAGTTTGGTGTTAATTTTGGAGATAATGAAATTGCCAAGGTCACATTTGCTAAGCCTATTTGCAAACCCGATGCAAAGGCTCTTGAACTTCTGGAAAATGGGATTGTTGAGTTGCACGCAGCTGTTGTGAAGATAGTAGAAGGAACAACATGTATGAAGAGTGTTGGAAACACAATCACATTTCATGGTAGGCAATTGCTCCTCAAGTCTAGTCTTGGGAAGATTGTCAAACTTGGCCAATATCACAAGCCATTTATGCGATGTCTACACTATTTTGTACAAGATATTTTGTTATTTTCTAATTTCACCATCAATAAAAGTGTCCCCCATAAGGTCAACAATGAAAAAATTATGGTCATTCATATGAATTCTTCTACATTAAAAGAAGGTGAAGAACTAAATCTTGGTTGTGACACTACCAAAGGAGAAAATGTTAACATGGATAATGCAGGAATTATTGATCCCTTGAACAACCTTTACCAAATTATAGATGATGATGGTTTGATTGGCTTCTTTGCTCAGAGATTGGGTTCTTAGCAAAAATATTTTTATGATATATATTGGGTATGGAAGACTAAGGAGCATAGCTTAAATGTGATGGATGATAATGAAGTGTTTTCCCATAAAAATTTTCTTTCTACATCCCACGGTGTTTGCACTTAAGATAGTGTCCCTTTCAATTGCATGATACAAAGAACACAACAATGTTGTTCTCATCTATAGGAAATAACAATACAGATCTAGGCATAGATAATTATAAAATTGGAAGGCAGTTTATTTACTACAGCCAAAAGGTTAATCTGATCGTGGGTGGTAGTTGTTTAGGGGGGAAAGGAAAACACTTTAATAGGACTATAGGTCTCCCATTTTCTAGGCCACTAAGCCATTCAAATATGTATGAAAGGGAAAGAGGGGAATTTCCAAATATGATTCTACTTATGATCCAAATTAGATTAGCTAGAACCCAAAGGAAGAAGGGTGCCAATACTAAATTCAAATTATAAAGGAGTGCAATACAAGGCAATGTACTCTTTAGCCCTGATAGGATAATGTATATGTAGAATTGAACCAACTGCTTGAATAATGTAAATAGAGATGCTATGTATATACAATTAGCCTAATAAAGATATAGATCTAGGGTAAAGATATAAAAGGAAATAAAATATGAAAGACTCACCTTTGAATGTGTAGAGGAAGATGTATTTTAACTCCAAAAGTCACGGATCTAAATCTTTTTCCTAATATCTCATTGTGGGTCTTAGAATGAAATGACGAAAGCAAAAAAACCCAAAAAATTATCAACAAGAAGGCATTGGAGGACTAGGTCAACTTGGAAGGACATTTTACAACATAGTTGACATAGTCCAACCATTCAATAATGAATTTCTCCAGAAAGTTCCTAATGAGTAGGTTTCAAACATATAAGCTCCAACTGATACCTTACAAATAAACACAAAAGAGAAGGGTTTTTGTGGTTGGGTAAGACAAGAGCTCACCTTGGTTAAGCCCTAGGTTAAGGAATCAACCGTAAATTGAAATGTAATTGATAAAGGAAATTCTTGCATGTAGTAGATCTAAATAATATCAAGTGAAAGATACAATTACCTTCGAAGATGCAATTGACTTTGATATGTGATCAAGTATGTAAATGTAATAGCCTCGACTCAAGAAACCACAAGGAAATCAAAGAAGCCAAAACCTTATGTATGGAAATGTATGTGACATGTCATGGATAAATAATAGATGATCTTGAATGGGTTGGAATGATAAATCTTCTTCTTAGAGCGAAACTCCAGTACCATCTTGAAGGAAGAAGCTTGATGCAAGAAGGAGATGCTTAGACTTGAATGCTTGAAGAACTCCTTGATTACTTGCTTAAACTCGTGGATGTCTTGAGAATGCGTGATATGAAAATGAAGCCCCAAAGCCTCCTTTTATACAAGTTTTCAGGTGGGAAAACAACTCAGGTTGACTAGGGAGTTAAATAAAATAATTAGTAAACTCGAGGACTTTTGGGCCCCAAACCTCGCAACCATCGAGGACTAGGTCCACCCAAGGTTACCTTAGTCTAGACTAGGTCGTTTTGGTCCCAAAGGACATGATAAGAATGCCTCAAAAAGGCTCAGAGAGATGTGCAAAAAAAAAGTGAGAGATAATGAGTTGATCGGGAGATATGGTCATAAGAGCATCAAAATGACACCTTGAAGACCATGTTGAAAAGCGAGAGATGACAAAGATGCATGAAATGGAAGAGGAGAGGATAAAAGAGACCAAAACCACTCTAAGGAGGGCTAAAAGGTCTCAAAATGAAGTGTGCCCATTTTAAGACGATACAATAGCATTCCTATGGTTTTTGGAACTATCTAAGAGTATGCGAAGGCATGAAAGGTAGATTTGAAGTTAAAGAGTTAAGATGAAGGTCCATGTGATGACTCGTAAGACATTCTTTGGATTTGTTTGTTAGGAACCAAAGAGTGATGTTTGAACAATAAGGTTGTTGGCCAATAAGCTACTCTATTGGCTGTGCTTGTTGTTTACATTTTCTCGAATATTGTAGGACCCCTATTGTTGGACATAACAGAGCACATGGTTCTAATGGTTGAGTAATCAACAACTAGAGTTGTATTTACAACGGCTAAGAGCATTGGTCTTATAGATTCTCTATTGAGGATTGCAGAGAAGGGGGATTTAGGAGCATGTGGCTTTGTGATGAGAGAAGATATCTCTAACTTTGATATGATGTTGAGAAAATTTGCTCGAACTATGTGAGAACAAAGCTTAGAACTATTGAAATCTTCTCAACACTTATTTGTTCTCTATGATTGAGGATTCTAACCTTGGGATATCTTTGCGAGCTTTCTTTCTCAATTTTTTTGGTGATTGGTCTTCAAGTGGGAGATTGTTAGGTGTGTGAAGTCCAATAAGTTTTGTAACTTACTATGGTAGGATAATATTCTAACTAACATGACTAATCCTTCAATTGTAACAATAAAACTCATGGTCTTCCATATTCCATAAACTATAGACTATTTATATATTGATGAATGCTATGGTTGTATTGCTGTGAGAAAACAATAAGATTGAGAATCCTAGGTTAAAGAGTGGACATAGCATGTTTATATTTGAACCACTATAAAATATTTAGTTTTTTGCATCTCTGTGTTTGTGCTTTCTTATTTCTTCTACAATTTCTTTTGAGCTTGAAAAATCAATAGAAAAGGAAGAAGGGAAAGAGAAGCCTAAACATAACCATAAGAAAAAGCAAGAAAAGAAGCGGAAGGATGAGGAGAAGGAGAAGAAGAGGCATAAGGAGATGAAAAAGACCAAGATGAAAGAGGAGAAGAGGAAGAGGAGGAGGAGGAGGAGGAGGAGATGACCAAGATGAAGGAGAAGCAAAGGAGTAGGAGGAAGAGGAGGAGGAGGAGGAGGAAGAGGAGGGAGGTGGAGGAGCAAGAGGAGGTGGTTATCCATAAGATATTTAAAAATGAGTGGGCATAGTTCATTAGATTAAGGTTAGTATCATGATTAATAATGTGTGTCATATTAGATTTAAGATGTAATTTGTAGAACCAATATATTAGTATATGCTTAACCATGGTATTGACAAAATCATAAACTAAAACATAAATCTTACCAAGGGGGGCACTAAAAAGTTTGAACAAAAAAAAGAGAGGGTCTGTTTGGTTCATGGAATTGTAGAAATCCATATTTCTACAAAACTCAATTTAGTCAAATCAAAGATTTGCAAATCTTGAAAATGATTTTAGCAATTTTAATAGAATTGTTTGAACACCTAGAGGATGAGTGGGAAGATTCCATTTCTGTGTTTCATTCCTCAAATTAGAATTGGAACTAGGTAATAGAAGCAAGTGTTTCTAGTGTTCATTTCTTTACTGTTTTTGACATAGATAAATGGTTACCAGATAAAGATTTTTTAAGTTTATGACAAAGGTCGTAGGCTAAGCAAGGTTCATTTGCATTCACAATGCATTGGTTCCACATCATACAGTGACTGTCTAGCTTTTCCAGAAGCATTTCATGACTACAAAAAAGGACAGAAACAAACTACCAAACTAGTTCGCCTTGCAATTTCACTTGTGTCTCGTCAAAGGAAAATTTGGTTATGCTTTCCTCTCTTTTCCCATTTTTTGAGGCAACGTCTCCTCCATTACCAAAAACACTTACTTTCATGACCTCACCCTCTCTTCACTATGTTCACAAATTGAGATATGTTGCTCTTGCTATGAATTTCTTCACTGGGAAAAACACCTATTCGAGAACAAAAAAATATTAAAATCTTTATCACACTAGAAATACTTGTCTCTATCGCAGGTGAAATCAGTATTATCTGAAGAAAACAATGACACCACCTTTGGGGCGCTGACTCTGCCCACCTCAATGGTTTTGTATCCAATTGAATTTGATTCGTCAATGGGCAAAATTTTCTTTCAACACTCAAAAAGTGTAACTAGGTTACAATTTTCAATTCTAAGTCCACAGAGGGAAGTTTGATAACTTGGTTTTTGAGGTAAAATTAGATATCTTCAATTCAAATTCCATTTTGAAATCTTGGACAAAAATGCAAAATTTTTCAAATCTGATTTTGCCAAAGTTAATTCAGGTCTAATTCCACAAACCAAACCAACCCTAAATGTCTGCCTCATAAGATTTACATTTTAGATGTTTCTCTTAACATTTAGATTTTTTATACAAATACAAATTAATAAATTTGGAATAATGTCATATCAAATACATTTATTTTGGTGTATAACCATCCCCTCATAGTAGCCATATACACCCAATAATTATGATATCTGACCATTATACAACATACGACCACATATATGCCCCATTATTCAATGAAAGTATTAAAAGCTTCCACTATTTAACACTTGAAAGAGGTGCATATATGTTGACTCAGATCCACTGGTCCATTATTCACCGGTATGAAAAGAATAGATTGGAAGTGACAGGCCTGCTACATTAAATTGCACTTCCAGGCAGGGTCCCGCTTCACGAAAAAGCTCACGCATTAACTGAGAAAGAGACAGAGATTTGATAGCTGGTCAATGTTAATGGGTACAGGCGTGGGAAGTAGAGAGAGAGCTCTGATTTCAAGTCCACTTTCAATCCAGAAAGTTTGGAGTCCATTCCCCAGAGCTCGGAGTGCGTGTAAACCGTCCCGTACAATATATCTGACAGTAAAAATCCACTAACTTTAGACAATTCTCACTCGGAATCCAAATGATGACGCTTGAAAAGCCCATTTGCGGCAGCAGACTGCGCGCGCAGATTACCGGAAATCTATGCGCATTCGTTAATGCTGTGCGATCATTTCTATCACCTCCAATGACCATCGCGCTCGTTGCTCTTTGCTTTAATTTGAATTTGAAAATTCCCTGCAACTTCTTTCATTCACTGTCGAGAGTTTCACAGCTCCTGCACGCGTGAAAAATTAAAAAGTGCAAATATGGAAGGAATGCCGTAGCATTCCCCACTTCTCACTTCAAAGCATACTAATTTTGCGCAAAGGCCATGTCTCCTTCTGCTTCACCGTCGCTGCTTCTTAAAAATGGTTAGTTACTACTTATTTCCGCTGCTCATTCTGATTTGTTTTAAATGCTTCTTCGTCTGTTCAGATTAGGGTTTCTGAGTGCCACGAGGTTATTTTTTCAGAACCATAATTTTTGACAATTGTAATTTTTGTTTAATAACTTTTTCTCGAGTTATCTCAATTTTTAAATTTGGTAATTTACTCAGATCTAATACATAACATGTATTTTGCAACGATTAGGAAGTGTGAAGTATGTAGACCTGGTATAAGAGAAGTTAAAGTTTTTCAATCAAAAGAAATTCTCATGACACCCTCCTCTGATCAGTTTATAGGGGACTCGAGGCTACTTAAGCAAGATTTCGCTTTTCTTATCACATAGACGATATCATTCCTACACAGTCTATTGAAATGGACTGGAAAGAGCTTCTGAATATAACTGTGTATACATTTTGATATAAAATTTTGCATCAAGATTTATGCACAGTTGCATTTAGAAAGCTAATCGACTCTTGTTTATTACATATTTAAGATTTAGTCATTCACTCTTAGGGGGCATGCCCAGACATTTTTTTTTTGGGTTACTTAGGGAGACCTTTACACTGTGCCTTTCATGTTAGATTGTTGTTTCTTCAGTTCCATATGATACTATATTAGGCTTTCCCAAGAAAAGGAGGAGAGTCTGAAATGCTCGTTGTAGTGAGAATCAACTGTGGAAGAAAATAATTGTTTTGAAAAGATTCAATTGTGGACTTGATACATAAACTGCGTGGACGTAATGGTTCCCAGATGACATTTTGCATGTTCAAATCTGGGTACATTCTTATGTCATACCGAGTAAAGGTCAAATGGAAAAACAGAGTCTCATACTTGATTGGTGTCTCAATTGGCGTTTACACAAAAGCCTACCCTTGTCCTTACTTCATCTAACATATTGAGGAGTAAAAGAAAACATTGCAGATGACGCCCTGTTTCTAAAGTTGAAATGTCCACTCCAAATACAGATTTGATTATATAAAACTTTAATCAATGACCAACAAACTACAATTAGTATAGGCTACGTACAAAAGATGATTAAAATATGAAATTATTAATTTCCGTGATTTTTTTGATGATAAAATATATCACAACAAAACTACAATCTTCATAAGAAAAGCTATGGGAAGTTGACCCGTAGTATTTGCTGGATAACTAGATGACATCAAAAAATCTTATGAAAATAATACAAAACAATTTTATTTGCCAAAAATGAAAAACAAAATCACGACTTTGCTGGTAAATGCAAATGTGTGATACAAACAAACTTGAAAATAATACCTGTGAGGCCTCTTAAAACCATTAGGCTTCCCAAAATGAATTGGAAGAAATGTTCCTGACTTTGTTCTAGGATTTTAACTGTTCATAGGAAAGAAACAGATATTTGTCATTGCTGTTTGTTTTAAAATTATTCCTTTTTTTGCACAAATCACAACATACATGCATCTAGCAAACATCTTCATGTAAGGTGAGGCTTTCTTAAATCAAACTACATGTAACTATCCAACAAGAACATTGCACATCAAACCTAATTGATGTTTAAATTGAAAAAGTAATTGGGTCTCTAAATGTTATTATGATTGATTGAATCAAATTGGTAAAATGGCTTCATTTAATTGAATACTCATATAATACTCTACTTTGTTTCTCAACTAGTTTGTTTTCTTTGAAGCCACTTCATGGGTACAACTCACCCTCTACATTAAAGAATGTGTTGTGGGAGAGTCAAAAACACCAATTGGTAACTTCGCTATAGAAATGTAAGCTTATTTGAATACCCTCAAAGTTAATGGTTATATATGAACAAAATAGAGAAAACACATCATGGGTGACATGGTATTGGTTTGCATGGACCCCTACAACTTGTTGGTCCCAACCGATACTGAGAGGGGGGATGAATCAATATGCATACTTCTCTTCAGTCTACCGGTTAATCCACTAAGTTTTATCACACACTTTGTTACTACCTCCTTAACTAGTAAAGAAATGATAAAAGCTATACATTAGAACCATACAATATTCCACACAGAAGCATACATCAATGACAAATATTTTTACGTGGAAACCCCCGGTGTGAGGGTGAATACCATGGTGGGAGTAATATGCCCACTAGCCTTTCCTTGCAAGATAAAGGGTGCCTTGTTAAAGGCTTACATCTGTTCTTTCTGAGAACACATCTTGTTAGGAATGCCAATAATTTCTTAGGATTACAACGACCTGTTAAGGCTACCTCGTTAGAGGATTTAGATCTCTTTCTAAGAGATACATTGTTAGAGGATTTCAGAGACTTCTCACAAGTCTTCCCTATTAAAGGCTCACAATTGCAATGATTAGAAAGCAAACTAAAGTGTAGATCTGAAATCTATGGCACACCTTGCCTGATAGATCCTTTGTTGCTTTTTCACAAAGATGCTTTAATCTTCCACTACTGTTTTGGCTTGGTTGAGCTTTCCTTGTACTCGACCCTTCTTTCTCTCATGCGCTTTGCACTGACTTGCTGTGGCACTCTATTCACAACCAATCTCTGCTTTGAGTTCTTTGTTTCACACAGTTGCTGCAACAACACCATTCTTGGCTCTTCCTCTGGATGAAGAATATCTTTTAAAATCACGTTCACTGTTTATGGATGGAAACCCAAAAGTTATTCCGCTCAAACTGTAATTTGAATTTTGAACTGCACAGTGAGCATTGTCACAAGACACCCGTGACTACATATTCGTAGGTGCCTATGCTTGTAGGCTTGCTTGTCTGTCTGCAAGTCTACATCTAGTCTGGGACATTGCGTGCTTCAGCCACAATTCCGCTGCTCTTCTCTGTTGCATGTCTTTATCGTATGCAGACCTCTCATATTGTCACATCAATGGTGACTGGACTACAACCATTCCACTTTTCACGGTTCTCCTACTATCTTGACTAGTATACTAGTCTGCCGATGGTTGCACTTGCAATGCTTTGTGACTTCTTCTTAACCGGTTGCTAGTCAATGACAACACATTTTACTAACTCAATGCTTGAGTTCACCATTTGCCCGGTTGATGCATCTTAGTCCAACACAACTAAACTTTAAAAAATGAAGGGAATTGTAAGCATCAACCTAAATTGTATGGTCCTTCTCAAATTAGGGCTAAAATGAGATTAACATACACCTTAGAAATTCCAATAAAAGGAAGTATGTGTGTATTTTTGACATCTCATACGTTAAGAAGCACCTTTGGTAAAATATAGTAGATCCTAGTTTCAATCTGAGTTTCTCCACATGAAGGAAGAAGGTTACTGTTAAATCATTCTAGTATCCCGGTAGAGCATTGCAACTTAAAGTGAAATAATGAAGGAAAAAACAATTGAAAACATGTTTAGTGAATGTTATGGATAACTTTTGGAAGATTGATGTGGGTAGCCAATGTTGGTGCAGCAATCGACAATGGGTTGAACAAACAACTGGCAAGTGGGCGCACATAAAACACAATGAAAAGCAAACAAGGAAGAAAATTGGAGATTGAACAAAAACACACATTCAATTATAGAAATGAAAGAAAGACAATATGCTATATGATAAACTCAACACATTCTGTACTGCTCAACCCTTGGAGAAATATATGCACACTTTGAACAATAGAATCAATCAATTCTCTATCTCTCCACCTCTACCCAAAACATAACATATTTGAATCCAAAAGATGAACCTAAAAATTGTTTAGTTATCAGATTTGTCACCTAAATCTATATTCTTCCACCCACACAATGGACAACTGAAACTAGTAGTTGGGACAGGTGTAATGATGTTTTACACCTACTCTTTGCTTGTTTTACAAGGCACAACTACCTTCCAATATTATACAAACTACAAAGAATAAAAGTCACTTAAGCTTTTCATTGGAAAACAAATAAGGCAAAGATTTAACAGAAAGCTTTCAAAAGGTGAAAATCACAACATAATTACAACTGAATACAATACAAAGATTCTTCTTTAAAACACTGAGATTCGTAACATTCAAAACATCACTGTTCAATTTGTTCAAAGCCATTCACAACAATGTGCATATATAAAGTTTCTAAACTCTTCAACAAATATCTGAGAAACAGATTATCTGAACAGTGAATAGCAATGTATTCAACATATAGGAAGAACAAGCAATCCATCTATTATAACACAAAGACTATGATTCATGAAACTGCATTCAGATGTCTTTCATTAATATCTATCCAAAATAGTGAGCATCCGAAAAAAGGTCTTGTTCATATCTATGCATCTAGCATATATAGATAACAGTTAACTCTTTGTTTGAAACTAATAATATCTTGAAGATTACTTTGTTTAAAAGGAAGCTTAAAAATCATGAGATAACATAAAATAAAATAATAGCTGTCCAAAACCTAGAGTTTTTGATTTCCAACCATGGAAATAAATATTAAAACATCAGATAATAAGATTCAATTATTTATAATTTCTCATTCATATTCCCCTTGTTGGTCTCCACATGGTGCCTCCTTTGCTAAATTGTTTGCTGGTACTTCGTGTTGCTTGTGCCTGCACTTTTTCTTTGTATGCCCTCTATTTGGAGAAATAGGTGACAGTGACTCAGCATTAGGGTTGCATGTTGTAATGTCCCCTTTTTAGCATTCATAGCATGATGTTGTCGTTAGCCTATTTCCCCACAGTCCCGTAGGCTAACCAGGACATTAAAGGGACTTAGAGGCCATTTGGCCTAGATAGTTTCAGTTGCAGGTCTTTCTAAGGGGTTTTGAGGCAACTTTGGGCATACTTACTATTTATAGTAAGTCATTTTGGACATGGTCAGACATCCAGTGGCAGCGGTATGTCGATGGTAATTGTTTAAAATTGACAAGAAGACTTGTTTATCATTGATAAGATTTGTTATGCATTAATAAAGCTATTTTATAAAGTTAAATTTAAATATTTAACTTTATTAATGCATAGACTATAGTTTGTGGGAAATATTTAAACTAAAAGAGTCCTCTTTATTTTATAACACATTGGAGACATAAGTTACATAAAGGGAATTATGTTTTATCCCACATTGAGAAAACGAAGGACTGAGCTCTTGTGAGAACACTATAAAAGAAATGGAAGAGCTTCTTTTTAGTATGCTTGGATGAAGATTAAAGTTATGTTGCTGGATATTTGATTATCGGGCTTGGAGGACGGAATCTCTCTTTGCTAGCATTCTCTTCGGTGTTGGAAGACACAGTTAGGAGGATCAATGGTGTTTTCACTTCAGGGAACACGCTGGGTTTCATTTGGTGCTCTTGCATAAAGAATTTACAAAGGTTTGAAAGTGCAGATCTGAAGTTAGTTATTGCTACAATGCACATGAACAGTATTTTGCTACAGTACCGCATGAACAGTGTTTGCTACGGTACGATGTGAATAGTGTTTTGCTACAGTATCGCGTGAATAGTGTTTTGCTATAGTATCGCGTGAATAGTGCTGCTACAGTGCGTGAGCAATGTTGGTATCAAGTTTACTTGTTTATCCGGCTGATTAGAAGTTTGGAAGGCTGTCACTTCATTCGCAAATCACTACAACATTCAATTCTAGGTTTCTTCTATCATACTTCCATGTCTATGCATTATAATTGTTGAATACAAGTCTGAATAGTTGTCGCAGACTTTAAGGCAGCTGTAAGTGCACATCTACATTTAAAATCACCCTTTATCAGCACATTAAAAGAGTTTCCAAATTTTTTATATATATCGTTGAATGTGTGCCAAGTGTTTTTCAAAATGTTATGATGTCTATTACGCATTTTGAATGTCACTTCACAGTTGTTCGTAAATCTACTCATTGGAAATCAATTTATTGAGGAAATCAGCTTTATGAGTTTGCATACAAAGTGTTTGACAATATTCCTTAAGTTAAATTTCTTCAAGCCAAAGTTCAAATCAGGGGAGGATATTACAGTGGTATCAGAGCTTGTTTATCTTGCCATCCTAGTGGGTACAAACACAATGAACAGGTGGTGATATGACAGATTGGAGTGTTCAACCTTTAACTCATCACTATAATTTAAGAAGAACCAGGGCTCGTCTAAACATAGGACCAGAGGAAAAGGGAA
Organism: Cupressus sempervirens; assembly: GCA_028749045.1. Taxonomy (NCBI): domain Eukaryota; kingdom Viridiplantae; phylum Streptophyta; class Pinopsida; order Cupressales; family Cupressaceae; genus Cupressus; species Cupressus sempervirens. The sequence goes on from CM053792.1 coordinate 35,647,443, forward strand.
ATCTAGAGGATCATATTGATACAGGTGAACAGATTGTTGGCAATATGGGAGACAGGAATGCTCGGGATCCTGGAGAGGAAAGATTCTTACAGTTATTAGAGACCTTGGCACAGGGATAGCGATTAGCAGAACAGAGGGCACAGGAACAAAATCAGAGAATGTAGCTTATGATGCAGATGATGGCTCGTCAAATGGGGTTGAATACTAACATGGGTGGAGGAAATAATCAGAATGATAATAATCAAAATGGTAACAATCAGAATGGGAATAATCAGGATGGGACACATAATGGAGGTGAACAAGTTGGGAACAATTTCGGTCATGCACCCTAGCAAGCTAGGAGAGTGAGTTCAAGGCCCATGATTCCCACATTTCCTCCTAGAGCCCCAGAGCAGCCCGTATTGGAGCCCCAAATCACTGATATACAGGACCAGTTGAGGAGAGATTGGGAAGCCGGAGGTCTAGATTTTACTGCTGCAATTACCTTTAGGGAGTATATGGATGTGTGGATGAAACATATGCCACGTGGACATGACAGGAACTAGAGCTACGAGCTACGGAAGAAAGTAGGGAAACTTCAGTTACCATATTATGATGGCTCGGGGAAGTCTACAGCAAGAGCTTGGGTTCAAAAGCTTGACACATACTTTCAATTGAACCCTATGCCTGAGGAAGAAGCTATTAAGTATGCAGCAATTCATTTGGATGGGTTAGCACACGAGTGGTGGCATCATGGTATGGTCACTATGGGTCATGCACACATTACCTCATATGTGGAGTTTACGAAGAGACTGATTGAACGATTTGATAGGAAGGATCCATAACTCCATTTCAAGGAGTTAGCTCAGCTTAAACAGTGGGGATCATTGGAAACATACATTTCACAGTTTCAAAAACTTGCAGTGTTAGTAACAGATGTATCTGAACAGAGGATACTGGTTCTATTTATGGATGGGTTAGCTGATCCGTTGAGAGGGTGGATTAAAGCTCTCAACCCTCCCACTTTGCAGGAAGCCATTAAGAAAGCTCGTGACATGGATTCCTCTTCAGCTTCTAAAAATAAATTCCAGGCAAAGAGTTTCCCTTCGAGGAAAGATAAGGACAGTAAACCTTTTCATAGAGAGGCTCAGCCACCTAAGGAGGAAAGTAAGAGGTTGGACAATGAGACACTTAATGATCTCAGGAAGAAGAAGCTTTTTTTTCATTGCAGGGAGCCTTGGGATTTGTCACATAAGTGTCCATTGAAAGCAAAAGCTAAGCAGATGGAGTACTTTTCAGCCGAAGAGTTAGTGGATGGAGATTCAGAGCAGTCATCAGAATCAGATGGAGATGATAATTCTTCACATGAGGAAGCACGCGGTGATAGCACGATAGCTCAGTTGTCCAGTATATAGGAGGCCGTCACTTTCAGAGTTAGGGGTACTTTGGATGGACAAAGATTTGTGGCACTCATTGATACAGGGGCAACACATAACTTCATTGATGAGAAGTTTGTGTCACGCAAAGGGCTACATACAGAGGAGCATAGGGGATTTAAGGTGATGGTTGCCGATGGCTTCAAAATTGACTATACCAAGAAAATCTCCAACTTGCAGCTTCGTTTGGGAGATTATGACATGGTGGGAGATTTCTTTGTGGTCAACATTGGTGATCAAGATCTGGTGCTTGGGATGAATTAGATGAAGTCTCTGGAAGAGTTTACATTTAACCTCCAGAAAATGGAAATGAGGTTTGAGGCAAATGGTAAGAAGATAGTGCTTAGAGGTTTGTCAGATGGGAGACTTCGAGTGGTGTCACTCAAGCGGATGCAGAGTTTCTTTGGACACGACCAGGTGCAGTGGACAACAGAGTTCAGAGTAATGCCTGAGGTGACAGAGCAGCATAAACAGGAGTATCCACCTGATGTACAAAAAATAATAACCAAACATACTAATGTGTTTGGTGAGATACCTCCAGGGAGACCCCCGGATAGGGGAATCGAGCATGTTATTGAGTTAGAGGAAGGGGCTAAGCCAGTCATCATCACACCCTACCGCCATCCAAGGAGATATAAGGATGAAATAGAAAAGGCAATCAAGGAGTTGATTAACATGGGGCACATACGGCCAAGCAAGAGTCCTTTCGCTTCTTCGGTAGTATTGGTGAAGAAGGATGGTACAATGAGGATGTGCATTGATTATAGGGAGCTAAACAAGAAGACAATCAAAAACCAATACCCTATTCCGCGCATCGATGAGCTTATTGATGAATTGCACGGTGCATGCTACTTCTCTAAGATTGATTTAAGATCTGGCTACCACCAGATACGGGTTAGAGAGGTGGATGTGGAGAAGACAGCTTTTAGATGCCACTACGGACATTTTGAGTTCTTAGTCATGCCCTCTGGGTTGACTAATGCCCCCGCCACTTTCCAGTTCTATATGAATAGAGTATTCAGAGATCAGTTGAGGAAGTTTGTGTTGATATTTTTTGATGATATACTGATATACAGCCGTACTTGGGATGAACATTTGAAGCATATTGATGCAGTGCTCAACATTCTAGAGAGGGAGTCATTATATGCCAAGATGAGTAAATGCGAGTTCGGAATGACAGAGTTGCTCTATCTAGGGCATATTATTAGTGCAGGAAGTGTTCGGGTTGACCCAGACAAGATCAGGGCCATTCTGGATTGGCCACCGCCGACGAACACTTCACAACTCAAGGGATTTCTTGGGCTTTGTGGGTTCTACTGCAGATTTGTGAAGGGATTTTCACAGATAGTAGCACCACTTACAGATTTGACACGGAGAGACAGTTTCAAGTGGTCAGAGAGGGCTCAGGATTGTTTTGACAAGTTCAAGGAGTTGATGAGTACATGTCTTGTTTTAGCCATTCCAGATTTCACCAGGCCTTTTGAGCTATAGTGTGATGCCTCGGGAGAGGGCGTAGGAGCTATCCTCATGCAGGACAAACATCCCATCGCATATGAGAGCAGGAAATTACGATGTGTTGAGAGAACTTACAGCATCTATGACAAAGAAATGCTAGCAATCATGCACGCGCTAGCTAATTTCAGGCAATACTTAGCAGGGAGCCGATTCACAATAAAAATAGATCATAACAGCTTGAAACATTTCCTTGGACAGAAGGATCTTAATGATAGGCAACAAAAATGGGTAAGTTATAGGCCTATGATTTTGACATAGTCTATGTCAAAGGGAAGAAAAATATTGTCGCAGATGCTTTATCCAGAAGGCCTCATTTGCTTGCTGTTGGGATAGTCATGGATGATTGGAGAGAGTTGATCTTGGTAGAATATGCCAAGGATAGTTGGGCATCTAGTGTTATTGAAGGAGCTATTCAGGATAGTCGATACACTGTTGTAAATGATTTGATCATTTACAAGGGAAGGATTTATTTGGTACCTGGGTCTGCCATGAAGCAAAAGATCTTCAGAGCATTTCATGATTCACCATTAGTAGGACATCCAGGATTTTTTAAGACATATCGGCAGGTGAAAGAGCGCTTCACTTGGAAGGGGCTTAAATCAGAAGTGCTACAGTTCGTTAGGGAGTGCCCAGTGTGTCAGTAGAACAAACAGGAACATTCTTTTTCAGGCGGTTTACTACAACCCCTACCTATACTAGAGAAGAAGTGGGATAGCATTTCCATGGATTTTATCACAGGCCTTCCAAAGGCACAGGGTCGGGATTGTATTTTTGTTGTGGTAGACAGATTGACGAAATTTGCACATTTCTTTGCGATTTCGTCCACATATTCAGCAGTATAGACAACAGAGCTATTCTTTTGAGAGGTATTTAGATTACATGGGATGCCATGGAGCATAGTCAGCGACAGGGATAGTAGGTTTATGAGCCACTTTTGGCAGGAGTTGTTCAGGTTGTGTGGAACAGAGCTAACTCCGAGTACTAGTTACTACCCCCAAACTGATGGGCAAACAGAGATAGTGAATAAATGGGTTGAGGGGTACCTTCGAAACTACATTGCAGGAGAGCAGAAGGCTTGGGTGAAGTGGCTACATCTAGGGGAGTACTGCTATAATGCCTCTTTCTATATGTCTATTCAAATGTCCCCTTTCATGGCACTGTACGGGTATGATGCTCCTAATTTTTTGGATTTTTTATTTGGGGACAGTAGGGTGCCTAAGGCCAAGGATATTTTGCAAGAGTGTCAGGACATTATGCGATCCTTGAAGGAAAATTTGCAAAAGGCACAAAATCAGTAGAAGCAATATGCTGATCAGCACAGGGTTGAGAGGTCTTTTGAGGTAGGAGACATGGTGTACCTCATGTTACAGCCGTATAGATAGTCCTCTCTCAAGAAGAGTGGAGCAGAGAAATTGAAACCACGCTACTATGGACCATTCAAAGTAATCAAGAGAGTGGGCGAAGTAGCTTATGAGTTGGAATTGCTTGCAGATAGTAAAGTGCATAATGTATTCCATGTGTCATGCCTTAAGAAGACATTGGGCCACAATGTGGTGCCTTCAGTAGTATTGCCACCTCTTGATGATGAGGGAAAGCTTATCTTGGTTCCCGAGGCTATACTTGACTCCAGGGAGAGGGTGCTTCGTAGGCGGATCATCAAGGAGTACTTGGTTGGGTGGAGGAATCTACCAGTGGAGGATGCTACTTGGAAAAATGAGCAGATATTACAACATCCAGAGTTGAAATTGCTTGAGGATAAACAATTTTGGGAAGGGCAGACTTTAATGTCCCCTTTTTAGCATTCATAGCATGATGTTGTCATTAGCCTATTTCCCCACAGTCCCGTAGGCTAACCAGGACATTAAAGGGACTTAGAGGCCATTTGGCCTAGATAGTTTCAGTTGCAGGTCTTTTTGAGGGGTTTTGAGGCAACTTTGGGCATACTTACTATTTATAGTAAGTCATCTTGGACATGGTCGGACATCCAGTGGCAGCGGTATGTCGATGGTAATTGTTTAAAATCGACAAGAAGACTTGTTTATCATTGATAAGATTTGTTATGCATTAATAAAGCTATTTTATAAAGTTAAATTTAAATATTTAACTTTATTAATGCATATACTATAGTTTGTGGGAAATATTTAAATTAAAAGAGTCCCCTTTATTTTATAACACATTGGATACATAAGTTACATAAAGGGAGTTATGTTTTATTCCACATTGAGAAAACGAAGGACTGAGCTCTTGTGAGAACACTATAAAAGAAATGGAAGAGTTTCTTTTTAGTATGCTTGGATGAAGATTAAAGTTATGTTGTTGGATATCTGATTATCGGGCTTGGAGGACGGAATCCCTCTTTGCTAGCATTCTCTTCGGTGTTGGAAGACACAGCCAGGAGGATCAATGGTGTTTTCACTTCAGGGAACACATTGGGTTTCATTTGGTGCTCTTGCATAAAGAATTTACAAGGGTTTGAAAGTGCATATCTGAAGTTAGTTATTGCTACAGTGCGCATGAACAATATTTTGCTACAGTACCACACGAATAGTGTTTGCTACAGTACGACGTGAATAGTGTTTTGCTACAGTATCGTGTGAATAGTGTTTTGGTACAGTATTGTGTGAATAGTGCTGCTACAGTGCGTGAACAATGTTGGTATCAAGTTTACTTGTTTATCCGGCTGATTAGAAGTTTGGAAGGTTGTCACTCTATTCGCAAATCACTACAACATTCAATTCTAGGTTTCTTCTATCATACTTCCATGTCTATGCATTATAATTGTTGAATACAAGTCTGAATAGTTGTTGCAGCCTTTAAGGCAGCTGTAAGTGCACATCTACATTTAAAATCATCCTTTATCAGCACATTAAAAGAGTTTCCAGATTTTTTATATATATCGTTGAATGTGTGCCAAGTGTTTGTCAAAATGTTATGATGTGTATTACGCATTTTGAATGTCACTTCATAGTTGTTTGTAAATCTACTCATTGAAAATCAATTTATTGAGGAAATCAGCTTTATGAGTTTGCATACAAAGTGTTTGACAATATTCCTTAAGTTAAATTTCTTCAAGCCAAAGTTCAAATCAGGGGAGGATATTACACATGTGATATTGACCCTAAGGTTATATTTACTGAGCTTCCAATCTGCTTCTGTAATCCTTGGGCGTATGTCATCAATATGGTTCTTGAAATATTGAAGGTAGGCCACTATGTTTCTCAAAGTTTCTAATGTCTTTTTGCCCACCTCCTCTGTAGAAAGCTCTTCTTCCAGTCTCATATTGAAATTTTGAGCCAGTTTAGCACTTTTCCACAATTTATCTCCATCTTCTTCAAATATATCTCTGAAATTGACAAGTGGTGCTTCAAACCCTTGAGGTCTGAGGAAGACTCTGCCAAAGCTGATCTTATCTCACTGTCTAGCTCTTCAAGTGTAGAGAGCTTCCATTCTAACATGTCCACACACATTGCAGATTTATTCTCTTTTAGATCATTGACTATTTCTTCACCAATCAAAACAATTGGATGCATTTTTGACAACTTGCTATTCAATGAAAATTATTGTCAAATTATTCTTTTCTTTCTTGTAAAGAGCCCTAATGTCTCACTATAGAACAATGCTGAAAAATTGTTTTTGTTGTGTTTTGAGTTTTGAAATTTGCAATTCTTTGTTTTTTCAAATATAGATAAATACATAAACTTGAATGAAAAAAATTGATAACAATGTTCACAAACTTTAATTTGCAATTGATCAGTAACAAATATTGACAAGGCTCATACTTCTAAGCAACAAATTAATTATTTAGAGAACCTGGATGATATAAGAGATTCACCTTGAAGGTTGTAAATGGAAATGATCTGCAATAATTAATATAGTCTCTAGTTGTAATGTCACTCCTAGATTATTAACCACAACCTCAAAAGAGACCACGTCTTCCTTGTAGTGTGTTGGGACTCAAAATTGCAAAAGGATTTTGAGTACCATAGTTAAAAGCTTTGCAAAAGTTAGCCCCTATAAATGCTTTTCATACACATGTACTTGGATGTTGCTTTGAGCCCAATCATGTGTTTCAAGTGCTCATTGTCCTTCATTTAGTATATTCATCCACCTCAGGTCATTAGTTTGAAGTTTCGAGTCATTTGGTGAGGTGTTGTTTTGAGCACTTTGTCAAATCTGCATTTGTCTGTGTCAAACAATGTTCGGAGAGCTAGTTTGCATTTGAATATCTTGCACACGGTTAAGTGTCATGATTCGACACTTTGGGAATGTTTAGCATGCATATTAGAGAACCTATGTTTCAAATTTCAAGTCGTTTTGACATGTTTTGATAGGGTTTTGAGTTTCCCAAAGTCGGTTATTAATTGTTGTCGTGCTGATGCACTTTGTCTAGAATTCCAGGAAGCTCTGTTTGACCAAGTGTAACTTTGACTTCGTTGATCAAAATGAGGAAATTCCTTTGTTACTGCATTCTAGGAGTCAAAGAGATGTTATCTTTCAAATTTGAGCTTATGATGAATCCATTTGGTCAGTTTTCAAATGTGATTCCAAATGCAATTTTAAAGTCATTGTTGATCAGATTTGCAGATTGATCAAGAGGCCTGTTTGTAAGGTCATATCTTTGAGCCCATGATAGATGAGGTCCAATTGATCACACCGCTGTGTTCTATACTGAAAATAATTTAGGTGTGTCAATTTATAAGTTTTCACCAATCCGTTTGCACACTTTCCTAAAGCCATTTTGTTTGCAAAAGATCACTATTTTAGTAGTTCACCCTGTTTTGCAAATTTTGGAAGCCAACTTTGCACACTTGTCAAATGTGCCCAGTTATTTGTCATGAGCCCAAAATGTAACCACATACTCTCCATATAGGGAAGAATAAGTGCCCCGAGTTTCATCTCCTTGAGTGACCATTTGACTAATTTTCGAAGCCAAATCCAAATCCAATTTTCTGTTTCTGACATGTTTGAATGCTGATTAATTTCAGAGAGGTAATAACTTTCAACCCTGATTTCGTCATGAGATGAAAATTTGTGAAGTGGGAGTTTGTTGACCACAAAACAAGTGTGCCAAGTGCCAAGGCTTGATCAAATGTTTTTGTCAGTTTTTTTTAAAGCCGGTTTTAAGTCCCGTTGACACCGAATGTGACACTTTTCAAAAAAGGAACAACTGATTTTAAAATGTTTAATCAGCGATCAATTTTGAGTCCAATCAGTATGAGGAGTTCAATGGATCAGTGAGGGTTCAGGTGTTTGAGTTTGAAATTTTTTTAGTCGGGTCCACTTTTGAACCCAACTTCCTGATCTAGATTCTTCCAGTATGCCTTGTCAAGTAGATGTAGTGTTAAAATGCATTTTATCAAAGGATATTCGATAGGTTTGATGTATGGCACTCTTTTACAAGGTGGTGATTATTTTGTTAATCTAAGAAGGGAAATGTCATTAAGCAAAATGTGAGCATTGTTATGTACAAATCGCAGATGAAGTGACCATTTTTGAATAATAGCATCACTTAATATGTTCCAAGAATGATAATACTTGGCCGCTTGTGTCATTCCATTACAAAGGGGTGCATATAGTTTGAAATGAATTACTAAAGTAGGAAGTTCATATTGCACCATACATGAGAACATTGCTTTTTCAATTTGATTGAAATAACTGACTTGACATCCACATTAATAATTAAATGCAAAGGAAATGCAATGTGAAAGATGCAAAATTAGTGGGCTACTGTTCCAAGTGTGAACCATGGAGAGAAATATGACAAGATACTATGGAGGCATAATGACATTTGAAGAATGAGATGTGTATGGCACATAGATGAGGCATGGCGATTCTCGAAGGCCTGACTTGTTTGATTGGTTGGATTTGGAATGTTTTTGAGTACCAAATGTATATGAACATTGGTAAAGCTTGAACATTGAAAGTGACATGCCTATGGTAGACGTCTTCCTTGTAATCTTGGGTGATTCTTGGCAAGTGTGAGGCTTGTTCAATGATGTTTCTTCTCATAAAACTGTTGTTTTTAACCCTTTTCATAAGACAATGTGCAATGAGCTTTTTATTGGTGTGATGGAACTGAATTCATTAAACAAGTTGTGAATCACCCTCAGCATGACTGTAACTGGCAGCGTATCCATCATTGAAACCTTCTCATGTGCTCGCAAGGGATCAATTGATTGAGTCAACTATTATACACAGTATAAACTATTGAAATGAAACACACCATTTTGCCAGGATACACACATAGCCCTTTGCAAATCTGCGGGTTGTAGGGAGATTGTTGTGTTGACCTTTGTTTGGTTGATATTCGATGTAGCCCTAAAGGAAAATGGTGTTGGCTTGCTTAATGCACATGAAATGACTACATAGAGTTAAGAGCCACCATTGATGGTTTCTTTTCTAGTTTGATCATGTAAACACATGCCAAGAACTTTGTCCTGATTGGACCTGCAAGTAGAGATGTTCGCTGACTCTTTATGGAAGAAGTCGGATGAAGGTAATACAAATATGCTGAACCAGATGATTGGGCGTTGTTTTTTTACAGGGCTAAGTTAGTATTGGGAAGACATATGTTTGTTATTGCTTTGATTTGTTTTGGCAGAGGTCAACGTGTGGAGAAGACGCTAGGGTCTCATGAGTTTCAACTGAAGCATTACTTTTATTGATTGCAAATTCTAATATATTAGATGTTGGGGGAAAGTTGTGTTGACATTTGCCATGACTGAAATGAAAGCTAAGATTGGAGTGGAAGCAAATGAATTTGCAGAGAGACTTAGATCAAAGATGAACGATAATTTGATTTTTCTCAAAACCGTTGCTAGTCTGAAACAAATTAATGGGGCTATAGTGTGCATACGTGGATAGCGAGAGAATTGAGGATTTGCGTTAAAATGACTAGACGCACTGCTGGCGATATGGGTGCCATTTCAAACATGGCATATACACAGGGAGAGAGCCTATTCTATAAATAAACAGAGCCTGATAGAACAAAGGGGGGTTACTATTAAAATGTGCGACAAAAAAAATGGTGCTTTGCTTTTGTCTGAAGATGATGATGAGGTCACGAGCAGTGTAACTTTTGCTAACAATAAAGAATTTTGGAATTGCAGTGGGGTGTCAGATAACGTGGACCATTCCAAGAATTGGAGAAATTCTTTTATATGTAGTGCATAGCAAATATAATGAGAAACATTGAAGCACATGCTTGCAGGTCATAGGGAAATGCTTATTTCTCATATCCCACATTGGGGAAGCATTGAGCTCTTGTTGTGTTTTTATAAACAAGCGCACAATACCTACATGTCTTAAGCGTTTCTCTTAAGACATGGAGTTGAGGACATGTGCGCGATGCTCACATCCAACTTGGCGGTACATAGTAAACTTTTGAACAAAGCAACACACACATGGTGATGATGTCTGCACGCATGGACATGTGGCATCAAGGCTGACTTCAGAGAGCGATCGGCAGGTTCCACTCTGTGGCCCATGAAGTTACGAAAGGTAGCTGTGTGTGCAATCGCAAGGGGTATAGGCTTAATCGCGAGCTTGGTTTTGAGGTTTATGAGGAGGCTACTGGCGGTCATCGCAACCTCGCGAGATAAATCATGTGGCTAGTGGAAAGTGTTGCAAGGTTGTGTATGTCATCATCGTATCTTCTGAGGGTTAAAATGTAGTTGGTGATAAATGGTTTTGAAGTTATGAAACTATGAGAAGTGGCGCCTAGGCCTTGCTTGATGACGAGATGGTAGATTCAGCCAATCCAAATGTGACTTGGTGGCTATGCGGTAGAGTTAGCAAATCAAAAGATGACACATGGCTCGCTGTCAGCAGTTGATCGAGGTTTGACCAATAGATTACTTTGGTGGAAAATTGCAAGTGTTTTAATATTTCATTTCTTTCAAAATGAACGCACAACCTTTGATGAAATTTTCAGAGGCAAAATATGAAGTGAGGCCCACGTGGAAATAAGTTAACCAATCTCGCCTGCACTTTTTAAATAAAAGTAACTAGATGATGTTTTATTCATATAGTTTTGACTATAGAATAAAATGAGATATTTTTAAACTTTCAAAGGGCTTGTTTTCATTCAAAGCTTGTAGATTCAAATAGATGCCTAGTGTATGATTTTGATCCAGATATACAAGTATCATATATTGTCAGAAAGGTCTTAGAATGAAGAATCTGATTTCGCAGGCCAAATGTGCACAAGTCTCAATGGGTAAAAGTTATTCTCAGATTTGTAAAACAGGGGCATTCTCAACAGATTGTTTTGGCTTTGTCAATGGAGTTTCATTTTCAGTTTCCAGGCAAATGGTTAAGTGGGTTTGTCCCAAATTTGACAGGGATGTTTTGAGCAATGTTATTTTGCCTTAGAAACCATTTAGTGGAGTTTTTGGCAAAGGTTTTAGGAGTAGATTTGGCATCTTTTCAGTAATTGGTTTCTTCATCATTTGGGGATATTTTGATGAGTTTGTTGAGGCAAATAATGGGGATATGATTTTGAGTTGAAGGAGGAGAGATGAGAGAAGATTTACAACAATATTAGGTGGAGATTGAAGAGGACATTTTGCATGATCAGATCAGTTCCGACCCTCTTTCTCTCTCTATATCTTCTCATTCTTCTTCATTGTAAGGGTTGGTTCCCAGCTGTTTGAGCAAGTTTTAAACCTGGTTTTCCACCTTTCTTTAGCATACTTCTTGTTAAAGCAGCCATTGTATAGTTTCCATAGAGCAGACTAATGAATCTGGTTGAGTCTATTGTAGTTTGCTTGAGTTTGGAGTCATATTCCAAGTGTAAATCAGAGACAACATGATTTTTAATGAGAAAAGGGTTTCATCTTTCTTCTCTCCATCTTTCTAAATCATCGAAATTTGAATGAAGCGAAACAAAGTTTTGTGTTACTTTATTGTCTTGTTGTGAGATACATAATCCATCTTTGATGCTTCAATCCAAGGAATTGTTTAATTTGCTTGATAGAGGTTACGTTCTCATTGATTCTACAGGTGGATTTGATAAGAAGGTTGATTTGAAATCATAGTTATGAGAGGTTGTAAGGAAACATTTCACAGATCGAAAGCTATGTCATAAGTTTGTGTTACTTTGTTGTATGTCTTGTGATTCAAAAGTCCAATAGATAATTCACTGATCTAAGCTACAAGAGCTTGCATTTTCTTGCTGTTTGATTCATGGATCTTGCTGAAATTCTTTAAATCAAATTAACCATTTCCCTTTCTTGTTTGTAGAGCTGAAAGGAAGACCCTCACTTAGCTTGTGAATTCATCGGTTTTGTAACTAGCTATTGCATACCTATGTTGTTGCATTAGCATAGAAGAATCAGGTTATTATCTGCTTTGTTTAGATTCTGAATTATGTTTTTGCATTGGTGACATTAATGAATCTAAGGTCTACCCGCCTAAGTTTTTCAGAGCCTAAAGTGTAGAAGGATAGTTGCCTTATAGTTGGCCTAGGTTTCATTCAAAGGCATCCATCATAGGAATTAGCTATCCTTATATGTATTTTGTTTCAATTTCCTAGTTATTCAAACACTGCTAAATTTAGGAGCCAACATAGTGAAGAACTCAAATGCAATGCATGACACACTGCTACAATGGATGATAATATGCAACCTGTAAATGGTAAATGCTGCCAGCAACCCAAACACAACACATAGAGTAGGAATGTAGATCCAAGGAAAGAAATCACAGCTATGAAAAGAAGATCGCTCCACCTATATAGCTCTTTAAAGCAACACAAAAACTCAAGGTATGCTTGCAGAGAGTTTCCCACGCTAATAACAACCCCTTCTACCTCCAATGCAACAATAGATAATTAATTGAATGGTATACAACAACACCATTCAAACCTCAAATAAATCTCAGACCAATACTCAATAGATAGAGCACAATTCACTTGATGTTTCCCAGATTCAAAGTGCTAAAATGGTGAAAAATTCACAATTTGATCCTTGCAAGGCATTATATTTATAACATTTCAATGCAAAGGCTTCATTATTCACACTCAATGCCAAGAGTCCTTATGAGCACACTCTTCACTTAAATGCCTTTTTCTTTGTATTTAGGCACATCTTTGAATAATATAATTTATTAACTTCCTTTGGATCCAAAAATGACCTTTTCATCAATATCACAATATTCTGACACACAAGGCCATTGTTTCTTGTGCCCACGATTTTAAACCTTCAACATGATTCCAATGAGATATGACATTGAGGTGGCCAATATATAATACCAACAAAAATAACAACCTCAACATATTTAATTAAATAATAATCATAAGTCACTTAGCTTGTGAAAATGATCAAAGAAGCATCAAAATTGAAATTTGACAAAACATGAGTGATCCTGATAAGGAAAGATGAGGAATGATCCTGATGGAGTGACTTACTAAAAATAGACGCTCCTTCTAAGATTCTTGAGGCCCAAACCATAGTCAAAACTAAAAAAATGAGAGCATCATTCAACTCCTCCAACACATTTGAGCTCATCGGAACCATTCGTTGACTTACTATAAATAGTAAGTCCCACCAAACGGAGCCATAACCCTTAACAAGGTCTAATCACTATTATTAACCTACAAGGACCCAATAATAGGCTAAATCCATCCACTATCACGGTTATGCTAAAATGGGAACATTATAGTCCTCGCTCCCCAAGATTGCTTGTCCTCAAACAATTACAAAAGTCTAAGAAACATAATGATCCACCCAGATCCCAAGGATAAATATGTATAATGTTCTTGGCATCACTTGCAAACTCCTGTGATGATAACACTATCCACAAAGCTATCCTGAATATATAGTCACATACCAAAATGACAACTCACCCAATCTGCTGTGCCAATTCTATCTCCACGTGGATCCTAGTAGAGATGAAACTCATCCAAAATGGATATCCGATATCATCTGCTAGATCAAAATTCCTTCCACACCCTACCATTAGGCCATGTATATGAAGTCTATTTGTGCAACAGGAACTAGTACTCCCCAAAGCATCTGTACCATAACCCAAATATCCATCCTTTGCAAAAATCGTCATGGACATGCTGACTTTGCAAGTAGCCTCTTGCTAATTTGCAACCACTAATCCCACCAATTGTAGATGGTGCAAACCCATTCCATAAAAGATGATATGAACTTGGAGCCAACCCACGCTTGTGCAAAACCAATTCCTCTACCCGTGGGTCAAAAGTAAAATGATGAGCACTCCTCACTATATAGTTGCGATAAAATGTACCGATCTCTATTAGAGGCTCATCATCATCAAACTGAGAACCAAGAGATAGCTCCGATCTTTGTCTGTAAACAACTGGTTGGATAGGTTTCCTAGTAAACCTCTCAACAAAGTCAACCACAAAATCCCTATGGGGAAGCATTGTAGCCAAGGTCTATACTATCTTTCCCACCAAACGACAAATACTGCAAAACCTCAGATGAGAGTACCCTTAGAGGCTTTGTATGGTCCCTCTTGCAATTTTGGACTCTTAAGTAGATACTCCATAAATGACTCTATTTAGTAGAAATAATATGAAGAAGCATCAACTTGCTCCCCTACAATTTGTAGCCAATCCCTCTGAAACTGTCACACTACTATCTATCGCTATTAGCTGTATGAGATGAAGTAATAGATTTGCTTTCGATAAAAGGAAACAAATCCCCATAAGAACTCGGCTCCAAATCAGATGATAGCTTGCTCGAGTCCTGTGAAAAAGTGGGAGTCGTGTTAGGAATTGGCACACAACTCTTCGAAGAATCCACTACTGTCACATCAAGACTCTCAATCACTTGTATCACATCATCTGTCAGTGTGCTAACTATTGGGGACCTGGTACAACAGGAAGCTCTGTGCAGTCTAGCTGTCCTCCACTGATGCACTCATCTCAGTTGCAACTATTGCATTCATATCAAGGATGGATGTAACTACATCCTCATCACATCCATCATCCCTATCTGTGGAAGTCATCGCAACACCAACCACCACTATATGTAACCAAACTAGAATCTGAGGGTGGTGTAGATTGAACATGCTCCAACTCTACAACTACCTCTCTCAACTGCAACTACGACTCTTGGAGAGCCATTTGGGTCCTCTCCAACACCCCATAAGTTGCCTTAAGCTCCTGGGTGAGCTCAACGACCTTCTCCTCTTTCCCTAACAATGCCTCATAATAAGTGCTACCCTACACAAGAAGGTAATCCCTATTAGCTACCAACTATAAATATTATGCCTCAAGTTTCTTGACAGTCTCTCGAAGTGAATGAATCTCTACTAGGGAAAAACTACAACCACTGTGCTCATCTGACATAGGAGCATCCCAACCAAATACAATCAACATTTTCCGAATAACATCATAATGCTCAAGAGCTGAAAAGATATCATTATTGCTCACTTTTAGCTGTTTGGTCACATAATGTCTTTGTGTACCTTGGCTCCTTCGTAAGCTCTCTGACTTACTAACTACACTATGATAGAAAACTGTATCCTCATTGCTCACCTCACGATCACTCTCATCATGTGCACTAGCAACCTTGCACATGTCCACCAACAAGGTACTACCATTGGGTACCTCTACCAATACCTCCTTTGAAGAAGTGGAAGCCATTGTTGTATCAAACTTCTTGAATGTCTCTTCTTCCCCTCAGTTGTAAATTCCTGTAAATCATGATTTTGGAACTTGTCATTATACAATAACCATTTTGAGTCATCACCAAACATCTAATATGATATACTAGACTCGCTATAGCATAATCATTATCGTGTGAAACGTCAGAGGTCCCTACATCACTAGTATCAATACTGCCTAACAGAGACCCTTCTGCTATTTCTTGTTGTTGCATGCATGACTCATTGTCATCATGTGAACCAACAACACTAGGGCATAAATCTATATCACCTGACTCCTCCGTAATACTCAAATCATGAGTGTCATCATTGGGTAGCTCCATGCCCTCATCCTACATACTTGAGAAGACAACTACCTCCTGCATTGACTCAACACTATCATAACTGTCATAAAAATCCTACCTGCAAAAAACCCCAAGTTTTTGAGATGGGGACGTCCCCTCGCCATCCCCAAAATGCCATAAAACAAAGGGAACATTTTGGCTACTCAGGGATGCTTGGGCAAAAAAAATGCTGTCCCCGGTACGGTTAGGGGACGTCTAGACGTCCTCCTTTGACCGTACTGAGGATGACCGACTGCCCCTTATTTGTTCCATGTAAAAAGAAAAAAAAAAGTCAACAAGTAACATAAAAACTATGCTTTTTACTTGGTCGCCTAGGTGGGACCCACCCCTCCAAATGCCTTAAAAGGTTAAAAGAGACCATATTTTGGTTGCTTTGTCATTTGTTTGGTTTTGCTAGTGAAGTTGGATTGTGTTGCAGTTGGCTGGGGTTTTCATTTTGCAAGAAGAGGAGGTGACTTTTTTGCTTCCAAGAGCTTGAGCAGGGGTTTGAGCTTCCATTTTGTGCACTAAGTACGAAACTCTTTATGCTTCCATTTTCCATTTTTTTAATAGATTTGCAGCTAGAAAACAAATTTTGATTTTTAAATTTGTTTTTCATTGTTTCAGCTCATTTGTCAATTGCAAATTTATATCTCAAAACAAAGCACAATGAGTAGTAGTGGGATTACTAGTAATAGTTGTGATGAGGAAGAAAATGTGGTTGGGGGTGATGTTGCTAGTAGTGGGACTAGGAAAAGAGCTGATCCTAAATCTGATTTGTTTAAATGCCCTTCCACCATCATGAAAGATTTTGCAAAGGGTCATTTCGATAGGAAAAAACCTCTTCTCCAATATGTCACACCTAGGCCAAAAGATAAAAAGAATTCAGGAGGGACTAGGGTGTGAGATTGCCATGTTTGTCTTGATGATTTTAGGGGCAGCTATACAAGGGTGGAATCACACTTTTTAGGTGTTGCATGCCATGGAGTCAAAGCTTGCCCTAACTTGATTGATGAATAGAGATTAGAATGCCAAAGATTGCACTTAGAGGCTGAAATGGAGGGTAAAAATTTCACAGTGACATCACCATCTATTCAGTCACAATCATTTAGGCATATGTCATTTGCCATTTGTACTAGTGGCAGCCCTACTGAGTCTGGAGGGAAGAGAAATATGAGTAGTAGTGAGAAGGGCTCGGTGGAAAGTATGTTTAATGCACAGGCAAATGGAAAAGTGTGAGGCATCTATTGGTAGATTCTTTGTTACTAATGGTATCCCATATCATGTAGCCCGTTCCACTTATTGTAAACAAATGCTGAAAGATATATTGAATATGAATCCCTCATTTGTACCCCGTGGTGAGCATAAGCTACGAACAACCATCCTAGATGAAGAGTACTAAACGGTTGCTTTTTTGTTTGAGGATATGAAATAGACTTGGGTTAGGATGGGCTGCTCTATTGTGATGGATGGGTAGGACCAATGTTAGAGATTGGCCACTCATTGATATCATTGTCACATCCCCTATTGGCTCTATTTTTTTGAAAGCCATAGATTGCTCAAGAAAGAAGGAGGATGCAAAATTCTAGTTCACCATTTTGAGGGATGCCATACAGGAGGTTGGATCAACTAGTGTAGTACAGGTTATCACAGATTCTGTACGTGTGCGCAAATCAACCGGTTTGATGATAGAGGGTGCTTATAGGCACATCTTTTGGACCCATTGTTGTGTTCATGCCTTGAACAATGCATTAGAGGACATAGGGAAGATTGAATGGGTGAAATAGGCGGTGTTGGAAGCTAGAGAAGTGCAAGTGTTTATATGCAACCACCACACTTCACTTGCTCTATTTAGGTCTTTCTCTAAGGAGTTCCTCAAACCAGCGGAGGCAAGGTACGTCAATTTTAATTATAGCTTTCTTATAGTTAATTTTTATTTATAATTGCTACAAACTAACATGTGATGTTTTTAATCATTAATGTTCAACTTTATTTTAATTTATAATTGTCTTTATAGGTATTGCACACACTTCATCTTGATGGCGAGGATGATTGAGGTGTATGAGGCCCTCCGATTGATGGTGGTGAATCCAGAGTGCAGACGATAGTCCAATTCTAAGTCCTTTGAAGGGAAAGTGGTGAAACAAAGGATCCTTGATGAGAGATGGTGGTCCACAATGAGGTAAGTTGTTGATTTTTAAATTTAATGTTAGTCCTTTTCTTGCTTGTTCATCCCGCATTGGGGTTTTATGAGGAGCATATTAGGCTCATTGTGATGCTGAGGTGGAACATGATGAATACCCCACTTCATATGGCAGCCTTTGTTCTAAATCTCAAATGGTATGCATAGTTGGGTGGAAGCAGCTTCCCATGTGATGATCCTGAGGTATTGGATGGCTTCACAAGAGCCATTGATACGATGTATTCAGCTCAAGAGGCCTCTACTTTTTGTGCACAGTTCCTTGACTTCACCAACCTTTGTGGCCCAAACTTGGGTAAGCCACACGTGAGGTTGGATAGAGTGGTTTTGGCACAGATGTTGGACCTGGCATGGGAGAGATACGCTTGAGTTAAAAACACTTGCCACTCGCCTCCTTGCACAAGTTGCTAGTTCCTCAGCTGCAGAGAAAAATTGGTCCACATATTCATGTATCCACTTCGTCAAGAAGAATAAACTTACCTCTAAATGAGCAAAAAAGTTAGTGGTAGTGCATCACGCTCTTCGACTTGTGGATTGTCAGGCTCCAGAGTATAGGAAGACACCAACTTTGTGGTGGGATGTTGAGCTTGAGGATGTGGCCCAAATAGATGAGGATGTCACATCACCAGGATTGGTTGGGGTTCAATTAGATGAGACTATGCTTCCTATGGAGGATGATAGTGAGGAGGACTCTATTTTTGATGCCACGGTGGCAAAGGGAGAATAGAAGCAGTAGTTTGCTTCATTTTTCTATATTTTGTTTTCTATGTTGAACTTGAACATGATGATGATACATTGATATTTTATGACAGCCCTCTAGCATTTGGGCATATTTAGATTTTCAAATTTTTATTTCCTAGATAGGATTCAAATGTTGTATGTTAAGGTTCTATAATGTTTAAATGACATGCTTTGTGCTTAGTTTCATATGAATGACATGTATATTAGCAAATTTCAGTGTATATTTTAAACTTTCCCTATATATATATATCCATCCCCATTTGTCGTTCCCCCCCAATCCCCAAAATCGCCAAATTTTTTTGCTGTCGTAGAAACCCATCCCACCATCCCCATCCCAGAAACTCGGGGGAACATAGTAAAAATTAGAGCTGTTAGTGCTCATATTTTCTTTGTAGTCTTCTAAAAGTACACTCTCATCAAGCAAGTCTAAACTAATGGTGGTATCAACTACCTCTTCCACACTCACCCTATTAGTAACACTATTAACATGATCAAATAAGAGTCCGCTGTAGTGAGAATCAGACCTTGTGTCATTGACATTTTTATAAGTAGTAACTGGAGTGAGGTTGCCATCAATTGTAGTAAACATGTCATCATTATTTTCTTGTTTACTAACTCTAGTCTCATCAAGATGTTGTGACTTGGTGTAGCTGTCTTGCGGCAAAATAGTCATATCTACGTGTCCTTGTGAAGAGTCACTGACATCACGTATGCAAGATGGACTAGTGGCTGACCCACTGAGCACATGATCATATTCACCATGATCACCAGCTACTGAAAACTCATGGTGAAGATTGCTGGATGTCCCACTTGTCAAAAACTCTAGTTTCTCTTCTTGCATTCTTTGCAAGGGAGACTTTGTAAGAAATGGAAACTATATACCTTGCTGCCCTATCAACTGTTGCCAGATCTGAAAGTATTGCATCCATCCTTTTTTGATTTTATCTAAGCCTTTCCATACTTTCCATCAGGGTATTTGTTTTCTTCCCGAGACTACCCTTGCTATTTTACTGGTTCCCATATTTACTAGATTTCCTGTACTTGTCCATAGTTGAAATAATTGCAAGAGTACTTGTCACTGAAATAAAAACAATAGGACCAAAATAATATTTTTTTCCCTATCGCACAGGATGGCAGGCAACCGCTCTGATACCTATAAAGAGCCTTGCGTGGAAACCACTTTGATAATTTATGTCTAATGATAATAAAATCAAAGGAAATGACTGTGATATATAGACTTTGAGATGCACAAGTCCCAAAAGAATTGATGGTGGAGTAATATTGCTGTCGTCGGTAGAAATTGTGTATCGGCCGACGGGTCCCTTCGGAAAGGAAATTGTGTATTGGCCGACGGGTTCCTTCGGGAAAGTTCTTGTTATGTAGCCGACGGTGAATAGTTTGTAGCGGACATGATGTATCTGGCCGACGGATACCTTCGGGAAGGTTCGTCGGAAAGTATTTATAACCCCTTCAGGAAGCATTGTATTCATCTTATCATGATTATTATCATATGAGAAAAGCATAATGTACTGTTGGCATATGTGAATAATAATAAGAGTTCTGCTGGTTGCTGTTCATGTTCGTATTCTTTGTTTGTGTGCGTTGCTTAATTAATCCACACGGTAAACATTTGGCGCCGTTGCCCGATGGATCTGGCACGCAGGCAGGCGGAGATGAATTAAATGCCGAATCAGTTGAACAAAGACAAGAGTAAGCTAAAGGAAAAATATGACATACGCGTTGCGCAGGAAAATTTAATTTTGGCTCAGCAGATAGAGCGTCGAAGGAGGTTTCAGAAGATTTCCGACGGAAGCAAGAGTGCGGAAGGATTGTTGAAGGAGACTCGACAACGGCTTGATTTGGTGGAAGAAGCGAGGGAGGAGTTTCTGAACCTGCATACGCCACGGGAAGAGAATCCTGACGGAAGTAGATCGACTCGCACGGCTCGGAGTGCAGAAGGAGCATGAGCGTGGAGTGACCTCTTCGTCCGAGATATACTTCCGGAACGGACAGCTACGGTTGACAAACCCTCTTCTTCACCAAACAGCGCGGAAGCAGAAAACAACGCGGGTGTTGAAAACAGCGCGGAAGCAGAAAACAGTGCGGGTGTTGAAAACAGTGCGGAAGCAGAAAACAGCGCGGGTGTGCAAAACAGCGCGGGTGTACAGAACAGCGCGGGTGTCCAGAATAGCGCGGGTGTTCACGACAGCGCGGGTGCTCAAAACAGCGCAGGAGTGCAAAATAGCGCAGGTAAACAACAAAACCCTCGACATACAGTAATGATGGCAGGTCCGAAGGAAAAATTGCCTAAATTTGATGGTGATGAAGCAGTTGATCCCATTCGACATTGTAAAACATGTGAAACGATCTGGAGGGCGAATGGCATAACAGATACAAATGAATGGATCCGACAATTTCCCGCAACCCTACGGGGTGTTGCCATTGATTGGTTTCCTGATGCCGATCCACAGAAATTGAATAGTTGGGATAACATTAAGGAGTTCATCGCAGAATTTCAACTTTTGCGTGATGACAATGAAATTGTCCCCGAGATATTCAATACCAAGCAAAAGAAGAATGAAACTGTACGGGTCTTTGCCAGGAGGTTGAAGGACTTAATCAGTAAGATGGAGAATAAGCCAGCTGACGGGTTATAGAAACGATGGTTCATTGAAGGCCTTCACCCGAAGCTGCGGAAGAAGATGAAGATCGTGCTGCCATCCACATACAATGAAGCATACAACCGGGCAATGAACCTCGAAAGTGACCAGAAGACAAAGAAGAAGAAGAAGACCAGCTCGTCCGATTCAGATGACGATGCATCCTCCGAAAATGATAGCAGCGATGACGAAGGAAGCAACAAGAAGGTTCGTGCCCTTCAGAAAGACATGCTTCGGATGATGAAGGAATTCAAGAACATGAACAAGGAACCTAAGGGCAATGACTTATGGTGCACGGAATGTAAAAAAGAAGGCCATACGAAGGGATCCTGCCCGAAAGAGCAATTTTGCGAGATTTGCCAGATTATGGGACACTCAATAAAGGAATGCCCTTTCAATTTGAAAACAAGAACACCGCAGCAAGTGTTCGTGACACAGGAGGCCTCTCCGTCCGGGGGGAACGGGAACACCAGTACGGAAGGTGCCACATCGAGTGGATACCGAAACAACCGGCACGGTCAAAATAACAACAATACCAGCAACAACAATAATGGCGGAAGGAGTCGAATTCAGTATGATGCAAATGGTCGGCCAATTGTTCAATGCCGCGCATGCAATCTGTGGGGTCACTTCGCTCGCGAATGCACCACAACAAATACACCGAAGTTACTATGCCGCTGGTGTGGACCTGGTGATCATGATGATACCAAGTGCCCAAAGTCCGGAGTAAATCTGATTACTGTAGGAACAGACGAGGAAGAAGTTCTGGCCATCACTCGGAAGCAAGCGAAGCTTTATCCTGACCCAGCAGAAGAAAAGAGGAGACTGGAGGAAGCAAGGGCAGAAATCCAGAAAGCAACACAGGCAGAAACGACACACCTGAAGGACACGCCGAGTACTTCCGTACGGAACTGCGCAGAACAGAACATTGTTCGGCAAATTTTGCAAGCCGAGATACCTGTCAGGATAAGTGATCTGTTGCTCACTATGCCTCAGCTCCGATCGGCACTCACAAACATTGTTCCCGCTGCTCAACTACCAGGAGAACATGGAACAAAGCAAGAAAGTGGAGCAAGTACAGGGCACAAAAAGGAGAAGGAAAGTGGCGCAAGTGCAGAAGATCCGATGTTGTTAGCCCTCTCATCTGGACGCCATCCAGCAGTCGTCGAAATGGGAATTCTCGGGACTGTATTGACAGAAACAATTGTGGACGGAGGGTCCGGTGTCAATGTGTTGCCTGAAGACACTTGGAAAAAGTTGGGACAGCCGACATTATGGCCGCCTACATTCCAGCTGCTAACGGCCGATCAACATGGAATCAAGCCATTGGGAATCCTGACAGCACAACCAGTGACGATTGGAACACAACCGTTCCTGTTGGACTTTGTCGTGATCCCACTGAAGCGGAGAGGATATGATGCCATTTTGGGCCGGGGGTGGCTGATACAAGCCAAGGCAAAGCACGATTGGAAGAAAAATACTTTATCACTCGAAAGCAAAGGCCGGAAGTATGTCATTGATCTACACACTCAGATGGTTGGAGAAGAAGCTCTATCGTCAGATTCCGAAGGAGAAGATGATGAGAGGAGGCAGAGTATGGAACCCAATCAGGAGGGAGTCCTACGATTGGAAGGAGATGATGATCTGGATTCAGTAAATGGTCTTTACCACTGGCAGATAGAGGATTATGAGCTCTTTCCAAGTTGTAATATGCTAATGATCGACAAAGGTAAGAAAGGAGGAAATGAATGTCCGAAGGAACACGGAGAAGCCGACGGAGGAAATGAATGTCTGAAGGAACATGGAGAAGCCGAAGGAAGAAATGAATGTCTGAAGGAACATGGAGAAGCCGAAAGAAGAAATGAATGTTCGAAGCAACATAGAGAAGCCGAAGAAGAAAATGCGGATATGACTGAAGCTGAAGGACAGAACATACAGTACGAACCGAAAAGAAGGAAAGATTCTACTGTACGATTGCGCAGGAAGAAAGTATTATGTCGAACCACAAATATAACAGAAAGGTACTGGCAGCAAGGAAGGCACACGATACGGTCTGCACAGGAAACAAAGCGAAAGGGTCTAATAAAAGTTGCAGCAGTACGGAGTGAAAGTGTTATTGATGGACAGAAGGGGCAGTTGACGGAGTCCATGGTACGGGGCTTCGGGAACAAACTGGGCGATATGGAGATGACACAGAACAAGCGTAGCAAGTTTCCACTCGGACAGTGGGTGTTGTACGACGATCGAAATGAGATCAAACCAGGCAAGTTCAAAATTAAATGGGTCGGGCCGTACCAGATGAGGGAAGTAAGCAATAACAGAGCAATAAAACAGTGGATGCTAGACCGAAAGGAAGTATTCGATGTAGTGAAGAGGTCGAAGTTGAATGTCTGCAATGAAAGAAGTAACGCACCCCCATGGACGAATAGCTGAGAGAAGACTGTAAGTACTGTATATATGTAAATATTGTACATAATTGTTCCAGGAGTGAGATTTATAAATTTTAAAAAAAAAAAAAAGAAAAAAAAAAAAAAAGAGAGAAGTGAAGTAAAGCACCGTACGGTTTCTGGAAAGCACCGTATGGATTTTGAAGTGCCGTACGGTTTTCCAGAAGTGAAGTACGGATTTTGAAACTAAAGTACAGATTTTGAAGAGCACCGTACGGTTTTCCAGAACTAAAGTATGGATTTTGAAGAGCACCGTATAGTTTCCATCAGCAACGTACGGATTTCATGTTACCGTACGGATTTCCATCAGCAAGGTACGCATTTTGTGTTTCCGTATGGTTTTCCATAGCAAGGTACGGATTTTATGTTGCCGTACGGTTTTCCATTGGCGAGACAATCCAAATTGCAGTAGGGTTTTTTAAGAATGTACGGATTTTATGTTGTAGTACGGTTTTTAAGGCCACCGTACGGATTTCATTACCACCGTACGGATTTTATTGCAACTGTACGGATTTCATTGTTATCATACGGATTTCATAGTAAGGGGCATTGTACGGTTTCCACAAGCACCGTACGGATTTCACAGTAAAAAAAGATTGTCGTATGGTTCTCAATGTTTGAAGAATGGTGTACGGCTTTTTAAGATAAATTAATTGTACGGGCTCTCAAGAGGCTGCTGTACGGATTTTTGGAGGAAGATACCGTACGGCTTGTTATAAGCTTGTGTTTCGTACGGATTTTAAAGCACATATATTAGCATACGGATTTTAGAGCCATTTCTTGTACGGATTTGTAAAGAAAAGCAGCGTACGGAAATTGCAGCTAGGAATGCGAGGTGATTGTACGGATTTTCCAAGCATATCATGTGTAGGGATTTGGATTGCAAGATTACAAATTTTGAAGAGGGGTTTTTGTGTACGGATTTCATCACAGAAGGGTGACAGGAGGTTTTGTGTAAAAAAAAAAACGTCGACAAATCGAGAATGCTCAGAATGAGTATCAGATGATACCATAGGGAAGAGGAAGAATCAGCGATTGCCAGAAAGAGTGTAGAATCGGCAGAAAATGACAGAAATGGTGTGTTCCGTGCAGTTTTGTGTGGGTTTCACAGTGCTAAATTGGTGTTGGCGACGAGGGGCGCTGCCCCTCGACCCCGCCGGGGGCGTTGCCCCCTGGACCCCCAGTCGTTGCGGATATCAACCGTGGGAGTCTGACCAATGAGAAGATTTGGAGCTGCGGCAGGCATGGAGTGTCTGTGTATCAGAGGCACTGAGAGTAGGTGTTGGCCATGAGGCTGTCTTGGTGGATGTGTAGAGAGCTCGGGAGGAGCTGATCATCCAGTTGGAGGCAGTGCAGCGACACTTGGTTCAGTGTACTCGGCATTGGAAGGCAGAAAGCGGCACAGGTGGCTATCAGGGTCAGATGTCAGATTGGCTAAGGTGACAATGTTGGGTCAGTCATTATATTTTGGTTGTTGATTTGTCTCAGAGATTTTGTAATAGTCGTCGGGAGACGACTTTTCTTTTTTGGGGGGAATGATGTCGTCGGTAGAAATTGTGTATCGGCCGACGGGTCCCTTCGGAAAGGAAATTGTGTATTGGCCGACGGGTTCCTTCGGGAAAGTTCTTGTTATGTAGCCGACGGTGAATAGTTTGTAGCGGACATGATGTATCTGGCCGACGGATACCTTTGGGAAGGTTCGTCGGAAAGTATTTATAACCCCTTCAGGAAGCATTGTATTCATCTTATCATGATCATTATCATATGAGAAAAGCATAATGTACTGTTGGCATATGCGAATAATAATAAGAGTTCTGCTGGTTGCTGTTCATGTTCGTATTCTTTGTTTGTGTGCGTTGCTTAATTAATCCACACGGTAAACAATTGCATCTACATGTTAATATACTATTAAATAAATAAATGTGTGTAGTGTTAATAAATGTTTTGTATTAGTGACTAGGTTGTAGATTAGTTGTTATGATGTTCCCTGTTGGTATTTAACTATTTTTGGAACTTTGTATGTGAAAACAATGCTTTATGAGTGAATGCTATACGCTAGTATAGTTTACAATTATCATTTCTTTGCAATATGTTGTATCTGCATTTCTGTATGTTTGCTCTATCTGATGGATTGACTTCACAGTTATTATATTTAAAAACATTGAAGCTATCATATTTTATTAAAATAATTTCTAAGCCCAAAAAGGTTGTCATTTGAACAACTAAAAATGTTTATGAAAAGTGATTCTGGAAGTTACTGGTTAATATCTTTTATTTCCTCGCATAATCAATTATTATTTATTATGTTGTAGTTTTCAACGATAAAGAGCCCAAGTTGGCTCTACTGGCTATGCTGATGAAGTGAGAATTTATTTGGATTTTTGGAATATTTAGTTTTTTTGATTTTTTACACACTAAAAAATTCAAAAAATTAACAAAGAAGTTGTAATCATGCAAAGTCTAAAATTTGTAAGAATCTCAATGGTGAAATTATATTTTTCCTTATTATCAACCAATTTACAAACATAAGTAAAGAACCTGATTATATTGCTGGTCGTTTAGCAGCAAGAATCCACCATAGACATTGACGTCAACCTCTTTATATGCTATCCACGAATTGCAGATGTCTGGCACTGCTGTCAGCTTGCAATGCCAACCTCCACTCTCAATTTCAGATCGTAGTCTTCCAAGAAATGGCTGCTATAGTCACGCCGGTGTAGAAATGTGACACCAAGAAATGGAGTTAAAACC
Organism: Cupressus sempervirens; assembly: GCA_028749045.1. Classification (NCBI taxonomy): domain Eukaryota; kingdom Viridiplantae; phylum Streptophyta; class Pinopsida; order Cupressales; family Cupressaceae; genus Cupressus; species Cupressus sempervirens. The sequence continues at coordinate 35,674,134 of CM053792.1, forward strand.
TCAAGGAGCAGGCGCCAACTGTGGCGTTAGAACATCAGGGGTGTTGGAAAGAATAAATGCCTGTTATGGCATTAGAACTCCATCCGCGGGCCCTGGGAAATTGCCCAAACTGCAACACCAGTCTCTGATTCCGCAATGCTGCCAATGTTATTGATTGCCAAGGTAAAATCACCTAAATTTGCAATGATTCCTGATGGCCTTTGAATCATAGTGAAAATTGTAGGAAGGCTGTAGCAATTCTTCACAAATTGGATCTCCAAAATGGGTGCCCTAATCAGAACTCCCAAACTCCCGAATTCTTCACCACATAAATGCTTCTCAACCGCAGTAGCAACAGTAAGAGGAAGCACCAATTTTCAGACTTCAAAATCTAAATTCAAATCTACTATACTGCACCAATGGATTGAATGCACAATTCAGTCTTCAAACCCTTAGGGCTTGTTTGGTTGCTGGCATAGGAACTAGAAATTAGAATTGAAAATGGAATGGGAATGGGAATGGAAAATTGCAATTCCAATCCCGGTTGGTTCACCTGGAATTTGATTGGGAATATGTAATCCCTTATTTGGTTTTACAAAAATGGAATTGGAATTGGAAAAATGTTTAGATTCAGATTCAACAAATTACTTACAAATTCTGGAGGCAGGGCACCCCAAACTTGAAATCACCGGCTATGGGCTTTGAATTTAAGAACTGTTCATGCTGCAGCAGAATGGTTACTAGTGGTATTCCAAACCTCGACCCTTTCATCACCGAGTTCCACCCACACAGAGTCAAAAGGCTTCCACAGAAGGATGGATGAGAATGTGCAGCTAAGGCTTCCACTCTGTCACCAAGAGTCCTCTTCCTTGTGTGTGCTCCACAAAGCCTTGTGGTAACTCAGCAACCTTTTGGCGGAGAAGAGCGCACAAAAATGGGGCCTCACTTTCTTCTGATCCCAGTGCCAAGGAAGCTAGATCTTGTTTGGTGAGAATACATTCACTGCCAGAGGAGACTACTACCACAGAATGGGGCTGCTGCAAATGAAGACTAGTGGTCATTTTCCGGTGGCAAAGTCAGATTGGACATCTGAATCCCAACAAGAAGCATGGATCGTCCTTGGATTGCTTCCAAATAGTGCAAGTATTTACCTTCGAGTTCCACGGAAGTATTGAAAGCTGTCAACCAATTGCTCTGTAAGCACATGTTCCACCACTCTGCCACAATAATGTGCACTTCCTTATTTTTGTTTACTTGCAGGTTCATCTGGGCTGAAAAGGTTGAAAAGTAGATGTGCGCAGAGGGGGAGCCAGCTGGCAGTGCGGTCAGGTCTTGGCCAATCTCAGTATTATGACCTTTAAGGAATGTTGTACTTGCAGCCAAGGTGATGACGAAATATATGGTGGGAATGTCCAGTTTGGCAGGCATGGGAGAAACCCAATGGTGCGTCATATCATGGATTACAAAATCAGGTTGACGCCTTTGCAACATGGCCTCAAATTGTTTCTCTCACTTGTCCATGGCTTCAAGAAGTAGAGCAAATGTGCTTCCAAGTTTCAAGTTTGCAATTGACTGAACGCCTTCGTGGAGTCCCATCTATGGAGGGCAATAGAAGCTCCAATAGATCGATATCAAATAAGATTGGGCAGCTAGTGAACTCAAACCAGCAACAGATCTAAAAACATTATCAAATAATAAAAAGTCAAAATAGGAATAGGAATAAGAATATCCTATTCCAATAACTATTTTTTTGGGAATAGACATATGCTCATTTTGGGGCCAAAATGGGAATGCACATTCCTATTCCCAGTTTCGACTTGGCGTACCAAATGGAGAATACAAAACAAATTCTAATTTTCAATTCCTATTCTAGTCGTATTTGAGCAACCAAAAGGGCCCTTAGAGAATATCAAAGCAATAACAAATAATTGGATGATCAATTCTCACAATTGGAGTCATTTTTATAATCATATTTGTGCAAATTAGCTTTTACTTCACGTTCATTACTTAATAGGCTTCATCTTAACAATTCCATTTTATAACATGAAGTAATATAAAGTGCCTTATAATAATGAAAGCCTCATTAATAACTTAATAAAATATGAACTCCATGAATAATATGCACAATCAACTGTAGATGACGACCAATCAACTGGGTCACCACTGCACTGCCAAAAATAGCAATCACCCATAGTTAGACTTACTATAAGTAGCAACTCTGCCTCAGAGACCCTCAAAACTCACTGTCAACTCACGAGGGTTGCGATGATGAACTGACCAATCCTGGCTATGGTAACCTACTAGATCGGGGATGTTACACAAGATCAGAAGTTTCCCAAAAGAATTGATGGTGAAGTTATATTGCGTTTACATATTAATATAGAATTAAATAATTAATGAATATGTGGTGTTAATAAATGTTTTGTATTAGTGACTAGCTTGTAGGGTAGTTGTTGCGATGTTTCTTGTTGGTATTTAACTATTGTGGAAGTTTGTATGTGAAAACAATGCTTTATAAGTGAATTCTATTGACTTTTAGCCTATTATGATGATTCTAATATAATTTATGATTGTCATTTCTTTGCAATATGGTGTATTTGCATTTCTGTATGTTTTCTCTATCATTTTTACAGCTTAGATAGCCATAGTGATCTGATGGATTGACTTCCCAGTTATTATATTTAATAAAATTGAGACCATCATATTTTATTAAAATAATTTCAAAGCTCAAAAAGGTTGTCTGGAAGTTGCTGCTTAATTTCTTTTATTTTCTTGCATAAACAATTATTATTTATTATGTTGTAGTTTTCAACTAGAACAAGTGGCTGTCAGTATCAGAAAATGAAATTACATAGACCTTTCAGATTGGAACTTTGGTTCCCACGTTTTGTCCTTTTCTGAAATTTGTATTTATAATGTTTATTTGTTTGTGAAGATGCTTACCTTTCTTTTATAATATCAAGTCTCCATTTTTGTGCAACTTGTTAAATCTATATTTATGAAAAGTTTGCTATCATACAATTTTGGAGATTCCTAAAGTTTTGTTGTTGCTTTTCATGGTGTTTATATGTTAAAGTATAGTTGGAGGAGTCATTTTGCATCTTTCACCTTTGAATAATTTATTAATTAATATTTGTATATACAAGTTCAAGCAGGACAGTTGTTCACTTTAAATCTCCAAGCTAGATGGCTTGTTAAATTAATAAATACATAATGATTTATTTCCCTGAATGGGTTAACACTGAAATGTTTTTTGCCTTGCAGGATTTCCCATTATGTTGACCTTTTTGTTTTCTCAATATACCTGCAAAGTCTTTCATGAATACTGTAAGAGCGCATAGTATTTTACTGCACAAGAATCAGCCTTCCAGATGCAAAATGGATATGAGGAAAAGCAAGTGAATGTTTTCTTATGTAGTGGTAGTGTATAGTATAAATATTAGCTATATCTACAGAAGAGAACTGTTCTGGCTGTGAAATGATAAGCTGTCATATGCAGACTCTATAGAAGATCTGACTTCCTGATTGTCAATTTGTGGTAGCTGTGTAGAAGTGCAAATGATGGCTTCATGCATTATCTTTGAGGAAGTGATTCAAGAATTGTCAGATATTATAGGTTTATCTCCCAGTGCAACAGACCCACTAGTGTCTGAAATTATCAAGGACTCTTTCACTCTTGCAATCAAGCCTTCTATTACTGCAACCAGTAGTGTCTGTGAATTGCTTGAATGCCCCATTTGCACCATATTTATGTATCCTCCCATTTACCAGGTTCGATGAGTCATCTGCAATTGCTACTATAGCATTAATATTTTGTTTATTAATTTTTATCTGGCATATATTTTTTATCACATAATTGTTTTAGGTTTTCACTAGCCACTGTGTTTTAATGAAGTCCTTCAGGAATTGCCATATGAAGGTTTAATATTTTAATTCTTGAACTGTATTTTGAATCTAAGACTATCATGGAAGAATGTTCACAATTTGTTTACATTTATATTAGTTTGACTTTGTATGGATATGTATGTCTACTGCACATGAATTTTGACAGCATGGAAAATATTGAATCCACAATACCCTTTTAGATGAAAACACAAAAAAACATACAATCCTTGTTGATCAGAATGAGAATAGTACTCCTCAGTATCATTGAACACCTAGATTCTGGTTAAATAAGGCCGAATTTGTTGTTTCAAGATTTATATTTTGCCCATATACCACTAGCAAATTTATTGTTGTATCACATCTGTGAATAACAATCTGAATATATGAAGCCAATTTGTTTCTTGTGCATGTGTATATCACTGGGATTATATCTGCAGAAGAGTACAGGTCATTTATCAATTTCGATGCATGAGTTCTTCCATTGAATGAGACTATATATGAATTGAATCACCGATTCATGATCGGTTGTCTCTCTCCAATATCAAATGGAATACAAAAGGGTTTAGTTAGTAATTACTGACTAATCTGTTTTGTATGTATCAGGTTTGTTAGTAAGTACTAACCGACCATTGTTTAGCAAGGATTGATCTAAATGTCAATCATATTTCCAGCAATAACATTTGATATTTATTTGTGTAGGTCTCAAGTTCATCTAAGTAAAATCTATGGTCTGTACTTAGGATTCAATATAGATATACATATGTGAATATATATAAGACATATATTTACATATGTATATACAATTTGATCTCTGTAATCTGACCATAGCTACACCATCTTCAACAAAATTCCTTGCAAGAATGCTCTTCAAATTGAATTGGAGATTCATGATTATTGTTCTATCTGGTTAGAGAATCCAATATGAAATTTTCTCATGGTAACTGTTTTTTGGCATATGTTTGCCTCATGGTTTTATGGACTTAAACCTGATTTGCTTGCACTTGGTACTTCGTGTTATCGAGTTATGTTGTTTGGTAAATCATTCATAAACTCTTATTTGAAAAGAGTCAAATATGATAAAATAGCATCCCTTCAATATTTATACCATTGTTTCTATCAAAGATGTTAAGTTTTAATTACCCCTTTCATCATAGACCTTACTGATAAGATTAGGTTTATACAAAAGATATTAGGGCCTTATTCTACCCTTGTATAATATACCTTAACGATAAGAATAATTAATGCACTAGGATAAGTATTTTATGCTTGCATTTTCATCTTAGTGGTAGTGGATTTAAATATCTACCTTATTAACATCACTGTTTTAGGAGTGAGTTGCATTAATAGATTTTATGTGGCAGGCCTAAGCCCATAGGCAAGCTCCTTATTGTTTTCCTCATGATTTAATGGACTTAAAGTTGATTTTCTTGCATTTGGTACTACATGTCAACTAGATTTTTTTTTAGGCATGATTGCTCTTCAATGAACTTGACTAGAATAAAATATAACGAAACAGCATTCCTTGAATATTATATCATTGTTCATATCAAAGAGGTTAAGGTATACTTCTCCCTTGTATCATAGACTTTAACAATAAGAATTTTTAGAATGTATTAGGATAAGCATATATGCTTGCACCCACATCTTGTCAGGAACTTGTTTAAAAATCAGAATTTATATGGCAGGCATAAATCCTTTGTAGGTTCCCCCTTAATTTGTCAATGGCAGCTTGAACTATCATTGTCTTTAGCTCATAGCTTGAGAATGTCTTACATAATACATCTAAGTACAAGATCCATTTGTGCATTGTGACTTTGTTTTTAGATAGGAGAACTGCCTGAAAGAGATGTACAATACCATAAACCAATCACTTAGCTTATAGGAAATGATAGGATGAAGCACCAATTCTAAGGGTTAATGAACAAGTATTAGAGGTGGGCATTTCTGCCCTCTAGCTCTGTAGTGGGCTTCTCTCCCATTAGTGGAAATGTTTGTTCTCCATATGTAGCGTGGTTTTATCACACAGATTATTTTAATTTCAGTTTGGTGAAAAAGATTAAAGCAACGAAGTTGATATGTTGAACCAATGTGTCTAATTACTATTGAAGTGGAAAGAAAGGCTAGTCATGTATATTATTGTATACATATGACCAAAATAATACAATGGTAATCAAAAGTACCATCAATAGTAATAACAGTGAAACAAGTTTTGATAACATTTTTCACCAAGAAAGCGATGAGAGGGTTTATGAGAAGAAGAAAAAAGTAGTAGAGTGAACCCTGAAGAATTAGAAGGCACTGGAAATATGCATGTGTTCAAATTTATAACAGAGCAAGATGTCTCTCATATAAGAGAAAGCAATTCAACGTAGAGAAGAGGTGGTGCATCCTGTAGTTGATTGTATCATTAGGGGAATCTATTTTGTTATCAACAATTGTATTTTGATCAATGAGTCAAAGCAATATCTGTTGCCCGAATTCAATTAAAAGGAGTTTGCAGAATTCATCCTTGGAGGCATCATTGGTAGACTCCTAAATGCCAAGCTTTCAGAAACTCTCGGGTATGATGAAAAGTGTTCAAATTGGGTGAGGAATATTGGAGAAAGTAGTATTTTCTCTATTTTGAACCTTGGATCTAGTAAGTTAAGTTGGTTTGGGAACTGTCTTCACGTTTAAACACTTGTCTTTGTGGTCTACTAGTCTAGACTCTTAACAACTACTCTGTCAACCACAAGGTATTTAACATCCCTACTATCTCCATAATAAAATCAGCCAGGTTTAGTTGAACTGTAATGAATAACTTCTTAATTCTATCTCTCTTCTAGAAATGAAGTCAAGCATTTCATATTGGGGTGGGGGATGAAAATATCCCAAAATAGTGAAAGAGGTAGCAACATTCCCCATAAACTCCCCTCATGAGAGATTTATCATATCCATCAAAGTACAACATGTGTGGGCACAAGCTGTTAAAGAGGGCAATACAAAATGATGATATCAATACTTATGTAGATAATCTAGACAAATAATAATGCCATGCAAATATTGTGTAATACTCTACCCTCTTTTGGTGAAATTAAAAAAACCAAAAATTACTTGTTATCTGACAAAACAATTCTCATAATTTCTTTCACATCAACTATTCCTTACAGATAAGATAAGATAAGATAAATTTATTAATGTTCAATATGAGACCACCAAAAGGGTCTAAGGGACTGAAAGCATACAACCAAGGAGACCCAAGAAGTGGAACACCCAACGGTGTTCGGGAAAGAGCTAAACAAGAACCAAAAACAAACATGGAAGCATGAGTAAACAGAAACCATTGAGGCAAGGACTAGGAGTTCTTCCTTGGCGGAAAGAAGTCCTGAACATAAGGGTACAATGCAGGACGATAAGAACTTTAGTCCACCTCAGATAATTGTTGGAGGGGTGTCACTGTCTAGTGGTACTTGTGCAGGGTCTCATGGACCTAGAGTGGCAGGTGAAAAGAGTATTGGACAACTGCTTCATACCTTGGGCAAGAGGCAAGGACAAGAAGAACGTAGTGATAAGCTGATTTGAGGCCTGGCTTTGCGGGAAATGAAGTTGTAAAGTGCGATCACGGAGTTGCGTAGCCTCCCAGAGGTAGAGCGCGAGAGACCTCAGATTTGTGTATCTAAAGAAAGTAGAGAGGGACCGATGCTCCCTAAACATACAATAGTATCTCTTTTTGATCTTGTAGTAGATGGGGCACCAAAAAATGTAGTGAGTTTGCTTTTTCGCCTCTGCCAAGGTACATAGTTGACAAATTTGGTTCACCCTATCAATGTGGTGATCTATTTGAATTCAAAGCCTATGGGAACCAACACAAAAGGAAACCCAAGGAGATGTGCAAGGCATGGCTCTAGTGTCGAAGCAGGTAACCAGGTAGCATAATCATCCCATCATGGATCTCCAAAAAGTGCTCAACATAGCACGCCATCCATGGACGTAACCCTTGCAAGGGATTATTCTAGGTTGTGATAACGTATTGTCTATAAATATCAAGTCTTACATGCTCGTTTAGCTCTTTTCGTGAAGGAAGGAGGTGAGTGGGAGTGTCTAATGAAAACTGGAAGGGAGGATGTTGTCGTTCTTGATCTCAATTGATCTCAAAAGAGTGGTGGCCTGAGAGTACTAGCAATGAGCCTTGGCGTCAGTGTCCGAGTCAACAACAACAACAGAGGAACAATAGGCGAGGTAGAGTAGTGGTGGTGACCATCAACGAAGTCTGCAAAACCATAAAGACAGTGAAGAAACCGGATTAAATCAAAGATAGCTCCCAATCTAAAAGGACGAGACAAACTTAACCAAAGTAATACCATGCAGGGTGGATCGATGGCATCTAATGATACACAGGAGGAAAAGTGTTTGAACTCATTGATTGAGGCCCAGTCTGAGTCTAGAAGAGAGGGGCCCACACCACAAAACCATGAAGCATAGCCGGTCTAACTAAGGAGTCCAGGAGGGACCACTTAGATGTAGTGTCCTGAAAGTGATCCCTGAAGCACTCCCTCTCTAGCATCGCAAGGGATCCCAACCCTTTGCTAACCCTGAGCTTAATCACAGATCTCAAGTTGAAGTGAGGTCCAGAGAACTTCACCCTGACATAAGATTAAGGGTAAGCAATCTTAATCTCTTGGCCCTAAAAATAGAGTGAAGATGAGAGGTCTTCAAACAGTTGAAGACCATGACTTGAGTCTTACCTAGGTTCATCACAAGTTGGCGTATGTTGCAAAAAGATGCTAGGTCATCGAGAAGCCTTTGAAGGCCCTTTGGAGAGGAGGCCATAAGAACCACATCATTTGTGAAGAGAAGGATGGAGATCATAATTTGTTGTAAGTAGAAACCATCACTGGTGAATGCAGAGTCTTCGAGGAAGACCTCGAGCTCATCAATATAGATGTCGAACAAGGTGGGCCAGAAAGGGCAGCTCTGCTTCACACCTATGGTGCTTTGGATAGGATTGGAGAAACCCTCCGCAGTCCTGAATTTGCCAACTGTAGTCTCATAGAGCCCTATAATAGCTGTCAGTAAAGTCTCAGAAATGCTAATGTCCTTAAGTCTCAGTAAAAGGGCCACCTATGGGATGGAATGAAAGGTCTTATGGAAATCCATAAAATAACAATAGACTTTTGTCAAGCGGTGATGGGCCTCCTCAATAATAGCCCGCAGTGTCAAGCTATGGTCCATGGTCGGATAATTTGTCTAGAAACTAGCCTAACCCTTGGCCTGACAAAGTTTCTTGTCAAGCTCTCTGGTTAATATAGTGTTCAATGTTGTGGCATAAAGTTTAGCAATGTTGTGCCCAATCATGATGGTCTTGTAATTGCTAGGGTTTGAAGCCCTCTTGGTCTTATGTATCAAACATATCATGTGCATCGACCAAGAATTAGCAAAAGCTAGTACACACTACCCTGTTGAAGAGTGTGGGAAGGGAGCTCAAGAACGAGATACTGAGCTTAGCCTGGAATCCCTCCTCGTCTGTGACCCTGCTATATCTCATGGATTTGATAGCCTCATAAATGTTGGAGGGAGTGAATAATTAACAATGGGGAGGTGGGGTGAGGTGGATAGAGAGTTGGGTGGGGATATCAGAGAGAGTGGAGGTATGTGAGGTGAGGGAGCAGAGGTCAAGGGTGGAAGGCTAGGGGTGGCGAGGGAACAATGTGCACCATAAAAGCTTGGGATTGTAGATAAGCGTGTCACAATGAGATCTACATTGAAATGCAATGAGCAACTATTTCTTGTAACAAAGAAAATGGTGATAACAAAGAAAACTGAGTTTAAGAGGGGGAGTGGGTAGCAAAAGCATAGCGTAAGGAGCATTGGAAGGTTTTACAGTCACCATAATACTACTGGTTCATAGGATAGGTGCTCCAACATTTAGAACTAGGAGAGGAGGGGGTGGTGTGGTGAGGAATGGAGAGATATGTTGATTCCCAAATCGTAGCAACCAAAAGGTCGAACATGGAAGAATCTTGGCTATGATCAGTGAAGCGATCAAGGGGAGGAGCTGTCTAAGATGGAGGACAAAGAGGTCGCAGTTGCTCTTAGTGAAGTGGAAAAGGGTGTAGGGACATGTCGTAGCAGATGGGGGATGAGCAAGCGGGAGAGGCAAGGAGTGGGGGGAAAATAGAACGATGAGGCTAAGGAGGGCATGATTAGCCAACGGGAGGTGGGAGATAGTGAATCTATGGATGAAGGGCATGAAGGAAGCATAGGTAAGGGCATAGTCAACAATTCTTGCACCACTGCAATGAGGCTAGCAAGTAAAGAGCTCAAAGCCACAGAAGCATGAGAGGCCATTCAAAATGACCAACCTAGAAGACTCAAAAGCTAGATAAGGTGATGACCATAGTAGGAGAGAGGCCTGTGACAATCCTTAGAGAGGCGTTGGAGACCCATGTTGGCAGGATTAGTCTCCTTAGTACAAGTCAAGTCGGAACTACGGTCATGAAGAGGAGTCTGGAGATCCCTAGTACATGCATTGAAGTCCCCTAAAATGATAATATCACCCATAGCTGTGAACTTGGAGATGCACTTGTGCAAGACCATAAAAGGGTCCCCGTCCTCGACATTGTGTAAGGCTTAAGATGAAGAGGCCGACATAAAGTAGCAAACAATCACGAAGATATTGCTGTGATGATGACTCGCACGACCAATGAAAGCCCACAAAAACCTAGCAGAGGTGTCAAAATGAATCACCGAGGTAGAGACGAAAAGACCATTTCTAATCAAGAAAGCAACTCCCCTAGAACTCCGAACACTACCAGAAGCATGAGCCTTGTCTCTGCACTAGTATCTGACATACCTATGAAGAGGTCGAGTAGGAATCTCGTGCGTCTCAGTAACAACCAGAATACCAGCTGAACTCATTGCATCCCGAAAAAGAACATGCAAGGACCATAAAGAGCCATTGCTATTCTTGTAGTTGACAAGTAGAGAGCCAGTAGAGAGCTTGCACTTGCCCAACTGTTGGAGAGACCGTCATTTGGCCTTTAGGGCTGATTTTGGTTCCCAACCACTAGGAGTGTCACGAATAACCGCTTTAAGGTTTCGGATAACCGCCCATGTCTTGCTGCGACTTGCTTTCGCAACAAGACTCTTGGCCTATTTCAATTTAGCCACCTGTGATCTTGTGCAATCCTCATCAAGAATAATCTTAGTTGGAAGAGGGAATAACTTCCTCTTTGCCCTAAGGGCCCGTTTGGTTGCGAGGATAGAATTTGACAATTGGGAATTTCTATTCTAGAATTGAATTTTTTCCTCTGTTTGGTTAGACAAAATATAAATGAGAATTAGACAAGCCACACCAATCCCATGCTCTAGTTCACAAAGAATTTGGATGCTAGAGTTCTTCTCGTTACATTCACCAGACATTCACTTTGAATGCATTCCATACAGCCTTCTAGAAGGTGATCCAACTCTAGACTCGAACATCAATCCCATAGTGTTCAAGTGCATGCAAGGCAACATGAACGGTTGGGGACTTGAACAACTGATCCACTGACTCAATGTCCTCCCCAAGGACAATCATCCTCTGGTTTGCTGCATGATCTAACACTCGTTCTTTCTATGGGTTTGAGATGTTGTGAATAAACCGGACATCCCTCAAGCTCTGTTGTGGACACAATCCACTGCGGTTTTCTCAATTTATCATCACTTTCAAAATAGTTTGATTCCGATCCTATTTGTCATTTGGTTCTTTTTTTTTAAAACTACTGTAAACCCATGTCTTTAGCTTCTCTGACTCTATTCTTATTAATCTGCAAACTCTAATTTTGTGATGGATTTGTTTTCCAGCAAAAGGGTGGGATTGTGGAAAAATGTCCAAAATCATGACAATCCTAGGCCTTTTTGCGCTGAAATCAACCGATTTACCATCGACAATAATGGGAACAAGCAGATTCATCAACTAGTATGCCAAATGGTTGTTGTGAAGAATGTATCGTGGGTGATTGCCAAAACTTAGCAAAAATGTCTCCTTATAGATCTTGAAAATAATTTTGTCAGTATCATCAATTTGAATCGGATATGAAAACATTATCAAATAAGAAAAAGCAAAAATGGGAATAGGACTAGCTATTCCAATAATAGTTTTTTTTTTTGGAATGGACATATGCTCATTTTAGGGGCAAAATGGGAATATGTATTCCTATTCTGAATTCTGATTTGGTGACCCAAACAAAGAATACAATACATATTCTAATTTCCTATTCCTATTTTGGTTTTATTCCAGCAACAAAACGGGTCCCAAGGGCTTGAAGCCTATTAGATAGGAAGAGAAAACTAGAGGTAAAGGGTGTTATTCAGGCCGAGCCAACACCTTTCTAATGTAATATTAATGATTTGTAATTGATCACCAAGGAAGGAATAATTGGTTGAAGTGGGATCCACAAGAGAAGTAGGAAGGCCTCAAACCTACAAATTGAATTCTCTGTAAAAACCCACCCTGGCTTTTGATTTGAATATTGATGCACAATCTAATATTTGCAATATTTAAATGTTTTGTAATTTATTTTTTATTTTCCCATGTTGATATGTGATAAAAATTTCAAGAAATATGACATGAGGATAAAAATCAGACTACAACTAAATTGATATTTGGGACAATCATAAATCAGAAGTACATATTATTAAAAAGCACCTAGATTGCAAATAAATTTGATAACTGAGCCACCAAATTGCCCCCTTATTGTTCACGTTGGTTTCTCACTGCCAATACCTAGCCGCAAACAATAATTGTCATTTAGCTATTTGCAGAAGGCTATGAAGAATCACATGTGAGGCCTGGGCTGAGATGTGGCTCCCAATTACCACCACACGACAACTATGTTGGATCAAAGGTTCAGCAAATGCTAACACTAGCTGCCCTAGTTCAAACACAGGGCTCTGATTGCTAAAAGAAGTGACTTCCAACTTTCCCAACTCAAAAATCAGACTCCAATATACCGTCATCCAGTCTTTTTATGCAAACCACCCTTATTTCCAACCAGATTCGTAAACCTTTCTTTATTAATTCAGTGAGCAAAACCAATGTAGAATCTCAGCATAAAACGTCAACCTTCCACACCAGATATCTCCAAGCCACAGTAGACACAGTAAGGAAAATATCTAACCAATAACAAATCCACTATACTTCAGCAGTGGAATGAAAACACTTCTCAGCTATAGTGATGAACAATAGAGAAGTTGGGCAATCTTAGCTATACCTCAGCAGCTAAATTACAAGTGCAATTCTCAGAATTTCCAACCCTTATACATCAGCAAGGGCATACAGTTCAGAGCCCAGGAAAAAGCCACAAAGGTACAAAATCAAATATATAATCAAGCGTGCTTTTCCCAATGAAATGAGCTCTCATTTATAAGCTTTTGTTAGCCAACGTTTCCTTAAAACTCCACTTCAGAAATTGTGGAAGTTTCCCAAAAGAACTCAACACTAGAAACTTCCCAACGCACTTTTTTAGAAATATCTCTTAAAGTCATTTTTATAATATTATAAACATTATTTATAATAATGCAACTTAACGATTAATGAATAAAGAAGAGCTCATGCAATTATTAACTTGATTAATTGCAGGTGACGACCAACTACCAAGCCACCCACTGCACTGCCAAAAGTAGCAACTACTAAAAATAGTAAATCCACAACTGAGACCCCTGTTGTGAGGTTCTCACATCATCGCCCCAAAATTTTGGGGACCCCCCCCCTTTGTTTTTTATCGCCTTAGTGAATTTTTTTGCAAAAGTTTTAATTTGGAAATTTTACGCTTTGGACGCCTTTGGGCCGGGAGGGATGTGGTTGGATTTCTTTTTTCACCCGGTCTTAACTTGATTTTCCGGAACTTGTAATTTTATCCTTAGGCCAAGCAAATTTCAAAGACAACATTTTCAATGGCTACAACAATATTCGGCAGGATAAATTTACAAAAATTTTGGGACTTAGACGGATTTTGGAAATTGAAAACAATTGTATAGACTTGAATATTTTCAAAATGAATTTTATTTAGATTTAATTGTTTTGGAAAATCTTGAATTTTTTAAATGAAAAGGAAAATTTTGTGATAGTGAAATTAAATTGGAAAAATCAATTTTAAATGCTAGAAAAGTGATTTATTTTGGTAAAAAATAAAAAATTGTATTGCAAAATTGAAGGTGGGCTTAATTACAAAATTTTGCATTAAATTGGTTAAAATCGCCTTGAAGATTTAAAAAATATTAAAAGAGATTGGTAATTTAAAATTGAAAATCAATTTTAGCTTGCTAAATCCGATTTTAATGATATTTTAACTACCAAAATGTTATTAAATGAAAATTTTAACATCTCCAAGGCTTTCTTAATTGTATTTTGCAATTTTTGGTCACAACCAGCAATTAAAGGAGCAAATTTCACTATAGGCAAAATAAATTTTAGCATGGCATTTAAATTTGGGCCATTAATAAAACAATAATTTAGTTTTTCTCTCCTACATGGCTAGTCGGCCAGCTTGAGGGAGCAAGGGGATTGTGGTATAAGAGGGCTCCCCCCCTCTCTCATCTCCTCATTCCATCTTAGCTTTCTTCTATGTTTGGCAATTTTTCTTGTAGAGGTAGCTTTCAGCCTTGGCGATTTTCCTTGAAGCAGATTTTCATTGTTTGGCATCATTTTCCTTCTTCCATTAGGGCTGCAATTTCTGCCCTAGGCAATTTGTGGTAGATCTGAAACTTCTTGTTTGGCAATTTTTCAAAGACCAACTTTTATTGCTAAAAGCTACGAATTTCTGCCCTAAATTTGGGCGATTCTATTTGGAGAAGGAGACACATGATCAGAAGTCTGATTTTTGGCAAAGTTTGGTAGATTCAAGGAGGTCAAAGTTCTAATTTTGCTAGGGCATCACTATTTGCAAGGAGGCGTAAATTTTCTAAAGTTTGAACCGAATCCAAAAAGGGCCCGGCTATTGGTAAAAGAAAAAATTAAGGTAAAATTTGACTCATTTTCGGAGTGAAGATTGGTTTAAAGGCAGATTCCACTCCTTGTTCTTGCTTGGTTTCGTTTCCCTTATGTTCTTGCATTGATCATCCACCACTTCATCTTCCCATTGATAGGTTGAAGTTTGGAGAGATAAGTATAGATTTCATGATAGGACACTTGGCGAGGCAGAAATAAGCTAGACCACCCTAGGTTGAAGTTGGGAGATATAAGTGTAGTCCATCCTAAGATAACGAAGAGGTAGAAATAAGTGGTAGTCCCACCCCTAGGTTGGAGGTTGGAGATTGATAAGTGTAGAGATAGGACTTGGTGAGGCAGAAATAAGTTAGATTCCATCTATAGAAAGAAGGTTGGAGATTGATAAGGGTAATCCATATCACTTAGAATGAAGGGGCAGAGATAAGTGTTTAGGATGGTAGATGTTAGTGCAAGCAAGAACTCAAAGGGAACGAACATCGAAAAGGACAAGGAAGACATGATGCCTACGACCACTTTCTTCTTGAAAGTAAGGCGAATAAGTGATACCAATATCGGCACAATAAACATGATACAGTTAAGGAACCGACTGAAGGAAAAACAATCCCCCATGGCAAAGAAAATGTACAAAATTGGAATTGTACACGCGGCGGCCTTCCCTCCTACCTTGCCTTGTCCAGAATTGGTAATGGAGTGTGCATCCTGGTTTGATTTGGTTAGTAAGTCCATTTTTGATGAAGGGAAGAGAGCGTTGGCCAACATTGGTGGACAAGTGGTCGAAGAAGCATTTAATATTCCCCAGTATAAAAGCATGACAGTGGTAATGATGGATTAGACGGCTAAGTTATATCAGAATAATCAGGAGGCTTAGTTCATTCATCTAAAGCAGAATTGGTTACACGAAGGCAAGAAGGGAGTCACCAAATCGTCAAAACTTACCAAGTCGAATTTCAAATCAGAGTATGGCGATCTCATTGTGCTTCTTAGCTGGATCATGGGCTTAGCTCAAGGTATGCAATTCGAAAACTAGATGTATTATTTTATTGATGAAATTGAAAATGGAAAGAGAAAGTTTTATTGGGCTACAATTATAAGCGAGAATTTAGAGTTGCAACTTAGGACCGTGAAAAATCAAAAGCAATTCTTTATGGGGTCTTACCTCTTTTATTTGATTTGGAGACGATGAAAGTTGAAAAGCGAATCTCTAGGAAGAGTGAATTTCAAGGAAGAGCAAATTTGGAGGAAGTGATTTGAAAATATATGAGGCTAGAGGCCAAGAAGATAATACAAGTGGACAAGGGGCCGCGGTAGAGATGAGGTCTGATTCAGAATCAAGTGGATGCAGTGATAGCACCAAGTACTCCCCTCTCTTGGAGAACCAACATGGACATGATGTGATAGTCACAAGTGAAGAAGAAGATAGGCCAATTGATATCGAGGAGATAAGCCAGGCGCCTGAGGCCGTTGGTGATGGTTTCCTAGTTGAACCAAATCCAGATTTGGGGAGATGCACTGCACCACTATGGTTAAGGCAAATGCTTATGCCAAGAGGCGAGGTGGTGACTGTTCGAACAATTGAAGATATCCAAGGATTGGTAGAAAAGGGTGATAGCAAGAACCAGAAACAAATTGCAAAAACAGTGGCAAAGGTAATCAAGAGTGATGATGACGGTCACCGAAAAGTTCAGATTGCTATACCAACGGTTAGCGAGGCATTGGATGAGATTGTAGCTCAGGAATATGAGATAGTTGAACATAACTTGGGAAGAATCACGGATGACATGGAATGTGAGGAGATCCAGGATGACACGGTTTCGATTAGAGAAAGGTTGAGGAAGGCAAACGGAAGGATTGTAAAAATGGAGGCCAAGAACAAATATTGGAGAGATTGCCAGCCTATCCAATAGTTGCACCAGACAGCCCTTCCTCAAGACAGTGGGAGCATCATAGAAGAGATATCGACTCAGTTACATGAAGTTAAGGATTGGATCCATGATACAATCCAAGATGGGCGAAATTTCTTGCCTTCCTTTATCTCGACGTTGAGGTCATTGGTGGCTATCAGAGATAAATTTAGAACATTTGAATGGGAGTGGAAGGATTTCCTTCTAGTCAAGGACTTGGCCATTCCCAGGTTATAGGCATTCATTGAGCTACCGAAGAAATATTTGGAAAGAGCCAAGTTGATAGATGAAGTAGGGTTGAGTATAGTGGAGTCTTGGTTTGTTGCCTTGACTATCAGATTGAGAATACTTGAAGAGGTACAGAATGAGGTTGCACAACACAGCCTAGGCGTTGCCACTTCCATTTCAACCATGATGAGTGATGTTGAGGCTGCGCTTGATTTTCAAGATATTAAAGAGGAGAACGTCAATGAGACAAAATTTGGATCAAGATTGGATGAGTTGGGGAAGGTTGCCATCAAGAAGAAACATTTGGGCACCCTTGCCTCCCTCAATGCCTTTATTGGATACGCAAAAGAATATGAGAAGGATCATGAGAAAACACTGCAAGTAGCGAGCAACATGATGAATTCAGTTGAGCTCAAGATGAAACATACACTTTGCCCTCCCACGAAGGAAGTCAACGACAAGCTAGCCAAGTTCATTGCTTTGGCTAAAAAGATTAAAGGGGTAGAACTATATTAGAAGATCATTTGATGTAAGCCCAAGTGGCGAATTCTCCTTCTTCTTAGGTAGGATAGGTGTTTGATTTTGATTGGCTATCATTTTGGTGCCTTCTCATTGGTTGCCACTTTTCCTTTTTTCATTGGTCCATTGATGAGGTGGTGTCTTCTCATTGGCCAGTGGGGTGGCAACCCTAACTAGGGTTTCTAGGATCCAATTTGGATTGCTGGTTTTGCCTCGTAATCTCTATGGTTGGTTGTAATTTTGGCCTCTATATAAGGCCATTTGCTCTCATTTGTAAAAGGTCGAAGAAAATTGTTGCTAAGATAATACCAAAATCACTTCTCTACCATTGTTGTGACTTGCATGGTGATTAAGAACATTTGGTGTTATTGCATGGTTTCTACTTCCAATAGTTAATGTTAGATTTCCTTTGAAGTTGTTAAAGTAGATTTCATTTTGAGAAAGTTGCTAAGTAAGAGTAGATGGATAATTGCATGGTGATATTAGTGGATGTTTGATAGGGATTTATAAACTAGGCCACTAGCATCCTAGCGACTTGTTAGGAAGCCTTGTGTGGTGAACTAGTCCCTTTCCCTTGAATCATTGCATCTATGGAGGTAAAGCCGCTCGTTAGCTTTCATTAAATTTGATCCTCGTCCATTTGCTAATCTTTCCATTCATAGGATTAGGAGTAGAGCAGTGAGTAGTTTAGTATTTGGAGCTTTGAGGAAGGAAGTAAGAAAAAACATCATTGGTAGACACACCCCCATCATCATCACCATCTACATTATCTGGCATTCGTATATTTTACAAACCCATTATCATCACCATCATCCCAAAACCCAAATTATCCTTGAATGAACAATGTAAGGCCGTCTACATGATTACCAACAAATCACATCGATAACTGAGATAGTATTCACAGGTGTACGGAACATTGGAGTTCTTCTCATGTCTTCATGAGTATTAACTTTTCAAGAGAGGAATTGAGTGCTTGATATCCCATATCAAGTGTTCAATTGCTATATGTTATGTAGTGGTAAAAAACTGACATCAACAACCCCCAAAACACCATGTCAACTCACGAGGGTTGCTATGGTGAATTGACTTGGCCAACTGCAGGAACCTGCTAAAAATGGGGACATTACATTCTCGAGCATGCCTCACACATTCATAATCAAACTTCCCTTGATAAGGAGGCCCATGTTTTAACTTTTTCCTCTATTTCAGACAAAAAGGGAAAGTGTTGAGCCACAATTTCACTTTGCTTATCTTTTATGGTATCAAGCTTGCCTAGTTGCCCAATGACGAAGTCCAAGTAGGACTTGACGTTGGCAATCTTTGCTGCAAAGTTGGTAGAAAACTGCCCAAAAGTGTAGTGTTGGAATCAGTCTGTTGTTTGAGTATCAGGATTGTTTCTAAGAGCGTCTGCATAGTCTCTCTCAAGTGTTGGTTATCAAATTTGAGCTTGCATAGGTGGTCGTAAATCCTTTGATATGTTAGAGATGGAGACCATGATTGGGGGATCTCTATAGAGGCCGACATATTGGATTGTAGAACCATCAGGAAGGGAATATCACTAGAGGCAAAACTCAAGCGTAAGCAAGTTTTGGGAGCCAACAAAATTGTAGCGGAAAATCACATAGGGAATCATTGCATTGGAAATTGGAGTCATGTGCTGGAATCACAGGCACAATCCAGCCGATAGAAGCACATTAAGACTAGCAGAAACACCAGTCGACAAACCAAAAACAAGCCACTGCAGAGATTAAACCGTAGTGGTGAGGTACCACTGTACAGAAGCTAGACCCGTAGAAATGAGGTAGCCAGGACGACAGTTGGTTAGAGCAAAATGACAATAAATGACAACCAGTAAAACTATAGTAGAACGGAAAGCCCGCTCCCGATAGGAAAAATAAGCATCAATACAGTGAAGCAATTACGAAGAAAGACAATTGCTAGGAATCGATGGAGAGAAAAAAAATGGTAGAAATACAATTGCCAAGAATTGATGGAGAGTAAAAAAACGAGAGAAACCCAATTGCCTCACACAACAAACACGAAGGGTAGATCGAGGAAGAGAAGGCGCCTAGTCATCATGGGAGGCATAGCGAGGAAGAGCAAGTGCACGAGATGCATGTCACTGAACAAAGTGGGAAACAATGTTGTTTGACAGGGAGGCCAAACAAGAAGGAACAAGAGTAAGAGTGTAAAAAACGAGAAGGCAGAAGCAAGACTAGGCACAAGCAATCGTGCACAGAGACTAGTAACGGGCAGTAGCAAGCACCGTCTTCACAAAAATGCCTTTAATTTTATAGTAGACAATTAATGCTATTGCAGTAGAGTTTTCTTAAATGATTAAATCAGAAAGTTGTTACAACTATACAACCACAATTTCACAGTAACTTGAAGGAGACAAAAGGACCCACTTGACAATCAAGACATATTTAAGAACCAACCTGACACATCTAATTTTACAAAGTTTGTAAACATTAACTTGAGTTTTTTGAGGCAATGTGATAGCACCTGCTTAATTGGATCACCTTCAAGGCTGAGCCATCTAGCGTTTGATTGACCAATTCTTGTTCTCACTTCTTTTCCTTAATCATAGCATCACCTGAACAACCCACAATCCTTTACCAACTCCTTTAATAGTTGCAAACAAGAACTGGAGAAATGTCATTTCCAGAATCTTCGGTGGACGAAGACTTTCATAACTATAATAATGACATAACTATGAATCGCCTAGTTCAAGACATTATGCTCTTGACACCAAAGCCACATTTAGATGGTTTCATTTGCGCTGACCTGTCCATTTTGATGTAGTTTGCTCCTTCAATTTGCACCACCAATTTTCATGTGGTTTGATTGCTGAGTCAAACTCATGCCTAGGAAACAATTGAGATGTTAGCGACTCATGGTAACTATTTTGCACTCCCAATGTTGTCATTTTTTAAAGCTTTTTGTTTTTCACCATGCATTCCATTCATCTTCCTAGAATCGTAAAAGCAACAATGGTTCCCGTGAGTTCCTCCTCCGCTATTGTCTTCCCTCTCACAACCCAATACATCTTCCTGTTGTGACTTGCCTATCGACCAACCTCAAATTTTGTCTCCTCTTTGTGATTCACAATTAGTTTGTGAGAAAAATCTAAGCATTCCTTGAGATGCATGTATTCTCAAGTCTATGTACACATGCACTAAAAATCAAATCATTTAGAGTGGAAAATGTCTGTTATTTTTTACTACAAACAACGGTAGCAATAAAGAACCAAAATCACCCAGGGAGCATCTTTCAACTCTGCAAACGATATTCTTTTGAAGAAGACAGTCCTTCAGAAGCACTTTCCCAATGCATGTGTCTGCAACCTTGTATTCACCCAACAAAGTTTGATATTTTCCTCCCCCTTATGTAATTTGGACATTACCTCTTTTATTCTCTGCCACCCCATTCCATCTTTTTTCTATTGCATGCCCCTTGTTTTTTCCCAGTCTTCAAATTCAGAATATTTTATCCATATGAGACAAAAAAACAATGTTTTACCAAACTCGAAGTATTTATATATAATACCTTGGTGAAAATTTATAATTAATCTAATTTAGTAGTTTAGGAAGTTTAGTATTTAATTAGATATTTCCCATTGTATTTTTGTAATGTCCACTATTTTTAGCAGTTGGTACATAATCAATGAGACCAGTCCATCAATGTGAACCTCGTGTTCTACCAAAATGTTTACAGGGTCCATGGTGATCGACTAACTATATTTGGTAAGTCAATGATGGCAATTTCCATTTTTCGTAGGCACCTAGGCACTATATTTAGTAGGTGATGGTACTGGCACTTTTAGTGGTATATATTAAGTTAACGTTTTTAAAATTACTTTTTGGCGCCTAGTGGGGGTATTGATCATTATTTACATGGAATATAATCCTAAGTCTTAAAAGCAATGGTTTTAAATGAAAGGCTTGTTGAAGAAGCCTTTTAAGTGAAAAGTGTCTTCATGAAGCTTTTATCCTAGGAGTTGTTTATTATTAATTCAAAGCTATTAAATGAAGGCTTCTAATTGAAAAGTGTATTGATGAAGGCTCTTTAGTGAAAAGTGTGGGAGAGAAGCTATTTGCTTCTGGTGTCTTGAAGAGGACATCTTTATTCATTATAAAAGCAATGCTTTGTGCGAAAGGAATAAATATATGCTTATGTTTTCAAGAAATTGAAATGCTGAAGGGTTTCAATGTGGGGTTTGGAGAAACTGGACATTTCTCATTTCTGAGTTGCACTTTGAGTTGGTTTAATTGCCAATGCATTGTGCATTTGCTGGTCTTCTTTTCCCTTCTGAATTTGGCAGTAATTTGCTGTGATTCAATTACATTATACTGCTGCGATTTGGAGTAAGGAATAAAATTAAGTTTGACATCTACATTCTTTGCAAGAACATTAATGTTGCTGCAATTGGGAAGGATCTATATGAGCTGCAATCAAAACAACTGAAGTGGTGTTCACATTTCCTACATCTGCAATCATTAGTATTGGGTGGCGTGGCTCTTTCTTGAGGCTGCAATTTAATTATTTCTAGCAGCATTTACATGCTGCATCTGTATAAAATGATCTGCTCTAAAGGTTGGTGTGGATTCTCATATACCTCCACTGCAACTTGAATTCCAAGCTCATTCTTTGGGTCTTTAAAAAAAGTTAATTCATTGCATATGAGTGAGAGAATTTGTGAGCACTTGTAATTTATTCATTAGGAAATAAAGTTGGAGTTTGAATCAAAATCGTTTACTTTTCATTTCAAAGCATTGTTATATATATCTTTTGAAAATTGCAAAAATCATATATCTTAAAAGACAAGAAATTATAAAAGTTTCAAATAAAATAGTGACTTCTACAACATAGATTCAGAGTGAGCCAGCAGGGCTCATTACAATTTTACCAGCTTGGAGGGGACATTATAGTCCCCCCTCCCCAAAATTGCTCGTCCTCAACCAATACCAGTGTCGGATACAACAAAATCTATTAATTCTCCCATGTTGCATCTTCCACTGGTAGGTATTTCCATTTCACTAAGTACTCTGTGATCACATGCCTCCTAAGAGTGTGGTTTCATCTCAATGATGGCCTTTGTAACTGCTATCATTCAAAGTCACACCAAAGCAATTGAAATAAACTCTTATTTTAATGATTTTTCTTACATAATCCAGCATGAGCAAATTAAAAGAACCTGGTTATAATTATCGGAAATCGATACTTGACTGATCTCTTGGTGCAGGCCCGAATTGCAAGGTTGAGAATGCTGGAACAAGCTCTTTGATGGTGATTTGGTTATCCTCAGCTCCACGTAAATGCCCAGGCTCTAGTTGTAAATTGCAGATGACCAAAATTGGAAACCAAACTGCCCTTGCAATTCGTGACACATAAAACAAGCTGCAGATCCCTTTTTGCTGAATGCGTTTGCCTAAATTGCACACATGAATGTTGGCAGGGTTCCCCCCACTGCTGACAGAAAAACGCTCACCCTTGTTACTTATACCATCCAGCTCTGTGAAGGATTCAATGCATTCGAAACTTGCAAAGGACCACTGCTCAGCCCACGTTATATTCCAGAAGTCAATCCACAACCACTGAATGCCACCAATTTCGAACTTCCAGACAGCAACATGCCAATGTATGAAAATATTCAAATCCTTTCTCAATTCCCAGAATGTTCGAATTAAATCTCCAAGCTACAGTATGCACAGTGGAGATAGTGCAAACGTTATACCTCAGCAATGTTTTGCAATTAACCTTCAAATTGATCTCAGAATTCCTCAGAACAATTGCTTGAACCCTCAGTCAGTACTCATACAGATTCAATATGAATTTCAATGTAATAATCAAGATGTTTTTCCTTCTCACCAAAAAGCCATATTTATAATGCCATTGAGCCATTCAGCTTCACCCACACACCTTTCACTTAAAAAGCAACTTTATAATATAAAGTCTAATCACTTTATAATATGAAGTACTATGATTATTAAATGTGTATTAAATAATCATTAAAGCCAACAAGCTCTCCAGTAAATATGACTTCAACAAAGAAAACCCAAAGACAGACCAAATATCCTAACCCAGATGATCATCTTGCCTGAACTGCTCAATCCAAAAATAGCAACTGGCCATGAGTGACTTACTAAAAATAGTAAGTCCTGAAATAGCAATCTCTCGACAAAGACCCCCTAAATCTAGACATCAGCTCACAAGGGTCACAATGATGAGCTGACAAAACCATACTCCAGAGACTTGCTAAATTGGGGACATTACAACTTGACTTCGCCAACAAACAGGAGTAACTAACTTGTAGTTGACTTCCTTTGCATTTCTGTCTCTACCAAACCCTAGTGGGTTTACCTGATATTTTGATGTTTCTTCTCTCTTTTTGATTGACAATATAGCGGTAGATTTACTGTATGATTTCTTGCTTGACCAGTCCAATTGGCATATGAATTGAAGGTTGTCTTAAGCCCCTTTTAATTTTATTCCTAGTTATTTGCACTTCCTGGTCTACAATTCCCTTTTGATTTGATATCTTCGTACTTATATCTGGCTTAATTTTGAATGTTCTATATCAGTGCCTTCTCACTTGGGCAATAGAGTCGTCCACTTCCAAACCCCATCTATAACTCTGAAGAACAATTTTTAAGTCCACCCCTTGAATGGACCTCTCTGCTACCCAACCTTTAATACTATGAAATTGCAGAATAATCTTCACAGGTAGTCTAATTGAATTTAACTCTCACTGCGAAAGACCAATTAGCCAAGACACAACAGGCTAAACAAATCTCAGATGTATTTTGATGTTCAAATTGTTTAAAATCACACAATTTATTGACATAGTGACTTAGAGTGGCAATTATTTGGTATTTAGACGTCATATTGTGAAACGAGGCATCCCACTTTGTGTTGGCATTATTTAACATATGTTGGGTACTTTGGGAAGTATGTAAGAACTTTTAAGTATTATGATGTGCAAGAGCATCTTATGACATTATAAGATGACAATTGCCTGTGATGGATTCTATGACATGTAAGAGCATAATTATAGAGGAGTTACATTTGAATCATGACCAGCCTAATGCTATCAAATGGAGAACATGTCAAATTGGGGTGCCCTAGTTAATTGGTCAACTATGACAGTTATGACAGCCATGACAAAGTGTGAGAATAATATTAAAATAGCCTAGATAAGATAAGATAAATTTATTAATGTCTAACGAGAGATCATAGGGTTCTAAGGGACTGGAAACTGTATAACAAAGCCAAAGATCGCTGCGGGACCACCAAACAGTGTTCGTGAGAAGAACCAACAAGAAAGCAAAGAACAAATTAGGAAAAGATTAAAAACTTCTCGTAGACAAGTAGTCTTGAACCAAAGGGTAAGACTCGGGGTGAGTTTATAGTCTCGAATGTCTCGAAGAGCTGCTAGAGGAGTGAAGTTGTAAAGTGTGACCACTGCAATGTCTAACGGATCTGATGTTAACCGAGGAAGAAGGATTGAGCAACCACATCTTTCCTCGGTAGGAGAACCAAGCGAGGAGGTGATGCATTGGTCAGAAGAGTGCCTTGACAGGAACAAAGTCTCAAGGGTATGGTCCCGAAGTCAAAAGGCTTCTTGGAGATAAAGGGCTAGACATTGTTGATCAATTTAGCAGAAGAACAAGGAGAGGGACCTACACTCGTTGAATAAGCAGTAAAACCTCTCTCTAATCTAATAGTAGATAGGACAACAGAAGATAAAATGGGTTTGCAACTCTATCTCGCCTAGGGAGTAGAGGTGGAAAATCCTGTCCTCTCTATCAATCTAGTGATCCATCTATATACACAGCCAGAGAGAACCCACTCTAAAAGACCCCATAGAAATACGAAAGGCTTGGGACAAGCGGTGAATGAGATACCAGGGATGCACAATAACCCCCTCCTGAACAATCATGTAGGACTCTAGGTAGGAAGCAATCCTCAGACGATACCCCCCTGGAGGGTTACTCCAACTCATGATAATATATTGTGTGTAAATGTCGATCCTAACGTGCTCATTCAGCTCCTGCTGGAAGGGAAAGAGGTGAGCAAGGGCATCTAGAGAGAACTGGATAGGGGGAAGGTGGTCCATCATGATCCCAATCAAACCAGGAAGAGTAGAATCTTGGGTGAAACAACAATGAGCTTTGACAAAAGGCTTGGAACCAACAACCACCTCAAAAGAGCAACAAGCCAGATAAGAGTTCCTATGACAATCATCAACGAAGTTTGCGAAGTTTTGAATCTGATGGAAAAACTAAACCAAATCAAAGACAACCCCAAGCCCAAAAAGATGTGCCCCAAACTCAACTAGGATAATACTGTGAGGAGTGGACTAATGATATCTGATAATATCAAAGGAGCTTCTGCACTATCTCAAGTGAAGCCCAGTTGGACACAAGGAGAGAGGGCCCCCACACAATAGAGTCGTAGAGGACGGTGGGCTTGACTAAGGAGTCCAAGATGGACAACTTGGTTAAAGTATCTTGGAAGTGATGTCTAAAGCAGCATAACCAGGGAACCGAGTCCCTTGTTCACGTAGGGCTGCATGACAAGTCTCAGATTGAAGCAGGGACTAGAGAACTTAACCCCCAAGTATAGGAGGAAGTGATCTCGACCCCCTCACCTTGAAAGTAGAAGTGGAGATGTGAAATCTTCAAGCAGTTGACGACCATCACCTAGGTCTTGCCCAGGTTCACAACTAGCTCGCGTGAGTCACAAAAAGAAGCCAATCCATCAAGAAGCCATTGGAGCCCCTCTAGGGAAGACGATAGAAGAACTACATTGTCAACAAATGATAAAATGGAGATCAAGGCTTGTTGTACATAGTAGCCATCACCAAGGAGCTAGAAATCCTGGAGGAAGGCCTTGAGCTTGTCAATGTAAATCCCAAAAAGAGTAGGAGAGAGAGGAAAGCCTTGCTTCACCCTAATGATGCTCAAAATAAGATCCAAGAACCCCCGTGGGGTCTTCAATCTGCCCACAATACGCTCAAAAAGCTTCATCATAGCTGCCTAAAGAGTCTTAGAAATCCCAATGTCCCTAATTCGTTAGAAGAGAGCCGTCCGAGGGGTAGAGTCAAAATCCTTGTGAAAGTCTACAAAGCAACAATAAACTTTTACAAAATATTGTCGAGCCTCCTCAATGATATCATGCAGTGTCAGAATGTGGTCCATGCTCTGTAAATCAATGTGGAAACCGACTTGCCCCTAGCCCGACAATGTCGTCGATCAAGCTCTCTAGATAAATATTGTTCCAACACAGTGGCATAGAGTTTGGTGAAAGTATGCCCTATCATGATGGTCATGTAGTTGTTGAGGTCTGAGGCTGACCTAGACTTATGAATCAGATAGATAATATGCTGTGACCAAGAGTCAAGGAAGCTAGTGCACACAACTCTGTTGAAGAGCACAATGAGGAAAGAACCCCAATTTGTAACACCAAGCTTGAAGAGTTCCACTTGGAACCCTTCCTCATCTGTTGACCTTCTATTGCTCATGCATCTGACAACCTTATTGATGTTGGAGGTAGGGAAGAGATGGCAATGGGCTGAGGGTTGTGAGGTGGAGAGCAGACTGGTCGAGAATCTAGAAGATCAAGATCAAACCATGCCAATTTGGGTTACATTTTTGGGCTCATGGATTTCGTAAAGACCTGAACTAGCTTCTAACTGGAATGCTAAAGAACAAACTAATTTTTTGTATTTTTGTATTTTCTGGTTTTTTGTAGTTTTAGGAATATATATATATTTTTTAGTTTTTTGATATAACAAAATTGCATAGATAAATGACTGAAAATAAATAGACTCACACAACAACTACTAATGATAGAATTTCAACCAAACTAGAATTATAAGTAAATTAGAATAATACATATAATTTAAAACTTGGCGGCTTGCTTTTGGCACAATTCATGTTGATAATACCATTGAATTATTATTGACGCCAAATCCCGTTCTTACAAGGCTCCAACATGAAACAACCCGTCAAAATTATTTTACCACCTGCCACAAATGAACGCAAGTCTCCAATGGGGCTGCCGTAGGTGAGCTGGAGAAACACAGGCTTGGAAATGATTGGTGGCTTGCTTAGGATAGCTGTAGACCCTATAGGATGGCATAATTTCTTTGGTATATGCAATGACAAGCCTAATTTCTGATTGTATCACCCAACACAATAGACACCCACTCTTATTCAATACACACAGTTTCTCAAATAGCAGATGCAATTCTAGACTAAGGAAAATCCGCTGAAGATCTTGGGACCGTAGCAAATGAAATCTCTATCAATTCTCACCAATATAGTTGATGATGCCAACTTTTGCAAATAATTCCCACCCCAAATCTCATGAATAATTTCAGTAAAGGCTCTCCTTAGCTACAGTAGGCAAGAATAGGAGAAAATGATAAATTACTATACAACAACAACAATTTGCAAAGACAACCTTCAAGCAATTCTCAAAATTCGCAAACCCTCGCCTAGATCCAATAAATCCTAAGTGTTCCATTTATTCTCATGAGAGATGGATTCGTGTTGAATCACTACTCATGAAATATGCGTCAATGAGTTTGACCCAAAAACTAGACAGTTAAATCCTAATAGCAATATCACAATTTTACTTGCTGTGGAAATTATCTCCTACTTATCAATTGATGAACTTAAGGGGATTTCTAATGAATGGTTCATAAGGCACAACACTGGGTGAATGTTTTGCAAATGGGGTTGCAAGCAGAGTGGGTTTAACCATGGAGGAAACTTCGTAGTTAAGTGCGTTCAAGCTAGAGTTGTACTGGGATGGGTGAGCTCTCGGGAAGTCCCGATGCTTCACCTCTGTGAGCATCACCTAGATCCAATGAGGGCTAAGTGTATCATTTATTCTCATGAGAGATGGATTTGTGTTGAATCACTACTCATGATGGGTCAATGAGTTTGACTCAAAAACTACACAGTTAAATCCTGATAGCAATATCACAATTTGACTCGCTGTGGGGATTATCTCCTACTTATCAATTGACGAGCTTAAGGGGCTTTCTAAAGAATGGTTCATAAGTAACAACACTTGGAGAAGGTTTTGCAAACAGGGTTGGAAGCAGTGGGTTTAACCATGGAGGAAACTCCGTAGTTAAGCACGCTCAAGATGGAGTAGTATTGGGATGGGTGACCTTGGAATTCTCGATGCTTCACCTCTATGAGCATCACCTAGATCCAATGAGTGCTAAGTGTTCCATTTATTCTCTTGAGACACTACTCATGAAATATGGATCAATGTAATTGACTCAAAAACTACACAGTTAAATCCTGATAGCAATATCACAATTTGACTTGCTGTGGAAATTATCTCCTACTTATCAATTGATGAGCTTAAGGGGCTTTCTAATGAATGGTTCATAAGGCACAACACTTGGTGAAGGTTTTGCAAATGGGTTTGCAAGCAAAGTGGGTTTAACCATGGAGGAAACTCCATAGTAAGCACACTCAAGCTGGAGTAGTATTGGGATGCGTGATCTCTCGGGAAGTCTCGATGCTTCACCTCTATGACCATCACCTAGATCCAATGAGTATTAAGTTTTCCATTTATTCTCACGAGAGATGGATTCGTGTTGAATCACCACTCAATTTGACTTGCTGTGAAAATTATCTCCTACTTATCAATTGATGAGCTTAAGGGGCTTTTTAATGAATGGTTCATAAGGAACAACACTTTGTGAAGGTTTCGCAAATGGGGTTGCAAGCAGAGTGGGTTTAACCAAGGAGGAAACTTCGTAGTTAAATGCACTCAAGTTGGAGTAGTACCGGGATGGGTGACCTCTGGGGAAGTCCTGATGCTTCACCTCTGTGAGCATCACCTAGATCCAATGAGGGCTAAGAGAGATGGATTCGTGTTGAATCATGAAATATGGGTGGATGAGTTTGACTAAAAAACTACACAGTTAAATCTTGATAGCAATATCACAATTTGACTTGCTGTATAAATTATCTCCTACTTATCAATTGATGAGCTTAAGGGGCTTTCTAATGAATGGTTCATAAGCTACAACACTTGGTGTAGGTTTTGCAAATGGGGTTGCAAACAGAGTGGGTTTAACCATGGAGGAAACTTTGTAGTTAAGCATGCTAAAGCTGGAGTATACTGGGATGGGTGATCTCCTTGGAAGTTCCGACGCTTCACCTTTGTGAGCATCACCTAGATCCAATGAGTACTAAGTGTTCCATTTATACTCATGAGAGATGGATTCGTGTTGAATCATTACTCATGAAATATGGGTCAATGAGTTTGACTCAAAAACTACACAGTTAAATCCTAATTGCAATATCACAATGAAAATATAGTATTCAAGGTGCTCAATTCTCCCAAATGAAGTCGTATTTATAATGCTTTTTGTGCCAACTAGCTTCACCATCACACTTTTCACTTAGAGATAGCTTTATAATATAAAGCACAATAATACTTAAAAGTGCATTAAATAGTCATTGTCTCATTAAAATGGGTCGCAACAAGGACCCTCAAAACCAAACATTAACTCATGAGGGTCGCAATGATGAGTTGACAAGCCCAAACTTCAGGATCTTCCTAAAATGGGGATATTACAGATTTGGTACATAGTTTTGTAAAACTACTCATGTTTTCCTACTTTATGTTCTAATATTCTATAATTTGGGTGCTTAGAGATAGAGTTTGCATAAGTCAATCTATTATGTGTCAAAACTGCTCTAGGATCTGAATGATGGTGATACTGCTGTAAAGGCATATAACCTAGAAGTTGCATTGTAACTTGTTGGTTACTGGATAATACATTTGGTTTTCCTTTTGAGTGGGTTTTTTCCCTCCTTGGAAGCATTTTCTGTACAAATACTGTTT
Source organism: Cupressus sempervirens (assembly GCA_028749045.1). Classification (NCBI taxonomy): domain Eukaryota; kingdom Viridiplantae; phylum Streptophyta; class Pinopsida; order Cupressales; family Cupressaceae; genus Cupressus; species Cupressus sempervirens. The sequence continues at coordinate 35,704,500 of CM053792.1, forward strand.
TCTTGTAGTATATTGTTTTTGGTGTTATCCTTTTTTTTTTGTAGCTATATGATCAATTTATTTTTCCCCTACCTTTGCTCATAGAATAGGAAGTGTATTCCATGCCTCCACTTCCTTTCATAAGTTTTAGTATGCATCCAACCTCAAATACAAGGATTTTAATTCAACATAATATACTCCCATATTTATGAGTATCAGTCTTTTAAAGTGAGGTAAAGTTTGACAATTGTAAAATGGATGAGCTCAATTAGTAAACCATGTTGGTATTTGTGTTAGAGATTAGTGTTTACATTAGTTATACTAAGTATAATAATGTATGTGAAGTGAAAATAAGAGTGAGTTCTGGTAATGACTCGCGAAATTAATCTAGGTGAGAAAAATGTATTAATTAGGGTGTTTGTTTGAGTTTTTAAAACAGCTAATGAATATAGAGTTTTGGAGGTATAACAATCCCACAACTTAGGAAATGCCAATCTTATGTATATGTATATTACTAAATTGTATTGAACGAAGAGCAATGAGAAAGCTTTCTTATTTCATACATAAAATCATTGACTTTGTCTTGTCAAATTTCTTATATGGTATTCAAGTGGTTAACAGTAGCGATATGTTAATCTGTGGAGCGACAATTTTTTTAATTCCTTGCTTCCTTGAGCTATGAGATTCTATGAGAGCCATGTTTTAGAATAGTGACTAGTTGTGTTTAGATCACTCTACAGATCAAATTTGATCTCAAAACTTTGAGCAAGCATGTCTGCAACTCAGATATAATCTATCTTCTTCTTTTGCGTGTCGCAATTAAACATCTCAATCATTGCTGCAATATTGATGGAAATATAGGTCATGGAGGCGGAGACAATACTTTCAATATGTTTTTCAGTGAGACTGCTGCTGGCCAACATGTTCATCAGGCAGGTACTGTAGCTGTGGATTCTTCTATTATAGATGAGTTTCACACTGGCATGTACCATCGCCCTTTCACCTGGAGCAACTTATCAACAGCAAAGAAGACACATTTGATAACTTTGTGCATGACCATTATACTATTGGTAAAGAGATCCTAGACCTTTTCGTAGACTATATCAAGAAGTTTATAGATAACTGCATAGGTCTACAAGGTTTTCTGGTTTTCAGTGCAGTATTTTGATTAGGGTTCTCTTCACTTAACATTGATGCAACCTTATTTGGATAATGGCATAATGCAGTAGCAAAAGACTAATACTTAGTCATATAATATTGGAGTTCTCTCAACCACAAAAAAAACGCATCTAGTAATAGTAATGTCAAGGTGTCAATCAAGGAATTATTGATGGGTGATTTTTCAGCTCACCATTCTGCAGTCCCATATCGATTATTCTCTTAGACAAGAACAACAGGAAAGGTCCACAAGGTGTCAATATTAAATGCCTCAGAGACTTGGCCTTGATTAGCTGCAACAGATTTTTGGTTCCATTGTTGCATTTTCTATTTACTTTAAGCTATAGATTTTTGGATGCTATGAGGAATATTTAGTTGGTATTATAGTATTGTTCGATATTGTTATTGCATAGTAGGAGCCATTTGAAGGGTCTTGTGCAAGTGAAGAGTGGCAAGAGACAAGTCGAGGTGTGGAATGACATTTGCCAATACTTGCTTCTCAATAAAAGAATAGATCCTTGGAATGCAGTTTTGTGGAGACATTGCTGGGAATCAATGATTGAATACAAAGTGGTTGAAGCTCCATTGTTTGCAAATTGTTTGTAAGAGATGCCATATGATAAACGGTGATCAGCCAAACCAAAACCCTACAGTCATCAATTCTTCCACATTTGTTTCTTAAATCAATGTAGGTGAGTTTCTGGGAGATAAGTGGAATGGACAGGTTGAGTAGCAGAAAGGTCTTGCCAAAGGTCTATTTTTCAACCCGTAGGGTGATGCAATTTTCGCACATTTAGATTTTGTATTTGGATATGGGATCATCTACTTCACACTCTGTAGATTCTGTGCATGCAATAATCAGATATATGATTTTCATTCAAATTCCTGTATGTTGGATTAGCACAATGGTTTTATAGTTGTGTATACTATCAACTCATATCGGACAATGTATCTTTTTGTCATTTCATTTGACTTTTGATTTTGATGCCTGAGGGCTATCATATTTTCACTCATCTTAGAAGTTTAGAACTTATATGTAACATGCCAAACTCAGCTATATTTAAGATGCTATTGTTATTCCTGTACTATGCTCTCCTTTGTGGCATATTGCTGATCCGAGTGACAAGAAATAGGACAAGTATCTATTTCTTGTTAAAACAATGCAACAAACATTCAAACTCTGCTACTTTCAGAGTCCCCTAAATTGACTATCACAAACTGTAGTGTTTGGAGCATAAGATCCTGATGATTAGTGAGTATTAACATTATCAGTGATTAGTGAGTACTTAAACCACACGAGAATTCGAGTCAGAAAGGAGAGACAAACGACCAATACTAAGGATCAGGACAGGCATCATAACAAGGCCTTGTTGATACCAAAGTTGTCTGTTGGAGATGACTTGATTTGTGAAGTTTGCAATGAAGAATCTGTTGCAGATTTGTGGACCAAGTTGTGTGATAAGTACCAGGCTTCAGAAGCAAACAGATCATTGTTTCTGAAGAATCAACTATACTTTTAGTTGCAGGAAGGAGGTTCAGTTTCAGATTACACCACACATCTTAAGGATGTGCATGATCAATTAATGTCGATGAAGAAAAAGATAGTTGATGAAGAAGTGGTCAGCATAATACTAAGAGGTGGTTGCCAACATCTTATGGAGCTTTTGTTGAATCACTATTCTTGATTGCAGAAGCTCAAACACTTGACATTGACAAAGTGTAATTTTTACTTCTACAAAATGAAAGAAGATAGATTCAAGTAGATTTTCATTCACAAGACACAAAAAACACATTTTCATCTCAATTCAAGGGACACCATATCAACAGAAAACCATCAACCCAAGTCAACACATCAGTAGTAAAGTTAAAATCCTCATCCAGGGCTGAAGGAAATCCATTAGGGGGATCTACCAAGGGAGAGTTAAGACACTTATGCTTGCTATGAATAATGGATGTTAATTAAATGTACAAATGTCGAAGTTGAATGTTGAATTGACAAAACTTCTACTTCTGATTCTGGGTTAGGTGTACCCTTGTAGAAGTGGCTCTGATAAAGCCTTGTTTGAATTTGATGGAAGAAATACCCTTTCCTTGTGTTACATAAACTGAAGAAGCCTCCATTTAGGGGAATTCACAAATAAAAAGGAACCCTCAGTCATTGCATCTAAGCCACCCTATTAAGGGCATTTAAAGAAAAGGCAAGTTTGCTAATCATGCCTGCTATGAATAATGAACATAATGTTCTATGTTGAATTGAGTAAACTACCAGGCTCAGTGTTCAAGGACAATCCGCGAGGGAACTTACTCATTTGAAATTTCCTCCAATTGCTTGTTGAAATTAACAAGTCACTGAATTAAACCACTGTTTTACTTGAATTGCTCAAGCGATTGTTCAAGAAGATTAAATGCTGTGCAGATAAAAAACAAAAAATATAAATAAGAAGAAATTAAATCTTGGAAATCCTAAGGAGCAGAAAAACCAATTAGTAGCACTGTAGCAGTAACTGTGTGTCTATTGAGTCTTGTTAAATCACAAATGATCATCAAGTATAGAGAGTAGATAACAATAACTGTTAGTTGTTCCTTTGTTTATTGTCAAGTTGTCAATCCCTCTTACAGCTGAATTCTCTTTAATTTGATTATAAACAACATATTTCAAAGCCTCCCACAATCCAATCTGACCTCCTCTTCTCCTTAAATGCCTGTTGGAGGGTCCTCCCGTGCACCTGAAGGCTCTAGAATAAGAATTCTCTAGAGAATCGTCACTGTTTGTTGTAATTATCACTGTTTGTTATATGAAACTGCCTCTCTAGTGGAAGTGACAGTTTCAAAACTGAATTGGCAGTTACCACTGTTTTCTGGGAGTAGTGATTGGTAAATCGCCCCCTGATAGAAGTTATGGGTTCAATTTGCTGCTTAAACCAGTTGCTTTCTGTTGTTGATCTTTAATGCTTCTGAAGAACGTTTCTCTCCAGATCCTTCTGGATTATTTACCACTAAAAAAATAGTTTTGGATTTGACTATTATGTCTGCTAGGAACAGTGAAGTACTTCAATGAACAAATGTTAAATATTGAATTGGTAAGTTTTCACATCCAATGCCAAGGATTCCTCATTTGAGGAATTTGCCGAAAAATAACGGATAAGCTTGACAATTATCCCTGGCATCTGCTATGAAGAACACATAATTGCACAAATGTTGAATAGCAGATTGAGTAAATTAACACATCCAATTGTGGGTGCAGCATACCCCAATGGATGAGTCTAGGTGTAATCATATCAAATTAATTTGACAGAAGAGACCTCTCTCAATTGTGGCATTGAAGCTGAGAGACATCCCAATAAGTAAAAGGGTAGAATTTGACAATTATTCCTACCACGAGTGATTTATTTATAGTTAAGAGAGAGGTGTACCGCTTAACTTTATTTTCTACAATCTTTCAATTTTTACTTACTTCTATTTGAAGTTATTCAGGTTAGTAGAAGTTTTATTGTATATGGAAGTTTTTCTGTGATTAGCTTAACAAAGCTCCATTGGAGTTCAAACTACTATAGTAGTAGCTCTCTCTATAGTGTTCTATATTTATTATTCATTGAAATGTGTTCTTGTGTTTCATTTCTCAAGTTAGGTTTTATGTTGTGTAGAGCTTGTTACTCCTATGTCAGATGTACCATAATTTGTTTTTATCTAGCATGGTATCTTGCTTCCATTCAAATGCAATGTTTCCTTGGAAGACGATTTTATGTGATACTGATGCAAGAATTTGATTACTTAATGATGGATGCAGTGTCCAAATGGGCATATGCTATGTTTTCCATGCAAATCCAGAGTAAATAACTTATGCCCTACATGCCGAAATGAGCTTGGTAATATCAGATGCCTAGCTCTTGAAAAGGTTGCAGCTTCTCTTGAATTTCCTTGCAAGTATCAGAAATATGGTTGTGGTGGAATATTTCCTTACTATTGTAAAGCAACACATGAATCAAAATGCTGTTTTAGGCCATATAAATGTCCATATGCAGGTCATGAATGTACTGTATCTGGCAGTATTCCCTCTCTGGTGGCCCATTTGAGGGACAGACATAAAGCAGATATGCAACGTGGTAGTGTTTTCAGCCACAAATATGTGAAGTCAAATCCGAATCTGGTTGAGAATGCTACTTGGAAGTTAACAGTAATCATTGTCTTTCTCCTTTCTATGCCATATTTTAGATTAAGACGTTATTATTAGCTAGATCCTCTTTCTGCAAAGCTGCCTTAATGACTTCTCATTCTATCCTTCTTAATTCAGGTTCTCAATTGTTTTGGACAATACTTTTGTCTACATTTTGAAGAGTTTGAGCTTGGACTGGCTCCAGTATATATAGCCTTTTTGCGCTTTATGGGTGATGATAATGAAGCTAAGAACTTTAGCTACAGCCTTGAAGTTGGAGCAAATGGCCGGAAAATGATTTGGCAAGGGGTTCCAAGAAGTATAGTCGATAGTCACGCTGAAGTCCGTGATAGTCATGATGGGTTGATAATTCAGAGAAACATGGCACTATCATTCTCAGAGGGTGACAAACTAAATCTGAGAATCAGTGGGTGCATCTGGGAGGAGAGATGATGCTTGTAACTCGACTGCTGATAATTTTTGAATTGAACATTTTCCTGCTTTGTTTGTCTTCTGATTATACGCTACCTTTCTTCTCATGTAGACAGTGTGATTTATCAATATGCAAAGTCTCTTTGCTGTAAACCTGGTAAGATGTAAGTCCCCAAAAACTGCTGAGATTACTCCGTGTAGTTAACACAAGGTAATAACACCTAGGAATCAACTCATGAATTAATGCCATATATCAGCAACCAGCCTATATGTAGGATATTCCTATTTGGATAATAATCCATTCTGTTGTTGTTTTAGTGAACTGATTTTGGCAGGTTTTCCTTGCATTGCTATTTGGTAGTGATATATACAGATGCACAGGAGATGTTTTAGCTAAATTTATTGTTATCTCTGGTTATTTTTGAATTGGTACTTGAAAGCAATTTGGATAAATCTGTTAAATAGAATGTTTAAACTTTAAAGATTGATCTGCCTTTTTTTCTTCAAAAGCTTCCAATGACAAAACTTGATGGCTAATGCTTATGGATATATAAATAGACAGGTACAAATGTAGATGTGAATTCTCATCCAAGTTTTATTTTAGATTAGCACGGTCCCATTGAATTTTGTGTATTCTCCACTTACCTCTCTAGTTCTAGCATCAAATCATTTTCACCAATTTCACATGTCATTGATCACACATCTCATTGGCTTTTGATATGACTAATGCAATTAACAATATCAATAGCCTATCGAGTGAATGTAGAACAGCAGCAACAATTAGCAATTATTCTTGAGCTTTACAAGAAGTGGGCAGTAGCTTATCTACTTTTAATAGTCGCAAGCACATGTGATGACCATTGGTCTCGTGTATTGTAGGTAATGCAAAATGTAATGTCCCCTCTTTAGTTCGACATGACATTGATCATGGATTTTGCCTATTCCAAACTCTCGTAGGCAAATGGTGTGGAGAGAGAGTCAATTCTGCAGATCAGATGGTCATATCTTACTCTTGAAGAAGTGTTAAGAGGTTATATTTTATTATTATGTGTTATTGGGGCCTACATGTTATAATTTTAAGTTGAGTTGCACTTTTTGTTTTATAAAATTACTTTATTATAAAAAGTGCATTATAATGAGATTTTATAAAGGATGTTTCTAGAAGTTCTAGAAAAAGTGCATTATAATGAGATTTTATAAAGGATGTTTCTAGAAGTTCTAGCAACTTCTTAGAAAAGTGAATAAATAGAGGGCTGGGCCTCTCATTTTGGACATGCTTGGATTTGAAATTTCTTCTACTTCTTCCATTGTGGAGCAAATTTGTAGTCTCTTGGGTTTGCAAATTATTATTTGATCTTTGGGAACGAATCACTCCCTTGGATTGGCGACTTTGAGGGTGTGAAATATCACCTGAATTGTTGCATTTGAGGAGTTGGTAATTCAGCCATCTCATTTGGACTTCATCGAGATTCAGTTATAAGGGTTTACTTTGGTTGGAATAAGGGTTTCAATTGTGCCCTAGCATTTGTGGATTGATTAACAGGGTTTGAAGACATAGTTGTGCATTATTTTTAGACTACCAGTCCGGGGTTTGGACCCACGTTTTTGCTCATAACTCCTAATTGGTTTGACGAATGAATTTTTTTTTTTTTAGGGGGTTATTCAGCAACCCTAGGCGCCCAGATTTATTGCTTTTGGAGTGACAAAAAAATGCTGCAATATTTTTATCTAGCAGCCGTACCAAGCCGTACCTGTACGGCCCTGTCAGTTGGGCAGCAGCAGTAATTTTGTGAGTCGGTTTGGGGCAGATTGTGAGGTCTTCGTGTGGCATCAATTCAACATTTATATCCAGCAAAATTGGAGCTATTCCAGGTGCACAAACTGAAGTTTTTGATTGCCAAAATATTGCATGTTATGGATTAGAACAGTCAGCACTGTCATTGCATAAATAGTTATTTCCAGTCATTAATAACTGTTGTAAAAGTTTCGTCATTTGCATTCCAAATCTGAACTGGGTTATTGTTCATGTCATAACATTGCATTGTCAAGAGCTTGATGTATTAGAAGTGCATAGTTGTGACAGTTTCTCATTGTAATCAGTTCTATTTGCTGTCATAAAATCAGAATTGCATTGGACTTCATATTTGAGTTTCATATTGTCATCTATTTCTTAGATTGGTAGTGTTATAATCTGGAAATTGTTGTTCATACATTATTGACATCATATATTGAGGTTTCGTTGTACAACAATTAGTAATATTGCAGCCTTATTCGGTTACATGCCAACTGTTTGACAAAATTCTTAAGTCCAGTTTGAGGGTTTCAGTGGCCTTTATAGTAAGGGTCATTACAGTGGTATCAGAGCTATAAGTCCTGCCATCCTGTGGAGGTCTTATAGGGAATTTGGAACAGCTAGATAGAAGGGAAAGTGTTTGACGAAATGTCAAAACACTAAAATCAGAACATTTATGTTTGAGCATGCGACAGAGGCTTTATAATTTCCGCAATACCAAAGCAAGACAAGATAGGATTTCAGACCTGCAAAGCGAATAGTCTAGCTCATCTGTACAGGTGGACATAGAATCCAGTCATACAGACACAGGGGAGGTATTCTTTGATCAAGACTACGACTACAATATGGATAGAGGCGGGAATGCCGGTCCAGATCAGCGAGAGGAAAGATTTTTACAGTTATTAGACACCTTGGCACAGGGACAACGATTAGCCGAACAAAGAGCACAGGAACAGAATCAGAGAATGGAGCTTATGATGCAGATGATGGCTCGTCAAATGGGGTTGAACACTAACATAGGTGGAGGAAATAATCAGAATGGTAACAATCAGAATGGGAATAATCAGGATGGGATACATAATGGAGGCGAACAAATTGGGAACAATTTCGGTCATGCACCCTAGCAAGCTAGGATAGTGAGTTCGAGACCTATGATTCCCACGTTCCTTCCTAGAGCTCCAGAGCAGCCAGTACCAGAACCCCATATCACTGACATACAGGATCAGCTGAGGAGAGATTGGGAAGCAGGAGGTCCAGATTTTACAGCTGCAATCACCTTTAGAGAGTATATGGATGTGCGGATGAAGCATATGCCCCGTGGACATGATAGGACTCAGAGCTATGAGCTACGAAAGAAAGTAGGGAAACTTCAGTTACCATATTATGATGGCTCGGGAAAGTCTACAGCAAGAGCTTGGGTTCAAAAACTTGACACATACTTTCAATTGAACCCTATGTCTGAGGAAGAAGCTATTAAGTATGCAGCAATTCACCTGGATGGGTTAACACACGAGTGGTGGCATCATGGTATGATCACTATGGGTCATGCACACATTACCTCATATGTGGAGTTTACGGAGAGACTGATTGAACGTTTTGATAAGAAGGATCCAGAACTCCATTTCAAGGAGTTAGCTCAGCTTAAACAATGGGGATCATTGGAAACATACATTTCAGAATTTCAGAAACTTGCAGTGTTAGTAACAGATGTATCTGAACGGAGGCTATTGGTTTTATTTATGGATGGGCTAGTTGATCCATTGAGAGGGTGGATTAAAGCTCTCAACCCTCCCACTTTGCAGGAAGCCATTAAGAAAGCTCGTGACATGGACTCCTCTTCAGTTTCTAAAAATAAATTCCAGGCAAAGAGTTTCCCTTCAGGAAAAGATAGGGACAGGAAACCCTTTCATAGAGAGGCACATCTACCTAAGGAGGAAAGTAAGAGGTTGGACAAGGAGACACTAAATGACTTGTGTAGGAAGAAGCTATGCTTCTATTGCAAAGGCCCGTATGAGTATGGCCATGACTATACTATGAGGCCAAAAGGGAAGACCAACCGAGCAATGTGGGCTTATTACGAAGGCTCAGATTCAGATAGTTCAGAACATCATGATGAGGATCCTGATGAAGTAGAGGGAGAGTAGGAGATAGACAGTGCAGGGCAACAGCAGGGAACAGAGCTACATTTACAAGAAGCACGACTGTCTAGTATCCAGAGAGGGATCTTTCAGACTTCGGGGAGTTTTGGTTGGGCAGAAGGTTATTACATTATTGGACACAGGTGCCACACATAATTTCATTGATGCACGATTCGTGGAGAAGCGTGGACTCATTACTGAGGAGTTCGTGGGACTAAGAGTCAAGGTAGCTGATGGATACACTCTTCGTTCTGACAGGATGATACGAGACCTACCTTTGCGCCTGAACAACTATGAGTTTAAGGCGGACTATCATGTGGTCAACATGGGTGACATGGATATAGTACTTGGAATGCAGTGGCTACATTCATTGAAGGTGGTTACCTTGAGACTAGAGGATATGGAGATAAAATTCAAAGTGAATGGTAGGACTCATGTGCTTAAGGCTATCCGTAATGGAGACATCAGGACTATCTCATTTAGGCGGCTGGAGAGATTAACTAGGCATAATGATATAGAGTGGGCAACAGTTTGTACTTTGACACCTACACAGGAGGAGCAACATAAGATGGAATATCATACTGATATTCAGAAATTGAGGATTAAGTACGAAAAGGTATTCAGTGAGATTCCACCAGGCAGGCCACCGGACAGAGGCATTGAGCATGTTATTGAGCTGGAGGAAGGTGCTAAGTCTATCATGATCACACCATATCGACACCCAAAGCGACTCAAGGATGAGATCGAAAGGACCATCGAGGAGTTGCTAGCTATGGGGCACATCCAACCAAGTAAGTCACCTTTTGCATCTTCTGTTGTTTTGGTAAAAAAGGATGGAACTCTTCGGATGTGTGTTGATTACAGGGAATTAAATAAGAGAACCATTAAGAACAGGTATCCCATTCCTCGCATTGATGAGTTGATAGATGAATTGCATGGGGCTTGTTATTTCACGAAAATTGATTTGAGATCAGGATATCACCAGATCAGAGTCTGTGAACAGGATATTGAGAAAACTGCTTTCAGATGTCATTGTGGGCACTTTGAGTTTGTAGTCATGCCTTTCGGCCTGACCAATGCACCCGCCACTTTCCAGTCCACTATGAACAGAGTTTTCCACCACCAGTTGAGGAAATTCGTGCTGGTGTTTTTTGATGACATTTTGATCTATAGCTGATCATGGCAGGAGCATCTAGAGCATTTGGAGACAGTGTTGAGCATTTTACAGAAGGAGTCCTTGTATGCAAAAGAGTCCAAATGTGACTTAGGGATGACCGAGCTGTTATATTTGGGACACATTATTAGTGCAGATGGAGTGCGGATGGATCTTGAAAAGATTCGCGCTATTGTTGATTGGCCTCCACCAAAGAACCTTACACAGTTGAGGGGGTTCCTTGGTTTATGTGGTTTCTATCGCAGGTTTGTCAGTGGCTACTCACGACATGCAGCTCCCATGATAGATCTACTGAAAAAAGGGGAATTTGTGTGGACTCAAAAGGCACAGGATTGTTTTATGAGATTTAAGGAGATAATGACTACGTGCCCAGTTCTAGCATTACCTGATTTCACGAAGCCATTTGAGCTTCAATGTGATGCATCTGGAGAGGGAGTAGGTGCTGTACTTATGCAGAATAAGCACCCCATAGCTTATGAGAGCAAGAAGCTCAGAGGCCCTGAGCATTCATTCAGTATATATGATAAGGAGATGTTGGCCATCATGCATGCTTTGGCCAAATTCAGACAATATCTTGTGGGTAGCAAGTTTTGTATTAAAACCGATCATAACAGTTTGAGGCATTTCTTGGGACAGCGGGACCTGAATGATCGCCAGCAAAAGTGGGTAAGTAAGTTGCAGGCATATGATTTTGACATCTCATATGTCAAGGGAACTCAGAATGTTGTTGCAGATGCTCTTTCTCGAAGACCACACCTCACTCTTATGGTTCAGATATCAGAAGATTGGCGACACTTGATTATAGCAGAGTATGCTAGGGATACATGGGCCTCCGATATAGTGGAGGGAACAGTGATTGATACCAGATACACATTTGTAGATGATTTAATCATTTACAAGAACAGGATTTACCTAGTCCCAGGATCGAAGGTTAAGCAACTGATTTTGAGAGCATTTCACGACTCGCCGACAGCAGACCATCCCGGGTACTTCAAGACTTACAGGTCAGTTCGAGAGCGGTTCACTTGGAAGGGGCTGAAAGCTGATGTTATGCAGTACGTTCGAGAGTGTCTTGTTTGCCAGCAAAACAAACAAGAACACACCTATCCGGCAGGGTTCCTACAGCCACTTCCGATCCCTAACAGGAAGTGGGAGTGCATCTCCATGGACTTTATCACAGGTTTGCCCAAGGTACAAGGACGAGATTGTATTTATGTGGTGGTAGATAGATTAACAAAATATGCTCATTTCTTTCCTATCACCACTACCCACTCAGCAGCTCAGGTGGCAGAGGTTTTCTTTCGGGAGGTTTTTAGATTGCACGGATTGCCTTAGAACATTGTGAGTGATAGGGATAGCCGTTTCATGAGTCATTTTTGGCAGGAGGTATTTCGGTTATGTGGCACGGAGCTTACACCCAACACTAGCTATCACCCACAAACCGATGGTTAGACGGAGATTGTGAACAAATGGGTGGAAGGGTATTTAAGGAATTATGTGGCAACTCAGCAGCGAGCTTGGGTCAGATGGATATATCTCTGCGAGTATTGTTACAATACTACATATCATATCACTATACAGATGACACCCTTCATGGCACTTTACGGTTATGAAGAACCTAGTTTCTTGGATTTGTTGTTGGGCGACAGCCGGGTACCCAGTGCAGGAGAATTATTACAGGAGAGTAAGGATATAGTTGCTACTCTCAAAGATAATATTGCGAGAGCTCAGAACCAGCAGAAGCAGTATGCAAACCAGAAGAGGACTGAGCGTAGTTTTGAGGTGGATGATATGGTTTACCTCATGTTGCAGCCATACAGGCAATCTACTCTTAAGAAGAGTGGTGTAGAGAAACTCAAGCCACGCTATTACGGACCATTCAGGGTTATCAAGCGAATTGGTGAGGTGGCTTATGAGTTGGAGCTTCCGGCAGACAGCAGGGTGCACAATGTGTTTCATGTGTCCCGCCTCAAGAAGGCGTTGGGTCAGAATGTGGTGCCTTCCGCAGTATTACCTCCTTTAGACAATGAGGGAAAATTGATTTTAGTGCCAGAATCCATCCTGGAGAGCAGAGAAAAGCAGCTTCGTAGAAGAGTGATAAGAGAATACTTGGTTAAGTGGAAAGATCTACCTGTTGAGGATGCTACTTGGGAGGGGGAAGCTATTTTGCAGCACCCGGCTTTGAGATTGCTTGAGGCCAAGCAATTTCAGGAGGGGCGGACTGTAATGTCCCCTCTTTAGTTCGACATGACATTGATCATGGATTTTGCCTATTCCAGACTCTCGTAGGCAAATGGTGTGGAGAGAGAGTCAATTCTGCGGATCAGATGGTCATATCTTGCTCTTGAAGAAGTGTTAAGAGGTTATATTTTATTATTATGTGTTATTGGGGCCTACATGTTATAATTTTAAGTTGAGTTGCACTTTTTATTTTATAAAATTACTTTATTATAAAAAGTGCATTATAATGAGATTTTATAAAGGATGTTTCTAGAAGTTCTAGCAACTTCTTAGAAAAAGTGAATAAATAGAGGGCTGAGCCTCTCATTTTGGACATGCTTGGATTTGAGATTTCTTCTACTTCTTCCATTGTGGAGCAAATTTGTAGTCTCTTGGGTCTGCAAATTATTATTTGATCTTTGGGAACGAATCACTCCCCTGGATTGGCGACTTTGAGGGTGTGAAATATCACCTGAATTGTTGCATTTGAGGAGTTGGTAATTCAGCCATCTCATTTGGACTTCATCGAGATTCAGTTATAAGGGTTTACTTTGGTTGGAATAAGGGTTTCAGTTGTGCTCTAGCATTTGTGGATTGATTAACAGGGTTTGAAGACATAGTTGTGCATTATTTTCAGACTACCAGTCTAGGGTTTGGACTCACGTTTTGCTCATAACTCCTAATTGGTTTGACGGATGATTTTTTTTTTTTTAGGGGGTTATTCAACAACCCTAGGCGCCCAGATTTATTGCTTTTGGAGTGACAAAAAAATGCTGCAATATTTTTATCTAGCAGCTGTACCAGGCCGTACCTGTACGACCCTGTCAGTTGGGCAGCAGCAGTAATTTTGTGAGTCGATTTGGGGCAGACTGTGAGGTCTTCGTGTGGCATCAATTCAACATTTATATCCAGCAAAATTGGAGCTATTCCAGGTGCACAAACTGAAGTTTTTGATTGCCAAAATATTGCATGTTATGGATTAGAACAGTCAGCACTGTCATTGCATAAATAGTTATTTCCAGTCATTAATAACTGTTGTAAAAGTTTCGTCATTTGCATTCCAAATCTGAACTGGGTTATTGTTCGTGTCATAACATTGCATTGTTAAGAGCTTGATGTATTAGAAGTGCATAGTTGTGACAGTCTCTCATTGTAATCAGTTCTATTTGTTGTCATAAAATCAGAATTGCATTGGACTTCATATTGTCATCTATCTCTTAGATTGGTAGTGTTATAATCTGGAAATTGTTGTTCATACATTATTGGCATCATATATTGAGGTTTCGTTGTACAACAATTAGTAATATTGCAGCCTTATTCGGTTACATGCCAACTGTTTGACAAAATTTCTAAGTCCAGTTTGAGGGTTTCAGTGGCCTTTATAGTAAGGGTCATTACACAAAATGTTGACAATTGACATAGGTGACTTGTCACCTTGTCAATATAGTGCCTCTTGCCTCTTGTACTTGATGTCAAGATGAAAATGTTATGGAGCCCTCCTTCACCTTTTGTGGAAATTATTTTTGAATCCAATATTTCTAGACAGTTAAGAATAGAGATAACACTCTTTATCTCATTCTAGCACCAACCATCATCATATCATTGCAAAAAGAAATTAATATATTAATCAATGCTTTCAAATCCTCCAATGCTGACATAATTGGCAAGGTTTCATTTTAATTTGCAGCGGTTTTTGTTGACAAAAAAGTCTGCACCCTTGCTTAAGGTATGACCCTTAAGTGACCTTGTGTAACATGGACACAATCTCCAAGTTGTGGGACTTGAACAATGAGATTGGGTTTTGGAGAAGGCTGACTTCCTCACTATTGGTGTGCACCTAACTACTTCTTGAGAGGAAAAAGGAGAAGGAAATGTATGAAAATCAAACCACTTAATCTAATTTAAAGGGGGTGATACACCAAATAGTATGTTGATCTACTTCCTTTCGATAATTGCACTAAGATCCAACAAACCTCACAAGATATACCACTATCTATATTCCTTCAATCCTAATACCATGGAAAAGTCAAGAAGATAACATAATCATACAAGGAATATAACAGATTCACTTAACATATTAGTTAACCAAAATGAACATAACCATATAATGTTGTAATTGCCAGATTACATCCAGGAAAATGAGGTATAATTAGTTTACAAATTCAATTGGTTGAGAATGGATATGACAACAATGATTTCTATTGAATAAGGGGCAAGAACATCTACAGAGAATATCTTTAGAAGACTAGAAAAAGAGAAATCCCTAGAACAACAACAAAAACTTTGCCTTTATAGGGTGCAGGCATAACCCAAATATAACCTTCAATCTAACCTCCAACGACCATGAGATTGGATTGCAAATGAGAGCAATAATTGAGAATCAGAAAAAAAAATCTAATTATGAAGTGCAACTGACCGCAAGAAATGACAGAATGAGCAAGGAAAAGAGTGCACTCAGCTGGAAGAGATCAAATTAAAATAGAATTGATCATGATATACATTTAAGAAGCATGGAATGCAATGGAGTTGAGGACACCAAAAAATGGTTGCAGGTGAACAAATTATTTCTCCTTAATCTCTCCAACTGTTATATAAGATATTATTCACGACGTGCCAAGTCAGCCATGTCATCAAGTCAATCAAATTCAACCATCCAACCCACCATGTGGCCCTATATTCTTTAAGCATTCTACCACCTCATGCAACTTTCTATCTGTTATGTTGACTTGCGCCTGCTCCTGTTCACGACTTTGCAACTTAAAACTCTTGTTGACTGCATAGTGTTTCGAAATCATGACTTCATATTGTGCCTTATCGTTGCTTCGCAACTTTGTATCACTTTAATTCACTAACCGTTGTGACCCTACGAGCATTACCAAACTAACTGCTTTGCACCCTTGCAACCCATGGATCTGACATCTCTTGTACCTACGATGAGGCAAGGCCATCCATTTTTACTTCATGGTGACTACCACTAGACACAAGCCTGTTTGAAACCACGCGATGTTGCGAACATTGTTTTGATGACTGCCATTTCTCTTCGCAACCAAAATTCAAAACAGTTGACGAATCTTTGTGATGTTGCGCCTAGCCCTTAATTGTTTCAACATTTTCTTGTTCATAGCCTCACAACTTGAAAAGCCATCAATAATCTTTAGATTGTGACATTGTGATACCCATATAATTGAATGCCATCACACCTTTACAACCAAAATCATTAATTGAGTAAATAACCCTGCAACATTGCGAACAATGGGCTTGCGCAGCTTTGTAACCTTAATCTTGGTTTAATCACTTAACAGTGCAATGAAGCGACAATACTGCTTTCACCACTTCTTAGCCTAATTCAGGGTTTTCTCTGAACCATGTGCAACAGTGCGATTACAATGTATTTCATGACCTCGCCACCTTGATCTCGAGTTAACCTTGACCACATGTGAAGATGTGAAAGCCATCAACTTGAATGTTTTTATCCTTCATCGCAACCTCCCGACTTGAAATCCCTGTCGACATAACCGGCCTGTGATCATGCAGTTGACTGTTTTTGCACCCTTGCGACCCGAAACAGAATGTTGGCATTAACAGCTGTGAAGTTGGGCTAACGGTGAACTTTAACTGTTTTGCACCTTCCCAACTCATCTGATGGTTAAGCCCTAAACTAGAGTGATAGGGCGATGAACAAGTTCGCATTATGGAAACTTGAACACTTATAAGATTTTGTCATACAATGCGAAGAATTCAAAGGACTTAGGGATATACAAGGAAAGGAGTAAATTTTTATATATCCCTTATTATGCTTGCATGGCAATTTGAAAAACTTAAAGAACGTGGAACATGACTATCACCCTGGGCCTTAGGAAGATGACAACATTGGAATTTTAGGAAGGGGGCAAAAATGGTTAACATTTATGGTGACTTAGGGGGAATGCTTGCCTACTAAGCATGGACTAGTGGCCTTAACCAATCCATTGGACTGGGGTCACAAAAATGAGCCCTGTTGTTCTACCTGCAACAACCAGAAAATTTCAACTTCTACAACTGCAAAGCTTCAAAATCTTGTTATCTCATAGAGAAATGGCTTGTGCTCGGGCACTTTTTTGAAATGGGAAACTACTCTATTATGTACAGAAATCCTTAACCTTTTCTAGAAGCAAGGCTTAAGGTAAATTCCATTAATTGGAATTAGCAGAATATCACCATTAGGCCTAGATAAGTGAAAAACATTGGCCTCTTTACAATTGGTGATAACATATGGGCCACTCTACATAGCATCAAACTTAGAGTGTCTGCTTGGTTTAGCTTTGTCTACATCCCACTTGAGAACAAGGTCTCCTTCCTTGAAAACTCTGGCTATAGCCTTCTTGTCAAAGCTTCTTTTGACCTATTGCTGACGTGCTTCAAGTGTCTGCATAGCTTGCTGTCTTTTTCCTTCTAGTTCAACTAGTTCTGCCAGCTTGATTGTCATGGCATCACTTTCAGCTAGCTCCAACTGATGAGCTAATTCAAGAGAGGGAAACTCAAGTGAAATAGGAAGCCTTGCTTCCCGTCCATATACCAGCATAAAGGGTGAGTTTCCAATTGCTCTCTTGAATGTAATTCTATCAGCCCAGAGGGCAATCCTCAACTTGACATGCCAATACCACTGATTATCTTTAATTGTTCTCTTCATTATTTTAATGAGGTTCTTGTTGGAGGATTCAACCAAGCCATTTCCTTGGGGATAATAATTTGAGGAAGTGCTCAAATATATTCCATGCTCAAGAGCCCAAGAACATATATGAGTTCCAATAAAGAACTTGGCATTATCTAACATGATAGTTGAAGGAACGCCAAATCTAGTCATTATTCCATCAAGGAACTCAACCACTGAAACCTCTGTTGCATCCTCCAAAGCTATTGCTTCTGTCCACCTTGTGAAGTAATTTGTGGGTGCCAAGATCCATTTGTGACCAAAACTAGAGGGTGAGTTTATTGGACTAATGAAATCCAAACCCCTTTGAGCAAGGGGTTGATCTACCTGAATAGGATGAATAGGAAGGGAAGCCAATCTCTGTTTCCCTGAGAAGAATGCACATTTCTCACATTTCCTCACCCACTTATGAGAATCATTGAATAAGGTCGGCCAATAATAACCAACCCTCATTATCTTCATTGCTGTAATCCTGGTTGAAAAATGACCACCAACATGACCATCATGGAACTCTTTTAACAACCTGCTGATTTGATCATTTTTGATACACCTCAATAGGACTCCATTAGAATCTTTCCTGAACAATACATCCACCAAGACATAAGGAATAGACTGCAATCTGAACCGTCTTCTCTTGGCTTTGTCTAGGCCTTGGGGATATCTTCCTTCTACCATGAAGGTAGTCATGTCGTGCAACCAATCATTCTGATCAGTCTTGAGGTGTCTCAAAGATGAGGCTATTTGCTCACACAATCCCTTGCCTCTCACAAGCTTGGTGATCTTAATATCAATATCATACTCCATGACCTTGGTAATCCATCTAGCTCTTTTTTCATTGATATCCTTATTCAAGAGGAATTCCTTTACATTTGTATGTGGGACTAAAAGCTGGACCTTTTTATGAGACAGAAGATGTCTGAATTTTTTGAGAGCCCTTATGAAAGCAAGGACTTGCTTTTCTACATACCTATATCTAATTTCATAATCTTTAAGCCCTTCACTAAAGAAAGCAATGGGCTACTCCAAATTCTCTTCATTTAATTGTGTTAGAACAATTGATATACTTGATTCACCTCCAAGAGAGTAAAGGGTGAAATCTCTATCAAAATTGAGATTGACAAGAATGGGAGTTGATGCAATTGATTTCTTGATCTCCTCAAAACTGGCAATTCCCTACTTGGTCCAAGTGAACATAATATTCTTTTTCAACATGCTTGTGAGAGGTTTCACCATGGAAGCAAGATTAGGGATGAACCTTCTCATGAAGTTAATCATACCAAGAAAACTTTGCAATCCTTTCTTGTGGCTGGGAAGTAGGAGAGAGAGAATTGCTTCCACCCTTTTTGGATCTGTTGCTAGTCTATCTTTTGACACAATGTGTCCCAAGAGCTTTCCTTAATTAGTGGCAAACACACACTTCTTTGGGTTTAGAGACACACCATACTCTCTGCATTTGATGAACACTTGCCTCAAATGATTAAAGTAATCTGTTACATTTTTTGAAAAGACAGTTATATCATCAAGATACACTAGCACAAAATTCTCCAGTACACCCTTGAAGGCCATCTCCATTGCCTTTTGAAATGTAGCACCTGCATTGGTTAGTCCAAATGACATTTTACAATAGGCATAAGTACCCCATTTGGTAGTGAAGGTTGTCTTGTATTGGTTTGACTCTTGGACTAGCACTTGGTTACAACTTGAAAAACCATCTAAGAAAGAAAACCCCTCCGAGCCACTAACTTTGGACAAAATCTGTTCTATAGAAGGAAGGGGATGGTGATCTTTAAGAGAAGTATTATTAAGGTCCCTAAAATCTGCACATAATATGATTTCTCCATTCTTCTTTCTAATAGGAACAAGATTGGCTACCCAAGAAGAGTGTTTAATAGGGAAAATGATATTAGCCTCTATAAGCTTGGACAACTATTTTCTCATCAATGGTTTAATCATAGGGTTGACTGGGCTTTGCTTTTGTCTAACAGGATTTGCGTCATGGCTTATAGTATGCTGGAATAAGCTTGGGTCAAAACCCTTTAAGTCTTCATATGTCCAAGCAATAACATCATTGAATTCTTGACATAATTGAATGAAAACTTCCTGTTTAGTTCCAGTGCATACCTTTCTCAAGTTAAGTCTTTCCATTAGCAATGGTGACAGACATGTAGTCATCCCTCCTTGCAGTCAAGTTTGAACCCTTGCTTCTTGCTTGATCCTTTGAGTTGAATATACCCTCTAAAGTGGCTAGACCTTTAGGCAATTTGTTGGAATTAAGATTCATAATCTGATTTCCATATTGCCTTTGCAACTTAAACTGGTTTTTAGCAAAGAATTCTGCTTCATTTTGTAGAAAATTAACAATTTGCAAATCTTAGTCAAATACTTGCCAATTTGTGCAATTATTTGGGACAACGAGCCTTACAACAAGTCTGATATGTTGTTCCTTTGCATCAACAACATGTTCTAGTATGTCATGATGAGCACCAATTGCTACAAGTCTGTCAACATGTTTGTTTATATTCCTAGCCACACTTTGAAAGTTGAATGCTTGGAAGCCTTCAAGTAGATCCCAAACTTTGTATTTGTATGATTTGAGAAGGTTGTTCTTTGTGATTTCTGATTTGATTGACAACCAACTTGTTGTCCCCAAATACTTTCAAGAGCTTTATGCATCTTCTTTGTGCAAGTTGGAGACCTTAGATCAAAGCTTCATACTCGGCCACATTATTAGTGCAGTTGAATTTGAGTCTATATGAAAAGTAATATTTCTCCAAATTAGGAGAAATGAGCATTACACCAGCACTTGTAACCATTTTTGTTCCTTGAACCATCAAAGAACATATTCCACAATCCATTTGTATCTTCTTTTTCTTTCATGAGGTTTGGAACAGGAGCACCCTCCTCAAATATACAATTAGTTCCAAGACCTGTCTCCTCAACTTCTTGTATTGGGTTAGGTTGGAAAGCATTACACCATTCATCTAAAAGATATCTAGGAACCCCTATTAAGAGTGTAGCATGTTCATGAGTTATGCATTCTTCATCCTCTTCTCAGATTGTGCGGTTCATATTTATGGGGCTAGGAGTATAAGTTTCTATGTGATTAAGGACCAATGGTTCAGACTTTGTGGAAGCCTTCATTCCATAACTTGTCTTGAAAAACATGTAAGACTAGTCAAATGCAATAAAACCACCAATTTGTGTAGTAAAGTCCCCAGATAGGCAAATAGAAAAATGTGGAGGGAGCTCAACAACTGATATGTCTTGTATGATAGTACAACTAGGACATGCATGCAATGCCATCTTCATATTTTTAAAGACTCCTACTGTTGTGAGATAACTACCATCCAACTGAAGAACCCCTTTAGCCATTGGCTCATACTGAATACCAAGGCCATCAACCAAATACTTTGGCATAACCGAGCTGCTAGCTCCAGAGTCTATCATGCAATTGGGAACTAATTTATCTCCTATAATCAAAGAGAGATAAAAGGAGGAAGGCTTACTTGTCATGCTTGTGTCTTCTTGCTGTGTAGGTTGCCCAAAGTTTATTGCTCCTTCCATGGTGGCTAGTCCATTTTCACCTTGACAATCTTTAGTTCTTGTCACAATAATTGCAATTGAGATGGCATTGCAAGAACATCCCACATAGGAACACTGATATTGGTCCTCTTCATCTAATCTACAATGTTGAGAGGAGTGTATGTTGACTTGGCTGGAACCTTGGTGACTACATGGTTTGATATATGAATGCGAGCAACATGTGGCTCTTTAGTCTTCTTCTTATTATGATTTTGCAATGGAGGAACAACATTTATGCTGTACATTTGCACTTGCAACATGTGGAATAGTCTTCAAAGTTGTAGCCTGATTTGATGAAAAGGACGGGGCCTCTTCTACAACTCTCCTTTTGCTTCTAGTGTTATGAGCTATTCCGTCATTACCATCATGATTTACATGACAGTAATCCTTAGGCTGATAATTCATGAAAGTTTAGTCCCCTTGTTGTTGGGATTGAAAACCAATAATGGGCTGATTAGCATCATATTGATGCCATGTTGCTTGTTCTTGTGTAGCCAAGGCTTGAGAAGGTTCCACTCTATGAAAGATACATTGCTCATATGAAAAGTTACAAACTGAACAATATTCTTGTTCTTGAGCCAAGTTATTTTGAGCAACTACTATCCTTATTGGATTCGCACTTGCAGGGGCAGTATTACCCATAAGTCTCTTTTGGTTATATGGGACATAACCTTGACCTTGATTTGGTGGCCTATTGGGTGGATGACTCTGATAGTTGGGCTGGAAAGGCCTGCTACTCTGAGCTTGTTGTCTCTTTAAAGTCATCAATCCATTGTTCATTTTTTGCATCACTACATTTTGATCTTGAAATCTTTTATCTATATCAGAGTTATGATCCTTGATTTTATCCATATTTTGCATCATAGATTGCATCATGATTTTAATTTCAACTATCCCATTCGAAGATGTGGAGGTTGAAGGGGCAATAACAAGAGTTTGACATGCAGTCGTAGTTGGGATTGGAGCCATTGCAGGTTGGTATGTAGGCATGTCAGGAAACAATGGCATTGGAGGCCTTGGAGCTAGCTTTCCTCCTTGAATTAGAGTGTTCTCTGCCTTTATAACAATTTCATAAGCAGTTGGCAAAGTGTCCTCTCGCATCATTTGCAGTGTGGTAGCAATGTCACTATTAAAAGCTCTAAGGTAATGCAAGAAAACATTACCAGGAATAGGCTTCACTGTAGCAGGGATTCTATCCCATGTTTTTTGGAATCTATAATTGAAATCTGTCATAAACTCATGAGGTGCCCTCTTGATTGTAGTTAGTTGTTCCAAGAGTGATAGGTGATTACGCTTATCTTCAAAGTGTTTGCACAATCTTTCTCCAAGCTCATCCCAATTATTAATGGAATTATGTGGCAGTCCCTTATACCATTGAAAAACTTTTCCTTTTAAAGATGAAGCTAAAAGTCTAACAACAATATCATCCTCTGTAATACCATGCATATTACAGATATTTGAGATTTCTTAAATGTGCTCTTTTGGAGAAATTGAAGTTTCACTAGTAAAATTTGGTAGGCTTTTAAGAGAAGCTATTGGGAGATCATGTCTTTGGGCTAAAATAAGAGGACTCCCACCATTGAAGGTGGCAAAAACCTGATTTCTAGGGAGGGCCATGTGAAATAGTGATCTATTCAAATGAAAAGATGGTACCCTAGGCTGTGACCTATCAACTAGAGGAATAGAAAGAGATCTAACAGGTGTATGTGTTACTTTTGAACTCCTAACTGGTGATAGAGAGTCTCTACTTCTCTTTCTTCTAGGATTTGAAAATGAAAGTTCAATATATTGAAAAGTACCTCTAGAAGATTCCCTTGTTTGAGCCTTAGGCATGAATTACAACAATTCTAGTTTGGAAACCAAGATGTAGAGATGGATTTGCCAAGTACTTGAATGTGAGCCTCTTAAAAGGTTTGAAATGCTAAGAGAAGCACTATTTCCTCAGTATAGAAGTTGAAGTCCCTTCTTGACACCAGTGAACCGGTAGACTTAAGAAGTGCTTCAATGTTTGTCCCACTAGGTGTGCCAAAAATTGTTGACAAAAAAGTCTATACCCTTGCTTAAGGTATGACCCTCAAGCAACCTCGTGTAACATGGAAATGATCTCCAAGTTTTGAGACTTGAACAATGAGATTGAGTCTTTGGAGAAGGCTGGCTTTCTCACGATCAGGGTGCACCTAACTACTTCTTGAGAGCAAAAGAGAGAAGGAAATGCATGAAAATCAAACTACCTAATCTAATCTAAAGGGGGTGATACATCAAATAGTATGTTGATCTACTTCCTTTCAATAATTGCACTAAGATCCAATAGACCTCACAAGATATATCACTATCTATATTCCTTCAATCCTAATACCATAGAAAAGTCAAGAAGATAACATAATCATACAAGGAATATAATAGATTCACTTAATAGATTAGTTAACCGAAATGAACATAGTCATATGGTGTTGTAATTGCCAAAATACATGTAGGAAAATGAGGTATAATTAGTTTACACAAATTCAACTGGCTGAGAATGGATATGACAAAAATGATTTCTATTGAATAAGAGGCAAGAACATTTATAGAGAATATCTGTAGAAGACCAAAAAAAAGAGATCCCTAGAACAACAACAAACCTTTGCCTTTATAGGGTGCATGCATAATCCAGATACAACCTTGAGTTTAAACTCCAACGACCATGAGATTGGATTGCATATTAGAGTAATAACTAAGAATCAAAACAAAATATGATCATGAAGTGCAATTGACCGCAAGAAATGACAGAATGAGCAAGGGAAAGAGTGCACTTAGCTACAAGAGATCAAACCAAAACATAATTCATCATGATATGCATTTAAGAAGCATGGAATGCAATGGCATCAAGGACACCAAAAAATGGTTGCAGTGAACAAATCATTTCTCCTTAATCTCTCCAATTGTTGCATCAGATATTATTCATGACATGCCAGGTCAACCATGTCATCAAGTCAACCAAATTCAACCATCCAACCCGCCACGTGGCCTTATATTTTTTAAGCATTCTGCCACCTCATGCAACTTTCTATCTACTATGTTGACCTATGCTTGCTCCTATTCGTAGCTTTGCAACTTAAAACTCTTTTTGACTGCATAGTCTTGCGAAACCGCAACCTTCTCATATTATGCCTTATTGCTGCTTCACAGCTCTTTATCACTTTAGCTCATTAATCATTGCGACCCTATGAGCATTACCAAACTACCCAGTTCATACCCTTGCAACCCATGGATTTGACATCTCTTGTACCTGCGATGATGTGAGGTGTAACAACCAATTTTTTTGGGTCTTAATTAACAACTAACATACTCATAGAAATACAATTATTACTTAATTTTCATAGGAAGACAATTATATCAGTAATGTTCATGTCAATGAGATTTATCGTTAAAATCAGTTAGACAAAATTTCTTAATTAAGAACTTTAAAACACCATCAATAAATTTACCATAGAAATTAAAATCCACATACCGTGAAATTTGAACCGATAAATCATTGTAAGAAGGCTTCTACAATCACCTACATTAGTTCACAAAATACCACTATAACAAAATCATATAACGACTACCCTCCAATACTGTTATATCAAAATCAAATGACAGTCACTATTAAAAACCAATATATAAAATTAGGACATCACAAACCATTGTATCAATTAGGGCATCGATTACCATTGGATCATTTAGGGCTTCTGATAGCATTGTAACACTTAGGGCTTTAATTACCTTTAGATCATTTAGGGTATTAGATACCATTGTATCAATTAGGGCTTTAGATACCATTGTATCAATTAAGGCTCCAAATAACACTATATCATTCCCTTCTTTCCGATTGCTTAACTGTGGCAATAACTCAAGATTAGAAACTATGCTCATATTTGATATGAAAAACAATCCATAAATCTATCTCTTGCATCTAGGTGTAAAATAACTGTAACTGTGAAATAACTCAATTAATCTTACCTTCTTGCATATATATCATAAAAGTGATATTACATATTTTTGACAAACAATTTAATGTACTGCTTATCTTTGTTTGTTGTATGTCCCACAACTTGGGGAGAGGTGAAACATTGTTAGGGGCTTAACCACCTAGCCTCGGACTATAACTTATCCTCACACAATCTCTATCGAGAAGGCCCTCCCTACTTGGAATAGACAGGGATCATCTTATTACCCATTGAGCATCCTAGTATCTAAACACACCATTCCACTTGATAGCAGGGATCGTAATAACATGATCATGCATGAACTACTAAGTTTTTCATTACTTAGTTATTCATATTTGATTTCATCCTCGGTTCTTGCAAGTTATCTCCACCTCTTCACCATTTCAATGGCTTCTTTGTCAGTGAATCCTAGGTGCCTAAAATATTATGATCATTCTGTTTTATTTACACCTCTTCACCATTCCATGGCTTCTTTGTCAGTGAATTCCTTGGTGTTCGTAAGATTATGAGCATTCTGATTTTATTTTTGCACCTCTTCACCATTCCATGGCTTCTTTGCCTAGGTGAATCTTTGGTTTTTTGAATCTATGAGTATTCTTTTCATTGTTTTGAAGATTATGACATGTTTATTGACACTGATTTTAATACTCACTACAACTATAATTTAATTTCATAAAGATGTTATGAATTTACAGAGGTAAAACTGAAAGATCTCAATGATTCCAAGAATTTGCATAAGACCATCAACAAGGTATAAATATGTTGGATGCATTTGGTTTGCTACCTAATGAAGGTAGACTTATGATATTCAATTACATGAAATGTTTCATTCACAATTCTATTAATATATGAGTGGTTGCAGTGAGACCTTTACTCTAGTAAGGAAAGCATAAATCGATTACACATGTTTACAGTTCATATACCTAGCATTGTAAAAGCTGACTGCAGTTGGTCTTATATTCATGGAAGAAGGAATAAATTGGGAATGTAAAGCAAGTAAATCATTTTAGAAGGGAGCTATACTCTTGAAAACATATTTGTTTTAATCTCAGCCTATCATTTTATACTGACTGTCAGCAGACATTATATTCAGTGGAAATTGAACTATGAAATTACAAAGGCTTTTACTATATTTCATTCAACCTTGGAATGAGCAGCCGATTATAGTCAGGCTTAAAACTTAGAAAAGAAAAGGTAAAGTATGACACACGATTGTTTAAAATTTGTGACTTGTGATTAAGATGTGGCTCCTCTTTCCCTGGACTGAACTCTTGCTAGCTACTAGCTCACCCGCTAATTGATACTAGATCTTAGACTTTAGTCGCAGGTAAAATAAAGAGGAAATAAGGAATTCGGGATTGAGAAAACAAAAACTAGGAAATGTTCGATTGAGAATGTCTAAGCTCAGCTTAATATGAAATGGATTAGATAATAGAAAAGTGAGGAAAGAATGATTTTCCTTAGTTAGTTCATGGATTCATTTAAAGGTTAGCCATGACTCCTCGACTTTCATCGGTTTTTCAAGATGTCCATTCGAATTCAAACATTAATTCGATTTGAAAAGAAGATAAATAAAGAGGGAAAATAATTAAGGAGGAGTTGAAGAGTTTTAAACTTATTTTATTATTATAATATGCTCTTATATACGTTCACATAAGTATATTGATGAGGTGACATCATTAGATTATATTATTATAATTTATTGGTGTCATTTCATTTTTATATTTATGTGTTCGTATGTAAGTGTTTATTATAATGATAAGATAGAAATTAATAAACAATCTCTAAATGTATGCATAATATTTTAACTCAATTATTTTATGTTTCTCAATTTATTTATTTAAATAGCTCATGTGGGTCCCACAGATGTATCATGTTTCAAGTCGCTAGGTTCTCAACTCATCTGCCCAGTGATGGTGATGTTCCTGTGCCTATTTCTTTTTCGACAATGCTTTCACCCCTTCAACGTGTTTTCGCAAGGAAGTTCTCAGCAGTTAAATTATATTATTATAATAAATTATTTAATCATATATAATTAATCATAATAGTTAATTGTCTTCTCAATTCCATGAATTTGTGACAAATGATCAACTAGCTTGTTATCTTCATTTTGAAATTATAACAACTAACCATCTTACCATTTCATAAGATTATAACCAAATTAACTGTCAATTGACTTCATGCGAACCTCAACAACTATATTTTAAAATAGGTCAAAATTTGGGATGTAACCTACCATTCCCCTTGTGGTTCATCGTCCTCGATGAACTTGAAATTGTAAAGAACATTATAAAGAAGCATTTTAAAATTGGAATGTAACATACCATTCCCCTTTGTGTGTCATCGTCCTCAATGATCACTGTAAATTAGACACTAAAAGAATATTCAAAATACAAGATATATATAGCATCGTGGTATCATTTCTTTTCAAAGTCAAAATCATAATCAAAACTCAAGATCCATTTTTACTTCAGCGTTTTCAGAAAGATACTCACCATACTTGTGGTCATCTTAGCATCAATTGAGTTGATTCTATTTCATATTCCTGTCATACTCCTGTAGATACTCACCATATCATTAGTTCAATTCCATACTGATATTTTCATTTAAGAGAATTTTCAGGGTTCAATAAGTGAGAGTAAGATAAGTATTCAAAACTGAAATTCTTCAACTAACAAGTTCTAGATCATAAAATTGATCATAATTTAAATCACTTATACATACCATCTGGCATATGGCACTTATTAATGGGTAGATCATCCTTGCAAACTTACAGATCATTTGAAAAAGGTTAGTGAATCCATGTTTTTCCATTTATGTAACTTAGGTCTTCATGCCCATCTCATGATAGAATATACACTTCATCTCCAAACAGTATACAATAGCTTAGTATGTAAAGTCAACATCGCATGCGTATTATACATGTATAGCAGTGCATCAAAGGGTAAAAGCATGATATACTATGCAAGATCATCATACATCTAATCAAGATCATAAGCATCTTAAACAATTAATAAGATTCTTATCAAGTAGCTGATCATTCATCTATAAATCTCTGGAAGTTTATCTTTTCCATTTGTATGACCTAGGATTTCATGCCCATCTTGTCAATGTAATGTTTCAAGAAAAAACTCAAGTCAAACAAAAGTTTACATCTATAAACAAACGTTGGTAGTTTCAATTATGCAAGTGTATTTACTCCATACTAGAGCACAAAATGATCTTGTCGTTTAATCAACATTTGAAAGGATCATAGTTCATGATTTTTTTTGTTTTTCTTCAATTCAAGTTCAAGAATAGATATCAAAATATTACTACCATTTCATATGAACAGGAATATAATTGCATAAAGTAAATGCTAGGAACATTCAACTGAAAGGAATTATTTAGCTATCATCATGGATTTTGATAAAATTTCATCAAGATTATAGAAGTTATTTTTGGATTGCGCAAGCCTTAGCCTTGGACCATACTTATCTCCACACATTCTAACATATTAGAATGAATTCTTTGGGATGTTCATTAGTCCAACCATCCAAGCTACTCGGTGGTTTGAGTGCCCCATCAGTTATGCCTATATAACTAACATCTACAGACAAACAAGTGATCTCAAGATTGACACATATGCCTATAAATTACCTTGGCCAAGGATTTTCCAATGGATTCAACGATCTGATCACCACCACTCAACTTGCCAATCATTTCATTTCTTAATTTTGTTTCATCTTTATGATTTTGCATTTTATACATTTGTCCATTTTATATCATCTCAGCCCTTCCCGACTATTCTGAATGATTTCCCTAGTGTGATTTTCCAATTTTGATTGCAATGTCCAGTTATGTAAAATAAATCTTTTTCAATATTTAAATTTTTAGTTTCTCAAAAATAGTGTTGGACCCAACATTTCAGCATTGAATACAGTGCTCTGATACCATATATAACAACCAGTTTTCTTGAGTCTTAATTAACAACTAACATACTCATAGAAATACAGTTATTACTTCTTTCATAGGAAGACAATTATATCAATCATGTTCATGTTAATGAGATTTATCGTTAAAATTAGTTAGACAAAATTTCTTAACTAAGAACTTTAAAACACCATCAATGAATTTACCATAGAAATTAAAATCTACATACTGTGAAATTTGAATTGATAAATCATTGTAAGAAGGCTTCTACAATCACCCAGATTATTCCATAAAATACCACTATAACAAAATCATATAACGACTACCATCTAATACCGCTATATCGAAATCAAATGACGGTTACTATTAAAAATCATTATATAAAATTAGGGCAACACAAACCATTGTATCAATTAGGGCATCGATTACCATTAGATCATTTAGGGCTTCCGATACCATTGTATCACTTAGGGTTTTAATTACCTCTAGATCATTTAGAGCATCAGATACCAATATCAATTAGGGCTTTAGATACCACTGTATCAATTAGGGCTCCAGATACCATTGTATCATTCCTTTCCTTCCAATTGCTTAAATGTGGCAATAACTCAAGATTAGAAACTATGCTCATATTTGATATGAAAAACAATCCATAAATCTATCTCTTGCATCTAGGTGTAAAATAACTGTAACTATGAAATAACTCAATTAATCTTACCTTCTTACATATACATCATAAAAGTGATATTACCTATTTTCAACAAACAATTTAATGTACTGCTTATCTTTGTCTATTGTACATTTGACAACTTGGGGAGAGGAAAAACATTGTTAGGGGCTTAACCACCCAACCTCGAACCATAACTTATCCCCACACAATCTCTATCGGGAAAGTCCTTCCTACCTAGAATAGACAGGGATCATCTTATTACCCACTGAGCATCCTAGTATATAAACACACCATTTGACTTGATAGCAGGGATTGGAATAACAAGATCATGCATGAGCTATTAAGTGTTTCATTACTTAGTTATTCATATCTAAGTTCATCCTTGGTTCTTGTAAGTTATCTCCACCTCTTCACCATTTCAATGGCTTCTTTACCAG
The DNA here is from genome assembly GCA_028749045.1 of Cupressus sempervirens. Taxonomy (NCBI): domain Eukaryota; kingdom Viridiplantae; phylum Streptophyta; class Pinopsida; order Cupressales; family Cupressaceae; genus Cupressus; species Cupressus sempervirens. The sequence goes on from CM053792.1 coordinate 35,734,805, forward strand.
TGAATCCCAGGTGCCTAAAAGATTATGATCATTCTATTTTATTTACACCTCTTCACCATTCCATGGCTTTTTTGTCGATGAATTCTTCGGTGTTTGTAAGATTATGAGTATTTTGATTTTATTGATGCACCTCTTCACCATTTCATGGCTTCTTTGCCCAGGTGAATCCTTAATGTTTTGAATCCATGAGTATTCTATTTATTGTTTTGAAGATTATGACAACATGTTTATTGATTGATAAGTAGGAGATAATTTCCACAGTAAGTCAAATTGTGATATCGCTATCAGGATTCAACTGTGTAATTTTGAGTCAAACTCATTGACCCATGTTTCATGAGTAGTGATTCAACATGAATCCATCCCTCATGAGAATAAATGGAACAGTTAAATCCTGATAGCAATATCACAACATGTTTATTGATACTAATTTCAATACTAGCTATAATTTAATTTCATAAAGATGTTACAAATTTATAGAGGTAAAACTAAAAGATCTCAATGATTCCAAGAATTTGCATAAGACCATCAGCAAGGTATAAATATGTTGGATGCATTCGGTTTGCTACCTAATGAAGGTAGACTTATGATATTCAATTACATGAAATGTTTCATTCACAATCCTATTAATCTATGAGTAGTTGCAATCATACCTTTACTCCAGTAAGGAAAGCATAAACTGATTACACATGTTTACAGTTCATATACCTAGCATTGTAAAAGCCGATTGCAGTCGGTCTTATATTCATGGAAGAAGGAATAAATTGGGAATGTAAAGAAAAAAAATCATTTTAGAAGGGAGTTATACTCTTGAAAACATATTTGTTTTAATCTCAGCCTATCATTTTATACTGACTATCAATAGACATAATATTCAGTGGAAATCGAACTATGGAATTACAAAGGCTTTTACTGTATCTCATTCAACCTTGGAATGAGCAACTGACTACAATCGGGCTTAAAACTTAGAAAAGAAAAGGTAAAGTATGGCATGCGATTGTTTAAAATTCGTGACCTGTGATTAAGATGTGGCTCCTCTTGCCCTAGTCGAAACTCCTACTGGCTACTAGCTCACCCAATAATTGATACTAGATCTCAAACTTCAATCACTGGTAAAATAAAGAGGAAATAAGGAATTCGGGATTGAGAAAACAAAAACTGGGAAATATTCAGGTGAGCACGTCTAAGCTCAACTTAATATGAAATGGACCAAATAATAGAAAAGTAAGGAAAGAATGATTTTCCTTAGTCGGTTCATGGCTTCATTTAAAGGTTAGCTGTGACTCCTTGACTTCCATCAATTTCTCAAGATGTCCATTCGAATTCAAACATTAATTTGATTTGAAAAGAAGAGAAATAAAGAGGGAAAAAAATTGAGGAGGAGTTGAAGAGTTTTAAACTTATTTTATTATTATAATATGCTTTTATATAAGTTCACATAAGTATATTGATGATGTGACATCATTAGATCATATTATTATAATTTATTAGTGCCATTTCATTTTTATATTTATGTGTTCGTATGTAAGTGTTTATTATAATGATAAGATAAAAATTAATAAACAATCTCTACATGTATTTATTATATTTTAACTCAATTATTTTATGTTTCTCAATTTATTTATTTAAATAGCTCATGCGGGTCCCACAGATGTATCCTGTTTCAAGTTGCTAGGTTCTTAACCCATCTACCTAGTGATGGTGATGCTCCTGTCCCTAATTCCTTTTTAACAATGCTTCCACCCCTTCGACATGTTTCCTGCAAGGAAGTTCTCCATAGTTAAATTATATTATCATAATAAATTATTTAATCATAATTAATCATAATGGTTAATCGTCTTCTCAATTCCATAAATTCGTGACAAATGATTAACTAACTTGTTATCTTCATTTTGAAATTATAACAACTAACCATGTTACCATTTCATAGGATTATAACCAAATTAAATTTCAACTAACTTCATGTGAACCTCAATGGCTATATTTTAAATTAGGTCAAAAATTGGGATGTAACACGAGGCCATCCATTTTTACTTCCATCACAACTTCACAATCGCTAGACACAAGCCTGTCTGAAATTGCGCAATGTTGTGAAGTTGTTTTGATGACTGCCATTTCTCTTTGCAACTTCGCAACCAAAATTCAAGACTGTAGATGAACTAGGTTGCAATGTTGCGCCTAACCCTTAATTGTTTCAACATCTCCTTGTTCACAGTCGCACAACTTGAAAATTCATCAATGCTCTTTAGATCGCGACATTGCAATAACAACATAATTGACTGCCATCACACGTTTGCAACCAAAATCATTAACTCGATAAATAACCCTGCGATGGTGCAAACAATGGGCTTGTGTAGCTTCACAGCCTTAACCTTGGTTCAATCACTTAACTGTGCGATGAAGCGACAATATTTCTTTCACCACTTTGTAGCCTAAATCAAGGTTTTCTTTGAACGATGTACAATGGTGTCATTACTATGCATTTCATAATATCACCACCTTGATCTTGGGTTAACCTCAACCGCATGTGAAGATGCGAAAGTCATCAACCTGAATGCTTTTATCCTTCATCGCAACCTCACAACTTAAAATCCCTATTGATATAATTGACCTGCGATCATGCGGTTGACTGTTTTCGCACCCTTATGGCTTGAAACAAAATGTTGACTTTAACAATTGCGAAGCTATGCTAATGGTGAACTTTAACTATTTTGCACCTTCACAGCCCATTTGACCATTAAGCCCTAAACTGGAGTGATAGGGTGATGAAGGGGTTTGCATCATTGCAACTTAAACACTTATAAGATTTTGTCATACAATGCAAAGAATTCATAGGACTTAGGGATATAAAAGGAAAGGACTAATTTTTTACTAATCCCTTATTATGCTTGCATGGCAATTTGAAAAATTCAAAGAACGTGGAACATGACTATCAACCTGGGCTTTAGGAAGATGACAACATTGGAATTTTAGGAAGGGGGCAAAAATGGTTAACAGTTTCTAGTCAAGAAAGAGCATTATAATGAGTGAGAGAAGAGTGTTAAACTCAAGTGATTGATTTTTTTGAAGACTCTGTATTTTACTAGTGCTTTAGCAATGAAACTTTTTTCCTTTGCTGTGAATGAAGAATTCAAAATATCCTACTTAAGTGTACAATGGAGCTGACAGTGGGGATGATTGATGATGTTGGAGAAAGATGAATGCTACATAAATGGCAATGGTAAAAAACTGGAGGACAAGAGCTTCTCTTTGCAGGAATTCTGACTTTACAAAAATTAATCAGTACCTAATTGTGTCTATTTTTGTGCTTGTTTTGGTATAGATCAGGGTTTTCATTATTGGTATTCAATATCATAGGAAATGCTTTGTAATGCCTTGCTCGGAGATCCTTGGAACAAGCATTCAATTCAAACCAAGATATTATTTTTCAAGTATGAATGCACATGTCACTAGTACATTTGGGCTCATTTTTTGACCTTTATTGGTCAAAATTTTGACCCATTTTTCGACCAATCTTTGAGCAAATTTGACCAACGAATTGGTCGATAATTTTTTGGTCAAAAATTCAATGAACATACTGGATGGTCAAAATTTTGACCAATACATTGGTCGAAAAATGTCCAAGTTGTTGAGCCATTTTCTGCCATTCATTGGTCGAACTTTGGACCAATGCTTGGTAGAAATCTACGGGGCATTGGTCAAAATTTTGACCAATGCATGGTGGAAAACTAGATGGCACTGGTTGAAAACTTTTTGGTCGAAAATTTGACCATCCAGTAGGTTGGTCAAAACTTCGACGAATACGGTGGTCGAAAAATGTTGGCGTTGTTAGCGCATTTTCTGCCATTCATTGGTCGAACTTTCGACCAATGCTTGGTAGAAATCTGTAGGGCCCATATCATGGACAACGATATCATGGACCAACTTCCCGTGTACTAGGTACGAAGATTTTTGATCGTGAGATCAAGCTGGGATCAAAGGGTGGCGTTGACTTGCTATGAAGAAGTGCTCGAACGTTAAGTATAGCGGGTTAGCGAGTGTGGCCCACTACTGTTGAAGTAAAATTGCTGTCCACAAGATCAAGTCTGGATCGACGACGCTTGTTGACTCACTATAAAGAGATGTGCAAAAATTAGGTATACCGAGTTAACGAGCAATGGACCCACCATCATGTTCTTAAAGGTTGTTTCAATTGTCTACCACATGATTAAAGTAAGATCAGTGATCATTGCTAGCTCACTGTGGAAAGGTGCTTGAGAATTATGTATAATGAGTTAGCAAGTTGATGACACATGTGCGTAGTCATGCATGGGCCCGATTTGAAGCGCCAGCCTTGAAGGAAAGGTAGAGGTGGAGGTGTTTTATTGGCTTGACTGCCGATGTGTTAAGAAGAAATTTGTCAGCTTAGTTGTAATTCCCAGATCGTAGGATTTTTCAAGGATCAACGGCACAATTTTAAAAAAGAAAGTGCGACGCCACTCTATTTTTCTGTTTGGCGCATTTATGATAAGTGAAAGCTTCACGTGTGGGAGAAACAGAGAATAACACAAAGATTTGTCCCATGCGAACAGAGAATGCAAATTTTTTGAGCACAAGAGCCTGATTGATTGTGTCGTGTTAAGCCTGGTAAAGACGTGAAACTATTCTTCTGTCGTTTGAGAGAACTTTTAGAAGTTTAGAGAAGAACAAGTTCAACAAGTCAAGTAAGTACTCATATTATAACCTCTGTGGCATTCCAATTCTCTCAATACTGTCAAAATTCCTCCTAAGAAACCATTCTCTGGGAAAATTAATTATATGGATAGGAATGTCCACGATGATTTATTAGAATTACTCCCAGAATCTACTGTACAACCTGCACAAGTTAAAAAGTTAATTTCCTTAAACCCTAGGCTTAAAATTGGTGATGGCCTATATGACAAGGGGAACTGGGTGAGGGATGCAACAACTACTCAAACTGGCCTTACCTTGTTTAAAAAGTGGTTTTCGGAAAGAAAGTTGTTTGCCCCGCATGCTAATGTCTGAAATTTTGATTTGGGAAAGTTAGTAGTCCCAAGTGTTTTTATGGATTATGATTTTCTTGAAGCCATTGCTAAGAATTATGACCAAGCCATTAGGGTTGTAAGAAGAAAGGATGGTGTGCCTCTAGTCTCGATTACTCCTGAAGAAATTAGAGAGATTTTTCACCTGGAACCATTATTAGACTACCATGTGCAAATCAATCTACTAGAATTAGAGAATGAATATAAAGAAAAGAAGGATGTAATTAGGGGAGGTGCACTAAGGGCACATATTGGTATAATAGGATTCTTTGCTAGTAATTACTGCAACCTCTAGAGAGCCTTTTAAGAAGAGTCTTTTCACTTCCCGGGTTGTAGAGATATATAGGACCTTATGCTGAGTTTTTGGTGAAGATGAGCAAAAATTTATGCCCATTGGTTTCATGTACATGATGGTTCAGATTGCTTCCTTTGGTGTAGATGTTATTTTTGATTTTACTTCCTTTTTGGTTGAAGAAATTCACATTGGTTTCGTTGGGCTTGCGAAGGGCAAGGTGGAAATTTTTTTGGTCACTACTCTCTATTAATGCATATGTTTTTGTTCAAAGGAGTGACATATTTTGGTAATGAGATGGAACTAAACAGAGAGGAGAATGGGGAAATACTGCCAGTCCAGTTGTGGAGTGCAGATATGACCTGGGATGCAAGTAATGCTAGTTTTGTTAGATTTGATAGATATTTTGTTGCTAAATTGAGATGCCTCATATTGAGTGACAATCCTAGAATCCCTAGGGTACTAATGAGTCTCATCAGGCCTATGGATAACCCCCATGACTTGAAAGTTTCACATAATTGGAGAGATATCATTCCCTACCCTGTTTCTACTATTTTTAGAATCTATGGTTTCAAGGGGAACCCTCATGTTTTGCCTTACCAAGTTCCTTTGAAGGTGGGAATGGCTGAAGTTTTATGGCAGTTAGGGGGAGTGGAAGAAATTTTTTTGTTGAAAAGGCAATTAGGGTCAATTTTCCCTACCTGCACAGTGGCCCATCAGTTTGTGATTACAAAAGGGGGATGGATCTTTTTGCATAAAATTTTGGAGCAGTATATGATGGTTGTCTCTCATCCCCATTTTTGTGATTCTAAGGGATTTTTCAATCAGATGTTGAGGCATAGAATCAAGTTGGGACCGGTCAAGCATGATTCTTATTATCCAGAGGATATTATAAGGAATGAATTCTCATTGCAAGAGTAGGAAACTTAAAAGGAAAAATGGAGAGTTTGTTCCTGGGTCTTAGAATTCATTCATTGTTTTGATAATAAATATGATCCTTTGGATAATGCTATTATAGAGGCTGACAAAATAAGTAAGCTCATGAATACCTTCCTTGAAATAATGGAGGTCATTAATGAAAAGAAACAATTTTTTATTGATTCATATCCTGATAAGGCCAGAGAGGTCATGAGGAGGTTGGCTTTCACTCCAAATGTGAGAACTGATAAAATAATTGTACAAAAGAGGCTCGGATATACTATAATTCAAAATAAAAGGGTTCCTATAGACAAGGGCAAACAAATAATAGGATCTACTAGTATAGCCCAAGAGGAGAGCCCTAAAGAGCCTATTCCTAAGAGGAAAAAGGTAATGACAGAAGAAAGGCCTCAAGATGAGGAATATTCACCCACCCAGTCCCCTTTGAGGATTGGAGAAGAGCAACTCACTGGTGAACAGGTTGAACAAATGGGATCACAGGGAGATATTTTTATTACTCAAGTAGAATTAGATGAGGGTAACCCTCCAGAACTTCCTCTCCCAAGTTTGGATCTAACAATAGCTGATTATAGAGGCAGGGAGTTGGACCCTGTATTAGAGTAGGCAAGTCATCAATTTTTCACTGATGACAGTTTTGTGAAATCAAGGGCTTTTCAGCAGTTTGCATGGAGGAAAAACATGAACATTTTCGAGGAGAAATGTAAAAAGATGAAAATAGAGCATCCAGAAATGGATGAAACTTCCATGCAAAACCAAATTAAAGAAGAAATGATGAAGGAATTGCAGAATATAAGCCCTGAGGAGGGGAGGAAAATGATAAAGGCATCTAACATTTTATTATTGCCCAATTGGGATATTGTAGATGCATTAATTTTCAATTCTGTTTCAAGTAGATTGGAGTTGCAAGACCCAAATAGAAGAGACTTCCAAGGCACTTCATTCATTGAAGATCAAGCTACATTGGTCAGTTGGCCGTTGAGAAAGGGATCTAGAGCCACACCATCACAATCAGATGAGTCTGGGTTGATGGGAAATATACTTGTAAGAAGGGCTGCTGACACTTCACATGTACAGGCAACATATTGGAATGTGGATTCTTCTAAGTTTGTGTTGGCCACTGCTAAGAAGGAGGAACAGGTTATGTCTAAGTTACAAAATAAATATGAAACACTTCTTGAGGCCTATAATAGATAGGTAAAAAGGAGAATTGAACTTGAAAACAAGGCAATGGGGAAATCCACAAGGCCAAGAATAACATACCCCCGTCCTCCAAAGGAACCTTTTAAATCAACCCCCCTTGTAGAGATACCAGACACACCTCAAAGGCCTGAATATTATACAGCTGAGGAATTTGAAGAAGAGAAGAGCAAACTATGAGCCTTACATGTAGAGTTAAATACACAGTATGAGGATAAGCTTAGAAAGCCTCTAATGTATTTAGTGGACAAAATTGAGTGGCCCTTATTCTTTGATCAGTTGGTAAAAGTAATAGATATATGGGAGGAATTGAAAACTCATGATGATACCCTGAAGCGTATTGTTAATAAATGGGGAAGAAGGGAAAAGAAAATCACCCTTCTATATTATTCAGTTATAAAGTCTTCCCATGACCATGTTGAAAAATTGTATGATATTGCTAATGACCTATCAGATTTTGATAACAGGAGAGTTGCTCTGTAACTGAAAATTATTTCTTATTTGAATACGTACAAGAATAAAAAAATTGATCTATTTCCTTGTGCCTTGGATAGAAAGAAGAAATTGAAAAATAAGGAAGAGTGGAGTAAAGAATTGGATGACCTTTTCTGCACAAGGATAAATAAAGTTATTAATGAAAAGGGGCATGTCTGGTGGGCCACCACGATAGAGGAATTGGTTAAGGTTCAATTATTTTTTGATTCTTTGAAGCAAGAATTTGTTGGTTTTGAAAAGAAAGCTGGTTATATTTTAAAAAAGCAAAATGATATCCTACAGTTCAGCTAGCCGGATGATATACAATTTGACACTTGGATGGCAGATCTTCTGTTGGACAAGCAGTTAGAGGAGGACAGTTCAAATGATGATGAGAAACTAGAAGGCAAGGTGTAGGTTATTGACACCTCTACACCAGAACTGAAAATAGAAGAAGGGGAAAAGGTAATAATGCCTGCTCAGGGTGAAAGTAGTGAGAACCCGCAGGAGAAAACCAATTTGGAGGTATCGCAAGATCATCCTTCTTTGACCAGCTTGGTAGCCACATATTTTGAGGAGCCGAAATAATGAGAGACAAATCAGAAGTTGATGATTCACAACAAAAATTGGAACGGGCCTACCTGAAGGAATATTTGATACGCCTAGCATTCTGTTGTGATTTTTTTGTCTTTTGTATGATGCTTTGTTCCTTGGACACTTGTTAGATCACAATTGCCCTTTGCTTGTTGCAACTCATGCTATATAAATGAGTTTTCAAGGCATTGTGATGGTCTGAGACTTGTGCAATTTTTTGTTTCTTTCAAGAAGAGTACATATTCAGTCGGTCCAATAGTATGCAGAGGTTTTGAGTTTGCTTCCATTGTACTTTCTAATAAGCAAATTGAAATGACAGAAATGGCAATCTATTATGGGCATTCAATTGATTTTCTATTGGTTATTGTATTAGTCATATGAAAAGGATAATACAAAGGGGTATTTACACTATATCTGTGGATCATCAATTTCTGTCTCTAGTTTATGGGTTTGTTTACTTTGAAGTCATTTAAATAAGGTTTATTTGGCTGAATGCAGTCTGAATGGGTTGTATGCTGGTTTTATTGTTGCTTTTAATTCAAGCAATTATATAAATGCTTCAGTAAATTAGTAGGGTTATGAGTTCATAAAAGGGATATTGCATAAGAATGGAGATGGGTGATTGCAATTGATTATTTCTTATACAAGTTATTTGAATTAGATCTCCCGCCAATAGTCAATTTCTTGCCCAATGGATAAGGCACTGGTCCTATAAATCAAAAGTAAACAAGGATGAATTCTGCTGCTGCATATCAAATCATCTTACAAAATCAAAATTATTTTCAATCCTATTCAAGAATTATAAATGATGGTCTCAACTCATTTATATCTAATTCCTGAGTCTTAGGTAGCTGCTATTTTCAAGAATATTTGTAAATTTTAGGAGAATTATGACCAGATCTGTTGATAAGGGATGTGTATAAGTTTAAGAGCATTGAAGAATTGAAGTGAGCTGTGTATGTATGTGAGGGTAACAAAGGAGAATCATAATGAAACTAAGATAATTTCATTTTTGAATTCTACTGCACCGTGCACTTGTACAGATCCTTTCTTGTTCCTCTTTGTGCCCACCACTTAGCCCACATTATTGAGTGTCCTATACAAGAAAGTCTTATAGCAAGCAATTTACCCAAGATTCTTGGAGTTGTTCCACTATAAGATATGATGAAATCATGAACTAATTGCCTATTATTTAAGAAAATGAGAAACACTATAAGACACTTTGTAGTGCTGCAATAATAGCCAAATCACCAAAGTAGGCATGCTTTTTGGATCATATTCTCTCTCAGACACATATGTAACATGCATTTTGGTTGCAGGTGATTTCTAGGAGCTTGGGGTTTACTATACATTCCAACACCTTCGACTAAAATTTTTGAACAAGTCAAAAGTTGTTCCACTATAATGATTACTAATAAACTTTATCATTGTTCAAGTCAAAAGTTTATCATTAGCAAAAATGGTAGATAATTTTTTTCATGGTCTCAAGGAAAACAAAGACAGCTTGACAATAGCAAGAAACAACACAGATGACTTAGAAATAGTCTATCATAATGAAAGACATATTTTTCCCACCATAACACTAGCAGTGCTCTACTGTCTCATTTTTGGTAACAGAGACACCCCCCAAACATGAAGGATTCACCCCCCAAACATCTTCAAACATGAAATGATCCACTGTCTATTAGACTGGTGTCTAATCCAGGCTAAACCTCCATCAACAATTACCATCCAACACTGCACTTGCACCAAGTTTTCCCACTCTCCTGCATTTGGTTAATATAGTACAAATAAATTATCACAACCTCATTGTCTCCCACCAATAACAGTGACTACAGGTGGTAGGAGAGAATCTACAGTGGAAACTTTAGAATAAGTACAGTTGACTGTGCCTAACCAGTCACTGGTTTGCATGCACTAGTATATTATTCCTTACTCAACCCGCAATGAAAATTAAAAGAATGCATGGACAAGATAACAAAAATAATAAAATTTTCTCACATTAAATATTAGTCAAAATGCATTTGATACATCATAGGAACTCATTGTTCCATGGGACAGAGATTGAATTGCAGAGAACAGGATTATTTTATTGATTATAATTTTTTCACAATGCCTTGTCTCACCACCCCAAATCTACTTCTCCCCCAAACACTCTACAAATCCATTCTAAATAACCAAAAAATAGTAAACAACCACTGTTGTCTAACTATCTGACTGTTACCAGTTAGTTATAAACTGAAATTTGTTGTCTAGTTGACACAAAGTGTCAACTTTGACAACTTACAATCATATATTCCTTTAATATATTTCACTAACCTTTTCAAAGGTTTTATAACTTCACTAACCCTTCCAAAGACACCTAAAACCCTTACGAGTTTTACTAGGCCTAAAGATACCTAAAACCCTTACAAGCTTTTCTTTGCATTTTTTCTACATTTGATACTTTTCTTATAGGTGGACATGTCTATCACAAACATCCAACATGTCTGTCCTTAGACTTCATGGCAAAAACCCTACAAACAACACAAAAAAAAAAAGGACATGAACCACCCAAACATCTCTAATAGCTTGTGGATATCCCAAAGATGCATAAGTGCATGACTTGTGAAAACCAAAAAGATAAGACTAACTTGTATAACAAGTGAATAACCAAAATGATTTTATATCTGTGTTATGTTTGACAATGACAATGATATTTGGATTGAAGTATGAGGAAATTTGTATCAATCAATTCATTAAATATCATTTGAATACAAAGAAGATTTTAAGAGATTCAAGAGCATAATTATAAGCCAAATTTGTGGAAGACCTAAATCAGACCTAAGTGAATAGACATGTGAAGGCTTATTTTGAATATGATGAGAATATCTAAGGCAGAATTTTTATGAAGGTATATTCCAAGTTTAGAGCATTTATTGAAAAACAATATTTCAAATCTTGGTGGATTATTCATAAGTACAAGGCAGATTTGTTGAAGACCTCAAAGGAGATCTAAGGTAAATCTACCTACATTATAAACACTTTGCATTTCAAAGGTCAGTTCCTTCTGCATTGCAGGATTTGAGGTTGGTGTCTCTTGCTAATTGAGTCTATACATTTGTTTGAAGTTATATACATACATACATATATGTGTGTGTGTGTACATATACACACAATTCACCTACAAGGATTTCCATGCTAAATAGTATATGCATCTTGTCTTCTTTTGTTAGACATCAACTATGTGAATGCTTTCTACATTGCTTTTAGTTGACTAAATATATATAATAAAATATGCAGGTTTCTATGCCAAACTAACTCCAATGTGGAAAAATATCTAATAATTGGGATTTAAACTAAGCAAGAACTATATGTTCAAGGAACCAAAAGATGACTGCAATGAGACTATTACAAGCGAAAAAACTTCAGTCTTGTTAAAGAGAATTGGGATGTGTGTTTGAAGACTTAACAAATTTGAGCTTCACTTGGTTTCAAGAATACTATAATATTCTCTACTTAACAAGGCCAACCACGTGAAGGTGGAAGCTCATCTGGCCTCACCCCCCTCCCCCTAACATCAATCTAAAGTACCCATTATCATCTAATTACATACTTCATTCATTCATTCATCCATTTATGAACTATAACATTCGATTAATACAATCACATAACATTCATTAATATGATATAAAAATCATTAATACATAATACTAATCAAAACTTCATTAACACATAACAATATTCATTAACATAAAATAAAAATTTGTATTAATATGCATCATTTATACATAATTACTTAAAACAAAGTTCTTTCATTATCCAACAAGGTTTATCAAAGAAGATTTTTAAAACATCATTTCTTTTTTTTGTTTTTCTGAGCTCTCTTAAGAAAAGTGCTCATAGGGACATCCATATCTGCTTCATTCTCCTCCTCTTCTGGCATGTGTAATGTTAAATTACGATGGCTCCTTCTCTTTGGAGGAGTAGGAGGTTGCTGCACTAAAGGGGGCTCTGTTGCAAGAACAAGTGAATGTGATAAATTGGCATACTCTTTTTCTTTTTCTAACTGTTACAAGTTTGTAATTAAGTACGAGTACAACATAAAATGCATTTTTCTTACCTGATAATGCCACATCATGTACATTAACATTTTGATCTGCCATCGCGTCAACATGTTGAACACTTGGAACATGGTCCAGTCCTTCAGCATGATGTTCAACATGCTCTGAAATATTCAAAAAAAAGATACACGTCAAATTCCAATTGAAGATGTTAAATTGTATTCATAATTGCATAATTAATTTCTAATAGAAAATTAATACCCCCACCACTATAATGCACATCATGGCCTTCGTCAGGAGCAGGTTCTGTGGTAGGATATGAAGGTTGCAGTAAAATGTTATGCACATTGTTATGTAGTCAATTTACGTTTAAAACTAATACCAAAAAAGAATCTTCTCAACTATTTAATTTCATTTACTTTTCATCTGACTAATTTACCTGTGAGATATCATTTGGTGCACTGGATTCTTGGGCAAGGCTTACAAATTCTTCACGTAGGTGTGCAACCACAACTTTATAGCCTTCCTTCAAGAAAATTTTTCTATCTTCATCTGTGACCTCTACATTGAAATCTGTGCCCTATGGTTTTTGCTTGATAACGTCAGTTTTCCATGTATGGTTTCATTAAACAAAACTGTTTGCAACATTATATTAAAAAATAAATAAAAAATTCATTTCTCTACTTACAAGTCAAGGTTGCAGATTCATATAGCCACCAAAGCCAAGTTTGTGTTGGCCAACCTTTTCTATTATCGCTTTTGTAGCCACGAATGTGTCTTGCAATCTATGAACAATTTCAAACATATTAGATTATATATTTACAAATATCAATAATTATTGCATGATTACAATGTACTTAATACTATAATGACATACCTCTTTTTGCCCTATGCTGCTTCATTATCTCTATCTTTACATATCCTTTTCTCCTTTGCATCTTCTATTATTTCATTCCACTCCATTGGTGGAATCATAGGAGGACGGTCGTACTTTGGGTTATCCTTAAGACCCCTTCTATATTGATCCCTCACAGTCTTTATATGCTTTGTTGCTCTTTTCAAAAGTAGGCCAGTGTCAAAAATGTTTTTTCCAAATTTCTCCTCAATGGATGCAATTAGCTGATTTTTTAATTCCCCAGCTTGTAAATTCCACCTTTTTAAAAACAAATAGATTGTTAGATCAATAACTTTAATATATTACAATAAATAGAAGAAAATAAAAATTATGTAGCAATGATATGAAACTACGTACCTTTTACGTATGGTGGGTCCAAATAGTCTCAATGTCATATGAAAAAGATGTTCAAAGAAAGCATTATTACCTACAAAAACATAAAGGATTTATCAGTCCAAAATGAGTAATGTAAAAGTAAACTAAATTTACACTTTAAAAAATATCAATTTTAAAGCACCTGGAAGCTTTCGTTCTCTTCATGGAAACATAGTTTTCTTATTCAGCAACAATGTCCCTTCATACAAACCAGTACTAATCACACTAACTGCTCCAAGAAATGGATCAGCTTCAGTAGTACTGCTCTCTGTTGCTCTATCAACTGAAACATCATAACAATTAAATGACAATTTTAGTACTACTCTCTATTGGTCTACCTCCCTGCCTATGTCCATGTCTCTCTATGTGTGGCTATATATATATATATATATATATGTATGTATGTATGTATGTATGTATGTATGTATGTATGTATGTATGTATGTATGTATGTATGTATGTATGTATGTATGTATGTATGTATGTATGCGTGGTGTGTGTATGCATGTGTTTGTGTGTATGCAAGCTTCTGTAGACATCATTTAAGCACTAATGTGCTACTTCGTTGTTCATCAACTTGTAGAAAGACATTACAAAATATAGCACATTACAAAATATAGCAAAACAAGGTTTTACCAATTCTACTGGGTATAGACGATAATGTTTGCATGGTCCTTGTTGCCAACAATGCAGCAGACAATGGTGGACCACCAACCGAAGGAGGAGTCTGCACTTCATCATGAGCTGAAGAATAGAATATTGTTAGCAAAGAAATTTGCAATGGATAAAGATCAAATGGGATACTAGCGAGAAACGTTCACAAAAAAAAAAGGTAAGTGTTATAATGTTGATCAAAACAAACAAAGTGTTACTTACACAAAGGTACTGTGAAACAACTCTGACCATGTTCAGCACGTGATGTCGCAACTGGCACATATTTCTATACAAGAATACATAAAATCAGAGATCATGATCCATAAGATACTATAAAATATTAATATCTATTGAACTTCTATTACTGCTTTAGTCAAATTATTGCTTACTTTCAAAGATTGGATTCTACGGTCCAATTCTATTCTCAGTGCCTCTTTCTCCTCACTTCTGTCACCCTTGATGATAATTTGAACAAGCTCATCAGTGTATCTTTGTGTAATTTGTTGGGTGATGAATACAGGGTCAGTACTAAGGCTAATGTCATGTAGATATGACGCCCATATTTTAGATTGCATTTGATCAGCGATCATTGTAGCTTTTTCCTATCAGTTGTGACATCAAATATTCGTATACTTTCATCAAAATAACTCCAAAGCCATAAAGAAAAGAACATAATAATAGGACATTTGTTTCTATATTAACATTAAAATTTACAATAATTAATGTTTACCTCTACTGAAGGTGTTTGACATGGTGCATCCATATCGCCCTGTGAAAAAAATTAGTAAGTCTTAGAAATCAGCAGCGAAATTAAAGTAAGACTTACCAAAAAAAATATTAATAATAAAGTAGATTGTATATGTAAATCATTTGTCTTAAGTTAAAAATTTAGCATAACTAATGTTTATATCTAAAACAATATTTGGCATGTTCTACTTAATGTTTATATGTGCACATATAGTTTGGAAAGAAATATTTGGTCATACAAGACCCCATCATAGTTGACATTGATCGTACCTGAAGATTTCATTGATCATCATGATCGTCATCCATGTCATCATCATCATCATCATCATCACCATCATTGTACTCGTCACTTTGATCATCGTCGTCACCACCACCATCTTCATCACCATCATCATCCTCTTGATCACTATCATCATCATGACCATCATCGCCATGATCATCACCATCTTCATCACCATGATCATGATCATCATCATTATCACCATTATTGTTAGCATGACCAAAATCATCACCATCTTCTTCTTCTTCATCACTAGGTAACTGTTGTTCCTGATAATCATTTACTTCCTCTTGTGCTTCTTCAATATC
The DNA here is from genome assembly GCA_028749045.1 of Cupressus sempervirens. NCBI lineage: Eukaryota > Viridiplantae > Streptophyta > Pinopsida > Cupressales > Cupressaceae > Cupressus > Cupressus sempervirens. Next base: position 35,750,642 of record CM053792.1, read on the forward strand.
TTCTTCTTTGATCACATTATACTTTACCGGCCTTCCTCTTGGGTCATGTCTAACAACAAATGACCAACCTGGTTTGTCTGGAACACCAAAGTAAAACACTTGCTCGCATTGACTTGGAAGAACATAGGGCTCATCTCCGACTGACTCAAATGACCTTGTATTAATCATAGTAAATCCACTGTCGTGTTCTATAATAGTCCTATCAGGATCATTTCAATTCAGTCGTAACCTAAACCATTTGATGAAAAATAGAACTATTTTGAATGAATTAAAGTCGCACTCAAGTATATCATCCAAAATGCCATAGTATCGATTTTCAAATTGTTGAGGATGTATGTCAGTTCTAGATGAAATATTGGTGACCGCGAAGACAACACTTATCCCAAAATCACACGTTTTCTTCATTTCATCTAACTTTTTTGTGCAAAATTTATAGCCATGGTAGTACATAGCTTTGTGCTATTTGACTTGCAATTATTCAAACATGTCAAGAATCTTCTCATTGATCTGTGAGTTGATATTAAACTTATGTCTCATGATTAGTAATCTTATGCATACCTTTGTATCTCTTAAGCCATATATTAGATCAAGTACCATTGATGTAACATTGAGATCTCCATTATGATGAGCTTCTTTAACCAATGATGCAACACCATCCCATGTTAATGAGTGACCATTTTCTTGAGAGTGTTCAATCCACACTGTCATCCAATCAAGATTGTTTGCAATATACAAGTGTAGTGCATCCCACTCACGACCAACTATAAAGAAGACAATTACACCAGTTAGAAACAACTTATATATATTGATGATGGATAAAAATAACTTATAATTTCCTCTCACCCTCCTCAATCTACCTTTTCTCGTCAGGTACTCCCCTTTGAATTTTTCATTACAGTTGGGATCCCAAATGCGATCTAGATGGATACCTGCTACAAACTTCGGAAGATATTCACTGATATACACCATGGTTTGGTATATCATATATCCCTCTACAATAGAACCCTTAGGACATGCTCTTTGTCGAACCAAGCCCTTCATAAATTTCAAATGCCTCTCAACCATCCACATTGATCTAGCTTGTACAGGTTCACACAATTCAATCTCCTCAACTTGATGTATGAGGTAGTGTTCTTGAGCATTGAAAAACGTTGGAGGTAAACCCTTTTGCATTTCACACATAGGCTGTGGAATTTTTCTCTTCCAATATTTTATATCTTTTTTATCAATTTCTTTAGATGATAACCACCTAAATGAGATTCAACATGCAAAAACACATAGAGGAGATTTCAAATAAAATTATACAATAGATTTCAGATAAAAAGCTACAAATCTAAGAAAAAACACTCTTCTAACGTCATGTATTTTCCAAGATCATATATAACTTGTTTAATATTGTTGTCAAACTTTTGTGGAAGGGATAGACATAGGACAAACTGCAATCATTAAAAAATGATCATTTCAATATATTATTAAATAATGCAACTGGTACTACATTCAATCTTACAAATATACTGTAAATAGAAAACATGACTTACCTTGAGGAAGGTATGCCAATCATGTGTCTTCAACCCTGGCCCAAAATCACCTTTCTTTGATAGAAGAGTGCTTATATTTGCAACAAATCCTGTTGGAATTTTTTTTTTTAAAATTTTTATTACTTCTTTTAATGCATCACTTTGTTGCTCTGTTAATAACCAAGGAAGGGCACTTGTATTTATGCGATCTCCATTCCTATTTGATTCAATGAAAACTTTTAGTGCATGATTAGATTCATGAATGTCAGTCCAAATTTTAGCAATTTGTTCTCTATCACGCCTTCCATCCAACATTTTCCATAGTGTCTCTGTTACATTCTTTCCAATATGCATAGCATCAAACAAATGCGCGATTGGGAGATCCTTGTAGTATGGTAACCTGCTAAATTGAGTAGGATAACTTTTCATTCCTCTAGGAAGTTGGTCATTGATGCCTTGACAACCTTCATGAGCATCAGTTACAACATTAGTAAATATAAGACAATATCGAAATACAAATTGTAAACTTTAGATGACAAATTGGACATTACCTCGACGATGTAGTCGATCGTATTCCAACTTCCATAAATGAGGTGTCATTCTTCATGACCTTGATGATGTCTCTTCTTTCCCATTGAAAAGATGTTTTTAATTAATTCGACACCTATGATTATTGTGGAGAAAGTGTCTAAACTCATCAAACACCTGCTTTCCTAAACTTCTCGAATGATGACATTTCATCTTCAGACCACAAACTGGACATGCAAATTTTCTCTTTATTTGAAGACCTAAAAGATCATGTATAATTGGATCATGTACAATTATCATGCGCAACTTAAGCATTTGATAGTCATATGTAAGCATTATAACAGACCAAAAATATGTGATCTTAACAATATAACATACCGCAAAAATGAGTTAGCCCAAGGGCATCATGTATTGTCCATACAAGCATTGCATGGAATTGAAATTGTCGATGTCCTATCAGTCTAGAGATGTCATACATAGTAATGCCATTCCATAACTTCAACAACTCGTCAATGAGGGGCTCAATATACATGTTCATATCTTTAACTTGGTATTTACCTATCAATTGAATGAACATAAACATTACGTAATTATTATAACCATTTTCATGCACTATTTATAAATTAATTTAGATAACTATAAAAAAAAAATACCTGGCACAATCATTGACAACATTATGTGCTCCCTCTTTATGGACATTCAAGGAGGAATGTTATTGTTAATAACAAAAATAGGCCATACTGAGTAAATAGATCTCATATCTCCATATGGATTGACACCATCCACCACCTATGAAAGTTTCAGATTACAAGGTTCTTCTTTAAAGTGTGACCATGTTTCTTCTATCTCTTTAAATGCAGAACCATTGGCAGGCATTCGCATAATGTCATCCTGACTTCTATTGTGTGCATGGTAATCCATAAATTGTGCCAAGCTAGCGCACCTAAATAACCGTTCCAAATGTGGAATAATGGGAATGTACCGAAGAACCTTGTGAGGCACTTTTTTTGTTATTTGATCTGACTAATATCTACGAACATGGCAATCAGGACATTCTATTGCAAATTCATGTTGTTTATGATATAGAATGTGATAATTGGGACATGCATGTATTGTCTGATACTTCATTCCAATCTGATCCATAATGTTAGATAATTCTCGGTATGAACGAGGCAAAATGTTTGATGGTGGTAACAAAAACTCACTAATCAACCTAGAACAAAAAATATGCATTGTTAATATAATGAATAGTAATTGTATGCTAACCTTGAAGATGACAAAAATGAGATACCTTAGCATACGTGACATTGCTACATTGGATATGCTATTCATAACCTTTAAGTTCACTAACAAACTATAGCCGATAGTAGAGTTGTTTGGGAGCCTGGGTATAAGGGCTCGTGTGCCTTCTCAAGTAAAGGTGTATCAAGACCATCTTCATCATTATTATCAGATTCACTAGTACCATCATTGTGAGCCTCTTGATCACTTGCCCCAATACCATCTTCTTCAATCATGTCCTCTGGCACATTATCATCTTCTTCCATGGGAGCGTTATCCTCAACTTGGATATTAACACCTCCATGTTCCTCTAGTAGGAAATCCACATTCAGCAATGGACGAAAATCATGGCCCCCTTCAACATGACCATATTGCCTACAATGACTCTGGGCTATTGTGATTAGAATTCTTCGATTCTTTAAACCCTTACACTTTTTGCAAGGACAATAACATTTATCAAGTTTTCTTCAGAATTGAGCCCACAATGCAGCCATTGTCTCATTATTTTCTTCTAGATTCATATTGTCAGGTGTGGTCTTTCTTCACAGGAAAATATACCTAAAAATAAATTGCACATGTTGTGATTAATGTTTATATCTACACATATGGTTTTTGTTAATTAATATTTTCAAATGTAACTAAAATTATTACAAACATATCAAAAAGGACCTTCACAGGGTCTTATTACATCAACTATTCTAACATGGTCATGTTGGTTATCTTGAGACCTTAATGTCTTCTCATGCCTTCAACCTTGACCTTGATGCTCCTGCATCATTCTCCCAAGGATCAAGGAAAGTTGGATCATCATGGAATTGAGTAGGCAGACCTTCTAGGAAGTTGCAATACTTTAACCTTGTAAGTGTCACGTCAATGCAATGGGTACTAAACAAACAATTTAAGTTGATGAGAAATGGTTGTTATGAATTCAAATTATAAGCATCACCTCAATGCATTGGGTATTAAACAAACAATTCAAGCTGATGAGTATGGGTTTTTATGAACCACAACTCATGAAATATGCATTAAGTCCATACCTGCTGTTTACAATGAGTATGGGTTTTTTTTCTAAGAACATACCTATTGTTTACAGTCAGTAAGTTTCTATATCCTCTAACAAATTTGAAGCAATGAGCCAAAGTCACACGGTTGAAGATGATCATTGTCCCCTCAAAGCGCCATCATTTGATAAATTGTTGCATTAAAATATGATCTAGAAAGGGTCTTTCCACATAGTATGTTGGCACTATTTGGCAATCATCGATCATGTGGTTATTGCAAAGAGGCTAAGGACCAAACATGGAATCATGGAGATAGTGCACGGATGTACAAGAAAAATTTGTTGCTCTTTAATCTTTCTTTGTGCTTGTCAATTAAAACATTATTTTTAAACTTGATCTTAATACTTTTTATAATCAATGGCTTTCTTTCCAACGTCTATCTCTCGACTCAACACATTTTTTCATTTTTCTTTCCTTCTTGCTTCATCATAAATACTTGGTTCACAAGCACTTATGGTGTTCTTCTTGCTAAGATTATGAAGTGGACAATGACTTTCAATCTAGATAATCAAATGTTTGGCTCAACTTTTTTGGGTAAGTGTGATGATATGTAGTGCACTATAAATTTTATCTTCAACGAAAGGATTAGCACCTCTAATTTTCAAATGGCGATCAACCAGAACTAGCTGACAATCTGACCTAAAAAATACATTTTATGCCAAATTTCAATCACAGTTAAAGACATTTAGCTACTGGAAAATGGCAAGATTATGTCTTATTTTAGATATGCAATAAAATGGGCAAGAAATGTGGAAGAACGTTAAGTTTTTGTCCACCAAAACATGAGTAAAATTTTATAAACTGAATGTATTTTTAAAAATAATGTCAGTTCCCTTCAAAAGAAATATTTTGCATGCAACTTACTTGCTGAAGATATTTCAAGTTCAGCAACTATTTAATCACAGGATCCACAATAGTTGGAAGCTTTGACCTGTCTGTCAGCTGTGGCTTGGTCTGCAACAACAAAAAATTCTTAGTATATGCATCTCAACATTTAAAAAATACATCAAGCGATTCAGGTCAATTACAGTCTGTAAATTAACTGGCATTTGTTTCTTCTTTAACATATTTGAAAATCAAGTACAATTAATAGGAATACAAGAGAAAAACTTGGAATTCTACTAATGTCATCAATGTTAATCTTGGGTACTAGTACAAAGCCAGTAAGAAATCTGCAGTTGTACCAACCAAGATATTTACAAGACTTGATCACAAAAGGTTCATTTAGCACAAAACAACTTCAAAAATATTGTATATATACACTCTTTGACGCTGTCAAAAGGAACAATTATTTTAATGATGTTTTACGTAAGAATTGCTAGAGGAAATGATAAGCATGAAATATATTCAAGTTTTGACACTAAAGAATTGAAACATCCACACTCAGGAATTGCCTGGAGTATTTAAAGAGTGTGTATCCCACAAATGAAATTGGTATAAATGTTACAACCACCAAATTTGGAGGGCATGAAAATTCAGTCATCACTATCCTATGTAGTACACTTAATTTCATATGTTGGAATCATTTTGTGACTTGTACACATGATCTAGTCTAATAGTTTTTAATGTCATCTTCATCACAATTTTTCTATGATAGTCTAATAGTTGCAGGTGGCATCTTCGTCACAATTTTTCCATGATAGTTTTGTTGGTCTGAATTTTTGCATAATCGAATTCCTTTTTCCAAGGTATAGAAGAATTCAGATTGGGATCCACCTATGGTGAATAGGGTTTCTAGCCAAGTCATATTTTGTAGGTCTTTGAAGCAAATTTTTGTCGAAACCTTAGGTCTTGTTTTCTTATAAATTTTTCGGGCGCGAAACTAAAAATATGCGAAGATTCCCATCCTTTTCAAACTTTCTATGCCCTAAGTCACATCTTTTCTTTTGTGTTTCTGACCACCTGATCCCTAAAAGATCTACGGCAATCGCTATCTCGTTATGAAAAGATACAAGTATTTTACCCTTTGTGACATAGCGACCATCGCTAAGTTGAAAAGCGGTACTGTCAAGTAAAAATACGGTGACCGAAGATTGTATTGTTTCAGAGATATTTCATCACGTTGACAACAGACATGTCAAAACTTGAAAAGGAATTACAACATTGAGGTACAAAAGGTGTCAACAAAAATCTTAGCTTTTTTGATTAGTCGCTTTGTCGCTATCAAAGAAATTGGGCACTTCATCATTAGCGACATGATGACTTCACCAAAAATAATGGCCGGCAGTCACTTTTAAATTTTTCGATGATCGTAATTTTTTTTCAGGGTGCGTGGTGCACATGCTATTTTATTATGTTTCAGATGCATTAATGAGGGTAGTTATGACTTCACTCGCCTTTATCTTTTTGACCCTAAATTTTGATGAGTCACCAAAAATTGGTATGTCATTATCAAAGAATTGGTGTCTCTTGCCGTTAGCAACATAGTGCCCAGACGGAAAGTAGTACTGCGGCAACTTTTCAGAGTAAGTGGGTCTCAGAAAGTACTCCATTAGATATCAATTATAAAGCTTTGAAACACGTTGGCATCTAATGGGCTACACGTATACGTCGAGAAAAGCAAAGACACCGGGATTCTCTATGACGCTATCAGGAACTTGTTCTTCTCGCCATTAGCGACATAGCGCCCGATTGAAAAATAAACAAATATGGGCCCCAAGCAGCAGGTAATATAGCTAGGATTTCATCATGTCATCAATGATTGGACCCATGCCCTGTTCACAAAATATTTGAAAGACTGATCGTCAGATCTATCTTAGATCCATGATCGTCTCTATCTTGCTATGGCGAGTTGCATGAAGGTTACGAATAGTGACATGGCGACAAAGGGCCCACCATATTTCTTTTGAGCAATGCATCAAATGTCATCCGCATGATCAAATCAGGATCAATGATGGGCGCTATCTCACTATGGCAAGGTGCTCACTCTTTATGTATAGCGAGATAGCGCCTAAGTAACATGTGTCCTTAGAGTTCTGTGGGTCCAGTTCAGAGGGGCCAACAATGAAGGAAAGGTACACGTGAAAAATTTTCATTGGGTTGACTACCAGCTTGTCAAGAGGAACATAAGTCATCTTTGCTTACATCCCTGGATCGTAGGATTTTTTGTAAATCCACAGTGTAAATTTGAATATAGAAGGTGATGTCACCTTGTGCATTTATGAGAGATGAAAGCTTCACGTGTGAAGAAAAATAGAGTATAACACATAAGATTTTCTTAATTCCACCATACTCGAACAAAGATTTAGAGCATTTCTAAGCATAAATAGTTGTTGAGAAGACCGTGTTGGATTCGGTAAGATTGTGAAGCAGTTTGTTCACAGAAATATTGCAGTAACACTGAGAAGAACTAGAGAAAAATTCAAAGTAAGTACTTGCATTATAATCCTCCTGTTGTTTCAATTCCTTCGAGAGTTAATTAAAATGGCTCCAAAACATAAAGCATTTTCTAGTCAAGAGAACTATTTGGATAGGAATGTCCACGATGATTTGCTTGAACTGCTCCCTTCTTCCACTATTGAAACTGTAGAAGTTAAGAGGCTAACTTCATTAAACCCTAGGCTAAAAATAGTAGATGGGCTGTATGACAAAGGAAACTGGGTTAAGGATGCAACAACTTCATGGACTGGTCTTGTTTTATTCAAAAAATGGTTTTCAGAGAGGAACCTTTTTGCCTCTCATGCCAACATCTAGAATTTTGGTCTAGGAAAAATGGTGGTTCCCAATGTTTTCATGGATTATGATCTTTTGGAAGCTGTAGCTAAGAATTACAACCAAACCCTTAGGGTAGTGAGGAGAACTGATGGTGAAATCTTGATTACAATCAGCGCAGAGGAGATTAGGGAAGTTTTCAGTTTAGGGTCTGTCACTGATTATCATGTGCCCATTGATTTGAAAGGGTTAGAAAATTAGTATATGTCTAAGAGAGATGCAGTTAGGCAAGGAGCGTTGAGCACACACATAGGTAGAATTGGAACACTGCCAGCAATAACAACATCCTCCAGGGAGCCTTTCAAAAGGGCATACTTCAATTCTAGGGCTATAGAAATATATAGGTCCTTGTGTAAAGTTTTTGGGAGAGATGAAGAAGAGTTCATGCCTGTGGATTTTATGTATATGATTACTCAGATTTCCTCTTTTGGTGTCGATATAATTTTTCATTTTGCTTCTTACTTAGCTGAGGAGATTCACATTGGACTGATTGGAATTGCTAAGGGCAAGGTGGAAAAAACTTTTGGCCATTATTCTCTATTAATGCACATGTCTTATTCAAGGGAGTAACATATTTTAGTAAAGAAATGGAATTAGATAGAGAAGAGAGTGGGGAAGTATTACCAATTCAATTGTGGAGTGCAGATATGACTTGGGATGCAGAGAATGCAAGTTTTGTCAAGTTTGATAGGTATTTCACTTCAAAGCTGAGATGCCTCCTATTAAGGGACAATCCCAGAATCCCCAAAGCATTGATGACTCTCATTAGGCCTATGGACAACCCAAGTGGTTTGAAAGTTTCACATAATTGGGGAGATGTCATTCCATATTCTGTTTCTACTATATTTAGAATATATGGTTTAAAGGAAGCCCTCACGTACTACCCTACCAAGTGCCTTTGAAGTTAGGAGTTGCTGAGATATTGTGGCAGCTGGGAGGAGTGGAGGAAGCCCTTCTATTGAAAAGACAAAAGGGGTCATTTTTTCCTACTTGCACAGTGGCTCATCATTTTGTAATCATAAAAGGAGGTTGGCTTTCTCTACACAAGATTTTGAATCCTTATAAGATGGCCACTTCCCATCCTCATTTTTGTGATTCTGAAGGATTTTATCATTTGGCTCTGAGGCAGAGAATTAAGCTTGGTAAAATTGAGCATGAATTTTATTTTCTTGAAGACTTAATAAGGAATGAGTACTCCTTGCAGGAGCAAGAGACTAGGAAAGAAAAGTGGAAAGTCTTTTCTAAAATTTTGGATTTCATTCATTGTTTTGATCCAGATTATAGTCCTTTGGACGATGCAGTTACAAATGTAGATAAGATGAGAAAACTTATGAATAATTTTTCTGAAATAATAGAGGTAATGAATGAAAAGAAGCAATTCTTTATTAGGTTCTACCCGGATAAGGCCAGGGAAGTAATGGGAAGATTGGGTTTTACTCCCAATATAAGGGCAAGTCAATTAACTATCCAAAAAAGGCCAGGATATACTATTGTTCAAACTAAAAAGAATACAGTGGACAAAGGAAAACAAATAATTGAGTCCACTAGTAGGGTTTTGGAAGAGAGGCCTACTGAGCTCCCCCCTAAGAGGAGGAAAATAATAAGAGATGAGGATTCTCATGTTGAGGAGTATTCACCTTCACAGACCCCTTTGAGAACCGGGAAGGAGCAACTCACTATTGAGAAAATTGAACAAATTGGATCACAAGGGGGAGTTTTTGTCACTCAAGCAGAGATCGATGAAGGGAACCCCCAGGAACCTCCTGTGCCAAGCCTCAAGCTAACTGTAGCTGATTTTAAGGGAAGGAAATTGGACCCTATTTTGAAACAAGCCAGCCAGCAATTTTTGTCAAATGACAGTTTTGTAAGGTCTAGGGCTTTCCATCAATTTGCTTGGAGGGCAAACATCCACAATTTTTAGGAAAGATGTAAGAACATGAAAACAGAGCATCCATAAGTGGATGAAGCCTCCATCCAAAACCAAATAAAGAAGCAAATGATGCAAGAATTTTAGAACATTACCCCTGAGGAGGGAAGGCAAATGGTAAAAAATTCTAACATACTATTGTTGCCTAATTGGGATATTGCAGATGCATTGATTTTCAACTCTGTTTCTAATAGACTATAGTTCCAAGACCCAAATAAAAAGGAATTTGCAGGGACTGCTTTTAGTGATGATCAATTTGCTCTTGTTATGTGGTCATTAAGAAGAGGATCTAGGATTGTATTAGCATAGCCTGATGGTTCAGGATTGACAGGGAATATTATTGTGAGGAGAGTTGTTGATACCTCACACGTATAGGCAGCCCACATGAATGTGGATTATTCTCAGTTTGCCTTGGCTACTACTAAAAGGGAGGAAAAGGAAATGTTTGAATTACAAAGTAAATATGTAGTAGTTGTGGATGCCTACAATAAAGAGGTAAAAAAGAGAGTTGAGCTTGAGAACAAGCTACTGGGACAATCCACCAAGCCTAAAATAACATACCCTCGCCCCCCTGTTGAACCTTTCAAATCTACCCCCCTCATTGAAATACCAAACACACCCCAAGGGCCATAGTATTACACTACTGAGGATTTTGAAGAAGAAAAGAGTAAACTGTGGGCCTTACATGTAGAGCTGGAATCTAAATATGAAGATAAACTAAGAACAACTCTTACATATCTAGGAGACAAGGTTGAATGGCCACTAATCCATGATCAATTGGCCAGGGTGATTAACATCTGGGAGGAGTTAAAAGCAGATGATGAGGCTCTAAAGCCTATTGTGAACAAATGGGTGAGAAGGGAGAAAGCAATAACCTTATTGTGTCTATCTATTATAAATAATTCTCGTGATCAGATTGATAAAACCTTTGACATTGTTTTTGATCTTGCTAATTTTGATAGCAAAAGGATATATTTATAGAAGATAATAATAGGCTACTTAGACAAATATAAGAGCCAAAAATTTAATTTATTTCCTCATGCCCTAGATAAGAAAAATAGTTTGAAAAGCAAAGAGGAATGGGCGAAGGAACTTGATGATTTATTCTATTTAAGAATGAATCAAGTCATAAATGAAACAGGGCATGCACAGTGGGCCACCACAACAGGAGAAATGGTGAAAGCCAAAATATTCTTTGATTCTTTAAAACAAAAATTTGTTGATATTGATAATGAGGCTGATTATATAATAAAGAAACAGAAGGATATTTTGCAATTCAATTGGCCATATGACACATTATTTGACAGGTGGATGGCAGAAATGCCTTCTAGTGAATAGTTTGATGTAGATGAAACTGACAGTGATGAGGTGCAGGGTGAGGAAGTCCAAATCATTGATACCATCACTACTCAAACCCAATCAGAAGAAGAAGACAAGAAAAACCTGTCACTTTCAGTTGCAGAACCGGGACCACAAGATGCCAATACAATTAAAGAAAAGGAAAAGGTAGAAGTTGTCCTTACCATGCAGAATGAAGGTGGTGGAAGCCTGCAGGTGGAGGTTAATGTGCCCTCGTCAGAAGAAGCTTCATCGTTGGCCAATTTAGTAGTTACATATGAAGATGAATCAGATCAATAGCCAACTCAACAACATCAGAACATGTAACAGAAGCTGACCCACCGAAAGGAATGATTTGATTTCGATATCTTTTGTTACCCATAGTTTTGTCATTTTGTGATAGGTGTATGTAGATATTCCTTGTAAAAGATACCTGTCAGTTTCTCTTAGCCTGAAGGTTGTTGCATTTCACACTATATAAGTGAAATTCTAGGGCAAGAGAAAAGGTCCGAATTCTATTTGCTAAGTGATACACTTAGTCTATTTTTGGTCCACCATTTTTGAGCAAAAATTCGTGATGTATTTTCTCTGTCAAATCTTGAGAATACATGAATATAGAATGATATGTGTTTCTTTCTAAAGCTCATTCTGAGTCTATTGTAAATTGTATACAATTTTCAAGGAAAATGAATACAAATTATGAACTATCCCCATATCAGTTGTTTCTGAACTTTGTCTCTTTTTGATTACTTGGTTATCTTGATGTTGTATAAGTAAAGGCTTGTGCAATTGAATGCAGTTCAATTAGGTTGTATATATGTTTATCATGGTTGTTAATTCAATGGATTAAGTAAAAGCTTTGATGAATTTGATAAGGTTGTTGCAGTAGTGGAAAGGATTTTGAATGACAATTTCTGATAAGAATTGCTGATAAAATTTGTTGTAAGGCAACAAATTAGATCTAGAGATTTGTAGTAGACTCTGAACCCCAATGGATTAGGCACTGATCAAATTTAATCCAACTGAAAGAGAAATGTGTCACACATGATTGTCAAAATGCAGAATTATAATCAACTTTACTTTTATTTCCTGTAGATCTTCAAAGTTGGCCTCTACTTGTTTGCATGGAATGTTTTAGCTTTAGTTAGCCATTATTGTTGAGAACATCTGCAGACCTATAGAAGATTTTTGGCCATATCTGTTATATGGGATGTATTTATTAAAGTATCAAGAATTGTACATGTATTGGAGAATTTGAGATGAGAATAAGAATGAAACTAAGATAATTCTCATACAATTTTCCCAGTCTTGTATCATCCCTGGGTATACCCACCCTGGTTTTGCAGAGACAAAAGAGTAGAAAACCACCCTTGGTTTTGTAGAAGTTTGGCCCAAATGGTGTGCACATATAATTGATAATAAGAATTGGCTAGTCTTTAGACTGTGTGAGTATTGTCATCTTGGTATTAAGCATTTTGTTGCTTAGTAGTTTTAAAACACCAACAAGTTTGTTATTCCTCCAAATGGAAAGCCTTGTAGGAAGACCTAATTGCAATGCAACAATTAAATGTAATGTTGAAATATAGGAGAGAGATTCTTTTGGTTGAACTAGTAGATAAATCATCTTCTAACAAAATGACAAAGACTTTCGGTGAAGGATCCAAAGTACATCAATTCAATTATAGTCTAGTAAATTTAGGTGCCATCTTCATCATAAGTTTTTGAAGATAGTCTAGTATTCATAGGTGTCATCTTCATCAAAAAATTTCCATGATAGTCTATTAGTTTGAAGAGTCATCTCCATCACAAGTTTTCCATGGGATACTTGTAGTTAGAGGTGCATTGAAGACCTTTTATCACTACATGAGCTAGTAGTAGATGGTGATTATTCATTATCATCATCATCATCTAACATAGAATCACATGAATATCATGTTTTATAGCCCACATGGCCTAGGTATTGAGGATACAACTCCAAGCACTAAACACACCAAATTTCAAATTATTATCTTTATGTGTTGATGTTTAAGTTGAATGTTCTAGAGTTGAAGAGAGAAACACACTCAATTTTTTTTTCTTTTTGTTCTTTTTTTGAATATGAAACTATTGTCTAAATGATATAATATAATTATGTATTATTAAAACAAAAATACAAGAAAAATATGATACCAACACAACTATATTTATAAAACAAAAAATTTGTCATTATTATTTCTTCTAAGCTTTTACAACTACAGCTTCTGCATATACATTTACTTTCTTTTCTTTCACTACTATAACAAAAAGTATAATAGTTGTTACAATAGACCAACATTCCAAATGATAAATCTGCATCTACACACTTTCAATAAAATGAAACAACAAGTACATTACATTATTTTTGCAACTAGACTCTTTTTAACACTTATCATCAAAATATCATTGAGAAAAAACACTTGAGCGGAGACTCTCCCATTTATATTACACAACAATGGCTGAACTTTGGCATAAAAAATAATAATGATAGTAATAGTATTTACTTCCATCTTCAATATTATCATAAAAACCTACAACAAAAATACACATGTACCTATGGAAATATGCTCGAAGAGAAGTCCCTCTCGTCGACCACCAGAGATGCAGGTGTGATTGGAAGTCGTGAATGGAACAGCTTTTGAAGTCGAGCACATCAGGAAGAATGAAAGAAAGACAATATCGAGAGTTTCGAACTACTATTCCGCCCCCCTATATTGATGCAAATTCAGAGCCCCCTTTCATATTATTCCCAGGGCTAGCAGGCGTCATTAATCAAGTGGGTGGAGAAAACCTGAAACAAAATTGGGCTCAGAGAAAACCATGCGAAAATGCAGAGATAACCATGCAAGAATGCTCCAAAAATGTCAAATGAAACCGAGCGCAAAAAAAATAATTGGGAAAATGTTTTTTGAACTTTGCGGATGTATAAGCCCTGTGTTGGTCGAAATTTCGACCAACATGGGTCTTATATGTAAAAAAATGAAATTTTTGCCTTTACATTTTGACCACCCTAAATTTATTTAGTTGATGGTCGAATTTTTTGGTCGAAAAATGATGTTAAATGTAGTAGTGTGTCAACATCATACAAGGATCACAAAGATCGCAACAAAAGAATTAACCAAAATTTTAGCAACCAACAGATCTCCAAATGCCACTACCGAACTGACACATACAACTCAAAAATGAAAACCATAGATGATATCAAAACACAAAATCTTTGATTTGTCAAAACATGGAACCACTAGCATTCCTAAAGGGTACTCAAAAGTTCAAATTGCATTCTCCAAAAGACAATAGAGAAGCCCCCTATTTTCCATGCAAGGACCATAGACTGACAAGTTTTTGCGCGAAGATGTGTGACATGCCCCACGAGAAAGTGCATTTTGCATGAGGATGTGCACCATGTGGTGCAAGTAAGTGCTTGGACAAACAACCCAAGCACTTAACACTAGTGTTGGGTTTCGCACAAGGAAATGCTCCACCAGGCGAAGAAACCCAATACGCCATGTGAGATCTTGCATCCTCGTGCGAGGATGCACAATTTCACATGAACTCCTAGAATAACAAGCAAGGAATGAAAAGATAAAAGAGCTAAGGGATAAAGTTCCTCCACACTAGGAGTACTAGATCCACAATTCGAGGCATAAACACTCGAACACAATACTGAAAAATGGAAACAACATCTAACCAACTAACAAGTAGTAAAAAGGAAAGTACAAAAGGTAACATCGCAATGTACTTAAAACAACATAGCAAGAACTAAAAATAACATCGCAATGTGCAAAAGAACCAAAGTAAGTACGTAGTTCCTCCGAACTATCAATAGCGTTATAAGACCATCATGGATCTTAGCCATCCCCTGTGCGTAACATCCCAAACTACCAACTAGATTTTTGGTGTTATCTTATGAGAATGTCACTACTAAAACATGCTACAACCTAAGATTAAGAAAATCTAACATGCTAAACCAATAAGCAATGGATATGCCAACGAAGCAATTCACATCATCTAATCATATTCTAAACATCATAATATAGGAATGCATCAAATAAACTAGCATCATCTAAACATGATATCCAAGCATCCCAATGAAAGCATACTTTGAAACTCGAAGTACCAAGTGAAAACATCCAACAATGGTCGCACTAGGACAATAGACCATCTCTGTACACCAGTCCCTAGCAGTGGTGTAGGTAACTATGCCTCCCAACCACGTGGAACCTATAGGTCCACACCCACTGTGCTGATGAAGATAATGATCCAACCACAAACACACAAAATGCACAACATCCAAGGCTTACACTCATGCCAGGTAGTATGATGACCGTAACCAAGAACTTAAGACAATGCAAGTAGTACAGGTCCTGGTTAGACACTCAATAGGCTACTAAGTAGGGGCTGATAACATGGAGAGTCACTTGGCATCAACAAGCCCAAGCTCGGATTACATGTGGAAACTCTCGCAAGGTACTTCCCTCTCAAGGTATTCTCTTGGAACCATCAGACAAAATTTTATTATCTTAAGTTTTATTACCACTTACACATTTTATTTAGTTATCACTTAATTAAAACTTCCTCTACCAACCCTATGGCATCATGACACCAAGCTACGAGATAGAAGCCCCCTCCATATGCTACCCTACCCTACCCATGCTCATCCTACAACAAGTGCCCGTGGGCATGCATATTCCCAATTCAACCCAAATGATCATAACTTTCAGAAGTACCACGGTTGAAGATCGGGCCTCGCAAGTCACCTGAAAAATGTATTCGCACGTACTCATGTGTGGTGCACCACTATCACGAAGATCATAACACAAAGATTGGATGAGAACACAAGAAAAATATCACTCAACCAACAACAAGTTAGGAGGATGGATTCTCCACAAATCTCCAAAGAACAATAAAATCATACATCATGAAATCACTCAATTGGCCTCAATTCAGGAGTATGGATTCTACACGAATCCCAATGATGCAACAAGACCAAACATCATGAACTTACTCAACTGGCCTCAATCCGAGAGTATGAATTCTACATAAATCTGAGTGTCCACGAAACAAGAACAAAGGTCTAAAAGAAACCATTACAATAGGTATAAAATCACTCAACCGAACATGACATTGGGAGTATGGATGTGACACACATCCCAATGCAAATATAAAAGTGAAATAATGGTTTGACTAACATCCTATGGATAATCAAAATCCATGACCAAACTCATGTCAAGAAAACTCGAGAAAACTAGGCGGCACACAAATTGAGGCAAAAAATCTCAAAACTCAAAAATTTTGAAATCAAAACCCATTTGGTCTTTGGGTACAAAAATTTCAAAAATCCAAAATAATTGAGTTCGGACACCGTATGCAAAAATCACTAGTATAATGGTGCAAAACCCCAAACCCTCAACTTGAAAAATAGGAAAATGCTCATACCCGCCCAACTTGGTAGAGCTAGCATACAAAAACAGAGGGGAACACTAGTTCTGAGCCTCGTAACAAACAACTACCAAAAATAGAAGCAAAAATGAAGCAGAAACAATAAAACGGGAGAGTCCTACCTCACAGCCAAAAGGGGCAAAATGGGAAACTGAACCATAAAATAAAAAACCTGTAGAAGTAGCCAAAAATCACGACAATCCAAGGTCTCCCTGAGATGGATCCAACGAGCTTAACCTCGCAACAATCCCACACCCATAGCTCCCACAAAAAAAAAAATAGTAAATCCTCATAAAGAGGATTTTGGGTTTTACTCTCAAACTTTCTAATTCAAAAGTGAGAAGTAAGGAATTAAATTCTTTTTTGGATATTTATTCACTTTTCGAGTGAATAATCGATTAGAAAAAATAACCAACCAACCTAGTTAAACCCCGAATCAACCCAAATGAAAACAAACTATTTCTAGTAATAGGAATTCATCTATGGAAAAGCTGCCAGAAATTAAAATAAATCAATTAAAAGCCCAAAAACTCAAAAACACAGAAATTTCCTTAACAACTTTTGCGACAATGCAAACCTCTAAATGCACAAGCACGCTTACTGGTCTAATCACATAATGCAAATGAGTTTAGATTTAATAATGATTGAAATGATTAATTAAACAATTAAAATAAGGATACGTCAACCATATAAGGATGACATTGGTAAAATATGAATGGCTAAATCACTAACTCCGTGTGCCACTACTAGGGATATAAATCATGTACACTAAACAACATGATCAAGTGCAATTGCATATAATAATATAGTTGAAGCAATAAATGCATTAAATCACCTAATTTAACCATTTATTTAATTTTATCAAAATAATCTATTTACATCACTCATGTTCACATAAAGCATAACAATGCAAGAATGAAATAAATACCCATAACATTAAATCCATCACATAACATAATCATAGATATGTCCAAATACTGGATAATCAGATATCATCATAAAACACACTATCATCTCAAAATGACATCATCATACAATATGATCGACTGAGCAGCATAGTAGTCTAACATCTATGATACTGAAATCAAGGTATAACATTTGACTCTTAGGTCATCTCAAATGTAAAATATAACATGAGTAACAATTATCTCTCAAATCAAAATATAACAAGGCAAATATCTGCAACACAAAACCAATGAATCCAACATAAAAAAATCTATTTATGATTATTTAAGCATTTAATAATGGTTGTTTAAACAACATGGAAAGGCACTTAAAACACATAAGCAACACAGTCATAAACATAACTAACCACTGCTATAAGAACCTAGTCCAGTCTAGCACGGTAATAGTACACAGTGCAATCTTTGCACACATCTCAAGGTAATCATAGAACAACCTCATGATACCACATCGATCCTGGTAACCATTGGCACAAACCTCAGTGAATCATAAATCACATCATAATCTTATAAATCAGCCAAAGCATAATCAAAGCAACTGATACAAAAACATAAATCCAATCACCTCAATGGTGTAGACCACTCATGATCACAATCATGATCCATTACAACAAAAGATCAACAAGGCTGCATCCATCAGGATGACTTACAAAAGTCGAATGGGAGAGGCACTACATGCTTAGTTCAAGTTTTTATTGTGTTGCATTTCTCACACAATTTCTTTGGATCAGATTTCTAGGATGAGTGCTTTTACTTACATTTAGGGGTATAAAAATACATTTTCCAGGCCATACAAGTTTCATGCGTGAGATAAAGGCAATGATATAGTTAAGAGAGATTTAGGTACCTCAGGGAAGTCCCCGCTTTACTCCCTTGCTATATTTCTTGCATGAATTGTTTAAATTGTTTAAACTTTATAGCATTACTATCTTTATGGTATATAACTTGCATTTGCATTTTAGTTTGTTGTTATGTCTTACTTTCCTTGAGATGGTTAAAGCATTTGCCTGGGGTCTTGTTAGATCTGGTTTTAAAATAAAAAACAATGTTCAAGTTCTGTTGATTAATGTGCTTGAGTTGTTCGTGTTTTGTTTCTGAAGCCATTTGCGTAGATGGAGCTTTCATTATCAAGTTAAGATGTCATGACAAGACCACTTCTATCGAAGTCATCCAGATCTGTCGTTGAAGGTTAGGCATGTAGATTTACTCAGCTCCTATTCTCACTATAAGTGTTGAGAATAATAGCTTTGGTCAGATATAGAATGGTGAATGATTATATGTTGCATATATATACATTATTGTGTATATATATCAGTATACTTTGTAGATACTGATATATATACTCATTTAAACTGTGTGTATCATTATTTAATGGAAACCAATTATCATTCATATAACTGATTGAAATACCATATGCCCCAAGTATATTATCAATCTGCATTTAGAGAATTATTACTTGCAGATTATTGCTATTTCATGTTTCATAAAGGATTCCGATCAAGATCAAGCATTATTATCAGTGATCATTTTCAGATTGGATATTTATTTATCTGTGCAAGGTCAAATCAGATTGAAATTAATAGGCATTTGTGTTTGTTGAGTAATAAATCCCCATTAGAGATGAGTGTCTAATTTGATATGAAAAGGCACATTCATGAGACATGTCATGAACGGACATGTCTTTTCATGGGCTGTGTCTCTTCCATGAATACTTAATGCAGATTCGATCCACATAAAGGAGATATCGAAATCGAGAAGTGTTCTGCTTTTTGTAGATTGAATACCACTAGTTCAGATTCAGACCTGTGAATTTATATATAGCATTTTTTATATTGATTTATCACCATCCTTAACATGGTATCATAGCAGGTTACAATTCTGGAAGAATAATTCTTCAGAAGCAGATCTACATTGATGGGGTTAACTGCTCCTGTAGAATTCTCTTTGGGATCTCATAGGCCTCGGGTGCCTTTCCATGCTTTTCCATTTGATACTAAAAATAACAGCATCTAATTGTCGGTTACATAAATTTCTGCAAAAGAATTTTGTAATGACAAGGTCTCCCAAATCCGGCAAACAAACAAGGAGGTCACTGTTTTAAATATATTTGTTGGTCTTTATTCTCTTTTCAAAGTATTGAAAGTTGAGAAAGTGGTTTTATTACATTGGAACAAGATGGTGGAGAAATTTTTTACACCTTTGGAAAAGTACCATCACTTTCCCCAAAATATGTGGCTGTATAATGTCAAGCCTCTCAAAACATAATAATATCAAGCCATTCAAATTCCTTCGTTTTTTAATGTAAGACGTGCCACGTATGGAGAAGACAACATAGTTTAGCCACGATGGATTATTGACGATATCTAATGTAGAACCACTAATATCTATACATGCGTAAGATTTTTATGAGCCTTCAACGCAGACGATAATCTCCAACAAGAAATTCATTAAAGATGTGTGAAATCATGGTTAGAGGTTTTGGGGTCTTACCAGGACAGGCGTCATCAATATTTGCAAAAAGAATACCACAAAGTATATTGAAAGCACTGGCAAATTATTTGGCCACTATAAATAAGGTGAACAAATAAAATTATTTGATTCGAAGTGCCGTCAAAGCTTACTATCGCTGGTTGAATATCGAGATATAAAGTTTGGCAAACATTTCATTAAGAATTTAGCAGATATATTGGCTGCATAATATTTATATCACCCCTTCAATATATATATATCTTGGATGGGAGGAGATTTAAGACAGGAAACAAATAATTCAAAACAATGTAAGAATATGGGAGTGGAGGTATTTGCTTATGCAATATTTTCATTGTCATCTGGGAATACAGTGCAGGTAGCTTATAACACATTCGGGAAGTCTACACGAACATGGAAAGGGGTCCTTGCAGATGGAACTTGCCTGTGCAAAGAGAATACATCAGCTACCATAAGTTGGAATAAGCTTGCAACAATACTTGCCTACTGTGAGAGTTTAAATTCTCTGAGTTCCACTTTGGTTTCGGTTAGCTGATAAGAATTAAGTGTGTGGGATCCCACTCTCCTGAGTTGTTTTTAACATGACTGACATTACAGGGGACTGTGGATGTTAGCTTGATAGATGATGCCACTGTCAACATTAATCATTGAACAAGTTCCTCAAGCTCACATTGGTCTATGAGTACCTTGTTTTAAACATTGCAGAGGATGTCAAAACTCAATACACTCTGATTCATACTTGGAGGTTATTGTACATCTGGAAGCACACAGGGACTGTGAAAGTTGTAATCAGATTTGGCTTTCATACTTCTGCTATTGTTTACTGGAAACTCAACTTAGAGATTTCATTATTGAAGTTGCATATTTGTATTCGTGAACAACACTAGCAATTTCTGAAACTAAATAAATATGACCAAGATTTCAAAGGTGATCTATGTATAGACATATGGTTGCGCAAGAAAACCTACATTGTATGTAAGTGGAGTTATAATAGGAAGTTGCAATGAAGCCTAATTTGTTTTTTAAATAGTCGACTTGCAAAACTCAACTGATGTATCATAGTTCCCAGCAACTAATAAACTCCTTCACAGGATTGTACAATTGCTAAAGTTTATTGTCATCTATGTTCTTGGACACGTGAATTTTATCAAGAATATGATCTGATCTGAACGGCTTAAACATCACACACTAAGCATAATTCCTAGACCAAAAGTTTTAAATATCCAAGTTGCTTTTTTTCCCAAGCTTAATTGTTCCCTTAGTGTGTGATGTTTAAGAATGGCTGATACGATTTGAGTGGTTATGAAAAGCTAACATTATTCAGTAGATTGAATGTTTGATTCATTAGTGGAGAATTAAACTTAATCAAATCAATTTTATAATCATAATCAACTTTTACCAAGTTGACAACGATAATTGGATATATCAATTGATATTAACAACAATTTATAAAAGGATTATTTGAGTCAACAAAATGATCATTTGGCGATTGTGTTTAACAAAGTCAACATCTATGTGATCAATGACTAATGTTTGAAGAATTAGATTTAGTTAAAAGATTAATCATTTGAAAGGTCTGAAATATGCATCGATTACAAGTAATTGAAAGATATATTTCTGCTCTTGGTAAAATTAATGAATGTTTTGACATTCATTTGATGAAAGGACCAGAATTGGAACTTGAAAGAAGACCATTACTTAGAAAGAAGAAAGAATAAATTACATCTACAAGGAGTGATGAGATATTTCTTAAGAATAGTTAGACATGTATTCTCTTTTGATAATGGAAAAAGTGAGAATTTCACATTGTGGGGGAACAATAACCAATGTTATATTTCTATTGTTTGACAAATACTTATGTAACAAATGGATTTTTGTAAATGGATTATTGCTCTAGAAAGAGATTTCCTCACCTAATTATTGAAACAAAATATCTTGAATTCCTTTTTATGAGACATTAACTGATTTTAACTACTAATGATTTATTGAGATAGCAAAACCAAACTGAAATAATTGTAATAATGATTAACTGAAATAACAGTAATAATGATCAATTGAAATAACTGTAACAATGATCAATTGAAAAAATTGTAATAATAATTAATTGAAATAACTGTAATAACGATTTACTATCTTTCCTTGCATACAAGTAAAGTAAAAGCATAACATGAAATAGAAAGAGGAATATATGAGAAGTAATTGGCGAGTCTTTAATTAGTTGTGCAAGCCTCAGTTTTTGATAAGAGGAGAAACATTGACTTAGGCTTAACTTTTCAACCTCAGACCATATTCATCCCCACACAATATATTGAATAGAAAGGTCCTCTCTACCCGGGATCAGGCTTGGGATACTTTTAGTCCAGCCACCTAAGCATTTTAGTGTTTAGAATGTCAGCATAGTTATGGATGGACATGTTTGAATAACTGACACTACTGACATCAAGTGATCATAGATGGAAAATATGTCTTCAATGACCTTGGCCTAGGTTTTCGGATGGGTTTAATGACTCGATCACCACCGCTTGACTTGACAATAGGGGAACATTAAGTATGAACATGCATGAGCTATTAAATGATTTTCTTTTAAAATAATTTAGAATTGTTATGTCATGTTTGATTTTTATTTCCATGTTATTGCAGATTTCTATCTCACCTTTTCACCTTTTCGTTGCCTATACAGCAGGGTGAGTTCCGAGTGTTTGAATCTCAGAGCAATCAGCTCTGTCTGTTGATCCTCAACTTGATATAAGAATATTACATGTTTTTAACATATCACATTTTTGTGACTTGAAAAATATAATCTTAAGACTTGCAAAATAAGTACCATTTGATTCTGACATTCAATAGTAAAATAAAGATGTGAAATCATATCATGAACAATTGGTCTTGACTAAGTTCAAACTTGAGGAACTATCCGATGATATCAAACAAGAATGTTGTACGACATTTCAAGAATCTGTAGCTTACTGTTGTAAATATAATGCAATGGTATCTGATAAAAAATATATTATAAATCGATTGGTAAGTCAACCACATAACTTGGTAAGTTCAAAAGTATTGGAGCCTTGGTTGGATGCTAATGTTCAGTTCCTTCACGGAAATAACTTCAAATGCAGATCTCAGTGTGATTACCAATCACGTCTTCTAGCAAAAGTATTCAATGAAATGGGCAAATTGTGGCAAGGAAATATGTAGAGGGAAAGAATGTGTGGAATATTACAGAGAGATATCGGGTGGAATGTAATGACTCGAGTCTAGTCATTCTAATAAACATCAAAATATCTTCTTAAAATAAATAAATAAAATATTTCCTAAGATTTTTCCCCAATGCTCTCCTTATGGGAGTAACTCCTCATTTATATTTTCCAATATGTCACATCCTAAAAGACATTCCTTTTCATAGCCACCCCTTCATTATATATTAATATGGTAAGATTATTTTAAATAAGTATATAACTATAAACTTATTAACAATAAATACTATTATATTTAGTTGGCTCATATCATTAGATTGATATTATTAGTTATGTTTTATTCGTTTTGCTGATTATTATAGCATGTAATGCTATATTATATTTATTATCAATGTACTAAGGGAATTATATAGAATAGTTTATGTTGATAGTCTATAATTGATTATAATTATAATTATATTATATGTTAGAGTTTAATATTTAGTTTTGTTAGTGATATTACTTATTAATATTCTTATAATATTTATTTAAAATGGGGACATGACAAGTTCGCGCCTCTCGATTTTGCTTTTCCTCAAGCAATAAATATGATCCTAATTGACTCAGCTCAGATTCCTTGGCTTTCCTACTTACACATTAAATACTTGCAAAAGTATACATGTTGGTATATGATGGTCTTATGCAGGAATATATGAATGAAGACACAAAGTAGACACATTAATGTATGAAGACACAATGCAAACACAAGATAGACACACAAATGCATGAAGACAAGAAGAAGACATGAAGAAAACACATTGATGCATGAAGACATGATGTAGACACATAGTATACATGTTAGAATCTTGCTTATAAATTGAAATAAGAAAAGGTAAGGAAATGTTTTACCACTTTGATCATGAATGTCGTGCTTCTTTCTCCTATCTCAAAATCGTAAGTTCTTGAAGATGCACATTTTTAACAACTTTTCTATAGCTATTAATATAATAGGGTGTATAATTCAATAGTGGATGGTAGATTTATTGCTGCTCGAGTTTGGACATGCTCAACTTGGGGCTCCCTTAGATTTTTATCCATATTGAGATTCTCTTGCCCCAATGCGACTGATTTACTCCTCCCACTATACACACTCCCTACCCACTAGGAGTATCTTTAATTTTGATGTGGATGGTAGATTTACTGTTGCTTGATTTTGGACACGCTCAGCTTGGGGATCCCTCAAATTTTTATTCGTATTGAGATTCTATTTCCCCAGCGTGACCAATTTACTCCTCCCCTTGTCCACACTCCCTACCCACTAGGAATATGTTTAATTTTCATG
Organism: Cupressus sempervirens; assembly: GCA_028749045.1. NCBI lineage: Eukaryota > Viridiplantae > Streptophyta > Pinopsida > Cupressales > Cupressaceae > Cupressus > Cupressus sempervirens. Next base: position 35,775,423 of record CM053792.1, read on the forward strand.
TGGATGGTAGATTTACCACTTCTCGAGTTTGGACACGCTTAGCTTGGGGATCCCTCAAATCTTTATCCATATTGAGATTCTTTTGCCCCAAGGTGACTGATTTACTCCTCCCCTTGTCAACACTCCCTACCCATTAGGAATATGTTTAATTTTGATGTAGATGATAGATTTACTATTTCTTGAGTTTGAACACGCTCAGCTTAAGGCTCCCTTAGATCTTTATCCATATTGTGATTCTCTTGCTCCAACGCAACCAATTTACTCCTCCCCTTGTGCACACTCCCTATCCATTATGCAAAAATACATAAAAAGGATTTTATTCTAGTTCTTTAATAGTTTACCTTTCAATTTACATACAAAACTGATTAGACATATTTCACAACATTAAATACATGTATATATAATCATGATGTATAGTATATCAGATTTATTTTTTAGATTATTTATAACATTATTGATTAATTATCATACATTTATAAAATATAGATATAATTGAAAATTAATAAAGTTATTATATTAATTTTCAACCAAATCATCACACATAACATGTCATATTTATCAAAATGTATGTAAAATCAATTCTATATATACTTACCTTATGGGGTCTACCTTTGTCAAACCCATTCATAAAGCTTCCGCATTGGTTAATGTCATACTAGTAATGTGATGTTGGAGGATTTTTCACTCTTTAATACATTTAAATGATCTTGGTAACATTAAATGCCAGTTGGCCCCATGCTTTTTCCTTAGTTATCGGTGGGTCTTTGCTTTCACACTTGACACTTGCCCTCATTTAACTGTTCGCTTGTTCATTTTGATTATTCATTTTTGATGACTTTGGTACTATCTTCATTCTTATAAATAGGTGGTCAAACAATGGGAAAATAGTGTTGATATTTGATAGAAATGCCACGTCAGATCAGACTTCTCTTTATTTCCCATGTCTGGTCTCTGATAAAGATATTAAATGAAATAAATGGCATCACGATGACACTGGACTCAGAAACCAAGGCTTGTGAACCAACTATTGTAGTCCAACAAATGCTTCCTCTCAAAAATCTATACAGAAACAATGTAAACCGCCCTTCCCTATCTAATGTTCTGGTAACATGTGACATAGCCTAGTTTTGGCAATGAAATGTTTCATCTTTTTAATTGACTGAGATATCATCAACGGTTGGTCCCTTTGCTTTGGAAACTGGTTAAGTATTTATTGGTATTTGAATTATTCTCCTCAGTGACAAGTTGGTTCCTCCAACATACATCCACATCACTCCTTATTTGTTCGCCACATTACACTTTTTATATTTTTGAGGATATGTGATAACTTCCTGTTAGGGCCGACCCAATGGAAAGGCATGGCCTCCTAATTTATTTGTTTGTCATATCATGTTTGCTATATTAAAATTAGTTCACTATATTATGGGACCGTTGAGCCTTTGAGACTAACTTCCAATGGTATGAAGCTATTCAATCTTTGCTGCAGGTTACAGATTTCCCAACAGACCATACCGTATACTACTAATTAGTTGATTTTGCAATGATTGATGTATTCGCCAAATGTTTGATATAGTTGAGAAGAGTTTGCTAACTGTGCACCTGTTCATGTAAATCCAGTATTTCTCTGGAAATCGATGATTTAATAGTTTGTGCTGACATATATACAAATAGTTTGAATGCTTTTATCACTATTATTAGAAGATCTGATCATTTGTTGTGTGAGATGTTTTTTTTTTATGCCCTTCCACAATGTCATGTCTTCATATTATTTTCCTCTGGAACATTATTTATAAAGGAACATATGATCATGGTCGTATTCTTATACTATGACATTACTGATCACTTGCTATTTCCTTGGATACAATAGATCTCCCTTCTTAAATTGGTCTGTCATTATATCACTCCTTCACACTATACATATCAGATGGCTCACGAATATAATTATAATCTTCTATATACGACATCACGATCTCCTTTGATTGAAAATGACAGACTTTAGTTATAATCCACATCATATTTTCCTCTTGTAAAGTTCAAAATTGCATAGACATGCTCTTTTTGGGGGCAATCAACACTAATATTGAATTTTACTATCCTTTAAATACTTATTTGTAATAATCATATAATCATATCAAGAAGCATTTGAGCTTCGAGTACATGCATTGACATATATACAAGAAATTCAACCTTCTATTTTCTTGATTGCAATATTGAAAATCGTTGATTAAATGTATTACTACCTCTGTCATGTATTTGTGCCTTTAATTGCCTTCTACCAGTGTCGTCCCTTCCTCTACATGGATAGAGTGATAAAATATGTGCAAGCTTATTCCAATTTTGATATATGTTAAATATTTCAGTATATGTATCTTATCTCAATTTTTTTGTAATCCATCATTTCATAAATTTCTTTCTATTGATGTTCTCCCCATTAGGATGGTAGGAACATGATCTGATACCATTGTAATGACCCGAGTCTATTCATTCTGATAAACATCAAAATATCTTCTAAAATAAATAAATAACATATTCCCTAAGATTTTTCCCCAGTGCTCTCCCTATGGGAGTAACTCCTCATTTATATTTTCCAATAGGTCACATCCTAAAAGACATTCCTTTTCATAGCCACCCCTTCATTATATATTAAATGGGGTAAAGATTATTTTAAATAAGTATATTACTATAAACTTATTGACAATAAATACTATTATATTTAGTTGGCTCATATCATTAGATTGATATTAGTTATATTTTATTCATTATGCTGATTATTATAGCATGCAATGCTATATTATATTTATTATCATATGTACTAAGGGACTTATATAGAATAGTTTATATTGATTGTCTATAATTGATCATAATTATAATTATATTTTATGTTATAGTTTAATATTTAGTTTTGTTAGTGATATTACTTATTAATATTTTCCTATTATATTTATTAAAAATGGGGACATGACATGGAATAATGTAGAGAGATATCGTGTGTAATCATGCTTTATGGCCTCTCATGACTTCATAATATAAATAAGTATTCAAAAAACCTTTTGGCTTCCAAGAAACCATAACTTAAAAAGAAAAGACTTGGCTTCTTGAACACCAATATGCTAATGTGCATTTCGGTTTCTAGCAAAAATCTAAATAAATATGGAAAAAGATTTAAAGGTTATAAATCAAGGATATTTACAATATATTTATCTACTTGCATGTACATGTATTTATGAGGTGGCATCATATTATTTATTTTATCCAAGGTCATATCTATTATTAAGTATATCTAAATAAATGTTTTATTTGGAAGATTATTTTATCTTCTTTACATGTATTTAAATGTACATATTAAATAAAATCTTGTATAACAATAATTTTATGGTGTCACCTTTATTTCTATATCTCGGTGCACATACATAAATATACATTATAGTGATGTGGTGAAAAATTCAATCAAAAGCCATTTGAGGTACGCATTATTTGAGGTACGCTGATATTCTCACCAAGCCTCACAACAAAGTAAAGTTTGTGCATTTGGAGACTAGCTTGGAGTTATAAAGAATGAAGCCCTTGCTAAGAGAGAATCTTAGCATTAGTGCTTTCTTCAAATGTACTTTATTGGATTCTTCTTTGTGAGAGAGAAGCTTAAAGTGAAACCCTTGTTCCACACTCAAGGAGTAGTTATGATGGAGTTACCCTTTGATATGGTTCAAGGTGTATGTCATGTGTGTGACACCATGTTAACACCACATGAGAAAATCCATGGCGACTTTGTGTAAAATCTTTTATTGTCATGTGTGTGACTCCATGACTTTATGGGCCCCCTTGTGTACATTTTTGAAATGTGATGATCTTTCAAATAATATACACTTTATATAACATTGTACGATGACAACTTTACAATGATTAGTTCATTGTCACGATGAATATCATGATAGTATCTCTTGGAAATTTTAATAGATATCATGAGATTTGATGTCAGTTGAAGATCATTATGTTCCTTATGAGATAAATCATGGTAGATAAGTGTATCCATGGATATGCCATGATTGGTTATAGTAGACATCATGAGACTTGATGTTGGTGCACATACCATAACTTAGATATATAAGAAGAATGTCACGTGACTTGATATTCTCGAGCATATTGTATCTGTTGATACAATGATTTAGGTGATATCTCTTCTCACAATAGATGAGCGTATTGTGATATATATACTTGGTTAGATTCCTTATCTTCCCTAGCTAAGAGGGAGTGTTGAGGATACTAGCTTTGGTTAGATATAGAATGATGACTGATTGTATGTTGCATTTGTGTGCATGCATGCGCGCGCGCGCACACACACACACACACACACACACACACACACTTTGTATAAATGATATATATAGACATACAAATTTAAATTGTTTGTATCATTATTTATGGAAATCAATTATCATTCATATAGCTGATTGAAATACCATATGTCACAAGTATATTATCAATATTCTTTTAGAGATTATTATTTGTAGATTTTTTTTATTTCATGTTTCATAAATGATCCTGATTGAGCATTATTATCGGTGATCATTTTCATATTGGATATGTATTTATTTGTGCAAGATCAAATCCAACTAAAATTGATAAGCATTTGTGTTTGTTAAGTAATAAATCCTAATTAGAGATCAAGTGTCTAATTTGATATGAAAAGGCACACTCATGAGACATGTCATGAATGGGCATGTCTCCACTTTGTGGAGACTTGTCTTTGCATGGGACATGTCTCTTCTATGAATACTTAATGCTGATCCGATCCACTTAAGGAGTTAAAATTGAAAAATGTTCTACCTTTTTTGGATCAAATACCACAAGATAAAATTTAGACTTGTGAACTTATATTTAGTATTTTCCAATATTGATTTAGCATCATTTTTAACAATAAGATAGGTATAAGCACATGCCTCCATGTGACTATTTGAAATTTTTGGCTAACAATTATTGTTTACCTTTTTGAATGACCATTGGTGAAGCTGAAGACCTCATTCCTATACTTAATATACAATTGGTCTAAGCATATGCCCCCATGCGTTTATTTAGCTTATTTTGGCTAGCAACTATTGTTCATCTTTCTGAGCATCCATTTGTGGCGATGGTGTATATGCTCCTAGGTGTGCTTCCATTGATGCTAAGAAGACCTAGCTTGTCTTGTTCAAGGACCCTAATCTCTTCTAGGATCTTAAATGGCTTAGATGACTAACTAAGACCTTAACTAACTCTTCTAGATAAGAGTCTCACTCCTTGTATTGCACCTTGAAGGACAAACACCTTGTTGTTTCTTCAACGCTTTCTCCTACACTTAGAAGGCTCTAAGTATCATCTCCACACAAATATTCAAACTCATTGCAGGGCTGCCAAACATGTTAAAAATATTCCATTTTCTTCCACTTGGATCCATCTTGAAGGATCTCCAAACCCTTTTCCTATCGATTTCATGACTTAGTCTTTAGGAAGCCTAATTAGGCCCAATTCCTATTAGCCCTTAACAAAGTCTTTTTCCATTTTCCTGCCAAAACTTCCCAAACAACTTGAAAATTGTTGCCCAAGTTTCAGTTCATATATTTTGCCTTAGGGTTTTGAGTCAAGTGTCAAAGTCTTGAGTATGAGTCTAGATTTCCTAAAGGATGATCTTTTTTCTCATCATTCCTTTGAGTTAACCTAATGTGAGAATCGTATGAGCAATGCATCAATCCAAAGCTAGGTGATTAGGGTTTGGAGGGTTTTTGTTATGCTTTATCCTAATGAGAAGAAGGTTTGGTTATTCTATTGATTCATATTTTCTTGTTCCTAATGATGTTGAAGACAAAGATTCATGCTATGAAGTAGTTCTTCATGAAAGCATTCCTAAAATCTCTAAGAAACCCTAACTCTATGATCAAGTGTTCGATTAAAGGAATAATGCAGGTAGAATGGAGAAATCATGGGCATATACAGAGAAAGTACAATAGATAAACATCGAAGACTGAAGCTTGAAGACAATATACAGATCATGAGAATGAGCTACAAAAAGAATCAGTTGAGTTCGAATGTAGGAGAAGTAGATAAATCATCAGAAATGGTGAAAAAACTAAGTCAAAGGTGGCGAAGACCAAAGTTGAAATCAAATTGATGAATCAAAACACATTTGATCATCCACATCATCAAGTTGAATAGTCAAGTCACCTTGGAAATAAGTCACGATCGTCAAGTGAAGATTAGATTGACAGATGATATTTTAAGATGAAATTATAAACTATCTAACAATGCATCTCATTGACTGTCAGATCAAAGTTGATCTATGGAGTTTATTATGTCATTATAAAAAGATGCCTATGTTGACATTATAGTCATGTTTGTTATTAGTGACACACACTTATTCAAATTATAAGTATCTGCCAAGTGTATTGTATAGTTAATAGAGTTAACCTAGCATTTTAGACTCTACTAAGTTCTACAGTTGCTACCAAGTCAAAGGAACAGTAATCAGTTTGCATCAAAAAAATTCTACCATAATGGTGATCATCAGTATAAACTAAGCTTCATAAGGTTTACCAAGTTCCTTAGTGCAAATCGAGTTGTGCAGTGCTTACCGAGTTTGCAGTTACAGTGATGTGAATCCAGTGTTAACTGAGCTAGTCAGTGTTAACCAAGTGATTTAGTTTATACCAAGCTCATAGTGATAGCATTTATCAAGCTATGCAATGAACCAAATGATTTAGTTTATATGTCGAGTTTCATAGTATTCACCGAGTAACCAGTGCAGACCGAGTTCAAACTACTTGGAAGTGATTAGTATGGACCAAGCTTCTACATATACCAAATACATGACAATGTCCAGCATTCACTATGGATGTCGAGTATCAGAACCTCACTGAGCTAGTCTTCAAAACCTGAGTTCCTACAGTTGGGCCAACATTTTGCAAACTTGTATTGTAGCCAACTTTGTTTATTTGTAAATTGAATTGGTATTTATGTAATATATTGCATCACATCGAATATATAGAATGAAAGTAATGTAACAAGAAGAGAAGAGCAGAAGTGTGAAATATAAAGGCTACAATAGTATAAGGAGCAGCAAAGATTTAACTATCACAACAAGGTGATCATTACACTCAAAGAAATCTCATTCAAGAAACCAAGTTTGAGATTAGAGATCAACCACTGTTTCATCCTAACAGGTGGATCAGTTAAATCCTTTCACAAGGTAAACTTAACAGTCTTTTGTAAATCTCCTTACCTAGTGCATACTTCATTGTATGTTTGTAAATATTTTTGCAAGGTAGACCTAGCAGTCCTTATTGCTCCTAACGGGGCAGATCGTCAAAAGTGATCATTGTAAGCCTTAACAAGCCAAATTTATAGTGTAGTACTAAAGCTTATGGGTATCATCCCCACCCCTATTTTATTTTTTGTTTGGAAGGTTTCTGGGTCACCATATTGTGTGTCAAAAGTGTTATGAATCTTTTGATATTTTCAGTTATTCATTCATGCAACTAGATCATAATATACATGAAGGATTAATTGGTAAATAAAGATTAAGTTTCATTAGTTACTGATTCACCCCTCCCCTCTTAGTAACTTAGCCTATCATATATATTTCCAACAATCAGTATTAGAGCTTGTTGGTTCTCAGAAAAAAGTTTAACAACTTGACCAAAGATCAGAGGCTATGGAGGCATTCAGACTTGACAAGGCTATTGACAATAAAACGATTGATTTGGAATGTTAGAATTGCTTTAGAATAACTAAAAGAGGGGGTAAATCAATTATTCAAGGTCAAAATGTCCAATTCAAACTTTTCACTAAGTGTAGTGAGCCCATTCAACCATTCATTCATCCAATCTTAAAACATTCCTATTCAACAAGTTACTGTAATCAACATGCAAACATACCACATAAAAGATCATCACATAACACAGTGATTTATGTGGAAACCCAATTTGGGAAAAAGCATCAGTAACATGCTATTCCATTCTCACTCTTCTGAAGTGATGCCCTGTGAAAGACTTGCCCTGTTAAAGGCTTACTACACACTGTTAAATGTGACCTGGTTAAAGGATTTAACCACCCTATTAGAAGTGGGTCTGGTTAGAGGACTTTAGAATATTCACTTGGAATGCCACCCTGTTAAAGGATTTACAAATGGCTATTAAACCAACCTAAGTCCATAGGATTTTCCTTCCATCCTAACTGATACAATTGCTAGAGAGTAACAATTAGGGGTTTTGACCTAACTACAAAATACAACTCAACTTGCAAATTTCAGATCACCATTTTGCTCATATATTTTCCTGGTTTTCAGTCTCTACAACTTTTAATAGCTTGCCCTCCTTTCAAGCTTAGTCTTCTTGAGTCTCCATGCTCAATGTACCAGTGCAATCATCTCTCTTTGACCACTCATCAAAGCAAAGCCTCTGTGCTCTGTTCTTCCTTCTCCTAGATGTCTTCTCCTTGACACCCTTCTAATCACTTCACAATTTTGGCACTCCAGCAACTCTTGCTTCTTGGTCTATGACTTCTTAAATAGAAGTCTGGAACTCCTTTTCCCACCCGATTCTTCCCTCCTTTAATTTCAATTTTTATGAATTAGGTGGGATTCATTGTATCTAATCCATATTATGTTCCTTCTAGAAACATCATGAAGAATCCTCTTGAATTCACTCAAAAATGGTATACATGGAATTCTATGCCACCAGCTCATCATCTTTATCCTCCAATTGGTTCACAAAATTCAAGGTAACAACTCTATCAGCTCAGATTTAGTGAATCTTTAACTTTTAAAATAATGCATCAGCTTGGTACTATTGAAATCCTGATGCATGACACATACTATGTAACTTGGCATCAATTGCATTTTACTAATGCTCGGCACCTAAAGTTCACTCGACACCAAGATTTTCTAATGCTCAACACCTATTACTTTTCTTGGCACTTGAAATTCACTCGGCACCTAAAGATCACTTGTCACACTAGATTTTTCTTTTGCTCAGCTCCAACTAAGAATTTTCTCGGCTTCAACTAGCTTGCTTAGCACCCACTGATGAACTTAGTTTAAGCTTTGCAATCAACCTTATTACAACTTATTCTTCCAATGTTTCTAAGTGTGGCCAACCTCTATATATTCAAGTTTGTTATCAATACAATATTTAACTATTGTTTTAACTGATCCTTGCACTTCATTACAATATCATAACTCAACCTTTCCCTTAGGTTCTCTTGTTACATCTTGTTGATCAAATCCTATTCATCAATCAACTAAGTGATAATACTAAACTATTCAACCAAAAGCTAGGTTAGAATAGTAAGTCAAATGCCAAAAAGTAATTGTGTTACCATCAGTTGTCACATCTCCCTCTTTATGCTAACCTCTCCCTCTTAGTTATTGTATCCTTTGTCTTTGTTTTCTTCCTTCTTACATTATCTCCCTCTGTATGCATTGCTCATCTTCTGTTATTCTTTATTCTAATAAGCTTCTGCACTTTCTCCCTCATACTATTGATCAAATGATGTTGATCAGATTCTAGAAAGTCTTTATCCTCATCCAAAATCTAGACTCTTCTAGAAGATGTCTTTAAACCTAATCCTAATCCCCTCCTAACCTTGTCACATTCCCTAAACATGGGTTAAAACTTACTAACCCAAGCCAAAGTTAACAAATATCTCTTCCTTCACCCACCCTCATTAAATGCCATCCACTTGCCTATCCTTAAGCTAATCCTAAACCATCCTAATCCATCCTCTAATCATTTGCACAAGCCTAAACAAGCTTAAAACATTTCTAATCAAGTCCAAGTCGAATTTGCTCTCATCACCCTCAAAATATCTCAACCATAAAACTTTATGAAGTCCACTAGGTCATAAATGACTCTTACAAGCCCTTTTATTGCTCTTACAAGTCATTATGAGGGTCTTTATGAAGATTTTATCTCTTGAGCCTCCTTTGTTGACTCATCCTTCCCCTTTCCTCCATCCTCTCACCATGTGACATGTGTCACTCTTTGATTGGCTATAAAGAAGCACAATCCATGTGCTCTCCTCTCATGCAATCTGAGCCTTCCATAAGCTTTTTCCCATCCTTGCATCTTAGCCCTCAATCCCTCAAGCCTCTTGCCTATAAATTGGATCCTTCCCCTTTGCAAAATAACACAATCCATGAAGTAAAGTTATAATGCTATTTTGAGAGCCAAATCCATACTAAAGCCATCTATCCACACCAAAAATCTACAATCATCCATTGAAGCCCTTTTTGAAGCATAAAGCTTGAGCATACATCCTATCTATTTAGACAAAGCTACTCAACAAGAGAGCTTCTTATTGAGAGAGCCCATTAATGGCTCATATTTTCAATTAAGAGCTCATCTTAGTCTATCTTGAAGTTTATGAATTTTGTTTAGTTTGTAGAAGCTTTATTTAAATTTGGTTTCTATTAGCATACTAACATTTTCTCATATACATTTTGGCACGCCCGGTGGGACCCCGCATGGGTCATCTTCATTAGCTTTTTTAGTCAAGTTTTGTATGTTATTTGCTGATTTTGGCTAATTTTTCTTGTCTTTGTGATTGGTAGGATTGTATAAATTGGTTTTGTAGGTCCACATGAGCATGAAGAAGACAAAGGAACTCATAATCTATCTCATAGTGTTTGCAGATTTTTCAAGCTTATAGGTGGACAAAGACCTTGAAATTCTTCTTCCTCTTCTTGTCTATATTCTTCTTATTCCATCTACTTCTTCTTCTTCTTCTTGTGGGAGATCTTGGCCATTTTTTTTAAGGAAGCAAAATCATACACACTTCTTTTTAGTGCTTAAAATGAACCCCCAAATCATACTTAAATCCATTGAAAAATTAAAAATTTGCAAAAAAGAAAAAATCTTTTAACAAGTGAAACTAAACCAATCTAATCATTTGCATCCTTGCAACATCAAGGTTTTAGATGCATTCATGCAAAATTAGGAACACTTCATTTTTGGGAATTTAAAAAGAACTTCAAGTTTCCATTTCAAAAGGTTCAAAATCAACACTAAGTGCACACTAAAGTTCTTTTAAAAAAATCTCATGAAAACTAAGAGTCCTAAATGGTTGCCAAAAATTGTCCTAAAAGCTTTGTTATTTGTTCCAAAAAAATGTCTTGTTGCAAAATCTTGAATGTTTCTTAGGTTTTTCATGCATCAAAACAATCTAGGAATATCTTTTTTGGGCTTAAAATATGCAAACTAGAACACAAAATCTTGAATGAAAACCAAAGTCCAAAGAGTCATTTTCACTTTTGAGTCCAAAAACAATCTTGAATGATCTAAGGTTAAAACAAAGCACTTCAAAGTTCTTCAAACAACACACAAAATCTCAATCTTGAATGCTCAAAGGAAAAAACTTGAATGTTTAATCACTTGTCTTTAAATGCATGTTGCTAAACTCACACTCAATCTTGAATGCTTAACAATCAATGAACATCGCATGGTTTTGACGCATTTTCAATGGCGCTCGCATTTCTTATGTTGACGATCTCTCGACTTTCATTATGCTAATGACACTGTCAAATTGGAATGAACATTGTATGCCATAATCACAAGTGTCTTCAATCATAGCTTACAAAATTTAAATCATCAATTGGAATGAATGTGTGTCTTTTAAAGCCCCAGATCATGTATGTGGTCTTGTTTTACACTTTTTAGGAGGCCTGCTTGGGGATTTTATCACCCCTTGGGACGACCTCAACTCCAGTGTTCCGGCGGAGTATAAAAATCGGGAGGTGAATCCAAAGACACCTCTCTTGGGATCAAAATTTTGTCACTCAGGCTAAGCCTCAAGGAACTTTATACCCTTGAGAAGTGAAAGAGGAGAAGTGGGTTACCGCTCCTCTCGGCTGTGTGACATCTTTTTGGTTTCATCTACAGATTTGGGCCTCACGTACCTTGTGTATATCGAGGACTCCCTAGCGAAACCAAATTTCATCCTTGTAGAAAGCTTCCTAGGATGTTGGTGTGTTTGACGTGCTTGCTGAAAACTTTTGTCTGCTTGTTTGTTCATAGCTTTTGAATGAATATTTGCCAATTTTGGTCGAAATCCCAGAAAAGAAAAAATCTCTTAGCTCAAGGCATACTTAGCGTAGTCACTGCCTTATCAGAAAATCATCCAAGCTCCCTCGATGCAACCAAATCTATCTAGTTCTTTTGCCTTAAAACAATCCCAAATCCAAAGTCCATCCAAATCATCCCCCCAGCCAGCTAGCAACCCAATCCAAAATCATCCAAGCCTTTAAAGAGTTGTTGTTACTCTGCAAGAGTTTGCTATCCAATCAATCCTACTAATCAACCAATCTCACCAAGGTTATCCCTCTGACAGAGCATTGTCTAGGGTAATCTAGCTTTGTCACTTGCATCCCTCATCACCTTGAGCTAAAGGTTGGGATCCACAAGTGGTCAATCTCGTGTCATGCCATAGGATCACTAGTCTATCCTTAAGTTGACACAATCACTACGAATCCTGCACATAGGAAAGCAAAACTCTCACTTTTTGATAGCGTACCCTTGAAGTCTTCCACCCACAAGAAAGCCAAAAATCTCCAGCCAATCCTCCTTAGGTCTGTCATACAGCTTTGACTCTCCCTAGGAAATCCTTCATTAGCCAATCCAAAATCTGTGCTTAACCCAAATCCAACCATGAGCTTCCGTGTTCATCCATACGCAAGACCCCATCCCCATCAAACTCATCATCAAAGCATGAAGTACCAATCCTATCATGATGTGTTTGGTCGCATTGTCCTTGCTCCCGCCACCTCCTATTCCAATGATGATGAAAATCTTGTTGACTATGACGGGTATATTGAAAGCCTTAGAAACATTCCCCCAAGCATCTCCCAAAATCCAAGAGTTATTCCAAACTATCTAGTCATGCCATCTGATATCCCAGCTTCCCCTCCATCACCCCATCAACCAAGCTTCCAATCTTCCACCCCCATCACACTAGCTATTCCTGTCAATCCACCTCCACCTTCGACACACAAGTCTCCAAGGAATCTCCTAGAGGAAATACAAGAAAAGTCACCTCCAACAGTTGATAAGCCATGTCATCTAATCCAACCATGTGAAGTAGTCAGTGATGAAGCTTCCCCATCTATAATATCACCTCCATCTCCCATAGCTATCATCCCCATACCATCCATCAAATTGCTTAAAATCCTTCCACTTCTTGCAAGCATCAAAATCCCACCACCTATCAAATCCCTCCAAATCCTATCCACATCACCTCCAAGCATTTCCCAAATCTCTCATAATGACCCTTATGCATCCATCTTCTACTCACCCATCTCCACTACTGAATCTCCCATCTATCCATCTACTGCCTTTGAAGAATCCATCCCTTCACCTCCTATCGCACCATCCACTCCAAATCAATCCTATCAAAATCCTGCCCAAAAGCATGTTGACATCCCCCAAAGCATAAATGAAGATATCATTGTACCATGTCTTCCATCCATAGTGCAGTCACCATCTCCTCCATCTCCCAAACCTCGAGCCATATCTCCTCCACTACAAGATATCTTGTCATCCCACCAGCTACATCAAGATCCTATCCTTCCATCTCCCCCGCTCCATGCTTCCATCTTACCACCTATCCAAGCTATTCCACCATCTATAATCTACCCTCTTGGTTCACTTACATTCATCCACGGTGGCCCTCTCTCAGCAGAAGAATTAAGAACAGTATCTCCCCATTGCAATACACCTAATAAATCACTTCTACCATTTTCTGCAAGCAAAAAGTTTCCTCAGCTTGTTCAAATGCTCAATCGATGGCATTATCAAGGTCAAGGTTTAGGACCACAAGAGCAAGGAATCAGAGGTCCTATTATTGCACAAAAAAATCTAGGATTTCATGGTCTTGGATATGTATCCAAAGGCTCACCATCTAAAGGTGTTGGTACACCACACCCCCAAACCAAGCCTATCTCCAAGCCCACCATGCCAGCCTCCCATCACTCCTTCAAGAAATCTTATGTCATCCCCCCTCCACCATCTTTGCAACCCAAAACAACCTACCATATCCCCCGTTCATTCGCTAAATCCATTTTGGGTCCCTATGTCCCAAAATCTACCATCCTCCATCCTCCTATTAGCCATCATAAAAATCCTATTCCATCCATTCCTATGCAAGATCAACAAAGGCACATATCAGGGAACATCATCCATCATCATCCCCCTACATGCTCTTTCATATCCTCTCCATCTCACAAAGCTTCTCCTAACCATCTTCCCAAAGCTTACCACAACAATGTAAATGCCAACTTCAAAATGCATAAAGCTAAAAATCCACATCCTAGGCAATCATATGTCTATTCTAAAAGACATACTCCAAAAAGGCAAAATCCAATCAAAGAATGCAAAACAATGCAAAAGCCTATGAAAAGAAAATCCAAAACCATGTGGATCCCCAAGAAAAAAGTTGAAACCCAATGCATAATGGCATCCACCATTGCTAATCCCCAATCTAGTGACTCATGTCCCCCATCTCCTAACTCCATCTTGGGTGCCTATATCCCCAAGCACGCTTCCACAAATCCTCCATCATGCCCGCATCTACCATCTATCCCCCATATGCTCTTTTCACACCCGTTCCAACATGTGCCAATATTGCTCTTGCAACCATCCCCATCTCATGCTCCTTTCCAGCATTTTCATCCCTCCATCTCCTACCATCAATCCCGTCTAATCCGATCTATTGCATAAATCACACATCCGGTGTACCAACAGCTAGCAACAAAATTGAACATTCCAACAGCCGGTGAAAAATCCCAAAAAAAAAAAAGCCAAAATAGCTGAAGAAATCCAAAATCATTCCAGCTAAGTCCAAAGTCAAAAAGTCAAAAAAGAAAAGAAAAATAAAGTGTCCACTGGTGAAAACTTGGCAATTCAAGCGCCTTGGACAAGTACCATGATGAAAACTTGGCAAACAAGCGTCATGCGTAATCCCGCCATCCCCAGCTTAGCCTATCACCCTCATGCTTTTGGTCATCTCTTGACATCCAACTCCATCTTCCAATCTATCCACCTATCTTCCATCCTCGAGCTTCCATCTCACACCATCCACTAATCTTATGCAGCTTCAGCCAATCATCTCAGCTATCATCCATCTCCCTAGCCCCTTCATCTTTTTCCATCCTAAGTTCAATCCTATCACATCTATCATAAGACCTCCTTCTGCATGTTATCTTCTGATTGGGGGCACTATATTCCTTGGAGATCTTGTCTTGTCCATCCTCCCTTGTCATTGGTATCTAGCTCTAGGCTATCCTCATGCAAACCCAATGTCATCTCTTTATATCCATCATAATCCTAACTATCTACCATCCTATCCAGCCATCTCATCTTGCTCCTCCAGGTATCCTTGGTCACAAAATCTCTCATCATCATTCGATGCATCCTGCCAAATCCATATCTTTTGCTATCACCCCACCCTTAGCTTTCGCATCTTGAACAACATCAAACCATCCCGCTATCCTCTCATCCTGAGCTTTTTATCCATCTGTATCATACCTATCATTGGTCTGTTAGCTTGTACCATATCTTGATTATCCCGCTTGTAAATATCTTGGTCTATCAGCTTGTACATCCTCTTTAGCTTAGTACCATTGTATCTATCCAACTTTCGTGTTAGTTCCTCCTTGATCAACATCTTGCACCCATCACACATCTTGGTTAGCTATTCCAACGCATCCTTTAGCTAGATTTCCTATCACCAAAGTGTTATCTTTCTTAGTTCAACTTGCCAGACGCATCACTCATCCAAATCCACCAGCTTCGGTGCTCTCCGATAGGTCCTTGTAGGATATAGCTTTCCTCATGTCTGATCTTGGTCCGTTAGTACCTTGTCCTACCCATCTCGTTGGCAAACGGCTCTCTTTTGGATTTTCACTTTCTTTTGATTTGGGATCTTCCCTTTTGGGTCTTGAAATATCTTTTCCAAGCAATCTCCTTGTTCCCTCCTCAAGGTTGCCACGATCTTCCATATCATGGTATACTGCGAATGGGGCAATCAGAGCATAAGGTCTTGATCATGTCTTTTGTTTGTTTTTCTTTTCTGCTTGTGGGTTACCCAGTGTCATTTCCACACTGCTTCCTCTGGGATTCATGTGTGATGCTGGGGCAATCCTTGTGTGTTTGTTTTGGGTTAGTTTGTCAGTCCTCTGGATGGTTGGTGAAAAGGCCTTGATGTTCTTGGTAACCTTGGCAATTAACCAACAGTCCTATAGCAAATCTAGTGCTCAACTACATGGTGGTACTTCTCTTTGAAGTATCCCCCCGCTCAAAAAGCTTCAATGGGTTTCCTTCATCTCCATTATCCCCCATCCATATCCAGCATCCGTCTCTCCTACCCCAGCTGATGCATCAGTATCTCTTTGAATCACTCATCACTCTTACCTTTAGGGATCCACAATCCTAGTCTTAGGGATCCACCAATCCAAATCAACCCACCAAGCCTCATCTTTCGAGATCCACAATCCTAGTCCTAGGGATCTCCGAAACCCATCTTCCGCCAATCTAACTCTTTGAAATCCTGTTCCATCAGCTTTATAATCCCCTCATCCATCTCCCTATCCTGGATTCCTTTTTATAGCGCTCTGCTCCTTCATCCTCCACCTTCCCTAAGGTCTTAAGCTTGCTTCCTCTTGTGCATCTGATTCTCCTTTATCATTCTCCCATAGTGAGAGTTTGAGCTAATTCAGCCCCTTCTCTTTGCCAATTTGAGTCTCCTTGCTCATCCCAGATTCTTGTATTTTTCAAGAAGCCACCAAGCCTCGCTTTCTCTCCTCGCTGCCTTCTTGAGGGGGCATCTCATAGTCCATTCTCTCCTCTTCTGCTCTAGCCTTGGGCATCTTATTTTCTTATCTTTGATGTCATGCCACTTGCGGCATCACATCAAAGAGGGGCAAAATGTAGACACCTAAAAATCCTTTAGAAAATAAAGTATTTTTATTTTCTGAAAAATTCTCGATGACATCATCATTTATTAATTAATTAATTATTTAATTAATTAATTAATTTTTATGCCATTAAATCCTTTTATCTTAATTAAAAATATTTAATTAAGGAATCCCTCCCAAAAATGTTTAAATCTTATTTAAATATTATTTCCTTATTTATTAATTATTTAATTAATAAATTGACCAAAAATCCTAAAATAAATAAAAAATTTATTTTTTGCCCAAAAATTGGCCAATTTCCTTATGACCAATAACCTCTTCCAAAATCTTCTAATCCTTCTTTAATTTCGATTAAAGGCTAATCTCATCATTTCCTACCCCTAACCCCAACTCAAAATATTTAATTAAAATTAAATATTAATCCTCATGTTTATTAAAAAAGTTTTAATAAATATCTCCTCAACCCAAACCCTTGAAATAAATAAAACTTTATTTATTTCCTAAAAATCTAATTTATCCTCACCCTAAGAAGTTCTAGACTCTTCTAGAAAGTCTTCATCCTCATCCTAGGAAATTCTAGACTATTCTAGAAAGTCTTTATCCTCATCCAAAATCTAGACTCTTCTAGAAGATGTCTTTAAACCTAATCCTAATCCCCTCCTAACCTTGTCACATTCCCTAAACATGGGTTAAAACTTACTAACCCAAGCCAAAGTTAACAAATATCTCTTCCTTCACCCACCCTCATTAAATGCCATCCACTTGCCTATCCTTAAGCTAATCCTAAACCATCCTAATCCATCCTCTAATCATTTGCACAAGCCTAAACAAGCTTAAAACATTTCTAATCAAGTCCAAGTCGAATTTGCTCTCATCACCCTCAAAATATCTCAACCATAAAACTTTATGAAGTCCACTAGGTCATAAATGACTCTTACAAGCCCTTTTATTGCTCTTACAAGTCATTATGAGGGTCTTTATGAAGATTTTATCTCTTGAGCCTCCTTTGTTGACTCATCCTTCCCCTTTCCTCCATCCTCTCACCATGTGACATGTGTCACTCTTTGATTGGCTATAAAGAAGCACAATCCATGTGCTCTCCTCTCATGCAATCTGAGCCTTCCATAAGCTTTTTCCCATCCTTGCATCTTAGCCCTCAATCCCTCAAGCCTCTTGCCTATAAATTGGATCCTTCCCCTTTGCAAAATAACACAATCCATGAAGTAAAGTTATAATGCTATTTTGAGAGCCAAATCCATACTAAAGCCATCTATCCACACCAAAAATCTACAATCATCCATTGAAGCCCTTTTTGAAGCATAAAGCTTGAGCATACATCCTATCTATTTAGACAAAGCTACTCAACAAGAGAGCTTCTTATTGAGAGAGCTCATTAATGGCTCATATTTTCAATTAAGAGCTCATCTTAGTCTATCTTGAAGTTTATGAATTTTGTTTAGTTTGTAGAAGCTTTATTTAAATTTGGTTTCTATTAGCATACTAACATTTTCTCATATACACTCCCTCTTTGACAACAATGCCAAAGACATATCATCTCAGCATCTTATTATGCAAGTGTAGCTTTTGTAGGTTTTTTCACTTTCTCCCTCTATCACCTTGCTTGTGACTGATTTGGAACTTCATCACTTCAATTACTTTAGGCATGAATTCTAAAGTAAATATTCTCTACATCAATGTGTAATATTTCAACAATGTACTCATTTTATGCAGGACAGTCTTTCTTTTGCTTCAAGTAGCCTTGGCTAGGGGTATCACCCCTAACTTACCTCTAAGATACTCAAAAGAATCTTTAGGTAGTTCTTTTGTGAAGATGTTAGCAATCTATTCTTTTGAGCTAATATATTCCATCTTCACTTGTTTGTCTTCTACCGATTCTCTTACATAGTGATACTTGATTGCAATATGCTTGATTTTAGCATGCATTACATGATTCTTTGATATGTTGATAGCACTTATATTATCACAATAAAGTATCATAGGCTCATTTACCTCTTCCTTCATACCTTGCAACAAATGTTTGATTCATATAATATTGGTGCAATTTATAGCAGCTGCAACATATTCAGCTTCTGTTGTGAATTGTGAGGTACAACTTTGCTTTTTTCTGGTCCATGTAATAAATTTTTTTCCCAAAAAAAGTGCTCCTCCACTGGTTCTTTTTCTGTCAATATTACCTCCCCAATCTACATCAGTGTAGGCTCTTAGCTCAAACTTTTCACTCCTCTTGTAGTACAAACCAAAGTCATCAGTTCCTTTTAGGTACCTCAATATTCTTTTCACTGCCATCAGATGATTTTCTCTTAGATTTGCAAAAAATCTTGTCACTATTCCAACAACTAATGCAATGTCTAGTCTACTATGTACAAGATACTGCAAATTTTCAATCATTAATCTATACATTGTTTGATTCACTTCAGTTGATTCATCATTCTTGGATAACTTATGTCTTGTTGTCATTGGTGTGCTAACTAGTTTTGAATCTTCTAACCCAAATATCTTAAGTATCTCCTTTATGTATTTTGATTGGGTCACAAATATGCTATGCTTTAGTTGATGTACTTGCAATCCAACAAAGAATTTGATTTCTCCAAACATTGACAACTCAAACTCATGCTTCATTTGATCAGCAAAATTTTTGCATAGAACATCTTTTCCTCCAAATATTATATCATCAACAAAGATTTCCGATATCAAAATTTCTTTACCTTTTTTAGTCATGATGTACAAGTTTTTGTTGTCATCTATTCTCTCAAATCCTATCTTCACAAGATATTTGTGCAGTCTCTCATACCATGCTCTAGGTGCTTGCTTCAAACCATAAAGTGATTTATGCAGTTTGTAGACCATATCCTTGTTGTTGTTATCAAAAAATCCCTCTAGTTGTTCAATGTAGGCTTCCTCTTCCAGTATACCATTCATAAAAATAGACTTTACATCCATCTAGTAGACTTTGAAACCTTTGTATGCAACATATGCAAGTAATGTTCTTACTCCTTCCATTCTTGCAACAGGGACAAATATTTCCACATAATTCAGTCATTCTTCTTGTGTATAGCCTTTGCAAACTAGTCTGACTTTGTTTCTTGTTATCTCACCATTCTCATCAAGTTTATTCCTAAACACCCATTTGGTATCAATTACATTCTTTTTAGCTAGTCTAGGAACTAGGGTCTAGGTTTTGTTCTTCTCAATCTGATCTATCTCTTCTTCCATAGCTTTATACCAGTCATCATCTTGTAGTGCATCTTTTACTATTTTGGACTCAACCTTGCTTAGTAGACATGATTCATTTCTTAATCTATTCCTTGTCATTGGTCTTGCATCCTTGTCACCAATAATTTCATCAGCTCAAGGTGATGTCTTCTCGCATACTTGGCTACTCTTGGTTCTATCTTTCTTTCCATGTTTGATCCTTCTGCTTAAGAGTAATTTTTCTCTTCTCCATCTAGTATTTCATCATTTCTTTCATGTGTATTATTTTCAGAGTCAGAATGTACATTTTCCTCATTCTGCAACTCGGCTTCTAAATGCAACTCAACATTCACTAACTGTGACTCGGCTGATACTAAAATTTGTTGTTGATTCGCAACTTGATTGGTAGCATTATTTTCAATAGTCATTCCTTTGTAGAAGTATACAAAGGATCTATAATCCTTTGATTGTTTGGATTCATCAACTTGAATTTTTGCATGCTCATCAAAATTTACATTTGCACTCTCCACAATCTTGTTAGTGTTAGTATTCAAACACTTATATGCTTTGCATCTAGTAGAGTATCCAAGGAATATGCCTTCATTACTCTTTGCATCAAACTTGCCATTTCTAGTATCTTCAAGAATATAGCATTTACAACCGAAGACTTTGAAATGTTTTATATTAGGTGAGTGACCATACCACAATTCGAAAGGTGTTGCATTTGTACCTTTCTTGACTTGGACTCTATTCAGGGTGTAAACAATAGTACTTACAGCTTCTCTCTAGTACTTTACAACAACATTTCTCTCTATCATCAAGGTTCTAGCACAGTCTATTACCGACCTATTCCTTCTTTCAGCAATGTCATTCTGAGGTGGAGTTCTTGGTGTTGATGTTTTTCTTTTGATGGCTTTGTCATTGTAGAATGTCTCAAATTATTTTGATGTAAACTCACCTCCTATGTCTAACCTTAGGCATTTCAGACTCTTACCTATTTCATTCTCAACTCTGACCAAATGCCACTTAAACATTTGAAATGCATCAGATTTTTGCTTTAAAAACATAGCAGTCATTATTTTGGAATAGTCATCTACAAAGAGAATTATGTATTTGTCTCCTAGGTAGCTTTGCACTTCTATTGGACCACATAAGTCTGTATGGACTAGCTCTAGTACTTATTTGGAAGTGTATGTTTTTCTTTTGAAACTAGATTTAGTCATTTTTCTTAGTTGACATTGTTTGCACATTGTGTTCTCAAGTTTCTTTAGTTTAGGCAACCCTTTGACTTTATTCTTTTTGCTGATGCTAATCAGATTGTCAAAGTCAACATGACACAATCTTTTATGCCACAACCACACATCATCAAGTCTAACAACAAGACAAGTTGCATCTTCCATATCTAGATAAAACAAGTTACTCCTAATTTGTTCACCTTTTCCTATTAGATTTCCATCAGTGTCATAGATTTTTGGCAGTTTTGTTTCCAAATTCTACTTTGCAACCTACATTGCCTAACTGTGATACACTCAACAAATTGTAGTTCAATCCTTCAACATAGTATGCATTATCACATGAAATTTTCTCTGTAAGTTTAATTGAGCCTTTTTCCTTTGATTTGACATGGAGCATCATTACAAATCTAACATTATTTCCATCATATTGAGTAAAGATAATAAACTTACTTTTATCTCCTGTCATGTGATGTGAGCATCCACTATCTATGATCCACTTGTTATTCTTGTTCACACAGGTTACCAATGTTGTTGCTTCATCTTCATCTTTATCTAATTCATCCTTCATGGCTACATAGATTACTTCATCATCATTCTCATCATAATCTTATTCAAGAATGTAGCATCTCTTGCCTTTGTCCTTGTAATCTCTTTTATCATCTTCTTTCTTGTTCTTGTACTTGTTTCCTTCTTTGTAACTCTTCTTCTATGTACATCTTGCAGCAATATGACCTACTTCATTGCAATTGAAATATATAATAGGGAGCTTACCTTTGAATTTATCGTTGCCTTTATGGAATCTTCTAGCCAGTAATGCTTCCAACTATTTCACATCTTCTTCGTTTGTGCTACTATCACTGGATGCATGTTTTCCTTTTCTTCTCTTTTTTTTTTATGTCTCCTCCTTAATGTCTTTCAATGTCAACTTGGCCTTGAAAGTAGATTCAAGATTCTTAGGTCTATAATTGTCAAAGTTGGACAATTCAAATGTAGTGAGTCTTCCCACAATTCCTTCAAAGGTTAGTGTGTTTCCCTGTACACACCTTAGTTCCTGGATGGCTGAGACTCTAATAGCATAGATAAGGAGTAGAGTTCTCAAGTATTTGTTGTTGACAGTCTCTTTTCCAATTGACCACCTAGAGTTCTTATTGCACTTATCACTTCTTTCATTCTAGTAGTATATTGAGCAGCATTTTTACCTTCCTCCATTTTCATGACATCAAACTTTCCTCTGAGGCTTTCTCTCTTTACTCTCTGAACATTCTGATCTCCTCCATAGATATCTATTAGGGATTTCCACATTTTGAATGCAGTATCACATCCGTTGATGTCATCATATTAAACATAACTAAGTGTAGAGGAAATCTCCAACATTGCTTGATTGTGCTCCTTTCTCTTGCTCAAATCATTTGTAGTAAGAGGTCCAGCTAGGTCTACATGTTCTATTTCAATTGAGGTTTGTGCATAGTCACGTATTGATCCAAGGTGCAATTTCATTAGACTCTATCATGTAACAAAGTTGCCTTTATTGAGCTTGGGAACTTCTCTTTTAGACATTTTGATCTTCCTGCTTCTATTACTTTGAAACTAAATCAGTAGATAGCTCTAATACCAATTGTTAGAATTGCTTTAGAATAACTAAGAGGGGGGGAGAATCAATTATTCAAGGTCCAAATGTCCAATTCAAAATTTTCACTAAGTGTAGTGAGCCCATTCAACCATTCATTCATCCAAGCTTAAAACATTCCTATTGAACAAATTATTGTAAATCAACATACAAACATACTACATAAAAGATCAACACATAACACAGTGATTTAGTGGAAATCCAATTTGAGAAGAACCACTAGTAACATGCTACTCCATTCTCACTCTTCTAAAGTGATGCCCTATGAAAGGCCTATCCTATTAAAGGCTTACAACACACTGTTAAATGTGACCTAGTTAAAGGATTTAACCATCTTGTTAGAAGTGGGCCTGGTTAGAGGACTTTAGAACATTCACTTGGAATGCCACCCTATTAAAGGATTTACAAATGGCTATTAAACCAACTTAAGTCCATAGAATCTTCCTTCCATCCTGACTAATACAATTGCTAGAGAGTAACAATTAGGGGTTTTGACCTGATTACAAAATACAACTCAACTTGTAGATTTTATATCACCATTCTACTCATATCTTTGCCTAGTTTTCAGTCTCTGCAACTCTTGACAGCTTGCCGTCCTTTCAAGATTAGTCTCCATGAGTCTCCATGCTTAATGTACCAATGCAATCATCTCTCTTTGACCACTTGTCAAAGCAGAGCCTCTGTGCTCTATTCTTCCTTCTCTTAGATGTCTTCTCCTTGACACCCTTCTAATCACTTCACAATTTTGGCACTCCAGTAGCTCTTGGTTCTTGTTTTGTGACTTCTTAAATAGAAGTCTAGAACTCCTTTTCCCACTCAATTCTTCCCTACTTTAATTTCAATTTGTATGGATTAGGTGGGATTCATTGTATCTAACCCATATTATGTTCCTTTTAGAAACATCATGAAGAATCCTCTTGAATTCATCAAAAATGGTATACATAGAATTCTATGCCACTAGCTCATCATCCTTATCCTCCAACTGGTTCACAAAATTCAAGGTAACAACTATTTCGGCTCAAATTTGGCAAATATTCAACTTTTAAAATAATGCAGTAGCTTAGTACCATTGAAATCTTGATGCTCGACACATACTGTGTTACTCAGCATCAACTGCATTTTACTAATGCTCGGCACCTGAAGTTCACTTGGCACCAACTAAGATTTTTTGATGCTCGGCACCTATTACTTTTCTCGACACTTGAACTTTACTCGGCACACACTAGATTTTTCTTTTTCTTGGCTCCAACTGAGAATTTTCTTGGCACCCACTGATGAATTTAGTTTAAGCTTTTCAGTCAACCTTATTGCAACTTATTCCTCCAATGTTTCTAAGTGTGGCCAGCCTCTATATCTTCAATTATTTTATCAATACAATATTTAACCATTGTCTTAACTGATCCTTGCACTTCATGACAATATCATAACTCAACCTTTCCCTTGGGTTCTCTTGTTACATCTTGTTGATCAAATCTTCTTCATCAATCAACTAAGTGATAGTACTTGGATCTTGTAAGCAATTGTTATTCCTACAAATAGTAGGTTTGACATCAATGACAAAAAAATGATTGAAAATATTCTTTTAACAACAATATCCCTCTTTGATCTTCAACAATAAGCTTTTCAATCAGAATTCCAACATGGAATTGGCTATTGGACAACTCAAGAAAGAAAAAGAGCAACTCTCTCAATTTGTGAAAAGAAGAAAAGATCTTTCAATTGACTAACTCTACATTGAAGAAAGAATTGAAGACATCCATTCAGCAAGCAATCCAGATGAAGCCAATGAAGCAATTAAAGAACTATTAGAAAAGGATAGTACACTTCAAGAAGAAGTAAGAAAGTTGAGAAGAGAGCAAGAAATCCAACCAGTAAGATTATGTGAAGCCATGGTAGAGAAAAATAAGATAAAAGGAAAGAACAATGAAATTCAACATCTATCCCTTCAGTAGGAAGACTTCATTAATTAGCTCACCAATGCAAATGAAGAAATCATGAATCTAAGATTAGGGAATGAAAGATTGCTGAATGATCTAAACTCTAAAAAGCTAACCAATGAAAGGATGATGAAATCTCAAGAATACATGAATCAATTGAATGAGAAAAGCTTTTATAGACAAAAATGAAAAGAATGAATTGGATATACAGAATAAGGTGAATCATCCAAGCAAGGAACTCAAAAGAATCAAAGACCTACTTGCAGTCACTTTGGTAAGATAGGTCATACATCAAAAAAATGTTGGAGCAATGGGAAAGATAAATTCAATGGAAAATGTTACAATTGCAATCAACATGGTCATAGAGCTAATGAATGCAAATAGAAACCTAGATTTGAAGACAAATGTCATAAATGTAAGAAGCATGGGCACAAATATTCATAATGCAAAACTAAGATATTGAACCCAACAGAATAGATTGTAAAAGCAATATTTGGTTGGGACTATAACACTTGGTGCAGATGTCATTATTGTGTATAATTTGGACACATTGGAATGAATTATGTAAAACATCACATGAGGACAAGAGACGCTACTAGAAGATGTTTCATTTGTACAAAAATTGGTCATCTTTCTAAGAATTGTATGAATACTAGAAGAATTGAAGATGAAAAGAAAGCAAAAGTTGATAACATTACAAAGTAGATGAGATTGCAATGGATTCTAAAATCTTCTAAAAATGCAAGTCCAAGCAATGATGAACATGTCACTCAAGAATTCGGTGACTGTTGCATTTCCACTTGATCTCTCAAGGAGAACTGGAACTAGGATTCTAAAGAAGATATCTCACATTAGTTCCAATTAGCAGAATGGAAGATCCATATCAACATTCAAGATGCAAAGGGATCATCGAGTATTCAAAAGATGTAATTCATTACCAAATAAGATCGAGTTGTAGACCTTACCGAGTGAGGTCAAGTTGGGAGCTATTAAAATTTTATGTGTGGATATTGAGTCATGGATGAATCTGCCATGCACTTAATGCAAGTGAAGTAGATGGCAATCTGTCAATTGAGTGAACAATCATACTAGGCATTTATGGCAATTGAAAGGAGAAATTTGATAAAAAAGGTGAAATCAAAGTCATTTGTCACCACAAATTTTTTAGAGCTATTTGTGCAAAGCGATTTCTGAGCATTCGAGTAATCTGAGCAAATTATTGTTGGATATTTATGTATCTTTTAAAACCCTACTGAATAAAATGAGATCCGCTAGTAGAAAATCTAAGAAACGATTTGATATGTTAGTTCGAGGTGTGGAATGGAAGGCAGTAGACTTTAAACTAAGTCTGGCTATTGCAAAAACCCTAGATTTGAGCAGAGCTCAATCAAAAATTCCATCAAGGGTACTACTAATTAATGATATTCATTCACATTTTCATTGTGTTATTCAAGATATTGGAATATTGAAAATGGATGAAACCCAAGAGAAGCTATGTGTGAATGGTGTGTTAAAACCATAGCATCAACACCTTGAAGCAAAGGGTTTGACTCACATTCTGCACATGCCACAGGATTTTCAGATTAAATGGATAATATTTATCTTTAGCCATGTACATTATGGTTAGTTATGTTTAGAACAACCTATTGTGATAACAAAAGAGATGATTCATAGGATAACTAGTCTTTCTATGTTGGTAAAAGCTAAAACAACCAAAACCCTAAGTCAAGTCGAGATTGAAAACAAAATCCTTGCCGAGTGGGATGGAAGGGGAATGAATATTAGTTGTGTTACAGATATGGAACTAAAGTTTAGGATACATGTCATCATGCATAAAATATACTACTTGAGCAAACTCAACAGTGTATCATGCAAAGTAGTGGATCTTGCATACAAAGTGGTCAAGATTAACATGTCACTTGATCTTGCCAAGTTGACGTTGAACTAGTTCAACAAGAATATGGAGAGTACAAGAACTTCAAAGAACAATCCTTGTAAGTTTGGTTCAGTCTTAACTTGTCTATTTTTCTATGTGCAAAATTTCTTCCCATCTAAAGGTACAGTCGTATGGAGGAAGGATGTACCTATTCTTTATCATATTAATGAATATATAGCTAAAATGGGAGAAAACTATGTGAGTATTATGGACAATTACTTTGATACATTCAAAGATAAAATGAATAACATATTCAAGATACCCAAGAAACTTATTGATGATTACAAATATGATGTTTGTTTCATGGTTGATAGTGACAAAGTGTATATACAAGTAGTTAGACTGAGAATTGTGTAGGTCAAGCCTCTAGGTTATGAGGTTAACATTGATGAAATTAAGGACATTATGGAAGCATTGTTAAATGAGCTAGTTGACCCAAAGGTTGGATACTTTGGCACCTATGATGAAGCAAAGGCTAGAGTGGAACTTGAAATAAAACTCCCTCAAGTAGTCAACAAAGGGAAGAAGAGAATTGCAAAATTGAAAACCATCTCCACTATTCTATTGATTGAAGGAAAAGGAGATGACATTGAGGAAGATGAAGTGAAAGATAAAGAGAAGTTAGAGGAAGAAGAGCCAGTAAAGAACAAAGGTAAGGTTATTATAACCAAACCTACCAAACCATCTACTGTTGTATTCTCAAGGAGGTCATCTAGGAAGAAACTTGATAAAGGAGGAGATGTGATCTTTAAAAGGTATCCACCCACCTTTCAAGAAAAATTAAAAGAAATAGATTCAAGAGCAGGCATAACAAAATTTAGATCACTGAAATATGAGACTAGGATTGCAGAGGAGTAGAAGCAAATAGAAGATATGATAATGTCTAAGATGGGTAAATGGAAGTATTCCCCAGACCATCTTGCTCAACAAATTCTGAGTGATTTAATGGAGAAAATCAAGCCAAGATGGTAGAATGCTATGAAAACTGCTAAAGACATCTATGAGCAGACCCTAAGGCAACTCATGCCAAGCTTGAATGACAAGGAGGTAAAAGAATCTCTAAAGAAGAATGAAAAAAAACTTACCTTGAGATTCAACACTTGTCTTATATTGATGAATGACATTGAACATGTAGTGAAAATGCTACCAACACATGGAAGAACATTTATGTTCTTCACAAGCAAAGTGATTTTGTTGTCAATGTTAGTGACAGGGATGATGATGAACATGAAAAAAATAATGAAATTGATGATGAAGTAACACATTTTGACAATATATACGATGAGGAACAGGAACAAGAACAAGAAGCTATCGAGGAAGATTTACTTGAAGTTTGGAACACTGAGGAGACTGACCTAGAGAAAATTGTAGCAGTTGTCATAGCCTCACTTCCTCATTCTCTGAGTGAAGCATTGAAAACATCAAGCCCAGAGAAAGCTACTGTAGGATTGATTGTGTCAAACATTGTAAGTACAAGCACTCAATCAATTTTTTCACCTGTTTAGCTCAGTACTTCATTAACAAAAGTGACAAGCACTTCATCTACCAAGAAGTCAACACTTCCCTCTACATCAATTTTGGTTACACCATGTATTTCAACAATAAGTGCAGTATCTACTTTTTCAGCTAGTCATACTATCTCTACCATTGTTTCCATTCCTAGCATGCAAATAACAAGTGCAAGGATAGTTGAGACCAAGCCTCAACTGAGTACAAAATTTTTGAGTAAATGCAAATAGAAAGAAGAAGGAATTGATCTTGATCAGGAGATTGTTATTCCAAAAATGGGACATCTCCAACCTTAACCCTAATCAAATGCGAATATTTGGAGAGCTTCTTCAGAAGAAAGCTAAGCATCAGAGGCTTAGAGAAGAAAGAAATAAAGAATTTCAAATAATTAAAGATGCAAAGAATATTCTAGTAGAGACACTTAACACAGAGGTTGACAATTCTCAACCAATTTTGATTCAATTAGTAGAGACAGTCTAAAAATTCAACAAAGATTTGAATGGATAGGAGAAATTGTTGCAGACAGCTAAGAAGAAGTTTGAGAATAAATTTTTGGACTAGTAGCTCAGCAAATTTCTATTCATCAAGTAGATCTATCTACTATTCTAGGCTCATTGGAGACCTCTTGCAACAATGTGACTTCATTATTTGATAAACTCTATGATACATCAATTTTCACTAAGGAAATAAGAGACAAACTATCAAAGATTGATGAAGATCTAAAGGCAAGTGCACAATAATTAAAACTTGACCCAAATTACAGCTCTGCCCACTAAACAAAGATCAGATTCTTAACTGTTTTGTAGGTAGAATTGCTAAGAGAAGAAGCCAAAATAAGAGCTACACTGATAAACATATAGGGCATGATTCTCCAAAACATGGATGCATTGTAGAAACATATTGCACATGCTAAAAAAATCATCCATGATAACAACTTCTAAATTGCATATCACATGATAGAACTTTCAGTAGAAGTTTAAGTTGCATTGTACACATGCAAGGTGTTGCAAGAAAATTGGGACAAGACAATGGCGTTGATTCTAAAAGTACATTCAGATTTCTTGTCACATTTTGGCATTACTGTACAATATATAGCATACATCTTTGGCATTAATGTCAAAAATGGGGGAGAAGATGTATATTGTAAAGGGGAAGTCTACATAAAGGGGGAGAAAATGTGTATATTAGATGTAAAAAGATGTGAAGTATATTGTATATATGTATGGGGGAGTATTATCATATTATATATGTACAGATACTCAGAGAAACATCTTTTACAAAAGCAATTTTGAAAAATTTCAAAAATAGAGTACTCTACCGAGTTGGAGACACAAGGTGATGAATAAAAGGTGTTCTTGAACTCTTTGAATTCAATTTTGACTGATAGGTGTTTTTGTCACTGATTCCAAAGGGGGAGATTGTTGACATTACAGTCATGTTTGTTATTAGTGACACACACTTATTTAGATTATAAGTATCTACTGAGTGTATTGTACAGTTAATATTGTTAACCAAGCATTTCAGACTCTATCGAGTTCTATAGTTGCTACCGAGTCCAAGGAATATTATTTAGTTTGTACTAAGTAGTTTCTACCATAATGGTGACCAGCTATGTAAATTGAGCTTCATAAGGTTTACTGAGTTCCTCAGTGCAAACCAAGTTGTGCAGTGCTTATCGAGTTTATAGTTACAATAATGTGAATCCAGTCTTGACCAAGCCACTCAATGTTAACCTAGTGATTCAGTTTATACCAAGCTCATAGTGATAGCATTTACCAAGCTATGCAATGTGAATCAAATGATTCAGTTTATATGTCGAGTTTCATAGTATTCACTAAGTCACCAGTGTAGACTGAGTTTAGACTACTTAGAAGTGATCAGTATGGACCGAGCTTCTACATCTATCGAATGCATGATGATGTTGAGCAATGATTATGGATGTTGAGTATTAGAACCTCATGAAGCTAGTCTTCAGAACCCAAGTTCTTGCAATTGGGCCAACTATGTGTATTTTGTGTAAACTTGTATTGTAGCCAACTTTGTTGATTTGTAAATTGGATTGGTATATAAGTAATGTATTGTATCACATCCAATATATAAAATGAAAGTAATGTAACAAGTAGAGAAGAGTAGAAGTGTGGAATACAAAGGCTATAATAGTATAAGGAGCAAAAAAGATTTAACTATCATAGCAAGGTGATCATTACACTCAAAGGAAAATCTCATTCAACAAACCAAGTTGTAGATCAGAGATCAGCCACTGTTTCATCCTAACACATGGATTAGTTAAATC
Source organism: Cupressus sempervirens (assembly GCA_028749045.1). Lineage (NCBI taxonomy): Eukaryota > Viridiplantae > Streptophyta > Pinopsida > Cupressales > Cupressaceae > Cupressus > Cupressus sempervirens. The sequence goes on from CM053792.1 coordinate 35,806,106, forward strand.
CTTTCACAAGGTAGACTTAACAGTCTTTTGTAAATCTCTTTATCGAGTGCATACTTCATTGTATGTTTGTAAATCCTTTTGTAAGGTGGATCTAGCAGTCCTTATTGCTCCTAACGGGGCAGATCATTAGAAGTGATCATTGTAAGCCTTAACAGGCTAAATTTATACTACAGTACTAAAGCTTATGGGTATCATCTCCACCCCAGTTTTACTTTCCATTTGGAAGGTTTTTGGGTCACCATATTGTGTGTCACAAGTATTATGAATGTTTTGATGTTTTTGGTTATTTATGCATGCAATTAGATTAGAATACACATGAAGGATTAATTAGTAAATAAAGATTAAGTTTCATTAGTTACTAATTTACCTCTCCCCTCTCAGCAACTTAGCCTATCATATATATTTCCAATAGCCTGTTTGTTAATTCATGCCACAAAGTGACATGAAGACACGTGTCCTAATGGGCCAAGTATATTCAATGCAATACCACAAAGCAAAGTAGTTTGATGTTAGATTCTACAACAAATAAAGTTCTATCATCTATCTGCCATGATTGGCCTAGTTGGAAAGAGCAATCCACGTTGTAAAACAAAGAGAACTTAATATTGTTTTATTACCACTGTTAGATCAGAGAAGATCTATGTCTATTGCCATCTCGCTATAAAAAATTGTTAGAAAAAATGTCATAGTAAAGTTATGACGATTGGAAACATGGAATTGGTGGACCCACGATGCAAGGAGAATTCAATGAGTTAAAGGTTTTAAATGAACACCATTAGATGAAAATGGATCTATGTCTATCGCGATCTCACTATGTAAACTTGTCAGGAGAAATGTCATAGCGAGAAAGCGACATAAAGACACATGTACTCGGTGGACTTACGGAGGAAGTTAAAAAGGAAAGTTATAACATTATAGCTTTGATCATTAATTTAAGATTGACGACCAGAATTTGAAAATATAGTGACTATTGGAATATGAAATGCATGGGTTTGGTGTGAAACAATATGAGATGAATAATAAATAATTTTTATAGGATTTTTTGAGATCACAAGGAACTAAAAGGCCATGAAATGTTTTAAGGATTATCACTGATCATTTGTAAAAGGAAATACGAACATGAAGAGTTGATTGTCGATTGATCATAATAGATTTTTGTAGCCTTTATATAAGATGAAAGTTGCTGATGGAGAGAGAGATTAAAGAGAAGAAATTTCCACAATCCATTATATTGTACTGATATGTTTCTAGATTCGATTGTGTTAAGATTTTTACCATCAACGTTTCGAATCACAATACGTGATCCATCATTAGGATGAAGAGCAAGAGATGCAAAAAATAGTATTTCAATACAAGGAATTATTTTCTTTTTGGTATTTTTGTTGAAACTAGTTTTCCATCAATGCCAAAGAGGGAGATTGTTGAGAAAAGATTGATACAAATATGAGAATGTGTTTCAATAATTATTTTCTCATTGATGTCAAACCTGCTACTTGCTGGTAAGACAACTGCTTAGTTGATTTGCGTAATACCAATTGTTTGATTGATGGAGAGGATTTGATCAAATGTGATAATAAGAGCACTTAGAGGAAAGGTTGAGTTATGGTATGTAAAAGGAGTATAAAGATAAGTTAAGGAAGTGATGATATGGTGTACTACTTATCTACTTAAGGCTGTAAAGGTTGGATACATTGATTAAGTCTAGAAGAACAAGTAAGAACAATTGAGTTTGCCAAGATTGACCAAGTGCACAATAGGTGCCAAGAAAAGTTAGTGCAATCTGAGAAGAAAATTAGTTGGAGTCGAGAAAAGTGAAGATTCATTTATGCTGAGTGAACTTAGTGTAAGCCAAGTAAAGTTTAGTTGATGTCAAGCATCAATAAACTTTAGTGTTTGCCAGGTTAACTAGTTGAAGACAAGTGAAAGAAAAATGTGGAAGTCGAGTAACAACATATTAATGTCGAGTGTCAATATTCATGTTAAATCATAGATTTGACGAATTTGAGCTGACTATTTTTTTCTTGAATTATGTGAAGCATGTGGAAGATAACTATGATGAGTCAACCGTGTAGAATTCAAGGTAAACCATTTTGTGGCAAATTCAAAGAGGATTGAAGAAGAAGTTTCTAGAGGAACCAAATGAAAAGTGGGTAGATTTGTTGTATCCAACCTCATTCTACCTAATTCTAAAATGGACAATTGTGGCTAAATGACAAAAGATCTTAAATCTTTATTTATAGGGAGAGTTGGTCCAAATAAAAGGTTTCCATGTATGAGAACCTAAGGATGACAAGGAGTCTAGGGTATTTTCTTCATTTAGTGGCCGAACAAAAGACAATTCTATTGAAAAGAAAAACAAGAAAGCTTAAGAGTATGAATACTTGAAGGGTGAACAAGCTATCAAAGCTGAAGTATGTGAAAGCCAAGTAGAATGGAGGACTGAAACAAAGATCTATAATTTTCAAGCGAGTTGTAATTTTTTATCAGATCAAGCCTTATTGTTACTTTCTAATCATTATATCAGTCTAGGGTAAATCCTTTTGATTAAGGTTGACCTAATAGTCATTTGTAAATCCTTTAACCAGGTGACATTCCAATTGAACGATCTAAAATACTCTAACAAGGCTCACTCCTAACAAGGTGATTAAAATCCTCTAACCAAGTCACATTTAATAGTGTGTATTGTAACCTTTAACAGGGTTGGCCTTTCGTAGGGCATCACTGCAGAAGAGTGAGAATAAGTAGTATGTTACTGGTGGTTTTTCTCAAATTGGGTTTCCATGTAAAATCCATGTGTCAAATGTATTATTAAATCTATTATGTTTCATGTTTACATTTTTGCAAAGTTATTTTGACCTAAGACAGTAACCTACAAAGTTTAAGTATTGTATGATTTAATGAATGCATACATACTTAATAAGGTTTTATGGATATGGGTTCACTAAGATGTGAAAAGTTTTATTTGTACATTTGGACCTTGGATAACTTATTCAACCCCCTCTTAGTTATTCTAAATAATTCCAACATATATTATGGTTAGGGTTAATTTTAGGGTTAGGGTTTAGTATTAAGATTGAGTTTAGGGTCATTATTAGGGTTTAATCATGGTATTTTCATTAAGTTAGAGTTTGGAAAAGATTTAGGGCTAGGGTTAGGAGTGCGTATTTAGATATAGTGTTCTATGTTGAGTAAGCTATTATGGTTAGAGTTAAGGTTAATGTTATAATTATGTTTATAGTCATCATTAGTGTTTAATATTTGTGTGAGACTTACATTAGCATTACGAGTAGAATTATGATTAGGTTTAGGATTTAGAGTTAAATTTTGATTAAGTTAATATAATTAGGGTTATGGTTTGGTGTTAGGATTAAGGTTTATGTTATGGTTATAGTTATGGTTAGGCTTAGAGTTAGGATTGTGTTTAGGATTTAGAGCTATATCATTGTAATCATGATCAATTTTAGGGTTAATATAATGTTTAGGAATCTTTAGGATTATGTTTAGGGTTAGTGTAAATAGATTAACGATTTTAGTTAGGATTCATGTTAGGGTTTTTTAGGGTTAAGAAGTGAGGATCACTGTAAAAATTTATAGTTAGTCTTCACATCATGGTTAGGTTTTTGGATAACATTTGGGCTAATGATATAACTTTAGGTTTAGGGCCATACTAAAGGTAGAGAAAGAGTTATAATTATGGTTATGGTATAGCCTAAATGACTAAGATAAACAATTAGGATTATGGTTACAATTTAGATTTTATGATTCTAGTTAGAATCAAGGTCAATTCTAGGGTTTATATAATGTCTAGAGTTAAGATTAGGATTAAATGTACATGAGGGTTAACATTGTGTCACATGACATTTAGGGTTAGGATTGTGGTTATATTTATTTTTTAGATTAGGTTTTAGTCAAGGTTTAATTAGACTTAAGATTAGGGTGAGGACCAAGATGAAGTTTATATTAGGGTTCATATCATGACCTAGGGTTGCAGCTGCTGTTAGGGTTAGTTGATTGAAATTATTATTAGGGGTAAGGTGAAAATTTAAAGACACAAACACACACACACACACACACACACACACACACACACACACACACACACACAAACATGTATATATATATATATGAAATTAAATTTTAATATATTACAAGTTCACATGTGCATATTAAAAATTCAAATGTACTTGTATATCCACAATATGTATGTATACATACATACATACATATACACACACACATATACATGTACATATGTATGTGCATGCATATAGATACATATATATGTATATATATATATATATATATATATATATATATATATATATATATATATATATATATATATATATATATATATATATATATATATATATATATATATATATATATATATATATATATATATATATATATATATATATATATATATATATATATATATATATATATATATATATATATATATATATATATATATATATAAATGTACATGATATGTATATAACATATATATGTGTGTGTGTATACATATATGCATACACACATGGTATATATATAAATACATACATGATATATACATACATGCAAAAAAGAATATATAAAATGAAACTAAAATAATTTATAATGGAGAAAAAAATGGAAAATTGTACCATTTTTGAAGTCTAATAGTTTCATATGCCTCTCTATGCACTTCTTATCAAAACTATAACCCCACTATCAAAAATGACATGTGGGGTCGTAGTGACAATATTTGAGCTTTTCATTTTTTAAATAGTTTCGATCAAAACTAGCAAGCCCAAGATCGGGGTTAACAAACCCTGTCTGGGATTGGTAGTTTCGATAGAAACTACATAGATAGTTTTGATCGAAACTATGTGGCACAAAAAGTTTCTATTGAAACTTGAAGAATTATTTGTCCTAATAGAAACTAAATAGTTTCCATCGAAACTTTAATAATACTTTCTATCAAAACTAAGAAAAGGAAAATTGGTTGTTGTGTGATTTTAGAGGAATTTCTTCCTCCAAAAAAGTGTAACCCACTATTGTGGGTTCACCTTAAAAAGTTCAAAAGTAGTGATTCTACCCATCACTCCTTCAAGGTTTAGATTACTACTAGGAACACACCTTAGTTCTTATATGGAAGAGACTCTAATAACATAGATATGTAGTAAGGTTCTCAATACTTTGTTGATCACAATCTCATCTTCAATAACACCTTTTGCTCCTCTGATAGCATTCACAACATCTCTGATTCTTGTACAATACTAGACTATAGTGTCACCTTCTTACATTCTCATGTCATCAAAATTTCCTCTTAGACTTTCAGCTTTGGCTCTTAGAAAATTCTTGTCTCCTCCATAGATCATCTCTATAGCATTCCACATCTTCTTAGAAAAATTACATCATTTGATGTCACCAAGCTCTGAGTGGGTTAGGGAAGATGCAAGCTCCAACATTGCCTGATTGTGTTCTTTCTTCTTTTTCAAATCATCAATAGTAGGGGATCTAGTAGGATCAACATGTTTAGTGTTAATGGTAAATTATTTATAATCTCCAAGTCCTCCTAGATGTAGCTTCATCAAATTTTTCCATGCAAGAAAGTTTTCCTTGTTTAGTTTGGGCACCTCCTTTCTATACATCTTGATATTTAGCTTTTAGTACCTTCAAACTATTTCCTTACAAGCACCAATTGCTTTGATACCAATTGTTGGAATTTTTTAGAATAACTAAGAGGGGGGTAAGGGTGAATCTGTTATCCAAGGTCCAAATGCATGAATAAAACTTTCCAGTACTTAACATATTTGTATCCATAAAACCAGATCATGCATGCATCTATTAGAACATCCAATAACTTAACTTAGTAGGTCACTATCCTAGGTCAAAATAACTTTGTAGAAATGTAAGTATGAAATACCACAAAATCATTCACATAATTTGACACAAGGATTTTATTTGGAAACCCAAATTGGGAAAAACCACTGATGCAGGAGCATCTTGGATTTACTTGGTGACTACTTTGGAGTTCATGGGAGGAGGCTCAGTAGTTGCTTTGGAGGGTGTTTGGACTGGTACTTGATCAAAGATGGTCTAGGGAGCTCGGCATGGTCTATGGAGCTCGGCATGGTCTAGGGAACTCAGCATGGTCTATGGAGCTTGGCATGGTCTTTGGTTGCTCGACATGGTCTTTGGAACTCGGCATGGTCTAGGAATTTGGTGTCTGTTTTAGGCTGTATAACTAATTTTTCACTATGAGTTAAGGATGAAAATTTCAAAGATTGAAGAGGGCCTAGACTTTGACCTATGGTTCGAAGCTCAAGTTCTAATTCATTTGGAGCTTGGAGATATCGCAATTTTACTAAGACATCGATTTTGGGAATTTAATTGTTCTAGGAGGATGACTTTGGCATTTAATTTATGTATTTGCATTTAATTTGTGTTTTGGGCCAACTTGTAGCTTACATTGGTATAAGTAGGGGTTGTGGGGAAGTCTTTAGTCATTATTCATTCATTCAAAAGAGGAGTGGGTGTGGGAATTAGCTGAAGAGCGAGTTTTCTTGTGTCTATGAATAGAGCGCCGAATGTGAGGTAGTTTACACTTGCATGAAGTTGGAGCAGAGCTAGTAGTTGTGGCTTGGAAAATAAGGAGATAGCTTGGTGGGCTTGTGAGCACAAGTTGAGATCTCCCTTGTGGGTTTCTATGAGAGTGTGGATATGGACTAGCTAGGGTTTGGGATTGGATCTTGAGGGATCTTGTAGAACTATTACTTGCTTTGTATTTGGCCATAACCAGGAAGGCCTTACAGCCCGGCACATTGTATGTAATCAATTATATTTTATGAATATATTATTGTGATTTGGTATCAGATCTTGTGTTATTGCTTTCTGTTATTGTGTTTCTGTTGCATGGTTTTATAGTAGGGGGCTAGGACATCTCCTTTGGGGATGCTTTTACCTTGCACTGCGTTAGGTGCAAATAGAAAAGTGTGTCCCACACTTTGATGCCCAAAGAAAGAGCAAAAACCAACTTCATCTTCACCAAAGGCTTCCACTCCAATAGGGATAAGAAAACCAATCTACATCATCCACATCCACATCATTATATCAAACACCAGAATCTCATCCAACCAACCATCATGCTCACTCCTAGGAACAAACTGAACATAATGCTTCATCAAAAAACCCCCATCCATATCAAAAACTAGTGAATCCATACTAGCAGCAACCAACTCCACATCAGTGACAATATGAAGATCTCCATCAACACATGCCAAACTCTCAACACCAACCATCTCATTGCTCATAACAAGATGCTCTGCAACACACAACTCACCACCTACAACAACCAGATCATCCACGACTAAGCACTCTGCAATTTCCATGTCAGACTCAACCAACTGATCATGAAAACCAACCTCTATCCTAGTAGCAACAAGGTTAGGAATATCTTCAGTAACAACTTCCAACTGTTCTGCAGGTTCTATATCAGACTCCACAAACTGATGAACAAAACCAAACTCTTCCACCTCGACCTTGTTATGCCATCTTCTCTCACAAATAAGTTTCTTAACTGGCCAAATGACTCTCTTCTGGATCAGTAGACTCCAACTCCACAAATAGCTATGAAATTCCTTCCTTACCCCATCCTTAACACGATCAGACAAGCTAGCTTCAAATCGAGCAGTCATCTCAGAAAACCTCCTCTCCACCACATCACGGAGATTTGCAAGCATCTTAGGGTTCAATCCTCTTAGATCCATCTCCCAAGATCTTTGAAAACCCTTTGCAACAAATCCTTCCCACACTCCTTGTGACAACCTTGAATTGTTTGCAAGTCAGATCGCAACTTGCCACCTTGCATGAACAATTAGGAACCACATCACAAGTTTAGGACCACGAATCCAGTAATCCACAAACTCTCTACGATCATGCTTCAACAAGATCAAAATTCAATCTTCGCATCCATAGATCAATTTGCATGTCCTCCCAAGGTCCTGGTGTAAACTGCCTCAGCTTCGGTGATCTATCTACACACTCAAGAACAACCTTCGCTCAGATACCACCTGACGCAATGCAAAGCAGGGGAATCCCCAAAGGAGATGTCCTAGCCCCCAACTATATAACCATGTAGTGGAAACACTACAATAAGAAGAAATAATGCAAGATCTGATACCAAATAATAATATATTCATAAAATATAATTGATTACATGCAATGTGCCAGGCTGTAAGGCCTTCTCGATTATGGCAAAAAAAATAAAGCAAGTAATAGTTCTACAAGATCCCTCAAGATCCAATCCCAAACCCTAGCTAGTCCAGATCCACACTCTGGTAGAAACCCACAAGGGATATCTCAACTTGTGCTCATAAGCCCACCAAGCTATCTCCTTATTTTCCAAGCCACAGCTACTAGCTCTGCTCCAACTTCATCCAAGTGTAAACTGCCTCACATTCGGCGCTTTGTTCATAGACTCAGGAAAAATCTCTCTTCAGCTACTTCCCACACCCACTCCTCTTCTAAATGAATGAATAATGACTAAAGACTTCCCCACAACCCCTACTTATACCAATCTAAGCCACAAGTTGGCCCAAAACATAAATTAAATGCAAATACATAAATTAAATGCCAAAGTCGGCCTCCTACAATAATTAAATTCTCAAAATTGATGTCTCAATAAAATTGCAATATCTCCAAGCTCTAAATGAATTAGAACTTGAGCTTCAAACCATAGGTTGAAGTCTAGGCCCTCTTCAATCTCTGAAAGTTTCATCCTTTAACTCATTGTGAAAAATTAGTTATATAGCCTAAAATAGACACCAAATTTTCAAACCATGTCGAGCAACCAAAGACCATGCTGAGCTCCATAGACCATGCCGAGCAACCAAAGACCATGCTAAGCTTCCAAAACATGCCAAGCTCCATAGACCATGCTGAGTTCCCTAGACCATGCTGAGCTCCATAGACCATGCCGAGATCCCTAGACCATGCCAAGCTCCAAAGACTTTCTTTGACCGAGTACTAGTCCAAACACCCTCCAAAGCAACTACTGAGCCTCCTCCCATGAACTCCAAAGTAGTCACCACCTAAATCCAAGATGCTCTTGCATCAACCACCAATAACATGCTATAAATTTTTACTTTTTTGAAGTGATGCCCTATTAAAGGCCAACCCTATTAAAGGTTAAAATACACACTATTAAATGTGACTTGGTTAAAGGATTTCAATCACCCTATTTGGAGTGAGCTTTGTTAGAGGACTTTAGAAATTTTCATTAGAATGTCACCCAATTAAAGGATTTACAAATGACTATTAGGTCAACCTTAATCCAAAGGATTTATCCAGACTAATACAATTATTATAAGGTAACACCATGAGTTGATCTGATAATAAAACACAAATCATTTGTAAATTACAGATCACTAGTTCAATCCATTCTTCCTGGCATTCATACTCTTCATCTTTGACAACTTGTTCACCCTTCAATAATTCAACCTCTTAAGCCTTCTTTCTTTGCATGCCAATTGCAGACTCTTCTATTCAGCCACCATATGAAGCAACACCCTAGATTTATTGTCTTCCTTATGTTCTCCCACATGACAACTGTTACTTTTGGGCTTCTATCTCTATAAATAGAGAATTTAGGTATTTTACCATTTAACCACAATCTTATATATCTTTCCCATGCTTCACACAATTCAAGAAATCAACTTTTTTGGTTCAAATTCATCAAATCTTTGATTTAACACTTTTTGTTGTCATTCGGCAATAATAGTCTTCTGATGCTGGGCCAACACTAGGTTGTGCAGCATCAACTAAGTCTTCCTTTCTTGGTCACTACTATTTTTTCCCTGATGCTCACCACATACTATATATTTGTAATACTCAACACTTACTAACTTTATGATGCTCAACACATGCTAAATCTTGCTCAACCTAAACTAAGTTTGCTTGGCTTACATTGTTTGCTCAACCAGGCTTGACAAACACTTTTTATCTTCTTGGCTTAGCTAAAGTAACCATTCACTTTAGCCTTAATTAGATCAACAATACATCATATCATCTATGTCTTACTTGTTCTTAGTGCTCCTTTTATGCATGTCATATAACTCGACTTTTCTCTAGGTACTCTTGTTATCTTATCTTTTCAAATCATCTTCATCAATCAAACAAATGATAACATTCAGACCAAAGTAGTTGTCTCACCAACAAGTAGTAGGTTTGACATCATTAAACAAAATAATGATTATTCCATGATAGGTTCTACACTTCAAACAATCTCTTTTCAACAACTAATGTTCACCAAATTGTTAAAATTTACATGACATAACAAAACATCTTGTTGTGGAAACAAACATGTCTCATTAGGTAAATCAAGATAGAACAAGATACCTTTTGTCTGATCACCACTTCCAATCAACTTACCATCAACATTATATATCTTGGTCTTTCTATGATGGAATTCAACTCTATACCTTGATTTGTTTAACTGTGAAACACTCAATAGATTATAGTTAAGTTCTTCCACTTAGTAAATATGTTGATCTCAGATTGGTTTTGACAAGTGAGTGTCTATACATTTAATTCATTTACTTAGTTCATGCCAAACAAGTATTATGTGTCGAACACAACATGTATAAGTTAGAGCATGCCGAGTCAACAGTGAGTGTTGAGTCACTCACGTGCCGAGTCACTCAAGTGTCAAGCAAATAGTGTATGCTGAGTGATTCAAGTTCAAGCAGAAAGTGTATGTCAAGTGATTCAGGAGCAGAGAAAGCAGTACATGCTGAGTCATTTAGATGCCAAGTCACAATATTGAAATCAGTATGTGTTGAGCATTAGGGACTATAGATGCCAAGTAACACAATTTTTTCATAGTTGTTTGTATTGGCACAAACTACTATGTAAACCATTTTTGAGCCAACTTATAGATTCAATTATGATATTTTCATGATAAGGATGAATCTTAAGTTGGAATTTCAGCCATTTCATGCATCCAATTAGGTAAAGGGAAGGTTTAAGTGGAAAAATGGATGAATCACAACTGTTGATTCATACCTAACCCTAAGTCACCTAGGTCTTCTAAAGGAGGACAAAGAGAGGGAATGAAAGAAAAAAAGAGTTTTGCATGCAAAAAAAAATTAGGACATTCATGGTGACCAAGGTATTATGATCTGAATTGCATTACAGAGTCAGTTGAGGAGAACAGAGGAAGGAAATAGTGAATAGTAGAGAGACACCTGATCAAAGAGGATCAAGTACATAGTAGGATAGAGTTGATGTGTCATCAAGCAGTAGAGTGTTAATTGCAAGATCAATGTTGAGACATTTTAATAGGTGAATCAGTTAAATCTCTTAACAGAGTAGACCTAACAAGATATATTGAAATCCTCTAATAAGGTGCTTATTTAATTATGAGTTGAAGTCCTTTAACAAGGCACACTTCTAACAAGGTGTTGAAATCCTTTAACAGGGTAAGACTTAACAGTCTTTTTAAGCCTTTAACAGGGCAGACCTTTCATAGGGTATATCATGTTTCATGATCAAACATTGTAACCTTTATTGGATACACCTTGTTACTATAGTAGTGAAGATTTGTGAGTGTCATCCCCTCCCCAGTTTTACCTTCTCATTGGAGGGTTTCTGGGTAATCATATATTGTGTCATATGTGTGAATGCTTACTTGTTTACATGCTTTAGATGTACATGTTTTACATGGTATTTTAGTTTACTTATTGAATATGTGAGATGGATGTGTGGTGAATATTTTATGGGTCAAATTTTGAAGCATTGATTCACCCCCCACCCTTCTAGAAGTTTACTTTTCTTATTGTAATTCCAAAAATTGGTATCAAAGCCTAGTTCTCAAAACAAAAAGCTTTGCAGCTTTGAGGAAAGATCTAGAAAATGGAAGTTTACAAGTTGGGAAATATTATTAAGAACCAAGAGATTGAAATATATCTTATTCTACATCCATTGAATGAAGAAAGATAATATTTAAAGAAATTGGTAACGAGAAGGAAGGGGATTTCTATTCAAGAGAATGATATATAGTACAAAGAGATAAACACTGCTAAGGTATTTGCAAATTGAAATTCTAATGAATTTGATGCAGCAATTGCAGATCTAATGGAAAAGAACAGAGCTCAAATTGAAGAAATCATAAATTTCAAATTAGAGCAAGAGTCAAAAGCCATATTGCTATGTAAGGTGACCGAACAAAAAAAGAAAGTAGTGGAAGGCAAAGCCATGATTGAAGATGAAAAAAGAGTTTTGACCAATAGATTGGAAGAAAGATCATCAGAAGGAACCAAAATTGCTAACATGCACTTAGAAACTTTAGGTCAACTGATGAATGCCAACCATGAACTGAATACCAAGGATATTGAAATAAAAACACTAAAGTTGCAAAATGAACAGTTGAGTAATGACCTAAAAAGAGAAAATGAATTTGCTAAAATTTTCAACAAACCTAGTGAAGCTATCAAGTACTTTGAACAACTGATGAGATCCCCTAGATGTAACAAAGATACATCCAGACTGGGATACACAAGTACCGAGGAAGGAGAATCATCGAAAAGTGTTGAAGAAAGGAGCAACAAAGATAAAAATTCTAAACCTACTTGTCATAATTTTGGTAAGAAAGCACATTCTACTAGCATGTGTAGGAGCAAGACTATAAATTAGAATAATAAGAAGAGGAGCATGGTTCACTTCCATAAGTGCAACAAATAAGGTCATCAGGAACATGAATGTAGAACCAAGACCATGCACACTCAATGAATTGAAGGGTATTGTTATAACTATCATAAGTATGGGCATATAGCTTCTGAGTGCAGATCCAACCCAATATGGTCATCAAACAAGCATACAAAGGTAAAGAACAATGGCAACTTTTATAGTTGGGACCACAATACGAGGTATAGTTGTCACTACTGTCAAGAGTATGGACATATTCCAAAGAATTGTATTAGAACACACTTCAGAAGTGACTACAATAGGTGGTTGAGTCAAACCACATGGTTTAGCTATTTAAAAATTGGTTACATTAGCCAATATTGCCCAACAAGGTCAAAGGCACCAAGTTGTGAATTCAATAAAGGAAAAGGCAAGAAAAATATTGAAAATGTCAGAAATAAAATGAACAAGACATGGAAGAGAAAGGAGGATTGCAACACATCAAAGGGACACTTCACCCAATGGGTCAGGTGATCATACTTCATCAAACTAAGCAATCAAGAGGTATGTGGGACTGATATTCAAAAGTTATACCATACATCAGTTTCAAAGGATTTAGTTCTAAAAAGATTACATAAGCATGAACAAAGATGCAAGGTGTTATCAAGAATCAAAGAAAAATCTTTAAGTTTTGTCAATTTTCATGTTACTATCATGCATGAAAAGTTCCCCATGGTTACCCAGTGAAATTCTGGTGAATGCCTAGCTAACAAATTGGCTAGTTGATGCCTAGCTCATAATGGTTGCCGAATAAATTTAAAAAAAATGAGCGGATGTCGAGTAAGTCAAAAATTAGTTGATGTCGAGCTTATATTTATGTAAGTACTTAGCATTAATTGCAGCATTTTAAAGGGGTATTTGATCAATTTCTGCTCATTTAACATCATTCAAATTTGAGTGAGAGAAAGAAGAGCTAAAGGCGATCTAGAAATTTCATCTAAAACATTGTAGAAGATTTAAATAGATACTCAACATCATTTCATTAGATTTTACGAGGTATTTATCATGTGTCAAGCTACATTGTTCAAATTTTGTGAACCCTAGATTTGTAAAATGGCATCTAGTTCAAAAGGTGTAGAGGGTAAAGAAGTTTTAAATGTTCAGTTGGTTAGCAATGAGATAAAACAACCTATTTTCATGGTCATTCCATACATAGCATACAAACAAGATCCCTCCAATGCGCTACCTATGATACCACCAAAAGTTCTAATGATTCAAGATGTCAAAAAGTGTTATAATTGTAAGATTGGTAGTATTGGTGACATGGAAATCAGAGAAGCATATGGAAAAATATGTGAAAATGGTGTGTTAAGAGAAGAATTCAAGATTGTAGAAAAGAAAGGTTAACTCATGCCCTAGATTTCCCTAACATTTTCAAAACTGAATGGATCAAGATTGTTTTGAGTAGAATTCATGATATTTCAATGTGGTTAGTTAATGGGCAAATCAAAATCACAAAGAGAATAATCCATAGGGTAACAAGGTATCCAACCCTAGATTGGCCAAAGATTATGAGGAGCGAGTCTAAAGACGTCATTGAAAGGAACACAAAAGCTATGTGGAACAAAAGAGGAATGACCATAGACACCATCACAGATCCTCTAATAGATTTTGCAATAAGGGTAATTTCTCATAAATTTTATCAATCAAGTAGATTGAATAGTATACCCTGCATTGCAGTAGATATGAGCTACAAGATTGTGAAGAAGGATCATACATATGATCTTGCTGAGCTGCAGCTACAATAATTAATTGAAACCCTAGGAGCAATAAGGAAAATAAAGAGTGCTCAGTGTAAATTCGGATCTATTTTTATATGTATCTTCTTTTATGTTCAGAACAAATTTCATACATTTGGTACTGATGCATGGAAGACAAACAGGTATGTTGTAGTTCAAATAGGAGAGTTCATTAAACAGTTAGGTGAAAATTTTGAGTCAGTAATAACTAGTTATTTTGAGGATTTCAAACAATCCATGAAGAAGAGATTGAGGATTCTAGTATCATTAGTTGAAAGATATTATGATGATGTTTGTTTACTAGTTAATACTGATCACACATTTGTTTAGGCAACCATTCCTAGAGTAGGATGGCTAAGGCCACTGGGTTATGAAATTAATGTTGATGAGGCCTCTACAACAATAATAGCATTACTTGCAGAAGAAGTAGACAAAGATGCCAAAGCTTTTGGTAACTTTGAGTTCTCCAAATAAAAAATTTCTATAGATTTGAAGAATGCCTCTGTCATAAAAAAGAAGGATAAACTGGTAAAGAAAATAAAAGAAAAATTTGGTGAAGGTTTTGAATAGGAAGATGAAGAGGATGAGGATGAAGAGGAAGAAGACACTCATATTCAAGCACCACTTGCATTGACACACGGTTAGGGTGAGGATCAACAAGAGGAAGAAACAAAGATTGTAAAAGGTGTCAAGGAAGAAGAAGCTAAGGAAGCACCTATTCATACTGATTAGAAGAAAACTAAGGCTAAGGAAAAAGTAGTAACAAGATCTAAAAAGATTGCTAAACCAAGCCAGCCCAAACCAACAACACCTACCATAAGGATCAGCACATGTGTCATTGCACAAAAGGATAAAGAGAAAGTCAAGCCTACATAGCAAGAAGGTGGAGCACAAAAAGACCAAGGAGAAAATATATTTCTCAAGCCAAAATTGATGAGGAAAAAACTAAATCTAATGAAAACAACCAATTCCAAGTGGTGAGTCATAATCCATCCTTAGATCTAGACGACTTATGTGAGGATGTTAGAAATAATGCAGATTTATTAGGCTTTTCTCACATTGATTTTGAAAATCTTGGAAAAGTTAAAAAGAATCAAGTGGATAAGGCAATGTATGTCATGATGGCAAGTTTTAAGAAAGCCCCTCTAGAGATTGCCAACTCCATGCCTAAAAGTTTATATGAAAGAGTTAAGCAAAAATGGCATTATGTTTGAACTTAGAAAGGCAGAACAACATTGAGGATGTTGTACAAAAGTCCAAATAGATGTAGAAGATCACATATGGACTAGCCATAGTGAAAGAAGATGAACAAGAACCCATTGAAGTTAAAGATTATGAAGACAATGAAAGTGAAGAAGGCACAATTGAGGGAGGTGCTGGTATGCACATAAATAATCAAACAACAACTAAGGTAGAGCAACAACAAAAATAGAGTGTACAAGATACACAAATGCCAAATGTCAGTCCTCCATAGATAATAAGTGTAAGTACTAAAACTATTATAGTAAAGGATGTTTCTGATCTCACTATTTAGAACATCAATCCCTTAACAGAGGAAGACATGAAAAAGATACTTGACCAATCTACACTATAGGAAAAATTATGTGACAACCCTGTATTGGTGAGTGTAGATGAACTTCAAAAATTAGTGACTAAAACTACAAGGGAGGATATGCAAACACAAGAACCACCTACCATAACTCCTCAAGTCACTAGTGTTAGTACACACACAGGTGCCACTCCAATCTCATAAATTGTAACTAAGGATACAAAAAATAAGGCTGAAACAATTAGAGAAGATAAGATGGAGACCCAAAGTCAAACGTATCATATAGATTCATCTTCACCTCCAACACAAGTTCAAGGTGCAATTCAAAGCCATAAGGCAGAAATGGACAAGCCTGAAGAGACTAAGTTGACACGCAAGCCAAAGGAGTAAGCAACAATTCAAACATCGGTAACACTACCAGTATCTGGAACTCCTTCTAGTCACACTCTTCAAAGGTCGAGCACAAATGCAACACCTTTACAATTCTCAGTGCTGAGTCCAAGTTCAAGAGGTAATAACATATGGAGATGTAAGCCTAGATGAAGAAATTATTTTTCCAAATTATGATTAATGCCACAATAACTATTGAGAAGATAAGCATACTTCAAGAAGCTCTGGCTAGAAAGAAACATCAAGAACTACTCAAAAGGGAACATAAGAAGAAGCAAGCTTTTCTTGATATCAAATACATCTTCTTAAATGCATTTAGTCTACCTACTCCAGATGAATCCAAGCCAATTCTCAAATAATTGACCAACACAGTGGAAAAGGTAAGTGATGTTTACCTTGATACTAATGCAAAGTTATTTGAATGGTCTGAAAAGAAATTTCAACATAGAGTGAATGAGAAGATATCTAGTGAGATAGAACTTACACAAGTTGCATTGGCCACTAAGATAGATAGTGTGAAAAAGGTACTTGAATTCATTTTCTCCTTATACACCAAACTGTGTAATCCCACACTCTTCACGCAAGAAATAAGGAATCACATCTTGAGCTTGGAGAGTTTCATGTAGTCATCCAGAGCTGAATTGCTAATGACTCTAGCTCAGAGTGAGAAACACTTTAGGACCTTATTGCAAACCCATAGTCAATTAGCAGCACTATCTGTAGATGAAGACAACATAAGGGCCAAAATGATAAGCATCCATACTACATTAACTCCTCACATCATGATTTTGCACAAAGAGTTAGGCTATGTAGAAACTCTTATAAAGAAAGACCCCAATCTTTCTACATTAGATGGCCTAGTACACCTTGCTGCCGAGCTAGCCATCCAACTTAAATCTTTGGAGGTAGCTTGTGATAATTGAGATGTTACTCTTAAGATTATTCTTGAGGTCCATAAATCTTTCTTGGACAAACACACTATTAGTGTATAACCCACTGACATCAGTGTCAAAAATGGGGAGAAAGACCAATGGGGGAGCAAGAGCATGGGGGAGCAAGCATGAGAGAGTAAGAAAAGCATAGCAAGAAAGTGAAAGAGTATCAATTGAGGCACATCTACTCAGTAGGAGTAAGATTTTGAGTACAGAACAGATCAAAAAACTCAAGGGGGGTTATAAGATTTATAAGATTTTGAGGTATAAGTTAGTACAAAATTTTGATATTTAATAATTTGGTACAAGAAGCCAAATAGTTATGTTATGTTATGCTCATAAGAAAAAAAGTACTAATGGATGACCACGTGTAAGAACAAAAGTACTAATATATGGCAAAGTGTTTTTCGAAACTCATGTCAAACGGGAAGATTGTTGATCTTAGATTGGTTTTGACAAGTGAATGTCTATACACTTAAGTCATTTACTTATTTCATGTCAAACAAGTAGTGTATGCCAAACACAACATGTATAAGTTAGAGCATGTCGAGTCAATAGTGAGTGCTAAGTCACTCATATGCTAAGTCACTCAAGTGCTCAGTAGACAGTGTATGTCGAGTGATTCAAGTGTTGAGTAGACAGTGTATGCCGAGTGATTCAAGAGCTAAGAAAGCAGTACATGCCAAGTCATCTAGATGTCAAATCATAGTATTGAAATCAATATATGCTAAGCATCAAGGACTACAGATGCTGAGTAACACAATTTTGTCATAGTTATTTGTATTGGCACAAACTACTATGTAAATCATTTTTGATCCAACTTATAGATTAAATTATGATATTTTGGTGATAAGGACAAATCTTAATTTGGAATCCCTATGCATTTCATGCACCCAATTAAGTAAAGGGAAGATTTAAGTGGCAAAATGGACAGTCGTTGATTCACACCTAACCCTAAGTCACTTAAGTCTTCTTAAGGAGGACAAAGAGAGAAAATGGAAAAAAAATGAGAGTTTTGCATGCAAAAAAAATTAGGAATTCATGGTGACCAAGGTATTATGATCTGAATTGCATTGCAAAGTTAGTTAAGGAGAATAGAGGACGGAAATAGTGAACAGTAGAGAGACATCTGATCAAGAAGGATCAAGTATACAACAGGATAGAGGTGATTTGTCATCAAGTATTAGAGTGCTAATCACAGGATCAATGCTAAGACATTTTAATAGGTGAATCAGTTAAATATCTTATCAAAGTAATCCTAATAGGTTGTATTAAAATCCTCTAATAAGATACTTACTTAATTATGATTTGAAGCCTTTAACAATGCACACTTCTAATAGGGTTTTGAAATCCTTTAATAGGGTAAGACCTAACAATTTTTGTAAGTCTTTAACAATGTAGACCTTTCACAGGGTAGATCATGTTTCATGATCAAACATTGTAACCTTCATTAGATATACTTTATTACTGTAGTACTAAAGATTTTTGAGTGTCATCCCCACCCCAGTTTTACCTTCTCATTGGAGGGTTTCTAGGTAATCATATCTTGTGTAATATGTGTGAATGCTCACTTCTTTACATGCTTTAGATGTACATGTTTTACATGGTATTTCGGTTTACTTATTGAATATGTGAGGTGGATATGTGGTGAATATTTTATGGGTAAAAGTTTAAAGCATTGATTCACCCCCTCCCCTACTTCCAAAAGTTTACCTGTCCTATTGTAATTCCAACAAAATATTGTCACACTTGATTTTTTCAGTCAATTAAATAGTTCCTTTAGCTTTCACAACACATGGAATATCATTACCAAACTTAACAAAGCCACCCTTGTATGGTCCAATATCCTCAAATTTATTGTTATCACCAATCATATGATTATAACAACCACTATTACT
The DNA here is from genome assembly GCA_028749045.1 of Cupressus sempervirens. Lineage (NCBI taxonomy): Eukaryota > Viridiplantae > Streptophyta > Pinopsida > Cupressales > Cupressaceae > Cupressus > Cupressus sempervirens. The sequence goes on from CM053792.1 coordinate 35,825,346, forward strand.
TATCCATCTACCACTTTAGTTCACATAAGAGATTAAAACATGTTTCTTATCTTCATCAGAATCTTCTTTGATAGCAACATAGATAACTTCATCATCATTACTTTCAGATTCAGTGTCAATTTCTTCTTTAGCAATATAACAAGATTTCTTACCTTTGTCCTCCTTGTTCTTCTTGTAGTCTCAATCATCTCTCCCTCTGTACTTGATTTCCTTTCTCTCATCCTTGTCTTCTCTATCAGGAAACCTTGCAACTATATGACCAACCTTGTTGCATAAAAAATAAATTATAGGTAATTTACCTTTGTATTTACCTTTTCCTCTTCCCAATATTTTTGCAATAAGTGCCTCAAGTTCATCAACCTCATCATCAGAAGTGTCGTTATCGCTCTTCACATGTTTTCCTTTTCTTTTGCTAAGAACCAATTGTGACTTAAAAGCATCCTCAATAGTAGCAGGTGTGTAGTTATCAAAGATAGACATCTTAAATAGGGTGTTTTTTAGTGGTGAATATTCATAATTTTGTGAATTTTAGAAATTTTCTGCTAGTAATTTGGCTAATAATTTAAGATTTAATGCAACCTAAATCACCATATTTTTATTAAATTTAGTTCTAAAATATTTAAAATCCCTCAATAATTTATTTTATTAAAAAACCTAAATTCTAAGATTTGCTAGAATATTTGATACATGATTAGATTTGATTCACCTAAATATTATATATTATCAAAGAAATTAAAATTAATTCACCAATAATTATCATAATTATTAGTTACTTTAGAGATATATTACCAATATTTAGTTTTCACTATTGATTTAAAATATAATGTAATTATCCTCATAATTTCCACAAGATAAAACATAGTTCAATTTTCATTTGTAATATTCCATGACGATTAGTGAACTTCCTATTATTATTGAAATTCACGAATATTTCTACACAAAAATTATGATTCCAAAATAATCAACAATGTAAATAATATTTAAAATTAAAAAAATTGAGAGATTTGCTGATAAAAATAATTTATTTTTTCAAATTAATGAAAGATTCACCAATAATTTATATCTTTTTCTAGAGGGAGTTTCTTAGAGTTTACCCTGATCACAAAAGAAGTAAGTCTACTAATTACACCTTCCAAAGTCAAAGTGTTACTTAGAGTACATCTCAACTCTTGTATTGTAGAAACCTTAATGACATATATAGGAAGTAGAGTTCTCAATACCTTTCTTATCACTATTTCATCTTCAATTGTTTCATTTGCACCTCAAATAACATTGAAAACCTCCTTGATTCTTGTACATTATTGTACTATGTTCTCACCTTCCATCAATCTCATTTCATCAAATTTACCACTTAGGCTCTCTGATTTGGCTCTTAGGACATTGTCATCTCCTCCATATATGGTCTTTAGTTTGTCCCATATCTGTTTTGAACTACCACATTCTTTTATATCATCAAACTCAACATAAATTAGGATTGAAGCAATCTCCAACATTTCCTAATTGTGTTCTTGGTTTTCTTTTAGTTGTTGGATAGTGAAAGGAACAATAGTTATATTCACATATTTTTTGTCCACAAATTTTATAGCAGCATTACTAATACTAGATATATGCAATCTCATCAATGTTTTCCATGCAGGCAAGTTCACCTTGTTCAGCTTTGGTACCTCCCTTTTGTGAGTCATGATATTTAGCTCTAAGTACCTACAAACTTTTCTTACAAGCACCAACTAATCTAATACCAATTGTTAGAATGTTTAGAATACCTGAGAGGAGGGGGTGAATCAATTACTTAGGATCCATAAGCACCATTTGAACAATCAAACATTAAACATTATGTGTTCTTCTTATCATGATGTAACTCAATCTCTATTGCATATTCATAAACAAAATTACTAGTAGTTCACTGTCCTAATATAACAGACTTGATGAATGTAAAAATTAAAATGTAAGATGTCATAATACATTCAACACAAGTTTGAGACTAGGATTTTATGTGGAAACCTAATTTAGAAAAAAACACCAAAAACATGTCACCACTTTTTCACTCTTTTGAAGTGAGCACTGTTAGGAGCCAACCTTACTAAAGGTTACAATGCACATGTTAAATGTGATCTGGTTAGAGAATTTAATCACCCTATTAGGAGTGACCTTGTTAGAGGACTTTGATCATTTCATTAGAATGTCACCTTGCTAAAGGATTTATATAGACTATTAAGTCTTTGAATGATTATTAGTTCAACCTTTAATTAAAAGGATTTCAATACAAACTATTTACAATGATTAGAAATAAAATAGTAGGGTTTGATCTATATGATTACAACTCACTTTGAAGTTTCATATCTCTGTTAAATTCATATGTTGATTCTCTAATAAGCCTTCCTTGTCACCTCTAACCTTGGTTTTCTTGACAACCCTTCAAGTAATCACCCTTCTCTTCACATCAAACTTAAGCCTTCTTCTTAGATTCACTTATCAACCTCAACAAATTTGTTCCATCTTACTAGAAAAACATGCACAAACTCTCTTTTCTATTCTCTTCTTGCGCTCTTCACTTTCTATTTGTGCATTCACCCTTGTGCACCTCTTCTCTACTCTTGAAGTTTGCCTCTATACCTCCTTAAATAGGTAATTCTGGTCCTTTGTCATTTTCCATGATCACCGTAGATCTCAAGGTTTGCGATATGATCCAACAAGTTCATTGTATCTTTCCAACTTCCTTCTTTTCTAGAAACTTTATAATGAATTTTTTCATTAGGTATCTTACATAATCATCTCCTTGAATAAAATGATCCAACTCATCAATATTATCTTTAACACACTTTCCATATCCCAAGAATTCAACTAAGTTGGTTGGAAATTGTGATTCGTCACACACATTCAAAATATTGTCACTCGACCATTACTAAGTTCTTGATACTCGGTCATCACCAAATTATGACACCTAGTCATCACAAAATTGTTCGATCATTGTAGAAATTCTAGCTTGGCATCAACTTATTTTTTCGGTCGATATTGATATTGGGTCAACACTGAATTTGCTCGACACTCACTATGGCTTGGTTGACACTAGCAACAGTCGGCATGAACTTCAAAGTTCCTTGATCTTCTACTCTATTGCTTGGGAAAGCTTTACATAAGTGATATATCTTTACTTTTACTATAAATACTTGAACATCAACATGATATCACTTTATTTTGTCAAAGTCTAACTAATAAAATGTCCATTGTAGCTTTATTTTCATAACTCAATCTTTCCTCTAGGTGCTTTTGTTACAAGCAACTTCTCAAATCCTCTTCATCAATCAAATAGATATGACATTTAGATCAGATAGCAACATGTCTCATTAGTGGATTTGACATCAATAACAATACAAAACCTACTAGACTAAAATAATAGTTACCTACTTACTTAGAATTATTGGTAGACTTACTGGTAGACTAAAATAATTAAATCTCATTGAAGAAAACTTCTTAAAATAATTCTTCGATTACCTTACATCATAACTTTCACAATGAGTTCAAAACTCCATTAATTTTTTAAATACATTTACAATTTTGCACTACATGATATATTACAAATGAAATTGGATTCATTTCTTCCATTAAAAACTTTGCAAAATGGAAATACAAGGAGAATGAACACAATAGAGTTTCCTCCCCTAAAATGAAACTTCACAATAGATCATAAATCCTCCTTCACAATAACACCAATTTGGTGAATAAATCAACAAATTTTTCCACAACTTTAATCCACATTAAACTTGCAAAACAATGAGTACAATCATGGAGAGCTCACCTCTGAGCCTAGGTTTCTATGAGACCACACTCAAGCTTGGAGAACTAAGACTAATAGGTTATACACATACACAAAATCACAATACATAGCATCACATATACAACAATAAACTCTCATTATTTTGAGCATCATAATGGGTCACCCAAGAAACCAACGAAACTTCACAATACATCATAAATCCTCCACAATAACACCAATTTAGTGAATAAATCCAAATTTTTTTCCACAAATTTAATCCACATAAAACCTGCAAAACAATGAGTACAACCATGGAAAGCTCACCTTTGAGCCTAGGTTTCTATGAGAAAACCCTCAAGCTTCAAGAACCAAGACTAATAGGTTACACACATACAAAAAATCACAATTCATAACATCACATATACAACAATAAACTACCATTATTTTGAGTATCATAATGGGTCACCCAAGAAACCAATGAAAGAGGGTGAAGGTGTCTCAAACCCAAGTGTGTTAGGATTAATGAGACAAAAATAACAATTACATACAAATATAACCAATATCAGAAAAATTATAAATCGCATAGAAGAGAACACAAGACACAACGATTTAATGTGGTTCACCCAATCCCTAGGCTACGTCCACTAAATAGTGAGTCCAATGTTCTTATTATCTAATGATAACAATATGGTTACAATCAATAATCCCTTACTGATCAATACTACCACAAGAAACTACAATCTCATCATACATCTTGAAATCCCTAACCCTATGCCATTTTATTCAAAAAAAAATGTCACTTACAAAATTAGGGCTAGAATAACTCATCCAATAGAAAAATACAAGCCAATGTATTTTACAATAATAAATTTGGTCAAGCTTTCGAGGTGTTGCCCCTGAAAACCCCCATAGGGACATTGCCTCTCGACCCCACCTTGTACAATGACAAGGAGTGCACTTGGAGCTCTTCCCCTTGACCCCATCTTGCGGACATTTCCCCCAAACTCCCATAGTAAAATTTGGGGATAAATTGTGCCAAATAAAGTGGCAAAAAATTAACCTTCAAGTCTAATTAGGCTCCACATTACAACAAAGAAGAGAAGCCAAATATAATTAATAACATGCCTTCACAAGACTACAAAAACCAATACCAAAACCCCGCCTTCACAAGTCTTATAATAAATAAATCATTCTTCTCATTATTTCTCCCTTTATCACCCCCAAGTGTGGAATAAAAATTTGGAACATGAAGCCCATACTTCATGCTTTATCTCTCTTCCTTCCAGTGAAGAGACACTACACTCAAAGACTAGCCCAACTAACCTCTTCGTCCAAGGCCACTTCTTCCCTCTCAAGGGTAAGTTATGTCCTTTCACACCCATTAACAACAAGCCATCAAAATCAAAATGAAAAAGAAATAAATAAAATTCATTCATACCCAATACTACAACAAGAAAAATTTACATAATAAATATGTATCTACTACAATCTCAATCTATAATAACATAAAGAAAATAACAAAAAGCATGAGTCTCTTTCACGGAAAGATAGCCAACCTTGCTCCAAGTAAAATGAAAAATGAGGTTTAAGAAAATCCCCTTTCCTTTCCTTAGCTTGTGCAATCTCCAAAATCCTATGTGTGTCTAAATTAGAGAGTGGGTGAAAAACAACTAAGTTTGAAATATTTTGCTAAAAAGCGTCCAAATTCCTACTCCACTACTCAATATAAATGTGAAAAATAACTAAGAGCATCTTTCCTCCACTTAAGTCTCCCCTCATGATTAAAAATTCAACTAAGTGTGTGTATAAGAGGGAAAATTGGTTGTGACCATTTTCATTTTTGCAAGTATTGAAAAGTGGAATATTTCAAGGGCTATAAAAGTGATTTAAGAATTTAAAGGGTAAAAAATAAATTCCTAATTCATAGATATCAAAGGGAGGTTGATCAAAAATAGGAGCTTATAATCCATTACATTTCAACTGATCAAAACTTAAGCCTTTGTGTAGGATTCATGTCATTACACTAGCTACTTGTCAAGGTAAAGTCTTGAGAGTTGTACATGCAATACATTTTGAAGTAGAGTAGGAGCTTGAGTTTTCTAGAAGAGAACAGGTACCCCCACCTAAGCAACCTTTGAACCTCAACTAGGAGATTTTGGATGCCCTCTAGACCTTGATTGTAGTATTTCAACATATGTTACCACTCATACCTCCACAGTGAAAACAAAAAATTGTAGATAGTCATCAGACAATGGTTAGAGAGAGGAGTAGGATTCCTTAACCTAGTCATGTTGAGGGTCAGGTTGAACATGAGGCAGAGTCAATTCATCAAATAGAGCCAAATCCTAACCCAATGAAACATATAGTGGAGACATATCCTAGAGATATAGGAGATGAGATTAGATGACTCTAGCCACCGATATTTAAGGGAGAAACAAGAAGTGTAGGAGTAAAGGCATGATTAGTAAGTTTGTAGTGATGATTTGGATTATTCCCATACATTTGAAATCTAAAGGCATGACTTGTCATCCATCTTCTTCAAGAACCTTTAGCTAGTGGAAGTAGGAGGATGCTTTGAGTGAGGTGAATTTTGATACACTCACATTGGATACATTTTTTTAGTATATTTAGGGACACATATCTCTTAGAGCACTTTAGAGAAAGACTTAAAGGTATTCCATGACCTAAAATAGAGAAGAATCACAATGATCTAGTATGAGCACAGGTTTCTCAAGGTCCTGCCTTATGTTGAGTACATGAAGGATGAGAAAATGTAAATAGATCACTTCGCTAAGGATCTTAATGTACCTCTCAAGGAATTAGTTCATTTAGCATTCCCCACTATTTTTAGAGATGCAATTGAGACAACCATAGTTGCAGAGAATATCCATAAGTGAGGCCATGATTGGTTTCAACACCAAAACCCCTCAATTGACATTAGAGGCCCCTTTCGAAAAGGAATCATAATCATTCACTAGGGACTTTTAAGGCCTCACAATCATAATAGAGGTATTAACAAGATACTAGATAGAGGCCATCACAAGGATATAGGGGATCTAAGCCCAAGAAGTGGCAGTCTCAAGGTCATAGACGAGATCAAAGGATACATACCCAATATGTGTAGCCAGCTAGGACTAAACAATCCTATAGGGGTGGTTACTATGGATCTAGTAGGACTGGAGGTCCATAACAAACTAGACCACAGGGGGTACAGATTTAGACTAGGGAACTATGTTATACTTTTGGTGGTATTGGCCATATAGAAAGGGATCTCTTATAGGGTCCAACTATATGTTTTTATAGACGGGCTACTTCAAAGCCCACAATAGGAGATATGGGTAGATCTCATAGGGTTTATGTCGTGGTTGATAACTGCTAGGTAGATCATCAAGCCGCCATAATTGAGGCCACCTGTATGATTTGAAGTAGTAGACTTACTATTTTGTTTGATTTAAGAACTACTAACTCCTTTATAACTCCATTTTTGGTAGAGAATTGCAAGCTAGTGACAATTAGACATGATGTAAGTTGGGAGGTAGAGTTAACTAGCCTCAAGAGCTAGAGTGTCTATTAGTTTTGTTATCTGTAGTTGTGAGATTAAGTTTGGAGACTGACCACCATGACTAATCTTTGCATTACCCCTCTAGGTTCTTATGATTTATCTCTTGGAATAGATTTGAGTATATTCCCACATCACCAACATGAATTATCAAAAAAATAGGGTAGAGTGTGTGTATAGTTATGACACTCCCTCAATGATTTCAAGAGTATAGAGGCCTACATCCCTTCATATAATATCTTCTATGTAGCTTAAGTGGTGAATATGAAAGGGATATCAGTTATTTTCCATCACAATTAGTGGCAAAGAGGAGGATACTAAGAGAAAGACTTCTCTAGATGATTTCCCTATCTTACAGGAGTTTGTAGATGTTTTTCCTTCTTAGCTTCTTAGTATGCCACCACCTAGGGTAGTTGACTTTAACATAGATCTTGTTATAGGAGTTGAGCCTCTATCTAGAGAACCATAAAAGATGACCACAAATGAGCTCAATGAGCTCAAGATTTAGCTATAAGATCTCTTGGAGAAAGGGCATATTTTTTCTAGTGTGTTAGCTTGGAGTGCACTAGTGATCTTTATTAGGAAGAAGGATGGATCACCTAGGTTGTGTATTGATTATTGACATCTAAACAAAGTGACTATTAAGAACCAATATCCACTTCCTAGGATTGATGACCTATTTGATCAATTACATGGTGTTTGAGTATTCTTAAAGATAGATCTAAAGTTGGGCTATCATAAGTTGAGGATTTTGGAGATTGACATCTACAAGACTACTTTTTGTACAAGGTACGGTCACTATGAGTTCAATGTAGTGCCATTTAGCATCATGAATGCCCCATGTGTATTCATGCATCTAATGAATGGGGTATTTCATATATTTTAAGATATATTTGTGGTGGTGTTCCTTGATGACATTTTGATATATTATCATGATGAGAAGGAGCATGACGAGCACCTGTGACAGATATTGAAGCTTTTGAGAAAGAATCAGTTGTGTGGAAAATTGTTAATGTGTGCTTTCTTTAGACTTGAAGTACATTATTTGGTTCATGTTATATCAAGTAATGGGATTGTGATTGACCCATCAAAGACTACAGTCATTATGGATTAGCTTGCACCTACCAGTATCACTGAGGGGAGGAGTTTTATGAGATTAGTAGGCTACTAAAGATACTTTTTTGTGAGATTATCTAGATTGGAACACCCCATAATATCTCTTCAAAGGAAGGGAAAGAAGTTTGAGCAAATAGAGAAGTGTGAGGGATCTTTAGGAGCTCAAGAGATTTCTCACTAGTGCACTAGTTCTTGTAGTGCTTGATCCTTCAATAGCATTTTTTGTGTGTGTACAAATGCTTCCTTAGATGGAATACGATCAATCCTTATGCATGATGGTCGAGTTATAATATAAAAGTCTAGGAAGCTAAAGAATATGAGCTTAATTACCCTACACATGATCTAGATCTTTCAACAGTGGTTCATTCCTTAGTTAGATGATGACATTTTCTATTAGTCCATTGATTTGAGCTTCATTCAAACCATCATAGTTTACAATATATCTTTCTACAAATAAACCTTAATTCTAGGAAGATGAGATGGATAAAGTTATTATGTTAGTATGATTTGATGTTCATTACATCAAGGGGAAGAAAAAAAGTATTTGAAGATCCCTTGAGTAGGAGGTAACATAAGTTATCATCCATGACTTCTAGTAAGGACTTGAGAGAGTGATTTTGTGTCATTTTTTATGGAGGATATTCATTCTCATAAATCCCTAGAAGGTAAGTACTCATTATTTTCCTCAGAGTCTAAAGAAATTTTACATCATAGATGACACATATATGTACCTTCTACTAGTGATTTTCACAAGTTTACTATTCTATAGGCTCATTGAACATCTTATGCAGTGCATCCTAGAGTCAATAAGTTACATGTTGATTTAAGAAAGTTGTATCATTTTTCAGGCATGAGATTTCAAATTGCAAGTATTGTAACTAGATGTTTAGAGTGCCAAAGAGTGAAGGCAAAGTATAGTCATCAAGGTGGACTCCTGCAGCCACATGAGATACTTGAATGGAAATGGGATACGATCTCTATGGATTTTATTATTAGTCTTCCTATGTCTTCTCATCACCATGATGCTAGCTTGGTGACAGCTGATACATTAACCAAATTTTCCCACTTCTCACCTGTCCATACCACCTTTAAAACATCAATAATTGCATAGGTGTTCTTGTGAGATATTTTTAGACTCTATGGCATTCCTCATAAGATCATTCCAGATAGAGATTCCTTTTTCACATCTGCTTTTTGGTGTGAGATTTAGACAACTTTGGGCAGTAGGCTCAATTTCAATACATCATATTGCCCTCAAACAAATTGATAGAGAGAGAGAGAGAGAGAGAGAGAGAGAGAGAGAGAGTTATGTAGGAGCATCCTGGGTGTAAGAGCAATCTTGCATCAACCAAAACTATTTTATTTCATTTATTTGAATAAGGGTTGTCTTAATGCAAAGTTGTTGTATGTTGAGGCTTACTACTCAATAAGTCAGTCATACAAGCTCAGAATGTCCTAATTTTAGAGGTGGATGCTCATCTTAGATATATCAGCCTACTAGATGAGTCTTAGTGCCATACCATGAGTATTTATGGATTTATTGTGGATTTTGGTTCACAATTTTGGTATAAAAACTACAGGCTCAGCATTGAAGGCCTAAATGTACCTAGATGAGGCCCAAAAACTCGATGGATGGGCACGTGCACTGATTTGAGCCTATATATCAGAAGTTGAGGATTCTAAAAAGTGTTTATAATAACCAATCAGAGAAATGATTCGAGAGTTATGGCCTTCCAATGTTGGGCTGACCAAAATTTCTAAAATAAATGTCAAAAATGTATTTCGCTGACTCTATGTGTATTTTTAGAGCCTTTCGGTCCTAGGTTTTAAGTTTGAGTGTCTAGAAATTTCTTGAGTGGCATAAATTTTCCTATTTAAGAAATGCCTAAGCATTGTTTAGGACAACTTTGGGTGATTGTTCATAGCTTTTTCTTGTAGATTATTGTAATGAAGGTGCCCATGTGGGTTAACATATTGTAATAGTGAATTTTGTAATTTCGCATTTTCGGTGATAATAAGAAGCCCGTATTTTGTTTTCACAAATTATTGTTACTTCTTTGTTCTTGTTATGTATTTAAGTTATTAAGGGATCACCCTTCATCAGAGTTAATCAAGTGTTAGAGGATATGTTGTGTATATATGTGATGGATCATCAAGTCAAGTGGGAAGAGTACCTTCATCTTGTTGACTTTTCCTATAATAATGAGAATCATTCATCTATAGGAATGTCACCTTATAGAGCCTTATATGGTAGAAAATTTATGACACCACTAATTTGGGATTGGATTGGGGACATGGTGTCTATTGGACCTCAGTAAGATAGACATATGCAGCAATAAGTAACTTTGATTAGACAATGCATTAGGGAGGCTTAGGATAGCCAAAAGAAGTATGTCTATGTGAAGAGGGTTGACTGAGAGTATATGGTCAGAGACAGAGTTTTTTTGAGAGTGCATCCACATAAGATTCTGGTCCATTTTAAAAAAGGGTCTAAGTCGATGCCTCATTTTGTTGGAAATTTTGAGATCTTGGAGAGGAAGGACCAATTGCTTATCATCTAGTCTTGCCACCTAGCTTTTCATGTATCCATGATGTATTTCATGTTCCTGTATTGCAAAGGTATATTTATGATGATTCTCGTATTATATATTAGGATGCCTTGTAGGTGGAGTCGAATGATAAACTAGCGTTGGACCTCATTCACATTTTGGGCCGACAAACCCTTACACTTTGAGGAAGAGAGATAGACTAGGTTAGGGTCTATTGGGATTATTGTGATGAGATCACGAATTCATTGGAGGATGTAGCTCAGATGAGATCACAGTAACCATACCTTTTTGATGAACTCTAGGAGGTCCATGACTGGGGAGGAGGATTTGAGGCCTCACTTTGACCCACTAAGTTAGATAAATTAATTTAATTAGTAAAATGAGTAAAAAGGAAAAAAGACAAAAGGAAAAAAAAAGGTGCAAATAGAGACTTACAAAAGAGGTCTCAAAAAAATATATGTTTAAAACACAAATAAATACAATTTCAAAAATGTTTGCAAAGGGATTAATTACATCCCTAAATAATCTCCTAAATTTATCCTATTTAAAAGGCAAAGTCATTGAGTCAAAACAATTAATAGATAAAAGAGGAAGTTCTAAAAAATGGGAACTTAAAAATTTTCCCTACTCATTTCTAAGACTAGCAATGACACCTTAAGCTACAATGGGTACGCTAAATGTTGAGATTTTTTTCCCATATATTAGTGCAACTAATAATATGAGTTGGCATAGTAATTAGTGAATTAGGTTTGTGCAAGATCTAGGTGTAAATAGAGAAAGGATAGGTAGGAAAAAAATAGAAAACCTCTCAAATGTTATCTAAAACAACATAAACATTGTTGTAACATGAACCATGAAACTTATCTAAAACATCCTAAATAGTATCAAAACCATAATTGTAATTGAAATCCTATCTTTAACCATAATACGAACGATATTCCTCAATCTCACTTCAATCTTAACTTAACTATAACCCTAATCAAAATCTTAACCCTAATCATAGTACTAAGCATGATAACTTTAACCATTATACCAATCATATTCATAGATATCACCTCAAGTTGAACTTAACTATAACACTAATCAAAATCCAAACCCTAACCATAGTATTAAGCATGATGACCCTAAACCTTATTGACAATTCTAAACATAACTTTAACCCTAACCCTTGCCTAAACATCAAACTTTGTTGGTAAACAAAATCATAAACCAAACATGGAGAGCATGACATAAGCCTAAAGTCTTATCCTAATATTAAATATTAGCACTAATCCTAACCATAATTACGACTATGATATGAACCTTAAACTGAACCATAATTGTATTCCTCAGCCTTGACCCTAACACTAATTATAACACTAAATTGTAACCCTAACCAATATCATAAACATCATCTTAATTCCAATTCCTAAAGCATAATCCTATCAAAATCTTAATTCTAATCATGATACTACCCATTATATAAATCCTAACCATTATATATTACCTAATTATTATTTTTATAAATATCCAATAATAAATAATAAATATAATTAAAAACATCCTTATAACTATTAATTTTGACATCTTTTAACTCTTTTGTCTAATTTCATAAAAATATATAAATTGTTAAAATATTTTTCAAGACTAAATCAAAAATTGAAATCAAATCAAATAAATAGGAAATTAAAAAAATGTCTAAATTTCAAATTCAGTATAATTATGAAAGAAATAATATATTTAGCCAATTAAATAATAAATAATTCTTAAAGTAAAAAATATATTTATAGTATAGTAATATTAAAATATAAGGCTAAGCAAGAACCTACAACACAACGGTAGATTGTGAGCCTCTTATTTGAGAGGTCTTGGGTTTGACTCTATAAATATATATAGAAATGATTAATTGTTTAATGATAATAATATTATAGAATTTTTAATTAATTACTTTTTTTGAATAAAAATAAATAAATCTGAGTATTATTAATATATATATATTAAAAAAAATTTCAAAAATTTGAAAGTCCAAACCAATAAATTATATTCATTATCTCACCGCAGAACAAAAAAATGCTTAAAATCATTGCTACCTAGATTACTCCTCTTACTCTTATAAAAGCTTACCAACAAAATGTCATTCAGTCAATAACTGTACAGGCTACTCAAAGAAATTGTCTCATGCTAACTTAAAAATGAAAATCCCAGACAAAACGATGTCACTTGATAGTATTCAAGAAAATGCATCTTGCAACCAAGTTGTCTTCTTCTTGCTACTCATTTCTTGGATAAATAATAATTGTTTGTAAGGCTAAGTTGATTTTCGACTCACACCTGTTTTCTATTTTTCATTCCATCTTCCCACGACGTCCGCCCTTTCCTCGGATCAAAATAAATGGTACAAATATTTTCAATCGTCTTGCGCAAAGCATTAAAGATTATTGAACGTCAATCTAGAAATGAAGTTTTGAAACCTTAGTATAAGGTATGCCTTCAGCGTAAAAAGAAAGTAATAAATTGCTTTATGAAAAAATCTAGTCTTCCTATGTTTTAGGATAAAGTAGTTTTATATATATATATATATATATATATATATATATGTATGTATATATATATATATATATATATATATATATATATATATATATATATATATATATATGTATGTATATATATATGTATGTATATATATATGTATATATGTATATATGTATATGTATATATGTATATATGTATATATGTATATATGTATATGTATATATGTATATATGTATATATATATATGTATATATGTATATATATATGTATATATGTATATATGTATATATGTATATATGTATATATATATATATATGTATATATGTATATATATATATGTATATATGTATATATATATATGTATATATGTATATATATATATATGTATATATGTATATATATATATGTATATATGTATATATATATATGTATATATATATGTATATATATATATATATATATATATGTATATATATATATATATGTATGTATATATATATAAACTTATTTATAAATTAGAACATATTAAATAAAATCATTTTTGTTTTTAAATTATAGTGGGGTACTCGAGGGGGCCCTATTGTGTCACGTCAATATTAGTTCGTGTCTTTTTGGTATGTAAGTTTATAAAAATTTAAAATTTAAAATTATATTGAATTGGGAGGGGATAATGCCCCCTCGTGGTGGATCCCATAACCACTGTGACGACAAGCCCATGCGAGGATCCCTACTGCTCCCCTTTATTAAAGGAGATGGTGGCAGGAAATGTGTAAGGTAAGTATGGAAGTGTTATTTTATTTTAAGTTTATTTTAAAATTTATTTAATATATAATTGAATGTTATTTATTTTATGATTTGATCTATATATTATTATATAGATTTATATTAATTGTTATATTATATAGTAATTAATATATATAATTTAATATGTATACATATAAATAATTTAATATATTTAATTTTTACTATATATATAATTTTAAAAATATAACATTTAATGTATATTTTATTTATTATTTTATGTATCAAATAATTGTTATATATATTATATAATATTTTTTATAATGTAATATATATGTTATTTAATAAGTTTAATATGGACATATATAATTTAATAAATATATTATATAATGCAAGATTTATATAATATATATATACTATTATGTATTTTGAACATAATTCAATATCAAAATAAATAATATTTTGATACATGAGTCTAATAAAAGATTATGTAAAATGTAATTTTATCTTCAAATGGAACCTTGATAAACTTTTGAAAACTATCATTGGATTTATTAATATTTAAATTAAATCTTCACAAAAGCATTTTAATTTTGGAACATGGTTGGGCCTAATAGTCATGGTCATTCTAATGTTAGAATTTTTTACTCAATTGACCCATTTGGAGAATTATAACTAAACATGAGTTTAGACAACTAGAAACTGGAAGTTAATTTTGAAAACCTAGGACATTGAATTGGAACATGTTACCAGTGAACTTCAACAATAAAAAACTAAGATAGAAACAATGTTCTCTTAAATATCCAACTTGAACTATCAACTTGTACAATGTTAACATTCAAATCGATAATGAATGTAATTGCAACCCAACTCAGTTATGCATTCAGTTAACATAGTTTAAGCATTTTAGGAAAAAATTGGTGTGTTTTGGTCCAAATTTTGGACATGAGAGAGGCCTATAGAACATTATAGTGGTATCAGAATTGGTGATTTTTCTAGTCTATCAAAAATGGATCCAGGTGTACACCAAAAGGAGGTACCAGTTAAATGACATAATGGGTAAATCTCAATATCTTGTAGTAGAAGTCATGATACTATTAAGGGAGTTGACTAGAATCAAACGTAACTCAATGACATCATGGTCGATGAGGAAGAATGAAAATGGCTCATGGTAAAGATGATGTAAATTTGGTGGAAGGGAAGATGAATGGGGAATAAAATGGGCATGATGATAGTTTTTTCACAAGCATAAAAAACCCTCATTTGCACTCTCGACCATTGTTGTTGATATTTCCATTGAGAAATGAAGCACCTCATTGAGAGTGAGATCCCACTTTCCCAAAAATGTAAGAACAACTAAGGGAAGATTGGAGGAACATAAATATCTAAAGAGACATATGTTGACCCTAAGGCAATCATAGTATTGCTAGTTAGTGCAAAAAATTTAGTCAATTATTAGGAAGGATTGGTTGGTCATCACTATGACCGAGCCATTCTATATAGGTTGGGTAATGTAAAGAAGACATGTTCATAATGTAGTTAGTGTCAAGCAATAGTTATTGTTAAGCAAGTCAATTGTCATCGAGTACTCTAGTATTAGCCAAGTTAGTTGGGAGACAATATACATGTCAAGTGCATACATATGCCGAGTGTAATAGAGACCATGTAACACAATGTATGCCAAGTAAAGTTGAAGACCAAGTGACAACATGAAGTACATGCATGGTTGAGTATCAACAACCCAATAGTGTTGAGTAAGATAGTTTTGCATATTTTCTTGGAATGACACATAATCTTATGTGAACTATTTTTTTTATCTAGAGGTGTATTTGTATGATCGAGAAGTTTGTTAAAGAGGTAATTATGCCTTTAATTATGAATCATTAATCTCTATGTAGAGAGATTAGCCAATGAGAAAATTTTTGTAGTGTCCACCCTTAGTTCACATTTCTGTTATCATTGTCAAACTCTTCTAGGCCAATTTTATGCTTGATTACTAGTAGTATTGTTTTGAGATTATCATATATTGCTTCAGATTCAGTTGATTATATGATGAGATTAATTAGTACTCTACATTTCATGTATGTATGATGATTATACAATTTTTTTAGTTATTGATAATGATTAGTTAGATGGATTATCATATGTGTTTTATTATGGATACTTACCCCATACTGCATGTGTATGGTGTACGTATTTGTTTTCTTTATGTATGGCATTTCTAATGTGGTTAAGGAAGGGAATCATAATCACTTGCTAGTCGAGATCTACACAATGCACCACTTCCTGCCATTGCTTGTTTAGTTTAGAATATTGTGTTTGTACATGCATGAATTTTATGCAGGTTACAGGTACCAGGTATCGACTTCCCTGAATTGCCAGGATGAGTGTACCCTATCGCATTATCTCAATGGTAAGACAGGGGAGATAAATTCTTAAGTCCAAATCCCAAACCTTTAAGCCATTTGTCCTAGATAATTAGGACAAGTATCCAAGTTGAGTACGCTCTGAATACGTCAAATGATGTTAATTCGTGATTATAACCCTTTAGTTTGATTTTGTATGTGTTTTTCTTTGATGGGTTTTCATATTTTACTTTGAGTCTTTGGTGAATTTTCTATTAATTAAGTCTAATTAAAAGATTAAATTAATGATTTAATTTAATGGAAAATTATTATGATATTTTAATATTTAATTATATTTAATTAATTGAAAAATTAATTAAAGTAAAAAAAGAATTAAATTTGAAGATAAAAGTTATAAGAATAAATTTAGAACATGATAATATTTATTTAATTTAATAATAATATATTTAGAGTTCATTTTTAAATAAATACTAATTATTATTATTATTTAAGTTAATAAATATTTTATCAATTAAGTTTCAAAAATAAATTTAAAAGTGAAAATATATTAATTAAAAGTTTTAAGTTCGCATGATGCGTGCATGAGATTAAAATATAAGAAATTAATTAAAAAGATAAAACAAGTATATTTAATAAAGATATTTTAATTGCATAAAGTGTGTGCATGGGATTAAATTTAATAAATTAATTGAAAGAGGAGTCAAGTCAAAAGTAAATAAAGTTATTTAATAATGCAATTAACGTGCATGGAAAAAGATAAAAGAAATATTAAGAAAAGTTAATTTAGAGTTCAAGTATGGTGAGCATGGAGTCCTCCCAAGTGAACACACAATTAGTGCCCCGATTTAAGGAGAGAACTCTTTATCACAATTGGAGGGTTCATTTTTGGGAGATACAAATTTTGACCACGAATTTTGGAGAAGGAAGGAATTTTCGAAAAGGAGAAGGTTCTGAGAGGAGGAATTTCTCTACAAGCTTCTTGGGCATAGTGATTAGCATCAGTGTCCAAGTAGACGCTTCTGATTATTCGCTAAATTTATTACTCTCTTACTTTCTCGTCTTCTTCGTGACTATGATTTGTTTGTTTGAATTCCCTGTGACAAATCTTTCAATATTATATTTTGGAATTACTAGAATGCTTGTGGATTTCTTTTATATACGTGGAGATTAAAATAATGTTAAAACCCTATTTCAGTAGATGTAAAATTGTAAATTAAATTGAGATGGGTTTGTTATGAAATCAAAATTTTAGCAAATAGACTTGACGGGTTGGACATACTTTCCCTATCAAAGTATCGCTGAGACATATATATATATATATATATATATATATATATATATATATATATATATATATATAACTCTTAAGTCAGGGGGATTGTTTTAAACATATTATATAAATTTTAAATTAAATAATAATAATAATAATTTTATTAAAAAAATAATATAAAATAATGGGGGGAGGCGGGGCCACCACACCCTTACCTCCCATACTGCTCGCGGTCTATTTAAAGGTTGCGGCAGCAGGCCTTGCTGCCTACTACAGCAACAGTTAATACTACTGCCTAAGACCTGTCGTCACAAGCTAGGCCGCACGAGCCTTTATAAACACTTTACATTATATGCATTTTCTTTTGTAAAAATATAATTTATTTTTAATTTTTAATTTTAATAAAATTTTATA
This sequence comes from Cupressus sempervirens, assembly GCA_028749045.1. Taxonomy (NCBI): domain Eukaryota; kingdom Viridiplantae; phylum Streptophyta; class Pinopsida; order Cupressales; family Cupressaceae; genus Cupressus; species Cupressus sempervirens. Next base: position 35,843,629 of record CM053792.1, read on the forward strand.
TTATGTGATATTTTAATTGTAATTTAAATAAAATTCATTTATTAACTATTTTAAATATATATATATATAGTTTTATAAATTAATAAATGTTTTTAATTATTAATAATTAACTAAAATATATATATATAAATTATTAATTTAACATAATATAATTTTATTTAATATAATTTAATGAATTTAATAATGAAAGTTAGCTAATAAGGTTGAGAACTTATTTAATTTTGATTTTAATAAAATTGCAAATTATTTTATTGAAAAATCATTGGGATTTTTTAGTAATTGTAAGATAAATACATAAATTATCCTTAGGGTATATTAGGGAAATTGACTTAATATGAATGGGGGTGATTTTATATTTTATCCAAATTAATGAATGAGATGACTTGTAGAATAAACTAAGAATTCTTCTACTCGAAAATGTACATTGAAATACAAAGACTGAAACCTCACATATAACTCGTCGATATGTTTTCAAATCAAACCAAACTATAAGACTACTCTATTTTCCGTGTACTGTCTATGTTTGGGGTTTCGGGGTGTCCTAGAGTGTTGACCAGTCTTAGGATATTACCAAAGGCTCGGGGGTTATGTGTTTGTGATGTCATGCTGATTTTTGATCTTGATCTTTTTAACCCAACCATGGTAATGTGTTTAGTATGCTCTATGATATGTTTGTATTTACTATTCATTATTGCTTTTTAGTGATCTTGTGTGACACTAAGGTGTTTGTTTTCTTGTTCCTAGAGATGTCATGTTGTGACATGTTGGACTTAACCATGTTGAGTCGTTGATCAATATTATTGGGATACTTTCCAGTTGCTCATTGAGAACCGATGGGTATTGTGATTTATCTTGGGATGCTTCCTAGTTGCTCGTAGAGAACTGATGTGATTATTGTGAATTATCTTTTGATGCTTTCCAGTCGCTTGTACAGGACTAAGGTGATTTTGTATGATTTTTGATTTGTGCTTTTATGAGCCTAGGGTAGGTTATCTACATGTAGTGTTGGGAAGTGGCTTGCAATGGGGGCCAGGGCCCTAAGTGGCTTCCAGGGTAACTCATTGCAAGTTGTTTAATAAGTGAAAACATTACACTAAATGAGAGTAAAATGAACCTAATAAGATCTTTGTATGTTCTCACCCATGCCTTAAGTGCTAGTATAGACTAGGATGAGAGTAGAGAGAACACTTGGTTGCGACCTTGCATTCGTAGTATGCCTTGTCAGTACAAGAGGATACTAGTGGCCGCATAGGGATCACTAGGGGGTCGGGGTCCTAAGAGACTACCAGGGTAACTCTAGCGTGATTCGTGTGATGATACTTGCTCGCTTACATAATAGGTTTCCTATAAGTCTTGTGTGCCTCTGGGATTAGATGTCATTCTTTATTAGAACATTTGAGTTAGAATACTTTTAGGATTTCCTGGACTTAGAGAGTAGTTGTGTTATGTGGTTTGATATCCTGTTTGGGACTTGAGACTATCTCCTCAGTGCGATGGGAGTGGGCCATTTAGGTTTTTCACAATCAGGTGGTAGTGCTTTTTCACTCTTACCATTGAGATCCGTCCATAGTCACCATGGCTAGAGCTTCCTTGTTTGCATTTCCTTTCATTCTTTCTATTTATCATTATGATGGATGGTTATTTCATGATGGATTTTATATCTTTTATGATGGATGGATATATCTTGTATGGTGGATGGTTTCATTTATTTTATTATACTTGTATCATGGATTCGAGGAGGATGATTGTTAGAAATGGAAAAAGAAATATGTAAATAAGCAAGACCAGGAAAGAATCTAAGAGAGTTAATGCATGAAAGGATATTACCATAAGATAGGAGAGAGAGCTTCAAGATCCAACACCATGAGACAAGATATTTGGAAAGGGGAAAGTAAAGAAAACCCCTTGTGACATTACAACTTCTAACAATGATGTATTCATATTTCTATATATGTATATTCTTTTAGCCTTTCATACCCTGTGACATGTATAGTGGATGATTGAGCATTCTGAATTTCATTCCCCAATAGGCGTTTGGAATAAATGTATATTATTTAAAAGACATTGGACTTTTCATTATTCTTTCATGTGGATATGGTATTTGATGGACTTAGTTTTAATTAAATTTAAATGTGATTCAACGTCATGGGATCCTTAAGGAATGTAACCTGTTATGTATGCTTTTAGTTGATTCTATGTTATTGCTTCTACTACTATGTGTTTGATGTGTATGTTATTCTTGTTCAAAACAAAAAAAAATGCTACCAAACTTAGTAAAACTTGACGTTATTTATTTTGGATCCCTTTGCGAGGCATTATAATTCCAAGGACTAAGGGGAAAAAAGGATGGATTTAGATCATTGATTAAGATCTGGAAACTTCCAAGGAAACTATTTGAGCACGATCTAGAGATAGGAAATTTATTGTTGAGAGTTCAAATATTGGATGCATGTGAAGTTGAAGGTGAATCAAGAGAGTGACTGAGCAGTGCAATGAATAGTTAAGATAAGAGTTATTGAAGATCTATCATATAGAGGTGATATCATATTGAATAGAGGAGACTTATCATCAACATTCTAGTACAAACTAAAGGATCCAAGACGAGCCCTCACAAGGTAGATCATCATAAGTGATCAAACTTTATAGCCTAATAGGCACACTTTATTTCTACAATAGTGAAGATCTTTGTGGGTGTCATCCCTACCACAATTTTACCTTCACCTTGCAGGGTTTCTACTTTACCATATCTGGTATCATGTGTTGATCAATGCTTATATGTGTTATTTATGTTATTAGCTGTTAGATCCGATATTACATTATAGTATATGATTGTTTTGATATAAAGTTAAGGTTTTATGAGATTTTATGTGAAGATATCAAATATGTCTTATGTTAGATAAAGTTTTGAAGATCCCCATTACATTTCCAATAATTAGTATTAGAGCAATGTTCTCTTAGGATAAGTATAACCACTTGGGAGTTAAAGACCTTAGAGAGTAGAAGCCTACAAACTAGGAAGGATCATTGAAAAATAGAAGCTTGATGTTTGGGTTGCATTTGAACAAGTTAAGAATGTAAAGGAGACATTGAGGAAATCCTTAAAGAGAAGGAAAGAGATGGAAATTCAACAAAATGACACTCAATACAAAGAAGAAACTATAATGGAAGAGTTATTTAATGAAGGTAGGTCTAGTGAATCTGACGCACCCATAGAAAATCTATTGGAGAAGAACAAATATCTGATTGAAGAAGTCAAAGTACTAAAAAGAGAACTTAAAATGCATTCAGTACGGTTATGTGGAGTCATGGAACAAAAGAAGAAAGTTGAGGATGAAAAGGAAATGGATGGTGAAGACAAGAGGCAAATGGATATAAGACTTGATGAAAGGATCAGTGAAGTGCAAAGGATGACACAAAATCAATATGACATGATCAATCAGTTGTTAAGAGAAATTCATGAGATTTATAGCAAGGTGGAAGAGATTGCAAATACGAGATTTGAAAATGATCAACTGAAGAATGAATTGAGAGCTGAAAAATAAATCATTGAAAAGATGAGCAAACCTAAAGAGGCTATGAGAGAACTGTTAGAGAAAAAGGTTAATTTAATTTCATTATTAAATTACCTTTTCTCCCTTCTTACGATTTCACTTCATGCACTTGCGCATTCACATTTAATAATTAATTAGTAATTAGTAAATGACATTTACCTTTTAGGTTACCCTTTTTAGGGTTTCGATATCCTTCTATAAGGATTGATCTTTTGTAATTATCTTTGATCTTTTTCATTTCTAAGAATACGATTTGCATATTTTAAAAGCAAACCCTTTCCTCTTGTCTTTTTCTTCTCTTTGACAAGTTTTTACATGTAGGTATTCTTCAAAATTTATGGATTTGTATTGCTCAAATCATTCATGATATTAGAGCCAGATCTGTTGTAGCTTATTTGGTATTTGGAGAAAAAGGAGAATGAGGGTTTGACAGAATAGAACTGACATTTTTTAGGCATTTTATTTGATTTTTGGATGTGTGACAATGGTGATTCAGAAAAAATAATTATAGAGGTGATTTTCAAACAACTATATCTCACTCATATATACTTACTTTTTTCTAGCAATTTTTTTTTTTGGGTAGACTTTCGTGATCTACACATTCTTGTAGGTTGTTTGTAATCTAATTTCTTGAATTTTTCTAAAAATTACAAATCCTGATTTTCACAACTTCAAAGGCTTCGTTCGGGCTCATATGGACACATATTCAGGTGCTATTTTTTTTAAGAGCATAATTTTTTGTCCACTTTCCAGATCTGGTATCAATTTGGAGTAATAGTGAGTGGACATAGTACTTTAAGTATTTGGTCATTTTTTTTCCTACAAAAAATAATTCAACACCTTCTAAAACAATGACTAAGATCTCTTCTTGTCTATAACTTTTGACCCCTCATAACTATCACACATGGAAGACCTTGATGACACGGCTTCTCTATTCAAAAGGGTTGTGGTTTTGTTTAGATGTCGTGCAACCAATTTTAAAAAGGCATTTTGATGTCATGTGGCACAAAAACAAGATGGATAAGGCAGTAGGATTGATTGTTTTACAGGTCTTCAATAGTCTACAATTTTATCTTGATGGGTGCAATACCCCTCTAGCTATGTGGACCAAGCTTGAAGGCTTGTTTGGTACAATGGATGAGTTATGGGCACTTCAGATTTAGGCAAAGCTTACCTCCCTTGTACCAAATCCTTTTCCTTACATTGATGACTTCTTAATTAAGTTCAATCAATAGAGATCTTTATTGTAGAGTTGTCAGAAGACTAAGACTAACACTAAGTGCATTTATCTTATTCTTTCTAAGCTTCGTGAGAACTTCCAAATTTTTGCTTCTACCTTCTATTCCACCAAAGATGCTTTGGGTAATAGATTTACCATGCCATCCTTTGAGGTTTTTTGTGATCGTTTGACTCGAGAGAAATCTAAGATCTTTCAATTGGATTCTCTCACAGGCTCACATACTTATGAATTAGTAGCTCAACCATCTTTTGGGATGAGGGAAAAGACACAAAAATCTCACTCTATAGCATTTCAGATTGATTTTAGCCCTCATAATTCATCATGGCCACCTCCTCTTAAGGGGGTAAACCAAAACTAGAAAGATTTAAGTGTGCTTATTGTAATAAGCCTAATCATGATGAGTCACATTTCTATGAGAAGAAGTTAGATGGCTATGCCAAACAAATTTTAGATTTGACAACTCTCATTTAGAAGAGCAACATTGATATTCCTACTACTTCTCACAGATCTTCTTCATCATCATCATTTTAGTCGGATGTTAAAGATATAGGAAAGGGTCATGCACTATGTACAACTACTACTCCACCCTCTTCTAGATGGTTATTGGATTCAGGTGCTTCACACCATATGGCATCTTCTTCCACACATTTTGATGGGGAACAACATTGTTATGAATGTATGTGGGAAAGGTTCTATTGGCATTGATGATGGTACATTTCATGATGTACTTTTTTTTCCATCCTTTTCCTCTAACCCTCTCTCTATTTATCATATTAGACAGTGGGACAGGGAAGATAGTTAAGTATTCACAATATTTAGTGCACATTAGAGATGGTGAGATAGGCAATATTATTTCTATAGGGACTATTGATCATGCTTCCTGCCTATATTCCTTCTCACATTTTGGTCCACCATCTCCACTATCAGAGACTTGCTCTCTTTTTCCAGGAGATTCTATTGAGGTGAAGTCAAGTCGCTTGAACTTATGTGTTGTTCCTGAGAACAATGTTGTGACTTCTACACGTCCACCTCCTATTCAGATTCCAACTCTTGCACAAGATTACTCTTCAGCATTGCCTACTATTGTATGTCCAGTCATCGAGCCACCTACTATAGTTGTTGAGGATATATCAAAGGACATACATCTCCTCTCAGATGACAAATTCAGCACACCTATTATCCCACCTCCATTGGAGCTTCCATTTCAATATTCTCATGCTTTCTCCTTTGAGCATCAGCTAGGACTTCTAGTTACACCTTACATACATGGGTTTTATCATCCTTGTCCACTTCCTTTGTTTCCTTTAGATTGGAGCCATATTTGGTATGTTCATCGACATAGAAGTTCTACCATTCTGGGGGAGCTATGGAATCTCAAGCTTCTATCATGGAGGCTTTCATTGTGCTTATGATCTTGAGAGATTCTCTTGAGATGTTTCATTTGTGTATCCTTTTCTATCTCTTTTTGGAGTAGGGTTTTTTCCACTAGGTTTTCTCTATTTGTCTACTTCCTAGATATTTGATTGTGATTGGGCACCTCATCAAGCCTTGTTGCCAAGACCCAAGTTTTCTTTTAGCATTTTATTTTCCTTGCTCTTTTTGCATTGTTTGTAGCTACATTGTTGCTCATCGTAAGGGGGGGTGTTAGAGAAAATGTCAATTTCATTTCATTTATTAAATTGTCTTTTCTCCCTTCTTAATATTTCACTTTATGCACTTATGCATTCACATTTAATAATTAATTGAAAATTATTAAAAAGGCATTTATTTTTCAAGTTACCCTTTTTTGGGTTTCGATCTTCTTATATAAGGATTGATATTTTGTATTTATCTCTCATCTTTTTCATTTTTGAGAATAAAATTTGCATATTTTTAGAGGAAACCCTTGCCTCATCTTTTCTTTTTCTTCTTTGTGGTAGGTTATTGTGGATTTGCATTGCTTGATATTCTTCGTTCTTTAGACTTTGTAGATTTGTATTGCTCAAATCCTTCAATTACTTAATGAAGAGATGAATGTACAAAGGAGACCTCATAACACTTCTAGATTAGGCTATGCCAAGTTCCTATCAGGTGTCAAGCAAGTAGAGTCATCAAAGAAAGGAGAATAGAGGAATGTGACTGCAAATCCAAATATAAAAACCCTACATGCTATCACTATGAAAAACTAGGACATACAAAAAATGTTTGCAGGAGAAAAGTTGGTATGTCAAATCACAAACTGAAATTAAATGGAAATTGTTTCAATTGCAACAAGTATGGACATTGAGCACTTGAGTGTAGATCAAAGTTCAGTAAGGAATCTAAATTTTAAGGATATTGTTGTAAATGTTAGAAGTATGGTCACATGTCACATGTTACTAGACACTTAAGAATCAAGGCAATGCATCTCAACAAGGTAATGCAATAAGTTGGGATTAGAATACTTGGGTCAATTGTCAATTTTGTAGAAAGTATGGACACATTGTAGCAAATTGTACAAGGATACGTCATAGAGGAAGATCAAGAAATTGGAAGAATTTTGGACCAATGTGTTTTCACTGTCAAAAGATTGGTCACCAAAGTAGAGACTGCATGAACCAAGCACCAACACCTAATAATGAAGAGAATAATTGAAAAGAAAAGGTCAATGTAGAAGAAGTAAGAACTTAGATGAATCGAACTTGGAAGAAGAAATTTGATGGTAGCAGCAGTGCAAATAGTGAAATTGTGGTAACCTAATCCAATGGATTAGGTGATTCCCCCACCTCAAACTAAAGTAAAGTAGTATGTATGGAATTGTGTTTTAAATTGTTGAATCTTACATCAATTCCTAGATTAAATGCATTGAAGTCTAAATCTACATGATAATGGATGCAGAAGGACAAATTTGAAGTTTGAATTGAGTAATGTATGTTGGTGTCAAGTTGAGTTTTTATTATTGACCAAGTGTTAGCATCAAGGTTCTGAAAGTGTTAAGCGACCAAGTTGAAATAGTAGTTATGACCAAGCTATGACAATGACCATGTTGAAGGAGTGTGGAAGTGTAATAACTAGGTTATCTCATGTTGGCCGAGACAGATATAATTCACCCACTATTTGTATAGAGAAATGATTAGGCCCTGATATTGAATTTTTGAGGTATAAGAGAGTTTTACAAGTTATTCTGAGTACACAACATTTGAGTTTTCAAAGAGAATAGTAAATTCAAGCATTCAAGAGTAGTTGAGCAGAGATTGTGAGAAAATTTGAAGTGTGTTGTTGGATTTTATAGTGAATTTTGAATTAGTTGTGGTTTTCAAGTTACATAGAAATTGTGTTCAAACCCCAAATTTGAAGAAATGTCATCAAGCTCATCTTCAATTGAGAAGAAGGTGGATTTAAAGGTTAGTAATGCTCAATTAGTCAAGAATGATGCATTTACCCCATCCAAGTACAAGGCATATCTTGAAATAGCGATGAAGGGTGATTCCTCAGGTGCCCTATCACCAATTCCACCTAGAATTATTATGATTCATGATGTTAGGTCATGTTACATGTGTTGATGTGGGTAGCTTCAATTGGATAAACCTATAAATAATTATCTATGAGATATAATTATATGTGTGTGTGTGTCTGTTTATTATTATATGAGATAAATTAATAAAATTATATATATAATTATGGTTATATTAAGTATTTATTAACAAATAGACATATCTCTTAAAGGGACTTGACTATTCATGGTTTGTGCTTATTAATATGAGAGTCGCCTTTATAACACACATAACAAATACAATTGTAGTGCTATTACATTTGCAGCAGATCCTCATGAAATTTAACATGGTGTCAGAGTCTAGTTCCAAATGTAAATATAAATTGTGAATATTTTTGGCACTATAAATATTAAGGTGATGTTGAAGGAGGATTAGCATTCAATCTGATCTTTCGACCTATCTTGGAAACCAAATACGATTATCATCTATATTAATTAGTGCTCAATAATGATATAGTTACAACAAAGCCTTGAAGCAATCTCCAGTCTTATTTTTGTTTGAGATAAGGAGATAAGTGGAAGATGAGACCTTATAAATAAAGGTGATGACTCCTTGCCATTTCAAGATTGCAAGCTTTTTTCTTATACAACTACCCACATGGATAGGAATAGAAAATAAGAATTCACATTCAAACCCCACACCAAAACTAAAACAAAGATATTTACATTACCTTCTTGCATGTAGACCCATGTGTGTGCTCCAAATGGGGTTGTAAGAAATAATGAAGGGTCCAAAATAGATGGCCCAGCCGAGTGGCAAAAAGACTAGGAAATAAACCATTAAATTAAGACAATGAAGGCAGTCATGAGGGAGATCTTCAAAAACATATAGAAAGAAAGAAGCAACTTGAGAATTGTTTGTGAATGAATTTATAAGGAAAGAAATTTTTTTCCTCAACCCTTATAGAAAGTGAGATACTATATATTAATCCCTAATGTCAGTGGCAAGTATTATTATCGAAAGGGAGATATAAAGAATAAACCATGAAATAGTTATAACATATAATGGAAGGCAGCTCAAGTTTATATTTCCGCATGCACATGAATGAAGTGCATCACTGAGAATTAATGTAGAAGTGTATTGACAGACGAGTCTAAAGACAATCAAACACTTTGGACGTACATGATGGATAGAGACCAAGTCAAATAGTACTTATGCATTTATGCATTTGATAGTAATGAAGGAGGGATCACTTCAATATATGCGACCAAATTGTGCCAATTTGGTGGAAGAAAATAGCACCCTTACCTTAATTGTGAATAAAGAGAAAAATTGGGAATTATAATTATTCCACAACAAGACATGAATCATCCCCACACTTCTTAAGAGGGCAATGAATCCTACAACTAGTGATCAAATAGCAGAGATAACTAACAAGGTACCATGTGCCACACATTATAAGGTAAAATATGGTAATTTATATATCGTTTCCTTGACATGATTAAAATAACTAAAAATATATACATTAAGCCTTATTTATGTTATGGTATTAATTACACAATTATATATATATATATATATATATATATAATCTGTGATAATATATGGATGGTGGAAGTTAATGTTAGTTAAATTTTAACTTCTATACATTATTTATATAAAAATTCAGTATCTTAATTCTATTATTGAAAATATAGAGCTATATTACAATTATTTATGTTATTTTAAGTAATAAGAATGAGCTAAATTACTAACATTCTAATTAATGTTGACATTATTATTTGTGTTTCTATATGTACTATAAAAATTATTTGCCTTGATATTTTCCTCTGAGAATGTTCTTGCAGACAAAAAAAGAGGTAGATTGAGATTCAAAAGGAGGCTAACATTTCAGGAAACCTTGAAAAGAGAGGGAGAGAGATAGAGGATATGATTTAGTCAACCTTTGGTGATCTTGATCATATTAATTCAGAGGGAGTAAACCATGATGCGATGAATTCTTCATGATCAATATATTGTCACAATCAAGAGGATCATGATTTATACATTGTGACCATGTGATTTTAATGGGTCTACCCCATGTGTACATCATGAGGAAGTGACAACTTCCAAATGATCATCACTTGTATTTGGAGAAGTTGTTGTAAGGTGATGATCTTACAATAACTTGTATTATGAGATCAAATCTATTGAGTAAATGGTGAATGTCTTGCATCTCAACATTCTGAAAGACCATTACTCAAAGTATTTGGCAAATATCTTTGATATTCTAGGAGGCCAATACTCTTGATATCACACCTTAGTTGAGTACTTGGTGAATATCAGATGTCGATATTGTGGGAGACCAATACTCTTGATATTAGATGTGATATCAAAACTCTATTTGAGTAATTGGTGAATATCATATGTTGATATTCTGGAAGACCAATACTCATGATATCAAATGTGATATCAAAATGTTGAATATCTTCTTATCAAATATATTCTTATACTAAGGTAATATATGGTCATGTGTTTATCCTCCCTAGCTAAGAGGGAGTGTTGATGTGTGGTAGCTTCAGTTGGATAAACCTATATATAATTATCTATGAGATATAGTTGTGTGTGTGTGTGTGTTTATTATTATATGAGATAAATTAATATAATATATATAATTATGGTTATATTAATTATTTATTAACAAATAGACATGTCCCTTAAGGGGACATCTCTATTCAGGCTTATGCTTATTAATATGAGGAGAGTTTCCTTTGGAACACATACCAAATACAATAGCAATGCTATTACATTGCAGTAGATCCTCATGAAATTTAACATGTGAAAACTAGGTGAAGTAGGAGAATATGAATTGAGAATTGCATATAATAAGTTATGCAAGGAAGGAGTATTAAAAGATGAGCATAAGCACTATCGGGAAAGGGTTTACTCATGCCCTAAATTTCCCAAGAACTTCAAAGTAGAATGGATTAAAATCATTTTGAGCAAGATTCATCATATGCAATTGTGGCTAGAGAATGGACTAGTGAAAATTATGAAACAAATCATCCACCATGTTACTGGTTACCCTATTATAGATATGAATAATACAATGTGATGTCAAAGAAGATATGTAATTAAAGCTAATACTTTAGTAGTTTGGAACAAGAGAGGATTAACCATTTCTACAATTCAAGATTTAGAGATAGAGTTTGCAATAAGGATTATAGCATGCAAATTATAACAGTCGAGTGGAATTGGTAGTGTTTTGTGTGTAGCAGTGGACCAAGCATGGAAGATAGTAAAGAAAGATCATGCTTATGATCTTGTTGAGATACAACTGACTCGACTAACCAAGAATCTGATAAGAATCCACAAGGCAAAGAATACAATGTGTAAGTTTGGGTCATTGATTGTCTGTATATTTTTCAATATACAAAATTATTTTCCTACATTTAGAAATGTTGTTTGGGACCAAAGGAGACTTGTCACACAACATATTAATGAGTTTTTTTATTTATAAGGTGGCAATTTTAACAATGTTACGGATGGATAACTTGAGGAATCCAAGTGGAAAATGAAGAAGAAGAAAAAGAAACCTAAATCCTTGGTTGATAAGTACTACAATGAAGTTTGTTTTCTTGTTGACACAGACTATACCTATGTACAAAGAGTAATTCCTAGGGTTGCATGGTTGAGACCATTTCCCTATGAAATCAACATAGATGAAGTGACTACAACAATTATTTGCATTACTGGAAGAGGAAGTGGACAAGAATGCAGAACCATTCGACAAGTATGAGGTGGAAAAGCTTAAAATCACTATTGAATTTAAATCCTCTAAAATGAACAAGAAAATTTTAAAAGTATGATTAAAGATCTAGAGAAGTCACTAGGTGAAGGTGCATAGAATGATTAAAGATCTAGAGAAGTCACTGGGTGAAGGTGCATAGAAGGAGATGCCTTTGCAAATCATAGAAGGAAGGGTGAGGATAAGACAAGAAATGACAGTGATGGTGATGAAGAGGATCATAATGATGAGGAAGAAGAAAAGGAAGAAGGAAAAGTTGAGTTAATACCCGTTGAGCCAAAAGGCCAAAAAGGGTAAACAAATTATCATTGTTGAACCCTCAGTTAATAAAATTTTGAAAATGGTAGTAAAAAATCCTACCCCTACACCATCAAGGGTTACTAAGCAAAGAACTAGGGAGGCTACCACTGTAGCTGAGGCCAAGCCCAAAAGAGGAGTGGCTAGGATTGTTAAGCCTACTCAAGGGAAGAAGTTAATAAATAGGAGGATCACTACTGGTGAAGAGGCCAAGACCAGTAAGCCAACAAAGAAGCCAAGAAGAAACATAGTAATGGAGAATTATGAAGAAGACAATGATGATAGAATAGAGTCTGATGACATTAGTCAGTTCAAAGTTGCAGTACACAAGCCTCCTGAAACTATTGATGAGGTATGTGAAAACATTAGAGGAAGTGCTAGTTTGTCAGGATTCAAATTTTTCAAGTATGAAAAGCTAAGTAATAAAGATAAGGTCAAGATTGAAGAAGCATTAACAGACATGATGGAAAACTTCAAGACTACCCCATTAGAGATAGGGAACAATGTTGCTAATGAATTATATAATAAAATTGATGAAAAGTGGCAATATGCAATAATGGTTGAGAGATGGATAAGGGAAGATACATTAGCTCAAATTATGCCAGAATTGACTAAGAAGAAAATTGCACAATTTATGGAGAAGTGCATAAATAGTTTGCACCAAAGACAAGGGCATTCTTGGTGTTGAAGAATAAAATAGAAGACATTGTATAATAAATCAAATTAATATGGAAGAATATTTTTGGATTAATGCCAGTAGATGAAAAGATTGATGAAACTGAGCAGAAGGATCCAAAACAAGTTGAGTTGGACAACCAGGAAGACTACTATGACAGTGTTAAAAATCTTAAGGAAGCAAGACAAAGAAAGGTTCAAGAGAGTGAGAAACAAGAAACAATTACTATTGAGAATGAACCTATTGATAATACAAAGGATGTGACTGAATTGGCTGAGAAAGAACCAAAGGATTAGAATCCCATTCAAATGCCTACAAAAGAGGTATCGCAATCCTATGTTAGTTCAAGTCAAGAGTATCCAAATTAGCTAGACACATAAGTATGTGCACAAGTAGTTGATACAACACCAAATACCTCAACTTTTCCTATATTTTTAATTAATCTAAATGATAGTCAAGATGATGCACAAAATTTGAATGTCAAGCAAAAGAGAATGTTGGCTACTAAAGAAAATAAATCACCTAAGCAAGTAAAGACATATGATGCTACTAAGGGCACTGAAAATACACAAGGAGAGAAAGGAGAGAAGAGCATTAATGATCAAGTAGATCAGTGTAATACAGTTAGTGGAATCATTGCCTCGGGACCCATACAAGAGGGAGAAAAGGAGGCTAGTAAATTGAGTTCCTCTAGTGAACTCCAAAATATTGTTGTTAAAGATAAATCAGATGTGTTTGTCTTAGTTTTTTATACATTGTTGCAAATGTACTAAGGACTTCCTCTGTGGTATGTGTTTTCCAATTCGCAGCAATCTCTTATTTTTATGAGGAATAAATTGAGAAGAGACATGTCCTTTCATGGGACATGTCAACTCATTTATAATTAATATAATCAAAATATTAATTATATATTATATAATTATATTAATTTCTCTTGATCTCATAGGTTTATCCTACTAAAGCTACCAAATCATCAACACTCCCTCTTAGCTAGGAGGATAACCACATGACATGTATTACACCATTGGTAATATTAGGTATGATAAATTTAGAGACTTCTTTGATCAAAAGATATTCACTATTTTGATATCATGACTCTTGGTCTCCCAAAATATCAACATTCAATATCCACCAAGTACTCAAAATGTTTTGATATCACATCTAAAATCATGAGTATTGACCTCCTAGAATATCAATGATATTCACCAAGTGCCCAAATAAGGTTTGATATCACATCTGATATCAAGAGTATTGGCCTCCCAAAATATCAACAATATTCGCCAATTACTCAAAAGGTTTTGATATCACATCTAATACCAAGATTATTGGCCTCCCACAATATCAATGATATTCACCAATTACTCATTGAGTAATGGCTTCCCAGAATGTTGAGATGCAAGAAATTCACCATTTACTCAAAATTAGATCTTGTGATACAATTTATTATAAGATCATCACCTTATAGTAATTTTTGCAAATACAAGTGACATCATTTGGAATTCATCACTTCCTCATGATGTACATAGGGGGTAGGCCCATTACAATCACACTCATGAGTTATATTCATGAATCATAATCCTCTTGACTATTAAAATTTATCGATCATTGGATAATACATTTCAACATGATCTACTCCCTCTGAATCTATATGATCGAGATCATCAAAGGTTGACGAAATCATATCCTCTATCTTCTCTTTCAAGGTTTCCTCTAATGAGATATTAGACTCCCTCTAAATCTCAATCTTCCTCTTCCTGCAATAACATTCTCAAAGGAAAAGATCAAGGCAAATAGCTCTAATATAGAATTTTAATTAAATAAGAAAGACCACAATGAGTAGATATATAAAATTCTTAAGAATAACAAATACTTATCTTCATATATTGCTCCAATGAATGTATTTGGTAATAGACATCTCTAATGTTTTTTATGCACACTTGCCTCTTTATTAGACACATCGTGCCACTTAATGTATGCATCCCATTGATAAATCAACCTTTGAAGATTATTCTCTTAAGTACAAACCTTGACTTACTATGTGAGGTTCATGCTTACCCAAGTCTCCTTTCAACCCTTTCTCAAACCATGTCATCCTTCATACAACTGATTATGGCAGATCCTTTATTGGTCCACCATTTATATTTTGTTGCCCAATATTATTAGTTTACCACTGTGTGACTCTGATGATCATGTTGGTTGTAATTCCTTTGAAATATCATATTAGTGGTCAATCTTATCATTAATTATAGACAAGATTTAGATATCGAATGACTCCAATAGAGATATAGGAGCCATCTCCCCCTCTCGGGTAAACTAGTGTTTCTCACAATAATATATAAATCTCCATATATCTATGATATTATTTTGTTTTGTTTTGTTTATACCCTAAAAATAGCCAATTGAATTACATTGTTCATCCCTTAGTTTTTTTTTCCATAAAAACAATGATAGAAGGGATAGACCAGTGTGGTAAATGAGCAACAAGACTCTTGAAATTTGACATCAACACTAGTTTTCTTATGGAAGCCTAGGCTCTACTAAGACTTGATGCCACCTTTGTAGAATCTTTTATATGAGAGGTACAATAATGATTTCAAAACTCCCAGGTGATCCAAATGGAACCATTGTAGTTGATGGCGAAGGTAAACATTAATTAGAAAATCTATAATGATCATTGTTCACTTCACTTTTTCATGTGTTCCCTAAAGTGCACAATTGACAAAAGGTTTTCTATGGTATGAAATTTGACAACATCTACAAATCACGAGATCATTTCTTACGATTACTAAAAGACATTAATAGGAAAGCATGTTGCAT
The DNA here is from genome assembly GCA_028749045.1 of Cupressus sempervirens. Classification (NCBI taxonomy): domain Eukaryota; kingdom Viridiplantae; phylum Streptophyta; class Pinopsida; order Cupressales; family Cupressaceae; genus Cupressus; species Cupressus sempervirens. The sequence goes on from CM053792.1 coordinate 35,859,449, forward strand.
GTCATTTTGAAACTCCAGACTGACTACATGGAATTCACTGATATACCATGCACAACTACATAAATTTATATGCCCTAATCAAGGTGATAAATTGATTCTTCAATAATCGACCAATAGTGATCTCATGATAAATAGATTGAATAATTTTAGCAAGGTAATATAGAAAGTACATGGTTCCCAATCAATACATTTACAACATGAACAATCTCATGTGGATTCCATGATAAGTCTCGCATCCTATAATTGGTATCGATGCATGAGCCTTCGAAATTAGTGTTTGATATAAATAATGTATGTCCAGTCAAAGAGTTGGATGGATCTCTACTTGGTGTTTGTCATGTTGAGCCAATGGTTTTATCTGGTATACATTCTAACAACTGTGACCTTCTATCTAATTTTGATGGCAAGTTTACATAATTAGAGTCATTATACTGCCCACCAAAAACTGTCATGATGGAGGCTTATTTGGTCTGCCAATTGTCAGAACTACAAGTACTATGGAATAATTATAACAATGAGGTGATATATTTGGGTGCATGTCGAGTCCAAAAATGGGTATCCTGAGTGGTATTTGAACAATTATTTATCTTATCTTATTCTCATATGATCTAGGATTTAAACGTGCTTTGGTACCATGTTAGTTTTTTGTAAATTGTGTAAATGTACTAAGCACTGCCTTTGTGGTATGTGTTTTCCAACTTGCAGCAATCTCTTATTTGTATGAGGAATAAACTGAGAAGAGGCATGTCCTTTTACAGGACACATCTATTCATTTATAATTTGATGTAAAGAAAATCTTAATTTTATATATATCTTTGATCTCATAGGTTTATCCTACTAAAGCTACCAAATCATCAAAAGTATGTACCACAACCATGTAAATAAACATCAATAGAAGAGAAGAAGACATGAGAGGAAACACGAAAAATTTATGCGACTCAAGAATCACAAGCTGAATCTAGTAGTTCAAACTAAGGGTTTGCAACTGACGGTGTTGAGCTCAAGCACACCAAATTCCAAGAGCAAGAAACTGGAGAAACGCAAGAGACACTCACCCCAGGCTGTGAGAGGTAAACCAATTACCTTAGATGAAGATATTATTATACTTGACTAGGATAGATCAAGTATAAGTGAGGAGAAAATGAGAATTTTAAGTGAGTTATATGCTAGGAAGGCTAAGCAAGCCGAGATGAGAAGAGAGCACTAAAAAATAAAATAAAAAATTATGATATCAATGATATTTCCCTTGAAACCATAGTTATTGATGACTTAGATGAGAAGGCTCCCATCATTGTGTAATTAGTAAAAATTGTGGAGAATATTATTGAGCTAGATATTGATATTCAACATAAATTAATGCAAAGAACAGAGAGAAAGTATGATAACAAGGTCATAGAAAAATTGTCAAGTGAGATAGCCATTAAAATGGTTGAACTTTCTACTGAGGCTGATGATGTGGAGAAATTAGTTTCTCATATAAACTCTTTATTTACAAAATTTATGCCATGTCCCATCATTCAACAAAGAAAGAAGATTTAGATGGACAAGATCGATGTTGATTTCTAGCAGAGTGGAAACAGACTGACCTTGGATGCAACTTCAAGTTCAGTTCATTTTTCAAGGTTAATATTTTTGCAAGGCAAGCAATCTGAGCTTATGCAGGAGGAGAGAAAAATAAGAGATGAGCTAATTACAATTCAAGCATCCCTGACTCCACATTTGGCAGTTATGCAAAAAAATTGAAGATTGCTAAAGATCTAATTCATAGTAATCATTAGTTGTCTATTATAGACAATATGATTAATCTTGCAGCTACATAGGAGATTCAAAGATAGATTCTTGAAGAAGTCAAGAATAACTGTGATATCACCATGGTAATTATTATTAAGTCACATGGACCATTTTTGATAAAGTGTAGTATACTTCCTGATCACCAAATGCAAGTTAGAACAACCATGACAAAAATAAGGGGGAATGAATGAGTGATGCATGATCAAAAAAGGTATGACAAGAAGAGCAAAAAAAATTGATCATGTATGTATTGTATGAAATTTTGACAAAAATTTGTTGTGTATATTTTTGGAGTAATAAGAAGCCAACTAGTTTGATACTCACAGATGTGTGATATTAAAAGATTTTGTAAAAGATTTTGAAAAATGCAAGTACAAAAGTCTATGTATAGATCGAGCTATAGGTATGGATTATATCCTAAGGGGGAGTACTTATTAATGTAAAAAATTTATCATGATAAAGTATTTTTCCCACTAATGTTAAAGGGGGAGATTGTTGAGCCTAAAGGAAATCATAGTATTGTTAGTTAGTCAGGATTGGTTGGTCATCATTGTGACCAAGCCATTCTATATAGGTCAAGTAATGTAAAGAAGACATGTTCATGTTATAGTTAGTGTTGAGAAATAGTTACTGTCGACCAAGTCAATGGTCGTCGAGTACTCTAGTATTTGTTGAGTTAGTCAAGAGACAGTATACATATCAGGTACATACATATGACAAGTGTAATAGAGGCCTAATAACACAATGTATGTCGGGTAAATTTGAAGACTGACTAACAACATGAAGTATATGCATGGTCGAGTATCAACAACCTATTAGTGTTGAGTAAGACAGGTTTGTATATTTATTTGGAATGACACAAAATATTATCTAAACTATTTTTCTAAGCTGGAGACATATTTGCATGATCAAGAAGTTTGTTAAAGAGGTAATTATGCCTTTAATTATGGATCATAAATCCCTATGTAGAGAGATTATCCAATCAAAAAATTGCATGGACTGAGTGGAAATAAAAGATGGATCTAGATCATTGATCAAGATCTAGAAAATTACAAGGAAACTTTTTAAGCATGATCTGGAGACATGAAAATGTTGTTGATAGTTTGGAGATTGGATGCATTCAAAGTTGAAGGTGAACTAGGAGAGCAACAAAGTAGTGTAATAAATAGTTAAGAGCAAAGTTATTAAAGATCTATCACAAAGAGGTGATATCATTTTGAATAGAGGAGATATGTCATTAACATTCTAGTGAAAACCAAAGGATTAGGGCAGACCCCTCACAAGGTAGATCATCAAAAGTGATCAAACTTTGTAGCCTTAACATGCACACTTTATTATTGCAATAGTGAAGATCTTTGTGGGTGTCATCTCCACCCTAGTTTTACCTTCACCTTGGAGGGTTTTTTCATTACCATATTGTTGGAAGTATATTGGGAAAGTAAGACACAGAGAGGGGGGGAGGGGTCAAAACATGATCTCTAAAAATTTTATCTTCTTGAAACAAATCAAACGCATTCACCTTTAACCCATCTCATACAAGCATTATGAATCATTTAACCATAAACTCAAATAGATCTAACTATTCATCACATCCATAAACATGGAAGTAAAAGTAAACACATACCACAAAAGATTTAGTTTCCCAGAAACCGTCCAAGGTGAAGGTAAAACTGGGGTGGGGATGACACCCATAAATCTTCAATACTGCAACAATAAAGTATGTTTGTTAAGGCTACAATGTTTGACCATTTCCAGTGATCTACCCTATGAGGGGTCTGCCCTGTTATGAGCTTATTAGACTTATTTAGCCTATCTTGATTAAAGGATTTAAACTTACATTTAAGTAAGCACTCTATTAGGAGATCTACATAGGCCTATTAGGACCACTCTGTTAATAGATTTACCTTAATTCACTTGCTAAAATCTATCAGTACTTGATCCTTTACTTCGCACTGTAATGCTTGATTATGGATATCCTCTCTCCAATTCTAATCTAATCTCCTATCTAATAAAATGTGTTATGCCCTTCACTGCTAGGTTGCTCTATCTGATCTTTGCTTCTAACATTTAAACATATCCTCTTTTGCACATACACGTCTCTCTTTTCTCTCTCCTCTATCTCTATGATTTAGGGTTTGGATCCTCCTTAAATAACCAACTAGAGAAGGTTCTAGATCAAGATCAGCAATCTATATTTCTCCCTTTTGCCACTTAATCCTTCCAATTTTTTGATTGGTTGCACTGCCTTCATAGGGATTAATAATCTCTGGTAAATGCATAAAAAATCCTTAGTGTCTCAAAAATCAATAAATTATGTATAGAAGTCAACCAAAATGGTTTATGTAAGTGTTTGTTCCATTCCAAACACATATACCAAAACTAGTTTACCTAGCACATGAATACTCTAACGCTCAATCATGACTAATACACATGTTGTCACTCAACTTTTGAAAGCTCGACACTAACTGTGTAACTTGACATGAACTAACTTTGTTTATCTCGACATCTACTAACTTCTAACTTACTCAGTTTAAATTATCACTTGGTACATACAAGTGTTCTTGGCAACTAAAGACTTTCTCAGCTCAAATTCAAATGTGAACAAGTCCAAATGCATCATTCGACCTTCATTGGTGGCTCAGTTGCAGTGATGACCAACCAACTCTGCCTAGGAAATGACTAAGTGTTTGACATTGATAGTCAACATGACTTGGAGATCAACAATCTTTCCCTTTGACATTAGTGGTAAAAATACTTTGTCATGATTATCATTACATCCAAAATTAAAAAATAGTACTCCTTCTTAGTTCATGACTCGGTCTTCATAAAGTCTTCACTTTATATATCATATATACATGTCTTAAAAAATGAGTATTATATTACATTATGTCATACCTTCCTGATTATGTTCACTGTCCTCTTGATCTTCAATCGGTTTCCCTTTGTAACATTCATCTATTCATGTTTCCCTTATATCTATTCCCCCTTTGTTTTGTCCTCATGGTTGTGGGGGTGCTGGAGTAAAATTATATTTGTCCAAAATGAATTTATGAATTTGTAGAATCATGGCCAGTGCATTATCCCAACTGGATCTAAAACATTCCAAAACTTGTATTTTGATTTCTAGCTAAGAAGCTAGATCAACCAAATTGTCTACATTTGAGAGATGCATATCTCTCTGTACTAAGTCCTCTGCAGCTGCCAGTTCTCTTTGCATGACCTCCAAATGAGATATCAACATGGATTGAATAGATATAAATTTTTCCCTTATGTTTCTATCTTTAGCCATCAACTCGGCTAATCTCCCTTGAGAAAAATTCAACCTATTAAAATGAATGGAGCTTGAACATGCATCCATGCTCAAAGAATGTCTCGTTGACTTCAAATCTACCTGAATCTTATCAATAGAGTGTTGATTTTCCTTAGTAAATAACTCTACATCTCAAAGCTTCTTATACAAAGAATGAAAATTTTCTATAACTTCCTCTAAATTATGTACAAGAGTAGAAAGTTCAACATTCTTAATGGCAATCTTTGTTGACTCTTTCTCCAAAACTTTTGTCTCAAAATTATTTTCAAACCACCTCATTAATTTTTCATGAGCCTCAATATCATCATTGTTGACCTTCTCAACAATGTGAACTAGTTGATCTAAAATAGGAGTCTACTGATTAATATCCTTAATTTCAAATGCATCAAAAAAAAATCCTTTATTTCATGAAGTACATATTTTTGTTGATGTTCTCTCTCAATTCCTCTTGTTTAGTCTTACTCTTCAATAAATCTTGCAAAATTTGCATCCGATCAAACATTATGTTCTAAGGGTCATACTTAGCCAACACAATGACCTCATCTAATGTTATAGGATTAACAAGGGATCTAGCCTTGTTTTTCAACATTTTCTCCCTCGATGTGTTGTTGCTTGACACAGTGAGCTATAATGATGAAATGTCCATGCTCAGTCTCAGCTCGCCTTTTCCTTTAGTAGTGTCAATACTAGCTGAAATAGACTCCTGATGAGTAGTAATCACTTGTTGTTCAGATGTAGTGGGTATCTTTGTTTCAATATGTGTAGAGGTTTCTACACACGATAACTGAAGTAGTGCTTGTATAACCTCTCATTCTTTAGGATCTTGGTACTCCTTGGGCTTTGAATGTACAACCTCATTTGTTCCCTCAATGTGAGCTCCTGAGGCACAAGTTGTAGACTTATCCTCTTTCTCTTTCTCCTCTCCTTCTTTGTCAATAATAAGGTTGGTCTCAGGCAATGCATGTAGAATTATAAGTATAGTCTTTCCCTATTCCTAGACATGTACACCTTGTATGCTCTTTTCTTCAATTGTGACTGTAGTTACTATAGAATTATTAGGTGTTGAGTCAACGGTTGGAGCACTTTCTATCGTGGGGTAATCATGCATTTGTATCAAAATTGGATTAATGCATGTTAGAGGTGTATCTAAGGTTTCCTTGATGAATATATCATTTCTTAAGATCTTCCTTGGTCAAGGTATTGATATTTAACTATGTATAATTAGGTATATCTTCAATAGTGACAATGTCTTATTGTTCACTCTCCTCTACCTTTCTTCTTATTTCTTCCTTCAAATTTTTTGACTCATTTATGTCTTCCTTATTATCTAATTCAACTTCTTCTTCATCATTTTCTTCTTCAACTGTTGTAGTTAACAACCCAAATGCTTTCTTCCAAACCAATTTTCTTTATTGTACTACTTCCTCAATTTTATTTTTCAAAATTTTGTAATCCATTGTCTTGGGCACAAACTTCTTAGCATAATCCCTTAGGGATATAGACATATGTGTCTTGCCCAAATCTAGAATTTTCTATACTAGACATAGAACAAAGTGTTAATGGATGAGTTAAGTTACTGATGAGTTGTTATATTGGCTGAGTGGATTTATGATCTTGAATAAGTTGCTTGAAGTTGTTAAATGTTGAATTGGTACATCTGGAACTGAGGATAACTGGTTCACACCCCCCCCCCCAATTATTCTAAATATTCTAATATATCAATGTAGAAGACAACAAAATATTGAATAAGTTCGAATGAAATTATACATCCTCGCACTTTGAGTTTAATTGTGCACAAGTGGAGAAGATCATTCTAATTGCAAAAATCGATGCACAAAACTTCAGACATGGTCCCATTAGTGCCCTTGAAAATCATCAACACCACTATGCTAGTGGAAAAAATTACATTTCCCTTGGACTAATGACATATGGCATTTTCTAGTCCCACTTCCAGATCTATTTTGATTCATGAAATAAATCATGGAAAACTCATTTTCAATCTCTCGATGAAGAAAAAATCAATATTCAACATAGTATGTGGTATTTCATCAACTATTAGAATTTCAAATTTTGTGTATTATCTTCCTTTTAATTGAGGTTAGTTGAAATGGCTCTATCAAGGAGTGTTTCAATGCACTCACCAAAGGGAATGTAGAATATGAATTTACACACCTCTCCCAAAAGATAACCAATCTTGAAAGATTGGTAATGTCAAGATACTATAGTCAAGTCATGAAGGAATTAAGTCAAAGGTTGGTACACATGTACCTATTTAAGAGGTGAAAACTCTTAAAAGGGGACAACCAAAATGTACCAGGAAAATTAACACTTTCCATTTTTTATGGAAGTGCAAATAGCACAAATTATTCACGGATTAATGAGTTTGATACATTCTTTTCCTTGAGACCTATGTCAAAAATGAGGCGATAAAATTTTTAACTATTCATCTTGAAGGAGATTCTTATCAGTGGTGGTGACATGATTAGTTACTCAAGGTCATGCTCAGTAAAACTCAAATGATGAATTTAGTAAAGAAAATGGAGATGTTTAACAAGATGGACGCAGAGGTGCATTTTTGTGATTCAGTCTAATTCAAGTACTATGACACTACTAAAAACTACATTGTTAATTTCCAAAAACATCATGTTTTATTCATTGATATCAAAAAAATATTGATTATACAATCCATAGAAGATTGATGGAGAATTTAAGGGGTTTGGTCAAATCTACATTTCTACAAAATACTATTAAGAGGGGTCTAGTTGAGAAATCTACTCTTCCCAAAATAACAAGTTTAAGAAGAATTTTTCACTCAAAAACCCATTTTTTTAAAAAAAATCCATTAACCAAAGAGTTTGTCACCTAAGCTTGATGAAGCTAAAAATGAATGGAGAAGGGATAAATTAGGTAAAAAATAAAATAAAAAATAAAAATGGAAAGCCAATCTTGAAGAAAATGTTATAGAAAGGTTTAATGAAGACAATCCCATTGAGGATAACTTTGCACAAACTTTGAATACACGAAAGCATGATTATATTAGGATCCATGGGATTCTTTGTAGCCAAAGAATTAGTTCGCTAGTTGATTATCGTATCAACCATAATTTTATTAATGAAGATGTTATTGCTGGGAAAGGGCTCAAAATACAAGCATTTAAATAATTTGATATCAAAATAAGATTGGTGGCTTTACTTTTCAATGTACTAGAAGGATCCCTAATCTAAGCCTCTTAATTGGGAATTACAAAGTAAAGGATGGATTTTATGTGGTAAGTATAGATGACATTATTTTTCTATTGCATGTCAAATGAATTCACTTATTGGGTGAGTTAACTAAAAACACTCAACCCATATAACTCAAGTTCCATGTTGATGGTAAGAGAATGGTGTAGAGAGGCATGTCCAATAGACCTCTCGTGTTTGTTACACTCAATAAAATGAAGCGTATATTCCATCAAGACCAAGTAGAAAAAAGAACCTAATGCTTGATCATATCTACCTATTCTCTAAAAAAATAAGAGAGAATATATTGTAGACATTAAAAAAAATTATAGACAACCTCAACAAAATTTGCAATGGAATATATATCTTGTGAAAATACCCATCAAGGGAATAGAGCATGTGATTAAGATAGAAAGAGAAAATAATATCATTGCCGTTCCTTATTTCCATCCTTAATGGCATTAAAAAGAGAAACAAAAATTAATTTGTGCCTTCATATGGGACTCATTCATTGTAGAATTCTTTTTGGAACATCATATGTGATTTTGGCAAAAAAGGGAACTATATGTATGTGTGTAGATTATTGTTCTTTAAAAAAAATTGACCTTCAACAATTAGTATCCAAATCCAAGGATTGATGAACTTGTTGATTGATTATATGATGCAATCTATTTCTCTAAAATAGACTTAAGATTTGGATGTCACTGGAACAAAGTTAGAAATGACATCTAGAAATCTGCATGCTAATATCACTCTACACATTATGAGTTTTTTTTTCATACCTTTCCTCTTGACTAGCACACCCACAACATCTCAATCTTGCATGAACTAAGTCTTCAATCTGCCCCCAACTTCAATGAGATTTCTTTTTGTAACCATAGAATGTCATGAGCCAAAGATTAAATAAATCTATGATGTCCTAAATTTACTAGAAGACAACCTCCAACATACTCATAATTACCAAAAGTTGTAAAGTGGCCTTAATAGAGTTGAGTGTGCATTTGAAGTAAAATATGCTATATTTGAGGTTGTAGTCCTACAAGCAATCTACTCTTGAATATCTTGGTGCTAAGAAGCTTAAGATACATTTTTATGGTTCATTCTTTGTAAGGAAGTTCAAAAACATTTTACAAGTTGGAGCTGCAAGAAGGTAGCAAGGTGCACAATGCATCTCATGTTTCTCAACTTTAAAAAAGTGTTAGATCACAATGTGTTTGATTTTATTTAGTTGTATGTTAGGATGAAGAATATTGAGAGGTAGAGTGAACTAGTATTCTAGCTCGTTAATTAACTTTAAACCAATTGCACAAATACCATAGGAAGCATATAGAAAGAAAAATGAAACACAACACGAAGAATCAAAGAACTCATAACACCATATTTTATTTTTGAGGAAAACCCAGTTCAATGGAAAAAATCTAGCAAGGATGGTACCCACAAATAATTGCACTATTGCAATAATAATTGCCTTATTAAAGGCATACGTACAAAATGATTGGATTGCACTTGCATTCAGGCACTCACCTAGAGCTCACTTCTCAATTACAAAATAGATTTGGCCCTTAGTCCAGTTCACTAATCAAATTACATAAATAAAATTGGACTTACTATATTTTACCAAACTAACTAGTGGCATCCAAAATGCTTGAACAATTTTGATGAAGCTTTGACAAGTTTATGCATCAAATACAATCTTTAATCACATTTCCATCATCACACCACATTTGTTATCCACGAAATCATGCTTAGTATTCACAATCGAAACATGATTACATATATGAAGTCATAACTCAAAAGTAGAAGTATGTCGGCTCCCCAAATGAATGTTTGACCAAATAAATACAACAAAGCTTTCTAACAAAGTGTAATTAACTCTAATGTTGGTTCAACTAAAATATATTATTTATCAAACCTTAACTTCAATCAATCAATGATATTAGTAAATATTTACCAAATTGCTTTGTCCTTTAAAGGATATTGTCAACCCGATATTCAGAAATGAATACCTCATACATATGATCAATTCAGGCTCTCTAATGTTTGGATTAGACATAATCATATGTCTACATTTATGTTCTATAATTGCATCCTCTAACTCTGTGAAATGCTCTGATCTATTTGATTGTCCTGAACTTTGTCTTTGGTAAACAAAAAACTCATTAGTGTCAAAATCTTAGTAAAGTGTCTCATCTACAATATGACTGAGTGTAAATGAAAATTAGTTTTCATCAATGACGACACACCATGCACAACCTATCATTTTTGTCAATAATATATCCCTTATATGAAAGAGGGAGGTTCATCTTGATGCTTAAGGGGGTGATTGAATTGAAAGAATGTGTGTTGAAAAATAGGAGCATAAAATTTTATCTAATGAAATGGTGAAGTCTTCTAGTTGAGAAATGTTATATGAGAAGGAGAGCAAACTGTGAAACTTCCTAATTTATGATTGCTTGTGGACAAATATTTCTCGAAAAGAAAAACTATAATGTCTCCATATACTAAATAATTATTGGTCATTAGTTTATTTCTCATATTTTATCATCATCCATAGCTAACCTTATTTTATCATCATTCTAAATCCTTATTGGGATTGCACTAAAGCCATAAATAATCCCCTTTCTTTGAGGACTAGCCTGACTCAAGTTGAAAAAGGTTATCAAAAATGCCCCAGATTGAAGTTCTCTACAAGGAAAGTTGGGTGTAATGCACATACCCATATAAGGATACAATCTACAGGTTTAAGTATTAGTTAGACTAATATGAGGTTAAGGTAACTTTTGAGTAAAATCCTATATATAGGAAACCGACAATCATAGAGGTATTAGTTGAGGTTTCCATGCCTCAACTCTACATTGTTGTGATTGTGCATCGACACCTTTGGACACAGTATCTTTAGTAAGCTCACTCGATTAGTTCAAAGAAGGAAATGCTCTCAATATAATTTGGTGACATCAATTTTCCCTATCACACATATTCCTATTTTTATTGATATAAATAGCTACTAGTGCTTATTACTTGTTCATGTGGAGTATTTCTAAGTTGTGTTGGTATTGTGGAATATTTTAAGTGTCAATCAAGTAATTTGTAGATCATTATCAGTATACTTTTATTTGCAAACATGTTTAATTGAACAATAAATTGTGAACCATTGGCTACTAAACAATTAAATGCCAAAAATGTCGTAGAAGAAGAGAATTAGGTTTCTCCAATTTCTTGAGGACCAAACCTGTCTAGGAATCCCAAATATTATTCTAAAATTGGGATTCTATCAAAAGTGAAAGTTATTATCATTTGGTCTTGAGGATGCATTTTTTTGGAGTATATTTTGATATTTATTTGGTTTGTTGATATTTCTTGAGTCATTGTTAAAGATTTCTTTAGTTGTTTCAAATGGTTTTGTTTGTTGGAAGTATTGTTACTTTATTGACAGTCATACCATCCTAGGTTGGTTGTATCACCCGCTACAAACATCTTGGCTTGTAATTGCAAGTTTTTGTTGTTTGTATGGTTAAACTTTTTCATTAATACAGATAATGAATGCCAATGTTAGTAATACAATTTTGTAGAATATTGTAAAGGTAGTACCTCTTGTGTGAAGGGGTGCACTCAATTGTTATTTCTACACCCCTTCCAAAAAAGAACTTATATAGTCACTTATGGTTGAGTGAATTTTTTTGGCTTTTGTACTTGATTGTAGTTATTGTACCAACAACCATTATTGTATCTATATCAATTATAAAGGGAAATAACTATGTTTTTATGATGTTACTGACATTGTTAAATAAATTGGTATAATACTATTTTGTATATTTGGCCCTAACAATTAATTTATTTATCTCTCAAGCCCATTTTTTATTTTATCTTTTGTTGCATGTTAGCCAGGTCAACACTTTTTATAATCCTCCAGAAAGCTTCCCTGAAGCCCTTTTTATAAGGCCAATTGGTAGCTTGTTGTAGGTATGTGAATTTGGTAGTTTATTTTTTTATATGAGCTCTAGTTGGTAGTTCATCTTGTGTGCCATTTCAGAGGTGCAAGATCCTTCATGCTTGGCATCCGCAATTTCGATAGGAGAAACTTGTTACCCTATTCTGTCTTGCTTTTGAATTATTGTGATTCAAAGTGTTATCGTTATTAATATAATTCCATCTTGCATGTGTGGACACTCAAGCTTGTATTCTAGTATATCAGTTCATTCTATGTATGTTGTACATCAAGTTTGACTAAGGAATATTTATACTTACTCGCTACTCCTTACACATTTTCAATACTAGACTCTAGCCTTAGATGTACAAATGAGTTGATCACATACACCATATAAAATTCTTGTAGCATTGGATGCACGTGAGAGAACCCCCTCCATACATAGTACGACATACTTGAAGGAATTGGATGACATACCTAGAAATCCCATTTTATACCACATACTTGGAGTAATATGATAGAAAAACCCTCCACCGCATACGACATAGTTGGAACCTCTGACTACCCACTATAAAATCATTTGATTAGCACACTCATCACCATTGTGCATATGTTTGGTAACCATATCAAGAAAAAGATGCAAATCAGCTAGTGTTATACAAACACAATAAGTCATACAATGGATGTTGGATCATACAGTCAAGTCACTTGGATCATTGTGTTTGTCGTTCAGGATATTATAGTTGTATCAGAGCTAGTCATCTTGCTAGCCTATGGGTAACATTAGATGTGGACAAGATCTCAATCAGTAGAAAGATTGGATGAATCAAATATCAAGATGATGACACTTCTATAGGAGCTAATAAGAAGACAACAAAAATTGAGTGAAACTTTGGTGAATGAACAACAACTTGATGAGACCTTGGCAAAGGGGAAAAAACAAATTGGTGAGAACCTTTGACTTTTGGCAGAAGGAAGGATAAATGGAGGACACAATAGTTACAATGATAATTATGTCAATAAGAGGCTTCACAAAGAGCACTCCAACACATAAACAATGATGTCGACATTTCTCCAAAGGTTAGAACAACGTGGGGAACAAGAACGTACCTTCCTCGAGATCCAAATCAATTCCAACAAGATTGGTTTGATGTCATATGGAGCAAAATTATCCTTCAAGGATTATGTGGATTTCTAGATGAGATATTCTAGGAGACAAGGGAATCACAATGATGGCATTAAACGAAAGATTGGAAAGATCAACTTATCATCCTTTGATGGGTTTAGGTATACTGCATCAGCACGAGCATGGGTTAAGAAGGCAAATACCTACTTCCATCCCAACCCAATGCCTGAAGAAGAGGTAATCAAGTTCGCAATATCTCACCTGGAAGGAATCATTCATGAATGGTGGAACCATGGGATGGTCCCACTTGGTCATGATCGAACCACTTTATATGTCAACTTCACAAAAAGACTTATGGATTGCTTTGACGAAAAGGATCCAAAGCTCAACTTCAAGGAGTTGTCACAACTAAAGAAAACTAAATCGGTGGACAACCATATCACAGAATTTCAAAGGTTAATAGTATTAATGACAGACATTTCAGAGAAGAAATGTTTGTCATTAATACACTTATGGAAGAAATCAATAAGGGTCAAGGGTTTTAAACCCAACACATTCATGGAAAAAATCAAGAAGGTGCATGACATGGCGACATCTTCTTCTTCTTCCAAGAGTTATTCACAAGCTAAGCCTCCCCTTGCTCCGAATGAGAAAGATGAAAAACCCACTTTCAAGAAGTAGTCATTGGATGAAGCCACCAAAGAGGAGCTCAAGAGGAGGAAGCTTTATTTTAATTGTAAGGAGTCATCGGAACTAGAGCAAAGATGCTTAGGCAAGGGAAAAGTCTGTTACATTGAGGTGGTGTCAAATAACGAGGAGGAGCATGAGGAACTGGAACCCAAAGCAGATGGTCAACAAGCTTCCAAGGAGGTTAACATAAACCATGCAAAAATGATTGTTGCACCGGTACAACAAGGAGACATCATTACTCTTGTTGGCACTCTGAGGTGTACTATTTTTTGGCTATGGGGTACTCTCCAAGGACAGTGGGTCATAGTCATGTTCGACAGTAGGGTCACACTTTAAATTCATTAACTCATTACTCGTGAAATGAAAAGGTTTTCCTATAGAGGTACATGCAGGATTCCAAGTCAAGGTGGAAAGAGGAAACCTCTTATTGTGTACCCATCAGGTGTCACAAGCATTATCATGGGGAATCATATGGTGACAAACAACATCTTTGCAGTAGATTTGGATGACATAGAGGTCATACTAGGCATCCAATGGATAGAAACTCTTGATGAGTACACATAGATCTTTAAACAAGTGGAGTTTTCATTCAAAGTGGATGGAAAAAAGGTAGTTATGAGGGGAATATCAAATGGAGGCTCAAAGGAGATCTCAAGGCAACATATGGAAGCCATTTTTTGACATGATGTTGTCTAAGAAGCACATTCCTTGGTCTTAACAAAGCCAACAAAGGGGCAACAGACTTACTGCCAGGATGATGAGCTTATGGCAATGTTGGATAAGCATGGTATGGTAAAGTTACCAGCATCCCATCTCGCATACCTCCTTATAGGGACTTTGAGCACAATATCAAGTTCGATGAAGGACCCAAGCCTATCATCACAACACCCTACTATCATCCTATAAGGTTAAAGGATGGGATCGAAAAGAAGATCCAAGAACTTATTTGCATCATCAATAGTGTTGGTTGAGAAGAAGGATCGAACCCTCTGCATGTATGTGGACTATTATGTGTTGAACAAGGAAACCATTAAAAATAGGTACCCCATCCCAAGGATCAACAAACTATTCGATGTTTTACAAAGTATAGTCTATTTTTCCAAGCTAGATCTTTGCTTGGGTGACCATCAAATTCACATAAGGGAGAAAGATGTTCCTAAGATCGCCTTCCATTATCATTATAGTCATTATGAGTTCTTGGTCGTGTCATTTTGGTTGACCAATGCTCCACCCACTTCACATTCCTACATAAACCACATCTTCAACAAGAAACTACATAAGTTCCTATTGGTGTTTTTTGATGACATACTTATTTACAGTAAGACATGGAATGAACATCTAAGGCATTTGGATGAAAAGCTCAAGACCGTGGAGTCATAATCATTGTTTGCCAAAAGATCCACATGTGAATTTAGAATGATAGAGACATTGTATCTAGGACACATCATCAATGCCTGAGGGGTTCAAGTACACTAGGAAAAGATTCAAGTCATCTTGAATTGGCCACCTCCCAAGACTCTCAGATCTACTTGGATTCTTTGGATTGTGCACTTATTACAGAAGATTTGTAGAGGGGTTCTCAAAACTTAATGCACCATTGACAGACCTGGAAAAGAAGGAATCTTTTAATTGGGATGAAAAGTTGAAGGAAGACGTGTTCATGTCTAGTTCTTGCACTATCAAACTTCAATCGACCCTTCATCTTGGAGTGTGATGCATTGAGAGAAGGCATTAACATAGTGTTGATGTATTTGAGAGTTGAAAACTCTTAAGAAGTGATCTATTGTATTCCATCTATTACAAAGAGATGGTCTCCATCATGCACGCACTAACAAATTTTTGACAGTATCTCATTGGAGGAAAGTTTTTGGTGCAAAAAAATCACAACAACTTGAGATATTTCTTAGAGAAGAGAGATTTGAATGAGAGACAACATAAATGGGTGAGAAAAATCCAAGCATTTGACTTGGACATTGAGTATCTAAAGGGGAAAAATAATGTAATGACTAACGATCTGTCAAGAAGGCCTTCAATATGCTCTCTATCTTATATTTCGGTTGATTGGAAGGAACAGCTATTGGTTAAATACACCAAGAACGCATTCACGAATCATCTAATGGATCGTCAAGTGCAGGACGACAAATATAAGGTGGTAGACAACATCATCTACTACAAGGGAGGAACCTATTTGGTTCTCAAGTCTAAGATGGAGAGACTTTTGAAGGAGATGCATGACTTACCTTTGGTCGCACACCCAAGAAACCTGAAGATCTACAGGACAATTCAAAAATGGTTTTTATGGAAGGCCCTCAAGAATTTTGTCCTAAAGTATGCATGGGAATGTTCCACTTGTAGACAAAATAAATTCGAGTACACTTTGCCGACAAGGCTTCTTCAACCATTATCAATCCTTGACCATAAGTGGGAAAGCATCTCGATGGATTTTGTCTCTTGGCTACCCAAGTGTAAGGGATTGCATTTTTGTCATGGTCGATAGTTTATTTGCCATCTCCACTAGATGCCAGACATATCAAGTGATCAAGTTATTTTTTAGTGAGTTTTTCCATTTACATGGTCTTCCACGAAATATAGTGACAAAGATATCCATTTTCTTAGTACTTTTTGGATGGAGTTATTTCAGTTGGTAGGCACAAAGCACGAATTACCATCCACAAACAAATGGATGGATGGAGATTGTGAACAAATGGTCAAAGGGATATCCGAGGAACTATGTCTCGGCACAACAAAAGGCATGGGTTTGTTGGTTGCAATTGGGTGAGTACTATTACAATACTACCTATCACATGTCAATAGACACGACACCCTTAAAGAATTGTATGGTTATGAACCTTCATCGTTCATGGATCTAGCATTGGGTGACAGTCGTGCTCCAAGGGCTAAAGACTAGCTACAGGAGAGTTTAAATATCCTGAGATCTCTCAAGAATAATTTATAAAGGGCTAAAAACCAACATAAGGTGTATGTTGACCGACACCCGATTAGGAGAAGTTTTGAGGTTGGTGATCTAGTATACCTTCGGCTTCAACCATATAGAAATCCTCCTTATAGTCGTGTGGTAAGTAGAAGTTGAGATCGTGCTTCCATGACCATACAAAGTGGTTCAAAGGGTAGGAAAAGCTCCCTACGAGTTAGAGAAGGGAGTTGGATTCACAATTATTTTCGTGTGTCATGTACAAAAAAGGTCATTGGACAACGTGTCACAGTGTCAAAGGAATTGTCTTCCATTGATGAAGATGGGAAATTAGTTCTAGAGCTAGTTGAGATCAAAAATATCAAGGCGAAGAGGCTCAGGTCCTGCACCATCAAGGAGTTTCTTGTTCAATGCAAGGATCTTTTGATTGAGGATGCCACCTAAGAAGGCGAGCAGATTCAGAAGCGACCAAGTCTACAATTTCTTGAAGGAAAGCAATTTTTAGGTCGGGAGGACTGTGATGTTCTCCACATCATTAAATAAATTATAATAATAATGTATATTTGGCTCTGACAATTAATTTATTCATCTCTCAAACCCCTTTATTATTCTATTTTTTGTAGCATGTTGATTAGGTCAACACCTTTTGTAATACTTCGAGAATCTTCCTCAAATCCCTTATAAGACTAGTCAGTAGGTTGGTGTAGGTATGTGAATTTGGTGTTTTATTATTTTATGCAAACTCTAGTTAGTCGTTCAGCTTGTCTGCCATTTTGAAGGTGCAAGATCCTCCCTATTTAACATACATAGTTTTGGTGGGAGTAACTCCTCGCCCTATTTTGTTTTGCTTTTGAATTATTGTAATTTGAAGTGTTATTCATTATTAAAATAATTTCATCTTATATGTGTGGGCATTTGGACTTGTATTCATAACATATTCCTAGTGGGCAGGAAGTGTGCACAAGAGGAATAAATCGATCGCCTTGGGGCAAGATAAGATAAGATAAGATAAGATTCCCTAGCCATGATGCCCTTTCCCTAGCCGCGATGCCCTTCCTGCCGGTGTTCGGCTATGGTGCTGATGTGAGCTTCCTGTGTCATGGCATGCTTGCCCTATGTCGTGCCTATCGTGGAGCCGTCAATTGTGCAATGAAGGGTCGTGACCTCTGGAGTCGTCAATCATTTGCAAGGTCGTGGCTCTAGGTGCACTCTATACACAGGGAAGGTTTTTCTGAAGTAGCTGCGAGGTTTTTCTTGAACTCTCCAACGACATCATCACTGCTCATGCTCATCTTCTTTGTCGTCGTGATGCCCTAGCTGTTGGTCCCTGCTCGTGCTTGGCTCTAGTGCCGAGAGTCGTGTGTTGTGTTGGTCATGTGCATCTAGTGTTGTGATGTGTTGTCTTGTGCCTACTGTGATGTGGTGTGCCTGTGTCGTGCCTAATCCAACCTCCTCTAGAGCTGTCACTTGTGAGTAGGTTTAAGCAGGTTTGAACCATGCTAAATTTCATCTAGCTTGAGCTTGGGTTTGAACAAAATGTCAAACCTTTGTTCATCTGCTATGGATCCCATATCATTCCAATAGCTACTTGACCACATGAAGAAAATAGTGACTAACAATGTAGCCCTAAAGGACATTGTTGTTGAGGCATCCTTGCTCTCTCTTAAGCTCTGTAACCAGTTGAAAGAGGTTGAAGCTAAAATTTACGTTCTTCCTGATTCTATGTTAGAACTATGCCATAAAGTTCATGATTTGGAGCAGCATGTGGACAACTCTTACTAGTATACAAACGGATTTGAAGGAACAACTTGACAGCTGCCTACAACAAAACTAGACCACCAACCTCGATAGGTTTCAAGAAACAATCCAATGTACCACAACGCAAATGAAAGATATCTAGGATTTGAGGTTGAAGCAAGAGGAACTCGACAAAAAACAATGCTCCTTGTAGACCGATATAGAACAGCAACTGAAATCATGGGCATCTATTTGTAGCAACCCCATTTCTTCCTCCCCTCCTTTTGCTAC
Source organism: Cupressus sempervirens (assembly GCA_028749045.1). Taxonomy (NCBI): domain Eukaryota; kingdom Viridiplantae; phylum Streptophyta; class Pinopsida; order Cupressales; family Cupressaceae; genus Cupressus; species Cupressus sempervirens. Next base: position 35,878,472 of record CM053792.1, read on the forward strand.
TCTCGGTGGCATAGAGAAGCTAGTCCAAACTAAGCAGATGAAAGGGTCAGGCGTGCTCGTGAGCTTAACTTGAGGGTTCGCAATCTCCCTCTTCCTTGCCCCGAGCCTCTTGCAACAGGCTACTCCTTCCTTAAAGACCAACTGGACATCATTGATATCTCATTGGACTATGCCTGGGTTGGGCATGACAATACCCTCTTTATCATGTTTCATTCACTTGTTGACCGCCTTCCGACTATTATGGCAAAGAGGAAACTCTTCTCTCTCCCCATCAAGATTTATCTTGATGAGGATCTCACCAGATCACAGGTGGCAGAACTTAAGGAAGCAAGGGCTCTTGTTGTGGCTGCTAGACAAGAGGGTAAATGGGCAATGATCAAAAACCTCAAGGCTGTGATTCGAGACACTTTCCCTGCTGGTTAGGAGTCAAGATCGAAGTAGGTCTTTGAGTTTGGATCCCTACTCCTTGTCGAGGTGGTTCTCAATCACGTCTTCTTTTGGTTTTTGTTCTTGTTCTTTCTCGAACACTATTTGGTGTTCTCTTGTTTGTTGCTTTCTTGGTTGTAAGCTCTCAATCCTATAGGCCTCTTTTGGTCTTTCATTGGACATTAATACATTTATCTTATCTTATCTAGTATATCAATTTGTTTTGTGTATGTTCTACATAAAGTCTAACTAAGGAATCTTAATACTTCATCACTACTCCCTGCGTATTGCCAACACTAGACTCCAACCTTGGGTGTACGACTGAGTTGATCACATAGTATGGAAGGTCTAGAGCATTGAATGCAAATGAGGGAACACCCTCAATAAACGGGATGACATACTCAAAGGAACCAAACGACATACACTAAGGAATCTTTATACTCTGTCACTACTCCCTACGCATTGCCAATATAAGACTCCAACCTTGGGCGTACGAATGAGTTGTCTAGAGCATTGAACGTGAATGAGAGAACCCCCTCCATTCACGGGATAACATACTTAAAGGAACCAAATGACATACCTGGAAAGCACATTCTATTCAACATATTTGGAGTCATATGTTAGAAAGACCCCCTGCCTTGTACGACATAGTTAGAACCTCCAACTGCCCACTGTACAATCATAAGATTAGCACACTCATCACCACCGTACATAAATTTGGCCATCATATTGTGAAAAAATCATGAATCAGCTAGTGCCCTATGAACATAATATGGAGAAATAGCGTCTGCTTGACACTCGTGTCTCAAAGTTATTTTTAGTGTTAATTATTTGGCATTTTTGAAAGACTTTCTTTATTTATTTTTTAAGTGGTTTTCTTTTGAAGATAGTGTCATTGCAATCATGCCAAGAGGATATGAAAAGACTATATATTTCAATCTGAAACTCTAAACAAGTGATTGGCAATTTTAGCTTGATATTCCCTCTTTTGTTATGACAACTAAGTATGACTTGAATTTTAAGTTATGATTGTTGTTCCTTAAATATCTTTAAATTATTTTTGAATGAGTAAATGAATGCTTGATAGGATGAATAGATTACAGATATCAACTATGTTTTGAAATCAATGGTCTTGAGGTGTTTTGTGTAGCACTATTTGTTCTATTTCATGTTGTTTATGTTGTTAACAAATAATGTTTCTTGTTGTTAAAATTGTATCTAATTCATGGTTGTGTGAAGACGAGTATGCTGAAATTTATTTTTGTATATACAAGTGTTTAAATTTTTATATTAACTCGCGGATATCTCATAGCAATGAGTATTCATTAGATGCCTCTTCTACTCTTTGGTTAAGAACATACCCCTTTTATTTCATTAAGTAGACTTATTCATTGCAAATATGCTATAAAGATTGATCAATACATGGGTATGTCTCATGAAAAGGTGCATCTTCATGCCTGATCTTTCTACCCAAACCCCACCCTTTCTCCGAGTAATATCATGTCCTCTAGAAGACCCGCAACTACCTATTGTGTGCTATAATGTTGACACACTTCTATGAATCATTATATCTAAGATTGCTCAAGAATGAGATCTCAAATGGCGACTCATAGCTCTCTATTCATGGAATGCAAGGATTTGTAATAGAGGCCCTCAGTTTGACCTAGTTTGCGCCCATGCAAGTACACCATAAAATGAGAGATTCAAAGAGGAAAAGCAATATTGCTAGTCTCCATGATCATCAAATATGCATGCAAATGAAGATGCAAGCTAATCTAAATGAAAACAATGCAAAGCAATACAAAAAATGAAATCTATTCTATGAAAGAAAATAACAATGCAAGATTAATCTATGAAAGCAAATATGACTCTAAGCTGATATGAAAATACAAGGATGAAGCATAATGATGGAAGCCATGGATGCATGAGAGAACAAGACAAGAAGAGAGAAGTTGCAATAAAGCTCCAATGTCCAAGCCCTAATGCTCAAACTCCTCCAAAGTTGCTCTCCAAACCTGCAGCATAACAATACTATAGCAACTAACCTCTATTATTCTTCCTGCTCTTATGAAATGAGAAGGCGAGGACTCCTTATATAGTCAATTGTAGAGGTGGGAGCCTTCTCACAACCTATATGGGATAATAAGGCTTAATCTGTGTGAGACAAAATTCCACCAATGAGAAACGAAGAGTGTTTGACAAGAAAGTGGAAAGAGGAAATTAAGGAATCTCACTTAGAAATATGTGCATTTAAGTGCAGAGAAAAAGGATTTTTATTTATTTTTATTTAATTTATTTCTTTTTTTCATCAAAAAGAGATATTTAAGTGAGGATTTTATTTAATTAAAAGGGAGCAAGTTCTTTCAATTAAATAGGAGCTATTTTATTTAATTAAAAAAGAGGTTTTCTTTTAATTAAATAAGACTTAGAATAAGATGATCAAACCTTAGGAAATATTAAAATAATTAAATTAATTGCAATTTGATGAAGGAAAATTATTTGAATTGATTTAATAAAATATTGCAATGCATTGATTCAGAAAATTGATAAATTGAATAATGAGGGCTCATAGTCTAGGTGACCATTTCAGGGTGCATACACCTATAAGGCTCTAGAAGACCCACGGCTGCCTATAACTCCAAGCACAAGTCATAGAATGTGCTGCAATCTGCATCAATGAAGCCCTCTACCCTTTGCTATCACTTTTGGAATAATATGAAGCTTCAAGACATCAATTCTTGCAAACAATTAAAAACCCAAGCCTTTGGATAAGATCAACACCTAACACAATTCATTGGACGTTTAACCAATTCCGAGTGCTGTAAAAACTCAGAAGAATTGCCAATTCTCCAAGTCTAAAACTACAAACCTTGCTCAATTCTCTTCACACAAATTTATCAAAACCAAATGTTAATTAACATTTCTTCAAGAGAAATTGGTCATGTACCATCAAACATACACGTTACATAACTTGCAAATTCACTCAGCTTTAAATCATATTTGCTTTTGTTGCATTCAAATTATAATATTTAATTATAAACCCTCCATAAATTAGGCACAAAGTCGCTTTCTGATTAAAGTATTTAGTACACTAGACGATGCATATAATATGCTTTAATTTAATTATTAATTAATTATAACTTAATTAATAATTGAAGTCAAATAAATTGCTTATTAAATCTTTCACATGATCAACCTAAAAATCTTAATACTCATTGCTTGCGCTAGATGCCTAAGTTCCTTGCCAAAAATAGCAATAGGCTAAAAATGACTTATTATAAATAGTATGTCCCTAAAAATGAGTCAAACAAAAAATTACAGAGGTAGGATCATGATCACCACAAAAATGGAAAAAAAAAAAAAAAAAAGTAATGTCACTTTTGTAAAAGGTAATAGAACATACAAAGATCCTCAAATCACCACATCAGCCCACAAGGGTTGCAATGATGGGCTAACAACATCAACAATTGGCACTATCCAAAAAAGGAAAATTACAATCCTCCCTCCCTAAGATTGCTTGTCCTCAAGCAATCACAAGGTTGGATGCTACAAAATCTGCCTAAGTAGCATCCACCAAATGCTCCTTGGTGACCAATCTCCTTAGATGCCTCTCTTTGAATTGCAGAATGGTCATAGGAACCAACTCCACCTTCCCCTCGTGATCCAAGGGTGGTAAAGCAATAAAAGGAACAATATGTTTCCCTAACACCTTCTTGAGGTGCAACATATGAAACACATTACGCACTATGATGTTTGTCAAAAGATCAAGCTCATAAGCCACCTCACCAATCCACCAAACAATCCTAAAAGGCCCATAATAGCATGGCTTCAACTTCTTTGCTCCACTATTCTCAAGAGTGGACTTTGTGTAGGGTTGCAACATAAGTCCAAAGCCCCTATCTCAAATGACCACCCAACTCTCCTGTGATCATCATACTGCTTCTGCTAATTTGTGCCCTATGTTTGTTATCTTGTAATACTCTCATGATATTTTGTCTCTCGTGTAAGAGTTTACCAACATTGGATACTTTTCTATCACTGAACAATTAGTAAAGGAAGATAGGTGCCTCGTACCCATATAGCACCCTAAATGGTGTCATTTGAATAGACATATGACGAGTAGAATAACAACACTCCCATAAACAAATCCACTTCACCCAAGCTCAAATATGTCGTATTTTGGCTAACAAGTTGGTTCCTTAAAGAAAATCGACATCCAACCCTTCAAACCTTTATGTTTTGCAATTGTTGAACAAACAATTTGAGTAGTTTGATCTCTTAATTGTATGGAGAACACCCTTATAGCAGATTTGCAATGAATAAGTCTAATTAACCAAATAAAAGGGGTATTTTTTTAACCAAAGAGCTAAAGAGGCATCTAATGAATACTCATTACAATGAGATATCCATGAGTTAACATGAAATTTTAAACACTCATATTTATGAACAAAAATTTCAGCATACTCATCTTCACACAACCATGAATTAGATACAATTTTAACGACAAGAAACATTATTTGTTAACAACATAAACAAACATGAAATAGAACAAATAGTGCTACACAAAACACCTCAAGACCATTGATTTCAAAATGTAGTTGATATATGTAGTCTATTCATCCTATCAAGCATTCATTTACTCATTCAAAAAAAGATATTTAATGATATTTAAGGAACAACAATCATAACTTAAAATTCAAGTCATACTTGGTTGTCATAACAAAAGAGGGAATATCAAGCTAAAATTTCCAATCACTTGCTTAAAGTTTTAGATTGAAATTTATAGTCTTTCATCCTCTTGGGACAATTACAATGACACTATCTTTAAAAGAAAACTACTTCAAAAATAAATTAAGTCTTTCAGAAATGCCAGATAATTACCACTAAAAATAACTTTGAGACATGAGTGTCAAGCAGGCGTTATTTCTCCTTATTATGTTCATAGTGCACTAGTTGATTCACGCCTTTTTCACAGTATGATGGCCAAATTTATGTACGATGGTGATGAGTGTGCTGATCTTACGATTGTACAGTGGGCAGTCAGAGGTTCTAACTATATCATACGAGGCAAAGGATCTTTCTAGCATATGACTCCAAGTATGTTGAATACAATGCGCTTTCGAGGTATGTCATTTGGTTTCTTTAAGTATGTTATCCCATGTATGGAGGGGGTTCTCTCATTCACGTTCAATGCTCTAGACCTTCCGTACAATGTATGCGATCAACTCAATTGTACGCCCAAGGTTGGAGTCTTGTATTGGCAATGCATAGGGAGTAGCAACGAAGTATAAAGATTCCTTAGTGTATGTTGTTTGGTTCCTTCAAGTATGTCATCCCGTGTATGGAGGGTGTTCCCTCATTTGCATTCAATGCTCTAGACCTTCCATACTATGTGATTAACTTAGTAGTACACCCAAAGTTGGAGTCTAATGTTGGCAATGCGCAAGGAGTAGTAATGAAGTATAAAGATTCCTTAGTCAGACTTTATGTAGAACATGAAGATGTACATGTTCATGAGGACACAATACTCAGAGAAAGGGTGGGGTTTGGGTAGAAAGATCGGGCATAAAGATGCACCTTTTCATGAAGATTGACCAATATATGTTTTGCCCTTTGAAGTTCAGTGACTACAATTATCAGATTCAAAATTACTAATCAATATTCAGTATTTATCAATATTGAATTGTCATTTCATACAAATTTGCAGCGATCCTACTAAACTCAACAAGATGTGAGGAAAAACATATGGACAAGATAAAATAGATATAAATAAAAATTCTAAGTGTGTGAATATATATATATATATATATATATATCCCTAACCGGATATTTATTCATTTTTCCCTTTTTGAATATATTCATAATTAAACACTTGCAGGTATATTACGAACACAGTAGAAACCAGTAGATATTCACACAGATATTTGACTAGCTTCTTCTTGAATATAACATTCAAACTCAGGTATAGGCAAATGGAATACAATACTGTAATAAAACCAAAAGATTCTCCACAAGAATATAACCCGTTATTTCACAACATTCAAGATGTCAAGCATATAACCATGTGTTACAAACCAGTAAGATGAAATCAACAAACTCTTATAACTCCTTAAAATACGTTATTGCATTATACAATAGCAATATAATAACCAGCACTATGAATCCAATCCTTAAATATAGATTAACAATCAAATTGAAATACTAGAATAAGAACCTGTAAGCGTGAATGAAACACCTAAACTGATGTCTCCCAGGACAATGGGTTTGCATCCACTATCTACCAGCACAAGGGGCTACATCCTCAAACTAGCTAAAAGCTGAAACTCTCTGAAAACTCTCACAAGCGATAAAGTTGAATTGAATCATAAATCAAAGCATGCCCAGCAATGAGCCTCTTTCTCCTTTTAATACGCAAACTAAGACACTTTGACTCCCCTCTGGCCCTCGTCCTAATCCCTTGTGACTTCAACTTCTCTCTAAAAATTTGTCTTATTCCTCCTTCACCTTTTGTCCTTTTAATAACATTAAACTGACCTTTTAATATTTTGAGTCTATGTCTCAAAATCAATTTTAACATTATATAAAATAAGACTTCAATATTTCTAATGTCCCAAAGGGAGACATTACAAATCTCCCCTCCTTAAAATTGTTTGTCCTCAAGCAATCAGTACCAAGATCCCATATGAGTCTATATGCAGCCCTGTAGTTCAAACTGAAAATAATTGCGGCCACACTATGAAACCAAATGTCTCTCTGCAATCTATCTCTCAACTGGATCCCTAGATCCCATATAACTCTCTGAAAAAACTCAGCACCTGTAAACTGAATAACTCTGATCATCACTGATACCACTGATTCCAACCTCAAACTGAATAGAATTACAACAAGGTCCTCAACAAGCCAAAAATGTATATGATCAACAGCTGGATTCCAAACCCTGTTGTCATAACCAGCCGATATGGCAAGATAGAAATGTATTAGTGAACTATGCATAACCCAGCAGATGGTGACAACCCGACCAAAATAGATGATGAAATACACAAGCCCCTCAAAAACTGAAAGTAACACCCTGGGCGCATCAAATGCCATATTGTGATCATCAATTTGGATAACCTCTAGGTACATAGGTGCTAAAGAGCATTCCCTATGATCAACACATAACTCTCCTTAAAACTACACCAAAATCTATCCAAAGGTTGATGCAAATAATCCAACCAACTCCTGTATGGTGTGAAATCAAGAACCCAATGTGGACTGATCCTATGATGCATAATTGTAGTCAACTCACCACTTCCATCATGTGACCCATATTCATTGCTAGGAATCGTAAGGATTCCATATCCTAAAATTAGAATCATCTTCATCATAATAATAAAAAAGAGTCTTTGTTTATCTCAAAAAGAGGATTATTGGAAATCCAATCAACATCTACTTCAAACACTAGGTTATCGATAAGTTGAATGTGACCTAAAACTTTGGTAGTTGGTCTTTTAGGACAACTATCCAAGTCATAAGTTTGTTGAATGCTATCAAGCTCAACAATGAATTCTTTGAAAAACTCATGCCTTTCTTTATCCCCCTGCTCCTAAGAGTGACTCATGATCCTAATCTGATTTTCTACTTCTTGAAGGGAAATCCGAGCTTCGTTCAATGCCTCATGTGTTTCCTTAAGCTCTCTATTGAACTCCTTAATCGCATTCCATTCTTTATTGAGTTGACCAACAAGTGTTCCAACAACCTTAAGAATGTTATCCCTATCAGAAAGCAAATACAAATATTTTGATTTCATAGATTCAAGGCCTATTTTGATCACCTGCAAATCAAAAACAAGTCATTCTTCGTCCACTCCCTTATGAACCTTCCTGTAGAGATCCTCAACCACTTTGTGAGTGTTGTCATAACGTACCAAGGATGCCACAACCATTTCTTCGTTAAACTTCAGTTGGTTTCTAAAAGCATGCATTTCATTATCATATTGATATAGTTCATCGTCTTATAGTGTTATCTTGGATTGTTCCTCTGAATTTCTGTCATGGGTGTATGTACTATATGGTTCATCACACAAAATTTCCAATCTGTTATTACCTCGTGTGCAACCGTCCTCATCAACCTGTTTGTCAACACTAACCTCCAATTCACCAACATAAGAACTTGTACCCTAGGTAACATCTTCTACATGGTCGTTGGAAAGTTGTAAATCAATGGTAGTTGACTACTCTTCTTCTTCAAAAACCTCAATTTGATGACCTTGATCTACTGGACATTTATCATACATAGTTTTGCACTGGTCTTTTGCAAAGAGATCCTATGCTAATTCAAAATACTTCCTTTTTTTTGTGGCAGTCCTATTTTGGTGCTCTAAATGAAAATCCAAGTAATCACTGAATGATAACTCATTCTGAATTCTGGTAGGAAGTTCTTCATACTCTTCATAAATGTCAAGGATTTCTGCTCTCATGTCCACTTCAGACTTATGGGCTAATTGTTCTTGTAGTTTCATAGTATCTTTTAAGATTTTACCCCAAAATCCTTTATTTGCCAAATTATCAAAATGGATGCCCTTTAGAACTAAAGGAAACCGATGTACAGAGATTTTTAACAACGTTGTTGTGGCACTTTGGAAAATGTTATAACAAGGAACGTCCTGAGTGTTTTGGGCTGAGATTGCTTGTTGCCTTAAGGTATCGTTAATTGATGTTTCAAACCATGAACTCTGTGGCACACTAGATGTGACTGTAATTCTAAATTTATCTGTGTAATGTTATTGCCAGCAATGTTATCATTGTTTGCCTTCTGCTTATTTTGAGATGAATGCAATCAATTTCCTTTCTTAAACACACTTCCAATCGTCAAGTGAGGGCACGATACTTAGCAACATTGTTTGTGACAACACCAACACCTTCCTTTATCTAACTGTAAGCCCCGAACAGAAATATTTGGTCACTGTCTCTATACATTGTCTAAGATCTGATGCATTGTGTTCTTAATCAGATGTACGTTTGTTGGAATTAGATGTTCTATATGTTGAGACCATCCAAAGACACTTGCCACTATTCAAAAGTATGATCTACCTTTTTTTAAATGTGTTCATTGCTTTGAATATGGTACTACTGCCTTTGCTAGAAGTTACCACTATTACATACTTTTGATATCAGGAATTCATGACACACTGACGCCAAACCTTCAAGGTCACTCCATTTTCATTTTCTACAAAGTTGACATCTGCTCCGACTTGTACGAGATTTAATCTGGCCCCTTCATATCCTTAGATACAGCCAAAGAAAAGCTCAATTATATAAGTTGCAAGAAGGGTAAATGTCTTGATTAATAATTAGCATTTGCCATAGCCCCTCAATGCATCTATAACTGCCTCTTTTGAATGGATATCACTGATTGCCACTCCTTTAGAAGTAATACAAGGTAAGATGGATAATTGAAGTCCAAGAAGAAATGATGATTAAATGTTCGATTAATAATTCTCGTCTACTCACTACCGCTCGATGCATCAATTACTGTCTCCTTCAAATGATGTCACTCATTGAGATGTGATATTGAAGTCATCTTCAGCTGGATCAAAGACACAACCACCAGCTTATTGAACTAATAGAACCCTTGCAGCCACATCCTATTCTTGCTCAGCATTCTGTGCCTTGAGTTGATTCAGAGTTTCCTCATTCTGTTTATCAGTTGTTTCAAGTCTCTTCAATGAACAACTTTTATCTATAAGAGTGTGATGTTGCACTGAGAGTTCTTGATCTCCAGCGGCCTTTTCAGTCTCTTCTAGAAGTTGTACAAGGCTTAGTTTTGCGAACTCACAACTCTACCTTGTGGCAAAAACTAAGGTTGCCCACTTGGATGTTAAACTTGTGAACAATCTCCAAGACATCACATTTTGGCATTATCCAACCTGTAAGCCCGAACACCTCAGACTATCGAAGTCCCATGCAACAAAATAATGTCTAGACAAGGAATCGGTGGCAGTTACACATGAACATTCATCCTCTTCCAATATTCCACAGAACTTCATTCATGAGAACGTTGATTTGCAACCAGGTAGAATATTTGTCCCCTTCTATAATCCGGCAAACAACTTGGACCAAACTCGTCTTTTACTGAACCCGATATAATAGTTTCCCCAAATGTTACACCTTGAGGTTACAAGCATGTGGATACCCCAAACCATCAAAACTCAGCGACCTCCATGTTGAAGAGTCGAAAGTGTTGATATCGCCAAGTATACCAATTGCAACACCTATCCTCTACGGATTTTGAAACAAAAGAAGCGTTATAAAGTGTCCTTTGGAATTCCCACCACGTCCTTCCTTATGAGCTTCAAAGTATTTTATTTCAAAATACGGCTTTAGCAGTTTTCTCGGCACAACCTTTGCCCAAAATATTCAAACAACAGCAACACATCTAATTTGTTGGATACAGATAGTAGTGTGGAAGCCCATGAAAGTGAAGATTTTGTGACTTCCTTTGCATTAGTTGATGCTAGCATAGATCAAAATGGTCTAAAAGATATCGACGATGATGTTCTCCACGACAATCTAGAGCTGCTCTTTCCTTCTAATTTGGTAGATGAGGAATATGGTGTGGAAAGATATGAAAGTGAAGATTATGAGGGCATCCAGAAGAACTCTTTCTTTTTATCCTAACATAGAGGTAGCGACTACTAAAAGTTGGACAAATGAAGGCTCTTGGTCCCATATTCAATCTAAAGAGGCACGAGATGATGTTGAAGAACAAATTGTTCCATGAGTTACTAAGACTATTCAAATTTCTAACGCAGTGGAGATTTTATCATCAATAATTGATTAAGATGCACAAATCAATGGAGAAGATACACTGAATGAACAAGGCAAGCCATCCCTAGTTTCTTCTGATGATTAACAAACTACTCATGCTAAAAGAAAATTGATAGCTCTTTGTAGAGGATATTGAATACCATAAGTGATGAACCCAAGGAATCGCATGTATCTACTAGAGAGGACTTAAAAGGTTTTGAAGTGCAGGCTTCTGCGCACGAAAAAAAAAAATTCTCCGGTTTAGGAAATATCATAATTTCAATATTGTTGTTCGGCCTTCCCTTTGATATTCAAGGGCATCAACCTCCCCTAACTTGCAGGGCTCCTCTCAATAAAACTTAAAGAGGGAAACAAGCCCTCTCTACCTTCAATTCCAAACAATCCTTCTGTTTGCTTTACTAATATTTGAGCATTTATTAATTTTATATAAACATTGCCTATATCAAAATCGTTAGCATTCAATAAATCTGGCCCCCACAAGATGAAGGTTAATCCATTCTAAGGTATTTTCCATATACTTTACAACATTTGAGAATAGTAAGCAGAACTTATATAAACAAATAACTCTTTTGTCTTAACATGATCACCAAAATATTTCTCGACCCTCAAAGTAGGATTTGAATTGCTTTCTTAATGCTCACAACTGATGCAAATATAAAGCTTAGGGCTGCAAATGCTCCTTAGTTTTGTTCCTTTAGAAAAAACAATTGTTCCTCTTGAATCAAACTAGATATGCAAATTTGGCCTTTCATAAATTTGTCTCTATTATAACTTCACAGGTTGGCAAGAAAACCGGCTCTGATACCATTGTACTATCCTTATTAAGAATCCCAAAAATAAAAAAATCCTTCAATCTTAACCCTTCAGGCTGGCAAGATAACCAACTTTGATACCACTGTAATATCCCTAACCGGATATTTATTCGTTTTTTTCCCTTTTTGAATATATTCAAAATTAAAGACTTGTAGGTGTATTACGAACAGAGTAGAAACCAATAGAAATTCCCACAGATATTTGACTAGCTTCTTCTTGAATATAACATTCAAACTCAGGTATAGGCAAATGGAATACAATACTGTAATAAAACTAGAAGATTCTCCATAAGAATATAACCCGTTATTTCACAATAACATTCAAGATGTCGAGCATATAACCATGTGTTACAAACCAATAAGATAAAACCAGCAAACTCTTATAACTCCTTAAAATACGTTATTGCATTATACAACAACAATACAATAACCAGCACTACGAATCCAATCCTTAAATACAAATTAATAGTCAGTTTGGAATACTAGAATAAAAACTTGTAAGTGTGAATGAAACAACTAAACTGATGTCTCCTGGGACAATGGGTTTGCATCCATTGTCTGCCAGCACGAGGGGCTACGTCCTCAAACTAGCTGAAAGCTGAAGCTTTCTGAAAACTCTCAAAGGAGAGAAAGCTGAACAGAATCATAAATCAAAGCATGCCCAGCAATGAGCCTCTTTCCCCTTTTAATACACAACTAAGACTCTTCGACTCCCCTCTGGCCTTCATCCTATTTCCTTGTGACTCTTCAACTTCTCTCTAAGAATTCGTCTTATTCCTCCTTGACCTTTTGTCCTTTTTATAACATTAAATTGAACTTTTAATATTTTGCGTCTATGTCTCTGAATCAATTTTAACATTATATAAAATAAGACTTCAATATTTCTAATGTCCCAAAAGGGGAGATTACATATATATATCTTTCAATTAATTTATTATTTCTATCAAACTTTGGAGTTAGTAATTGTCACAAGCTTCCATGTAAATAAAATGGTCTATTTTCATAACGAATGCTAATTATGGCACTGCTAAATACTGTATAACTCACAAACTTCAAATCTAAATGCTGTATAACTCACGAACTTCAAATCTCTGATGATTGAACACTATCTAAAATAATGACACAGCATCTATCATAAATATTGAATGCTTTAGCCATACAAAGGCAAACTCTCAGAACAAGCCTTGAGAATGTTCCGGAGCATTCATAAATTCTAAAAACTAAGTTCAAAGTATGACAACGGCATAAATTAAATTATAACAGGCCATTAAAAATTAACAAATGTCAATATTGTTTGAAGATGATGCCTTTATTCAGAGAGCATTCATAAAGATGAGAAGCTATACTCAAGCCCAAACTACATAAACAAAAGTTAATAACATATTAGTATGCAATATGCATGTAAGCAGCAGGGCTAATACCATGGAATTTTTTGAAATGTGAAAACGACCATATGTATTTTTCTGGAGAAGGACAAAAGCTTGGTTTGTCTTAAAACCAAATTGAATTAACATAAAATTTCTGAAAATTACATATTTAAATTTGTTGTATTAATAACAAATTTAGAGGGATTCATAATAGATAGGTTAACCTAATAGACATAAAACTTACAATTGTATTTACAGGAAACTTCCCACATAGATGCTGGAGAATTTTCCATTGGCATCTAAAAGTAGCAAGACCATCTCACTTCTTCCGAGCCAATGCTGCTGCAATGCTGCCAGCAACAAGTCCTACAGCAGTTGCTGCAATACCTATCCCAATAACACCATCTGGAACAAAAACCAAGCTTTTTAGACAGAACTCTGGCATAGATGACACTTTTCAAGTGAAGCTCTACAACTTTAAGAGTGCATCTACCATAGTGTAACAAAATTACAGCTAAGAAATCTGATTCTTTGTTTTGATGTTAAGACATCACCTTTAGTTATCTTGTCTTCAATTGATTTTTTCAATGTCAGTGCTTGTCTGAAGTCTGGAGCAATCTGAAGCAAACAGAGATGTACTATATTAGAGTTTTGGCCCTCAGACATAAATATGGAAAGCTAAATATAATCTAACACGCATTGCATTGCTAATTAAACAACCATAGACAGCTATTCAGTGGAGAGTTAATTTATTGCAAATATAGCAAAAAATATTTAGACTTGATAGATTTTTAACCCACCAACTTTAAAGATTCAAGGAAAGATTAAAACCTGCAATGCTTTCTCTATATATCGTCTGCTCCTTGTATAATCACCTGCCCTGAAGTGACCCACTGCAAGAAGATAAAGTATTTCTTTCCTTTGCAACAGTCCACCACCATTATTTAAGGCAACTACAAATGCCAAAGGACTTTAGCATTCAACTTGACAAGCACATATAGCATAAATTAATATTACTCAACAAGAATTCTTCCTTGAGAGAATTTTATAACCATGAGACTTCCTGTAGAGAATTTGTCGAATGCATGCAACATAATTGGTGTGGAAGTATCAATGATCTCAGAGGTTCGAAGATCATGAAAGAAAACAATGCAAACCATGGCTAACAAATATATCAAATATTCATGAAAATATGCAAATATTGGGACCTAGTATTTACATTCATATCTGGAATCCGTTTGGTTTCTCTCTCAATGAAAAAATCAGTACTTTAGAGTTGTTAACTGGCCATGTGCTGACCCTTGGGAAAACATGCCATATTTTTTTTATCTTGTATTTCCTTCAACATTCTTTGGATCATTTGGAAGCTTAGAAATGACAGCTTATTGAATGGTAGGAGTACATCCCTCACTAAGTCTCAAAGGAGACTCATTTTGTATGATATTGAAATACAGGTATCCGTAATGATCAGATTGAACAGGAGAAAATTTGAGGATCTCCTAAAGCATGGCATGGTCACGCTTGGAAGATGGGAGATATCCCATAGGCACACATGGGTGAAGAGAACAGTGGAAGAAAATCAGTTCAAAATGGTTTGAAGAACTTTGCTGCTGAACTCAACACACTCCGAGAAAATCAGAACAAAGAGGCAGAAGAACCACTGGCAGCCATTCCCCTTGGGGTCATCCCACCAGCACACATACAGATTCCTGAACCATATGCACACATGGTACATGAGGACAAAATCATAAGATGGATGGATGGTAACAGCGGTTGGATACCATGGGTCGATAGATGTCCCAATGAGTAACAGCTGCCATACTTTTTTTGTACTCTCTATTGTATCTTTCTGCTATTCTCGTATTTGTACAGTCATATGATGTCAGGCGACAGTGTCCTAGTTGCTTTTTTGTATTAGATATATTGTTAGATGTGTAAGTGAAAGGTATGCATAAACTGTCATATGTTTTGTGGTGACTGACCAGAACTTTATAGAGCTTGAATTAAAAGTTTGAGCAAATTACATCTAATACAAAAAAAAAAATGACAGTTTCCATTAGAACAAGATACATTAGGAATGAGTTCATATAATCATTATCATTGTCTAAATTCTTTACAATATTGGTTTTTCACTAGAGGAGTCCCTAGGACCAACTTGAGTGGGCCAATTTCTGTAGCAAACCTCTTTTTGATAGGTTGACAAATCATTAAGTTTTTGTTGCAATTTAAAATTTGGTAGGAAGACAACATAGCATTTGGAATTTTGTTAGAGGGAACTTTGAACAGAATTTTATACGATACTCTGAATTAATCCAGGGTTAAAAATTCTGTTAGGGAAAATAGGGACTTTAGGACGGATCTATATCTTAGGTTTTCCACAGAAAACATTGAAAGATGGCTATCGTGGAAAAATTTAAAGAAAACTAAACAGTGCTACTCAAAAATTCTTGTTGGTCCTCCCATGAATTTAAATCAATTATTCTTATCATGCATGAAAACATACTTTCTCATAACCTTCCATACTTTGTCCATTTACCAACTCAAGCTTTATAACAATGATATCTCATGCAATACATTCTCATGAAAATAATGCAACAGTCTTAAAGTGAAAAAATAATAAAATTCCCATCCCTGGTTCAAGAATTCTGACGTCTCCTGGTTCAAGAATTCTGATGTCTCACAAATCTAAAGACACATACTTTCTCATAACCTTGCATAAAAACATACTTTCTCATAACATTGCATACTTTCTCCATTTACCAACT
Source organism: Cupressus sempervirens (assembly GCA_028749045.1). Lineage (NCBI taxonomy): Eukaryota > Viridiplantae > Streptophyta > Pinopsida > Cupressales > Cupressaceae > Cupressus > Cupressus sempervirens. The sequence continues at coordinate 35,894,650 of CM053792.1, forward strand.
CAAGCTTTATAAAAATGATATCTCATGCAATACGTTCTCATGAAAATAATGCAAAACAGTCTTAAAGGGAGAAAATACTAAAGTTTCCATCCCTGGTTCAAGAATTCTGATGTCTCAAAAATCTAAAGACACATACTTCCTCATAACCTTTGTCCATTTTCCAACTAAAGCTCTACAACAATGATATACCATGCAAAACATTCAAATGAAAATAATGCAAGACAATCTTAAAGGATCGAAAAAGCTGAAATTTCCATCACTGGTTCAAGAATTCCGATGTCTCAAAAATCTACAGACACAAGATGGATGTTGTAATGTCCCAAAAGTTTGATAAAACTAAATAATTTAATTAATTCAAAAGTTGTCCAAATATATTAAAAATTATAATGATGACTTAATTTTAATTAATTTGAAAAGTGACTAAAATAAAGGTAAACTATAAAGTTATTTTATAAAAATCTCCAACTTGTTCGAGAAGCGACTTCCTAAGAGAAATTCTAGAAGTTTCACCAAAATTGTTATAAAATGAGGGTTTTATAGTGCATTTGACATGTAAAGATTATTATTGAAATTGATGAAATTTTTTGATGCTCTGAATTGACTAAATCTTTGAGGACACAAACCCCCAGCAGATTAATTGAGACCAATTCTTCCTGGGAGAGGATTCACGACAGAGTTCACATTGAGCCAAATATGTTAAGGCTCCACTGGAGACGAATTTTTCGAGAAATAAAATATTTGCAGGTCTGAGTTGTTTTATTTTATTTGGGAAATAAAGAAATATTTCTTGACAGTGATGAGAAAATAACATGTATGAGGTTTGGAAGAAATTCTCACAATACAATAAGATTTGATAGTGTGAAATGAATGTGTTTCTGCAGATATATATTTTATTCAGAATAACAGTGGCTTGTCTTAAATAAATTATCGAGTGACTGTTAAGGCCCTATTTGTTGAATGTATGATTGGTGATGAAATTGGTAGTCAGAATTAGTAAGGGTTCTTATAGATGTGGAAGCCTAAATCTGAATGTATGGAGGCATAATTTAGATGACAATCTTGGATTGGTACTACTCATAGATCCAAGCTGAGTCACAAGATATGCCAAATTTCATCCATGAAGTTTGAATTTCAGCGAATTTTTACCCTTTCCGAACTCCATCCAAATTTTACAATTATTTTTTTTGCTAGGTAATGGGCTGAAGCCTAGATTATTTATTGTTATTATTTGTTGAGGTATTTAATAATAATATTGTTATTTATAATAATATATTTTAATATACTATTATTATTTCTAATAATATTATTTAATTTATTTGTGTTTTTATAGATTTAATATAATATTATTATTTATAATAATATTCTATTGTTTGAAATAATATTGAGTTATTTAGTTTAATTATTTAGCAATGTCCAACTATTTTGACGATTTTGTGGATATATTACTTTTCTGAAGTTTTATCCCTGCTGAATTTCATCCGAATTTTATGATCGACAAACTCGAATTTGAATTCAAACCTTGTGACTTAGGATCCAAGACTCAACTAGACTTGCAAAGTCTAGGGCTGGATGAGTTTGAGCTAAATCCTAGTAGACTCATTGGGTCTGCAAGACTCAGAACCTCGGCAAGTCCCGAGCCTAAAACCTCGCCATACTGCCAACAAAAGAAGGTGCCAAAACATTTTTTTATAAATAACTTTGACTTAAAATATAAGTGTTCATATTCCTCCTCTCAACCCTAAAAAATCATTCTTATTGATTTCAAGCACAAAGAAGAGAGACAAAAAACCCTTTGAACAAAAATAGTGTCATTGAAGAGAAAACCAGCAAATTGATTGAAGACAAGATTGTGATTGTGGATCATTTGGGCAAGTTAGTAGCTTGCATTCATGCCTTTATGGGAGTTTAGGAAAGATTGGGAGTGTAATATCCCCTATTAGTATGACCATGACAATGGATGGATTTAGCCTATTATCAGGTCCTTGTAGGCTAATACTAGTGATTAGAGGACCCTATTAAGGGATATGGCTCTGTTTGGTGGGACTTACTATTTAAAAATAAGTTAACAGATGGTTCTGATGAGCTCAAATGAATTTAAGGAGTTGAATGATGCTCTTAGTTTTTATTTTTGGCTTCTGGTTTGGACTGCAAGAATCTTGGAGGGAGCGTCTATTTTTAGTAAGTCGGCCCGTTAGGTTCATTCATGGTCTTTCTTCATTAGGATCACTCTTGTGCTGTTGAATTTTGATTTTGATGCTTCTTCAGTCATTTTTGTAAGACAGGTGAATTATGATTGTTATTTAATTAAATGCATTGAGGTTGTTATTTTTGTTGGTATTGTATGTTGGCCACCTTAGTGTCAAAGCTCGTTAGAACCAGATTGGGAAGGTTTAAATCTTGGGCACAGGAAACAATGACCTCGTGTGTCAGAATATCATAATGTTGTTGAAGTGGTCATTTTTGGAGCCAAAGGGAATTAGTAAATTGTATTAGTCAAATATGTGCCTAAATATAAAGCAAAGGGCTTTTAAGTGAAAGGTGTATCTAAGATTGGGTGCCTATGTTGTTGAAGACTTGGGGTTTGTAAATGTTATAAAATTCCTTCATGAAACATATCAACCTATTCCATTATTGCATCTTGACCAAAATCAAATGATGTCATTGCATCTCTTTGAGGTTGCAAGAGAAGGAACTGGTGGAGAGGCAACAATAAGAACAAGAGCCTTCTCAATTGAAGCTCTCTCATCAAGTGGACCTAAAGGGAGAAAAATATCCAAGACTTGAGCTTGGAGAGACTAATCCTCTGAATTGGTAACTGGAGGAGAGAGATGAAATGGACCTCGTTTCTCATCAAAGACCTCATCACAACTCAAGATGAGTCAATTAGTCTTAATGCCAACCAAGCGGTGCATTTTGAGATTATCATTGTAGCCATTTAGCATGAGTTTCTAGCTCTTGGCATCTAACTTGATGCGTTTAGCATCAAGGATCAAGACAAATGCAATGGAGCTAAAAAATTTGAGATGACTAATTCTAGGCTTATGGCCTAGCCAAACCTCTTTTGAAGTCTACTTCTTAACAACCATTGTAGGAGAGTGGTTGAGAAGATAGATGCTAGTGTGGACAACTTCGGCCCAAAGTTTCTTTGAAACCTATTTATGTTCAAGCATAGATTGAGCCACTTCGGTGATCATGTAGTTTCAACACTCAATGACACTATTTTGATGAGGGGTGCAAGGTGTTGTTAATTAGTGCTTTATGCCATACAGATCAAAAAAAGTGGGAGAAGGTAGAGGAACAAAACTCTCCCCTACTGTCCATTCTAAGAGCAATAATATATTAGCCAAACTCTTTTTCTACAAATGATTTGAACATTTTAAATACAAAAAACACCTCTAATTTTTTACGAAGCAAACACGCCCACATTTTACAAGTGAAATCATCAACAAAAAGTATAAAAAAATTGGACCCAGTAAAAGGGGGTAGCCATAGGTTCACAAACATTAGCATGGGCCACTTGTAATAACTTAGGAACTCTCCAGGAGTCGTAATCCGAAAAAGGAGTGCAATGTTGCTTCCCAATCCAACATGCTCTGCAAACCCCAAGCATTTGGGTCTAAATCATCGATAGTCCAATGACAAGATCTTTTCGAACAAGCTAAGAAAGATAGTGCACATTCAAGTGCCCATACTGTTGATGCCAAAGTGTACTAATGGAGGAGCAATCAGCAGCCATAGAAAGCTCTTGAGAATCCCCAAGGTCAACAAGTCTAAAAAGACGGTGGTCTTCCGCACCAACAACAATTGTGGACTAAGTTTCCCAATCCATGATACTATAGTGATGTGACCTAAAGGTCACATCAAGATGAGGAGAATGTCCTAGAATTTGACTGACAAAAAGAAGATTGAGTTCCATGCCTGGAACACAGTACACATCAAGGAAAATTAGTTTCCTTCCTCTAGACTGAATTTCAATATTGCCTTTGCTAGCAAATGTTTACTCTTCTCCAAAAAAAAACTAAGTCTAAGAAAGGCTAGAAATATTTAAACTAATATCAAAAATGAGTGAAGTGGCAAGAGGCATTTGAATAAATATACCAAGCAAAGGATTTTACATGATCTATATGTCTTTTAGCCATGAAGGTGTAAAAGGTAGATTCACCTAGCATTTTTGACGCTCCAACTTCATATGACCAAACTTATGGTAGTAGTTGCAATGAACATTTTTCTAATTTGGGCCTTCTAATGATTGAGCAGAAGGATTTTGTTGATAAGACTGCGACAACTGATAGTTTCTTGTGGATTTACTATAATGTCCCCATTTTTAGTAGGGTCCTGCAGTTGGCTTGGTCAGTTCACCATCGTGACCCTCATGAGCTGATAGTGGGATTTGAGGGTCTCAATTGTGGGGTTATAGGCTTTTCAGTAGCCTATGGTGTGTTTTGGCTCCATTTGAGTGACTTACTATTTATAGTAAGTCAATCTGTTGGTTTCAATGAGCTCAATTGAGTTAGAAGATTTGAGTAATGCTCTCAGTTTTTATTTCGAGCTTTTGATTTGGGCTCCAAGAATCTTGGAGGGAGCCTCTATTTATAATAAGTCACCCCATCAAGCTCATTCATCATCTTTCATCATCAAGATCACTTTGGTGTTGTCAAATTTTGATTTTGATGCTTCTTCAATTGTTTTCGCAAGACGGGTGAATTATTATTATTATTCATTGAAATACGTTGAGGTTGTTATTTTTGTTGGTGTTGTTTGTTGGTCACCTCAGTATCATAGCTCGTTGGAACAGGGACGAAAAGTTTTAAATCGTGGGAACAAGAAACAATGGCCTTATGTGTCAGAGTATTAAGTTATAGTGGAAAAGGTCATTTTTGGAGACAAAAGCAATTAATAAATTAGATTATAATGACATTTTATTATATTTTAATGTGTGTGTGGGAAGCTTCTTAAGTGAAGTTCATTTGGGAAACTTGTGTCATTTTGAAGATTATAATTATGAGGCCATTTGATGGAAAAGACATTTGATTGATTTATTTTTTGTTGCTTGCGAAGAGTTCCTGAGGTAGATTTTAGTGACCTTGCTGAAGTATAAGGGTTTTTGGATCTGAGAAGGACCCAGTAATTCACAACTGAGGTATCAAGAATTAGTTTTTTCTGAGATTGTCTTGTCTTTTATTATTCTTTACTTCTCTACTGTGGCATGCTACAATTCATTGTTGCTGAGGATTGGAGTTGGAGATGTTGGAGATCAAAGTACCTGAATTAGAGTGCCTTTATAACTGTTGTTGGCGTGGGTTTATCTCTGCTATTTATGTTGCTCAATTTGCATTCAATAACGCCATTCCTACTACATCTGGATGCCTGCAATTGGACGTCTGTATTATTGCAGACTTGGGTGATTATTGGAGGGGTTCAATTTGCATATTGGGAGACTGCCATCACCTATAAGGCAGCGGTTAGTGTTTGTACAGGTTTGCATTAACATTGGAAGGCCTGTGCTAAATTTCTAAGGGCTGGTGTTTAATATTATGGTGGCGACGTGCGTGATTTGGTGCCCAGGCAGCTCAACCTGGAAGCTGCGTCTAGCTTAAGGCAGCAAACTTTGGTAATCTGCCTAATGTGGGTGATTGAAGGGAACAACAGTGACTGCTGTGAGTCATGAGGGGTTTGGATTTGCAGCTGGGCATGTTTATTGCTTCTTTGGACAAGATAGCCTGCACAATATTCAGGTTCCATTTATAAACAAATTGAATTTCATGCAATTTCATTTCCAGTTGTCATTAATTGTGCAAACAATCAAATTTGCTGAAGTTGAAGTTGGAGCTGATTATCTATTGCTATTAGTTCCTGATATTGCATTATTTGTTCCCTATACATACATCTCAATGTTCTACAATTTTCTTTAAGACTTATTATGTTTGGCAAAGATTTGTGGTAAAATATCTATTTTATATTTTCAAGATTCGAGCTTCATTTCTCCAAGACAAAGGTCTTACAAATTGTTAAGACATTCGGCATACATATTGTTTCAATTTGTGAAGTGAGCCAGTAGGGGTTATTACATTTACCTGAGAAGGCTTGAGTGGTAGAAGATGAGCTGGTAGCACTACCAAATTGTTGTTTCCAGCGGTCTTGTTGTAGAAGCATTATACAGAGATTGGAAAACCAAATTTATCAAAATGAGTAGAAGCAATGTTAAGAGTTTCAGCATAGTGCTCAAAAGAAGATGGGAGACTCTTCAGGGTGATTATCACCATGTCTTCTTCCATTTTGCATCCAATGGCTTCCAACTGATCATGAGTATGCTTGATTTTATTGAGATGCTCTTTTCGGGATACTTAATCATCCATCATGATCAAGGACAACATGTTCTTCAGAAAAAATGCATGACTTTTGTCCAAGGTTTCATGCAAACCTTTCAGATGGCTCCAAATTTCTGCAATTGTTTTACTAGAAGGAACCTATGGGAGTTGATCAACAGCAACAGAAAGTTTGATGAGCATGACAGCTTCTCAATTCTACTCATCAAATTTATCCTTATCTTTGCCTACTTACTCAAGACATTTAGTCATATCCAGCGCACAACTCAGATGAGATCTTGAAAAACCCACCAACAATCAATAAGTGAAATTAAATTCTAGCTGGCTAAAATCGAAGTACCCAAGAGAATCTAAAAGCAACCCAGTTGAGGTCTCAAAAACCGATCAAGAATTTGTAAACAAAATAAAATTCTGACTTGATCTTAAGGGTCAAAACCCTAATCAAAATTTGCAAATACCAAGGCAGTCATAAACAAACCAGATCAGCACAATCCTTTGTGTACGAAAAAGCACAGTCAAAACAATCCTTTAGATGATTATTGAATAAGCAAGCCACTCATTATATAGATTACAAAAGAGACGTTATTAGAAACATTCTAATAACGAAAGAATTAAATAATAATAGAAACATTCTAATATTTATAAGACACAATATTGACCATTAGATAAATGAGATACCCAGAGATATTATTCTAATAGAAGCATTTTAAAGCAGAAGACTTACCACAACATTTTAATCCATTCCAAATGTACCAAGCACAAAAAGAAGGGATGAATTCACTTGTACTTAGAACGCAAATATTATAGAACATTGCCAAAACACAGTTTAATTCACAGCAAGGAAGAACATGACAAATTCACAACTTTGAACACATACATTCTCATTCAATAATAATTCCAGAGAAGTTCATGACACAAATTTTAATCTATCCCCATTACAAAAAAATAACTATCTTTTCAGAAATATATCCCCTCTTTCTTAATATCCACAAAAAGGAAGGCCCTTATCTCAGCCTCTCTAAGGCCTATATATACAATGGAAAAAACATTTACGTTACAAGAGTAAAGATCTTGAAAGCGAATGGTGTCAAGAAAGGGAAACAGAAATAGTTTACCAACACCAAAATTTAGAAGAAACCATATATATTAAAATAGGGGCCTGTTCAAGTTCTAGTTGTATCTCCATGAAAAGCTTGTCAATCTCGATATATTCTTCATCTTCCTCCAAAACAAAGACTACTCTGTGAATCTGTGATGCTCTACATAACTGGTCTTCTCTTTCCATGCCACAGAGCATAGTTTGGCGATGACATCGAGTTGCTCTGACTAAGGCCAATTTAAATCTAGTTGCACCACAAGCACAGGCTCCTTGTTTCATTCCTCTTCAGTTGTTGGAAGTACCATTCTAGAGAGAGCTAACTAATCATCTTGTAGAGGAGAATTGAGGAGAATTGACTAGGAAATATCACCACCTTCTTTGATAGACAAGCTTTTAAACCCATTAATGTTGACAACAGATGTTAATAATTCTAATTTGGAAAAATATGTTGTCACCTCACTAAATTTGTTTCATTACACGCAGGTATTTAAGAAAGTATACTTTGTCAGATTTGAAAAGATGTGTGAAAGAATGAGCCACACAACATGAATGAAATCGTCGCCTTTAGACAATATTTGTTCATATGGGAGATCATTGAACTATGATGGCAACTGCATTTTCAAAAACCTTTACATGTAGTTGCCTAATACCTTAATCTGGCAATCCAATTTCGCTCAAAATTCAAGGCCTATGAGGAGGTGTTGAGTGGACTCTATACAGCATTAAAGCGAATATCATGTAATTCATCAAGTGGAGCACACATAGTCCGTCAGATAGATTTGTTCAACACTTCGCAAGGAGATTTCTTTGCATGAGACTCGTGCCCAAAAAAGGATGGAAATGTAGCAAGGTAAAAATCTATTCAAAGCATAATTTAAAATTTAAATATTAATCTTTTCTACCTTTTACCATTTTTCAGTGATAAACTCAAAGTTAAAGAATAAAATTGGTTTCTATTTTTTTTCTCATTATAGAGGCATGGTGGGAGATGTTTGGTGCTAAGGTGCCAATCTATATAGGGTTGCAGGTAGTATCTTTAGCCAGCCATGTAGTGCAATGCATTTTAAGTATGCTTGAGCACATACACCCAAAAAGCAAATCATGACATCAGTGGAAAGGTTGAATGATCTTGTGTATATTCGTTACAACCTTCGCCTCCGTCGCAAACAAATCTTAGGCACTAACATGTCTCCTATCAATTTAGAGGCTGATACACAGTCAGAGTAGAACACTAAGATTGATAATCCTATATTTAGGGATGATGACTTTGCACAGTCTGATCAAGTGGATCAATAGATAGCAACAGGAAAAATGGCAGAGAAGGAGGTGGATCTTGTGTTTCATCTTGCAACTATTGCAATTTGTCCATTCAAGTAAACTCTTATCATAAAAAAAATGGTTTATTCTTCCTTCAATAAATAGTTGATAAAAACATTATCATATTATTACATAGAAGATTATTAGTGAATGACATGCATAACATGTCCTATGAAATCAATTATTGCTAACACTAAAGAATATTGCAAGATGATAATCATGCATTCCCAACTACACAAATGCCCTTTTTTCCTATGCCAAATATAATCAAAATGAAAACAAGTAAGAGAATTTTATTTTTTCAGACTGTAGAAATCGGGTAGCTTTGCTTGAGCATAAAGGGACCTCTGGTATCTATACTCGTGGGTGTCGTTTATGTACATTCTAAAGATATGGCCATGTAATTTTAGACATTTTCTAACACCGAAACGAAAAGAAAATTCACAACTGCCTTTTACCTTCCAGCATTGCTATTCCTCGTTGTACATCTGCAGGTTGTCGTGAATGTACAAGTGCCCAAGACAACCTCATAATACTCTCTTTCTTATCTAAATCGTTTGCAACTCCAGCCCACTGTCCACCTGCTTCTCTTTCACAGTTCTGAAATAGAAAAAATGTGTATTTGCAAAATGAAAATGGTTGCAATGAAAGATTGTACAAATAGATATAACCTTTTTTTTGAATTCTGGTAATCAACTATAGATTTATATCAGTTAGTGATTGATTTTATCACTTTTCTCCATTATCTCTGTCATTCCACAAGAGGAGAGATGACATATCATACAACTGCCTGCAGAAAAGCATTTGGTTTATACCTACCCAACATAGGCAAGAGCTTTTTCTTTTTAGGCAAAGAGGTAAACCCCATGTATTAATAGTAAAGCATAAAAATGTACAATATGACATATAATAGACCAAAAGGGTTCAAATTCATGTCCCAAAATGATGAACTGATATCCAAACTCAAAAACAGTAGTCTAATTCTTCTGATTTACCCTGATGTTTTAAAACAGAATGCATTCATCATGATGTGCCATGGATTGGTATAAACAAAATAACTATCTTCTATGAATGTGAGCCCAGAAATCAGAGTTGAATTCATTGGCAGAAAGTACATTGGCCACACAAAACCATAGGAACTTGAGTCGTCACTTCCATTAATACACAGAATTCTGCCATTAGGAACCTACGAAGGGAAGTAAAATTGCTCCGGGTAGCCATTTTGGGTTTTTCCCCACAGAATGCTCATGCACCAGGTCGTCACAAAGTGTATCAACAAATTGACTAAAAAAACCACCAACAACAATAACTCATATCTCTACACGTACATGCTGCAGATAAGAGCATTAATTGTCTTGGACAATTTCCAAATCTATCATTAAGAGACCACCCCTAGTGAGTTACTCTCCTCAACACTGGCATTTGAGGAAGAGTCTGTGTTGAATTCACTACAATTAAAAGCCACTTCAGATTGGTTTACACTGAACTGCGTTGGGTCTGGAGTGTGCTTTATAAGTACTTCATTGATCTCCATCTAACAAAAGAAGATGCGCCATTGTTACAAGCTCTTCAGTGTACAGGGATCCTTCTGCAACCTCCATACTCTGCCCCAACAGCTTTGTGGTATTTCCAAGCTTTTCAACATTTAGCTCCACATTCTCTCACCAAGGTAGAGCACTCCCCCCCAGTCTCACCAATCAGCCCATCTCTGTTTTTCTCATAAGGATATGATTCCTCTGTTCTTTTTGAGTTTAAATACAGAAGGAATGGCCAAGTTCCTCCCTTTTAATGATAATTTGCTCACAAAAACAGTGCAGACCTATGAGCCAGGGTAAACAACTGGAACAGTGGCTGAATGTCGAAGTGAAATAATTACACTCTTCAAGCATTGAATAGAGAAATGAACAAATGAAATGAACAGAACATCAGTTGTAAGTTTTCCTCTTCAAACTTTATAACACCTTAGGACCACATGAAATGTACACAACAGTAATTGTAACTTCAACTTTTCAAGCTTTTGAACTATGATTGAAGATATCCACACTGCCCTGGGAGGGCTGTCTTCCAGTACCCATCACAAGGATTGAGAAGCATCCTCAGTAATTACAGGAAAGGATGTGGCTCGGCAATTTAGCTGATCAAATTTCAAAATGACTCCGGAGATGCTCACACTCCCTGACACTTTAAGAAGAAGCTCAAAAAACAGGGGTGGTGGAACCACAAATAAGGTAGTCCCTTCATCTCAGTGTCCAGAGACCTTTCAGCAATCTCCATGCTCTGCTCCAGAAGATCTGTGGCCTCCTCCAACCATCATGATTATCATCATGCTACGTCAATTGCCCTCATGAGAAAAGCACCTCTCTAACTTCAATTTGATCCTTTTCTTTTATTTTATATTATGGTCAATAATCCATTTGGCTAGACTATCTGCAATAACATTAGCTTCCCTGAAACAGTGGATTATTTTGAAATCAAAAAAATTAGCAGGCAACATTTTAACATGCCCAAAATGATAATTGAGCAGCCCATTATCAAAATCCCTCTTAGATAAAATATTAAATTACCACCACGGAGTCTTCCTCAATTCATATCTCTCTCACCCCGTTTTTTTACAGCCATTTGCAAGCCTAACTTAAGAGCAGAAACTTCTATATTATTAGTGCCTATTGGTAAAACACAACATGCTGCAGCTTCTATTTCACCTTATTCATTTTACAGAACCACATACAACCCAAAACCCTCAAGTTCTCCCTTGATGCACCATCAAAATTAAGTTTAAGAAAATGAGTAGGCAACTTCCAAGGACAAGACAATTGTTTAGCCTTCTTAGGAGGAAGTGACAAAGCACCTTGGTTAGGTGGCTGTGAAAGGAGGCTTTAGCTCTTTTATATGAAATTATCCAATGAGGAAATAACTTTTTTGATTTGAATAGAAATGAACAAATAATACATCACAGCCTCTGAGATGGGTTGCTCAATCCTTTGCAGCACTTTGTCAATAGACAGAACTTTTTTTCCAAAAAATCCTATTATATCTCTCAAGCCAAACTTGTCAAATCAAAGTAGAGGGGCTAAAGATGAGAAAGCAGACTTGGTATGCATAGAAGGCCAACACTGGAAAAGGTGTAGGAGCTTATTACATCTTGGTCCACATCATCCTAACTTGCTCAAAGCCAAGACCAGCAGAGAGAAGTAAGAGGGAAGTTAAGCAGAAGATGATCTGTATCCTCGTAAGAGATGCTACACCACACACAAGGAAATGCCATAGTAATGCTCAACCTTTCAAGAGTCATGGCAGTCAGTCTCCGATCATGCAAAGCTAACCAAGCAAATGCCCCTGCTTTTGGAAGGCAAGAAGAAGACCAGTACAACTTTGCAGGCCAATTAAAATTCAGAGATTGCTACATCAGACTCAAATAACCAGATTTCACTGTATAAGAGCCTGTGGCATCCTTGGTCCAAATAATTTTATCTGATTTGTCATAAAATGCAATAGATCTCTTTCCTAACTCCTCAAAAGTTTCTTTTGGTACAGTAGGGAACTAGAAGGATTATACAGATTTCCAGATCACCTTGGGTAGAAAAATTGAAGAATCGAGATGAAAATAATCAGACACCTTCGTGCCCCAGCACTCTTTCAACTGAAACTTGATATGATCTAAACCTGGAATGCATCCCATGAAAGCTTGTTCCCATTCCATCCTTCTTCCAAAACTTGATTTTCTTGGCATTATTAACTATCAAAGAGAGGTGTGGCAAAAGAACCTCCCTAGAGGATCTAATGAAATTCCAAGCCTTGGACACTTCGGTAAAGTTTAAAGAGTGAAAATTCTCTCCTTCCAAGTTGTCCAAATATTTGCATCTTACTAACATGCTCCAAGCAGAGTTGCGATTTGAATACAATCTCCAAACCAATTTGGCTCAAGGGCTTTATTATGAGATTCAAGGTTGCATATACCAGCTCCACCCTCTTGCTTAGTTGAGTACACCTTCTCCCAAGCTAACAGGGGAATATTATTTCTGCAAGTGAGATTCTCTGCCCATAAGAAGTCCCTTGAAACATTCTATAGTTTATCCAAGATAATCCTTGGGGAACTCAAAACAGATGATATATATAGGGGATTAAGAACAGTTGTAATCAAGATAATTTTGCCAGCTAAAAACAACCATTTCACATTCCAGGATGTGATTCTATTTGTTACTGAAGATACAAAACTATCCCACATTTTTGGTTTATTACCACCTGAGAAAATTGGAATTCCCAAATAATTATATAGCATTTCTGCAATTGTGTAATACAAAAAATTAATCAATCTTTGCTTAATAAGTTAATAGAATCAGGCATGTTGAAAAAGAATATCTTTGATTTGGTAGTAAAACTTCCTGACCTGAAAGTCTGCAATAATTTGAGATGATATCCTTCATCACCTTTGATTCAGAGATCATGGCTTGAAATCATCAGCAAAGAGAGAATGTGAAAAAGATCCTAGACAATGGCTGATGCTAATACCTTTCTATTCTCCTCTCTTTAGCTGCACTAATAGCCCTACTTGAAGAGTGAAGGAGATAAGGGATCACCTTGCCTTAGCCCTCGAGATGACAAAAAGAAGTCACAAGCTGATCCCTTAAGAACAGAAAATTTTGCTCCAGACAAACAAGAAAGGACCATTTAATCCAAAGCCTGTTGAAACCCAACTTAGAGGGGACAAAACTAAGAATATTCCAGGCCACTCTATCGTATGGCTTAAGCATATCCAACTCAAGAATGATAGCCTGCAACTTTTCTTCTTGAACAGAATGTATGACCTCATGTGCTAAAATGACCCCATCATGTAAACTTTTAAGATCATTTATTGGTGGAGACTTGTATTGAAAAATAATGAATCTTATGTGAAGATTTCAGATCATCTTGATAATCTAAGTTCTGATTTATTTAAGCATGTGTGTGTTTGTGTGCAGATCTGAATATGCCTGAGAATGTAATGCCTTGTTATATATATATATATATATATATATATATATATATATATATATATATATATATATATATATATATATATATATATATATATATATGTTTACGTAGGGTTGTGACCCTACGTAACCATACTCAATACAAAACAATATAATTAATATCCTTTAAAGTCATCGATCAGATGTTTACCGCTTCATAGCAAATGCTTTTAGACTTACCAAGTCTTACACCCAATAATGCACCGATTCAGTTTTACACAACAGATTTGTTAACATCAGTATATGGAAAAAGTAACGAGGATCGGAATTGGCAAGGCTGGATCGAATCGTGAATCGGCCATGAATCGGAATCGAAATCGGCTATGAATCAGCAAATTTTAAAAAACCCTTTAAATTTAGAGATTTTAACAATTTAAAAATTATTTCCTGCACCCTTTATTGAATATAACTTAAACACACTATAACATCATCAAATAGAAGTTAGCATACATAAACATGGAACATAAATGATAAATCCATCACATACGTAACTATGTTACACTTAAAATGTAAATTGTAGGTTATAGCTCAAGTAAATAGAAATCATATGATCATAATGATTCAAATCATAGAATGTATGTAAGATGAAGATCCATAAGACATCAAATCATAAATGTATGTAAGAATCTAAGATGAAGATCCATGAAACGTATGTCTATCAATATCTGTAAACAAAATGAAAAAACAAAGCTCCAACTCAAGCCTCATCATCATCCTCAAGCTCAGTCGCAGCCTCAGTCTAAGCCTCTAAGTATCCAGTCTACCTTCTAGAAAGGCATCAAAGGTAGGTCCTGTGGTTTTTCTTTTCTCTTCTTCTCTCTCACTTTTCCTCTCTTCTACTCATGCTTAACAATTAGAAGGCCCTTTAGGGTTAAAACAAAAAGGAAAGGCCAAAAAAAAAGTGTTTTAATTAAAAAACGAGTTCACTTTATGCCTTGCCGCACGAGCGATTCATGGAGCCAATTCAAGCATTTTTTTGCATATTCATGGCAAAAAATGGTTGAACTGATTCATGACTCCAAAAATATCATCATGCCTGAATCGAATCGCCAAACCGGCGATTCTGAGGCGATTCTCGAAACTATGATATGTATATGTAATTCATGCGATTCATGCAAAAAATTGCTTGAACTGATTCACGACTCCAAAAATATCGTCATGCCTGAATCAAATCGCCAAACCGGCGATTCTAAGGCAATTCTCGGAACTATGATATGTATATGTATATGTATATGTATAATATACTGATTTATCATCAAATATATATAAGGATACATATACATAGTTTTGCTTCAATTTCCATGAAGTTAATCTTCTTAACACTCCCTCTTTAGCAATGAGGGAATTGAAGAAAATATAATACAAGATTATGCACCATTTAAAATGGTTTTAACCAAAATTATGGTGTTCGGCAAAATCCGGCCTGAAGAACCATGATGGTCAACAATGTGTCCAGCAAAATCTGGCCCGAAGAACAATGATAATGCATACTTCAACACTTTTGGTGTTAGAAGATAGATCAACTATAAATAAGGTCGTCACCTTACAATAGTGATCTTAGACATAAGAAAGGTCGTCACCTTTCATAACACATGTTTGGAAACATCTAATTTTATTCATAAATATAATAATTTACAAATTTTTCATACCAAGTTTACTTCTAAAGGACACTATTTTCAACTTTGCAAGAGGCTTGGTGAAAATGTCAGCATTTTGCTCATTTGTGTATCAGCTTGATAACATTTCTGTCAACCATGTCTCTTATGTAATGATAGGGAGTCTCGATGTGCTTCAATCAATTGTGGAAAACAAGATTTGCAGAAAGTTTGATGCAGCTCTAGTTATCACAACGAATCATTGTAGGACTTAGTTGTTTCCCATAGAGTCCAAATAATAGCTTTCTCAGCCATACTATTTTGTGTGCTCCCAAGGAGGCTGCCATGTAATTAGCTTCCGTGGAACTCAAGGCGACTGTAGCTTGTGTTCTACTAAACCAGGATATCATTGTTGATCTAAGACTAAACCAACACCCTGTAGTACTTTTGCAGTTTATAGAACAACCAGCCCAATCAAAATCAGTATATCCTTCAAGTTTGATCTCTACAATTTTTTTACTTCAAACCAAGACCAATAGTGCCACATAGATATCTCAAGATATGTTTGGCAACCATCAAATGAATTTTTTTTGGTCCACACATAAAATGACTTAAAACATTTGTGGCGTAGCATATATCAGACCTAATATTTACAAGATACATAAGTGATCCAATGATCTATCTATAAAGAGTGGGATCAATAGATTCTGAATTCACGGCTTCTTTTAATTTGTGTAGATTAGTTTCCATCGGAGTTGTTAGAGGTTTGTTGTCCATCATTCCAAATCTAGTAAGATGTCCCAAGTGTACTTCCCTTGATTTAGAAAAATATGATGATTCTTTTGACAGACTTCTAGACACAAGAAATAGTGTAGTAGGCCTAGATCCTTCATTTCAAATTCAGGTATGAGATCTTGTTTGCATCTTTCAATCAAATGATCATTACCTGTTATCAATAGATCATCAACGTATAAAACAAGTATTAACATGTCATCATTAGAAATTTTGAAGTATATGTTTGGATCAGCTTCAATCTTTGAGTATCCTAGTTTGGTGAGGTAGCTATCTATCCTTTCATACCAAGCTCGAGGTGCTTGTTTGAGGCCATAGAGAGCTTTCTTGAGTTTACATAAATATTTATCCTTATTTTTTATGGCAAAACCTTCAGGTTGTTCAATATATACTTCTTCATTTATGACTCCATTCAAGAATGCGATATTGACATCCATTTGATGTATCTTCAGCCTTTGAATGCTACAATTGCAATAATTGTTCTTGCGGAAGTATAGCGAGCAACTGGAGCAAAAGTTTTCTCATAAGCAATATTTGCCTTCTGAGAGAGCCCTCGAACAAGAAACATTGTTTTATGTTTTTCAATATTGCCATCAGAAGCATATTTGATCTTGTATAACCATTTTGATGAAACAACTGATTTGTCTTTAGGTTTAGGAACAATATCCCAAACATCAGTTTGTAATATGGATTGATATTCCTCAACCATAGCATCTTTCCAAGCTTGACAAGTTAGGGCTTCTTCAACAGTTGACGGTTCAGATTTAGTAAGCTCAGTTACTAACGTAGTGTAACAAGATTTATTTCTAGCTTTCTTGCTTTCCTTGAAAATTTCATCTGGCTCAACATTATTTTCTTCAATCATTTTCCTTGCCCACAATGGCCTTTTCTTGATGTTAGTGATGTCTCTATTCTCTATATCTGGTAATGATTCATTCTCTTCTAATATGTTCTCCCTCTGAATTTCAGTTTGTAGATTTGATGTCCTGCATTTTGTCACCACAAAATGTTGGTAACAGAACAAAACTTTTTCAAGCTAGTTTCGCATTTCTCTAAGCTTGAATTTGATATTCAATTGCTTAATGTTGATCAATCCATCCATTTCAATTCGTCTGTCAAATTTTTTCACTAAAGGCCTTCGTGAAGTCTTTTTCATTTTGCTTTTTGTTGAACCTTTGCTTGATTGTTGAAGCCTTCATCGTCCTTTCTTTGCTTTTGAGTTTGCGCTTGTTCGTTTCTAGTCCTTTTGGTTTTGCTCATGTCATGCCTTTTGCTTTTCCCTTCAATTCGGTCTAACCTAGAGCTCAATCAGAGTTGTCAGTTAAGAGATATGACCATTTTAGTACCTCAAAAGTGGACCTTTTTGGTGCAATAGCACAAATTAAAAATATGATATTATATTTTTAATTTGACTTTCACTTTTTGATAAATATAACTTAAATTCAATTTTTGTTATGTTTTAAAGTTACTTTAACTTTAAATTTTTAACTTAAAGTGACTATAGTGCACTTTATGTTATAATTTTAAGTTGAGTTACTTTTTAATTTTTCGCTTAAAGTAACTATATAACTATATAGATCCAGTTTAATTTTGTATTTTTAAATCAAATGCTTATTTAAATGTTACTTTAAAATGATGTTTGTATGTTATATTTTTTAATACGATATATAAATATTGTTTATGACCCATTAAGTAAAATTTTTATAAATTTAAGTGAATTAAATGACTTTAAGTTATCAAAAGTGGACATTTTAGATGCAATTACACGTAAAATCTATCAAAAGTAAACATTTTACATGTCACTGTATATAAAGTTCAACTTGGTGAACCTTTTTGATGTCATTACATCAAAAGGTTATCAAAAGTGGACTTTTTTGATGTCACTATATCAAGATTCAAAAGTTAAGTTTTTATGTCTTTGCAACTAAAACGTGAGATGTAACTTAAAATGTGCAATTGACCTCAAAAGGTCCGATTTTGATTGCTTGCACATTTTAAAATATGTTATTGACCCAAAAAGGTCTGATTTGCCTTGTTTGCACATTTTAAAATATGCTATTGACCTCAAAAGGTTCGATTTTAGCTTGAGACATGTTTTAATATGTGTATTGGCCTCCAAAAAGTCTGATTTTCAAGAAATGCATGTCTTTGCCCTCCAAGAACCCGATTTTGATCATAAATGGAGATTTTCTTGATGAATTTGCATGAAATCTTTTCCATTGGAAGCGTTTTTTATTGGCAATGAGTTTTCTTGCATTCAAAATGGACCTAACAAGCTCAAAAACATTTTTCGAAGCTCAAATCTAGGGCACGTTTTTAAAGAAATCAGCAAATAACTCTATTTATTATCCATATTTTTGCTCCTATACAAATCGATTTGGCTTTATTTGGAGATTGCATTGCATGTTGATGTATATTTTGGTGTTTAAACACCAAATCGATTTGGTCTTGCATCTTGGTGAAAAACATTTTTCACCAAAAACATCCCAAGCATATGCATTTTAAAAACGTTGGATCATGGAGCAATTTTAGGGCACGTTTTGGCAATTTTTACCAACTATTCCTTGTTTGCTGCCCTCTCCCATTTGAATTTGTAAAAGGTTGAAAGATTCAAACGTTTTTGGAGAATTTTTCAACATTGGAGCATCTTTCTCCTTCATTTTTGGCACTTAATCTTCATGTAAGTGGACTTCTTTCTTGCTATTTAATTGTGCTTAACTTGCTGATTTTATGCACATAATTGCTTGATGATTGCCACTTGTTGAAATCTATGCCATTGAAAATGCATTTTTCTTTTAAAAATGAAGATTTTGTTCATTTTCATGTTTTTGGTTCTTTCCCAAGTTCTAATTTCGAATTTGAGTGTTGAAGAGTTATGCATCTTGGCATGTTTGAGTCACTTTCCAAAGGTACATTTTTCTTTGTGTTTTTGTGTTTTGTGTTTGCTTGCCGGTTTTCTCCACATTGAAGAAGTCACAAGTTCTTTCCCAAGAACTTGTTGTTGCTTCTCTTCATTCAAAAGCATTATCACGTTCCACATTCCATTTCCGTGTCACAACACCTCACCTCTCATCTGACAAATGCGATTACATGTTTTCCATCTCATTTACCATCAGCACATGCATGTAATCTCATTTTCTGTTTCCATTTTCACTCATCTCACTTTTCGCATTCATTCGCATGACACGATTTCATGAAATGCCTTACGTGTAATTGCATCCAAAAGGTTTTATTTTGATTAAAAGTTACTTTTTGAAAAGTCAAAAAGATGTCATTTTCATCTCCTATGTACTTTGACTTTCCCTTTTTACCAAAAGTGACTACAAAACTCATTATCCCTCTTCCATTTTCCATTTCCATCCCTCCATATGCATTTGCACCTTCATGAGAAAATACACGTTTTCACATCTTTCCATATTTTTCATCTCATCCTCCATCCACGCTTACATGTGAAGTGCATCATCCATCCACATTCGCATCTCATCTCACCTTTCATCTGCCGTTACATGTTACATGTACTCATTTTTCATGCAATAATGTGTTGAAAACCCTATGTCACGTTTGAAATCAACAATCTTCATTTGCATGCATTCCCATGCGTTCCACCTTCACACATTCTTATTTCGTTCTATTTCATTCCATCTACCATATTTTCACTTTCATAACACTTCATTTTGTTTTCCTTTCATTTCATTTTCATCCATTGCATATGCATATGATTTCTTCGAGATCATTTCATTGGATCTACCAAGTCTCCAATTTGTTTCCAAATCTTTGTTGATCACAAATCAACTTGTATGGCGATTCCATCTGATGATGTATTTATGGTTTCAGATTTTTGTGTTGCAGTACAAGCACAAGAAATGTCCTTACCATCAAAATCCAAAGGCAAAATGAAATATCAATATAATAAAGAGTTGGCTCATGCAGCTCCCTCATCAGTCATATCTATTCTAGATAACGTGACGGACACAAAGATTGGTCATGTGGATGTGGCTGATTTTTTGCAAAGAGTTGAAGCTCTAGCTAGTCATGAAATGAAGCGTATCAAGAGAAGTAGCATTCACCTAGTGTCTACATTTCCTATGGCAGCCATAGAACCTGATTTCATTCTCAGATGTACACGGCGGTTTACTCCAAAGACAAAAACTATCAAAGACGCTAACGACAAGCTAATCATTAGCCTTGATCTTGAAGTCATTGAACAAATCTTCAAGGTTCCACATAAAGCAAAATGTGCAAATTTGACCAAAGAATCATCTTTTCCATGCTGGAATGGGCAAAAAGGTGACTATCAGAAGTATGTCAATCTTTACTAGTTAGACAATAAAAGAAGCAACTTCTCCACATGGCCAAAGACTGTTCATCGGACTAACTTTAAACAAGAATATAAGGATCTTATCATCCTTCTTAGCAAAATTTGTGGCCTTAAAGATTCTACTGATTTCGAGCCATGGATGTATAAGTTCATGTTCCAAATCATGGAGAATAAAGAACACATCTTTTGGGGAGAGCTCATCAGCACTGCACTTTGCCAGCAGATAGGAAACGTGGGAACATCAACGCCCTTCTACATGAATCCTTATCTTGCTTACATTGCTGCTGCCATGGGATCTTTCTCTAGTCTTTCTACCAAGGGAGATCGTCTTCAGGTTCCTATTTGGGATTACCATGACCAAATCACTTTGGCATATATTAAATTTCATTATAGAAGAGTCTAAGATGCTTTCTTTGGGCATTTCTGATGCTTGTTCAATAAACAGTTATCTGTCAAAAGAATATCTGATGTGGCATGGGAGAAGGTGAACCAATACAGCTATATTTTCATTCAGTTTCCCACTTTCACATACTTGAGAGTTGGATATTTCAAAGGCGAGCCGTATACCTTACCTATGTATGCTACAAATCAAATCATCTTGATGGAGCTAGCTAGACAACTCATGGACGTTTAGAGTGATCAGCATGCTATGCATAGGCCTGGTTTTGGCATTACCTTAGCTAAACCTTTGGCTATTGGCAACTATTCAATCATTTTTGTACCTAAAGCAAAGAACATGGAAGCAGAGTTGCAGTTGATCACCTTGAAGAAGTTCAAGGCCAGATTTGACTTTGATTACCGAGAGATGAATTCTCAAATGAAAAGAGTTTACACCCATGTTCATCGCATCGAGGACATTTGGATTGATATGAGGACAGAGCTTGACATCATGAAAGATGGACTACTGCAGATTAACCCTGCAGCAAATAATTGATCTTAACATGTTGGAGATCCCTTCAGATTTCCAAGTTGAAGATTATGGCAACATCCTTGATCCGGAGTTTCATCAAGCCAACTTTCATAAGAAGTGCCCTTTTCCGATCCAGTGGCAACAAAAGGAAGGTACCTCTATCATGGGCAGATTTCAATCCATCTTGGTAAATACCAATAAATGGTTGAAAAATAAAAGCCTTAAAAGATTAAATCCTAAGATGGGCTTGGATTGTGGAAGTTTTGGTCCTGCTAGTTGAAAGTCATAACTAGAAATCACAGGGAAAGATGGTGCCTCATATTCTGATGCTAAGGGTTCCCTCAAATTCAAATTGAAGGGCGGAAAAGGAGCTAAAAATCATCTCATATCTCTGAACTAATTCAAAAATCAAAGGAAGAATCAAAAGAAGAATCAGAAGAAGAATTGGAAATAGAATCTGACAAAGAAGATTCAGATGAAGGGGAAATCATGATCATATCTCCTCCAAAGCCTGCACAAGCTTGTGCATCGTCTATACATGAAGAGCCTTTTTTGCGTGAAGTAGATGACAATGTGGATTCATTCTCCAACGTTTTTACTCCTTCCATTCCAGTCTCGGAAGTTAATACAATGGCTCTTCCTATTTCCTCTGTTGCTCCTCGCATCCCTGCAAATGAACAATATAAGCATTTTGCAAATATGTTTGAGGATTTTCCAACTCTCACAAGTGGTCAAGTTTCCCAACTTAATACATCTTTGACAGGGTTTGAGTTTTTCATGACGGAGTCTTCTCAGCATGTTCCTATGCCTTTAGCTATGCAGATTGAATCTTGTTGTATTACAACCGAAATACAATCAGGATCAATGCCAATGGTCTCTACTATATCTGCTTCTACGGATGAAGGTTTCAGCCTGCCTGCATGGTTAAGCAAAATAACAACGAAGAGGAGAAAAATGATTGTTCCTTCAAATAATCTCCCTATTAAGAAGACCAAATCCAAATCTTTGAAAGACAAGATTGTTTCAAGAATTTTGGTTGATTCAGATAAAACCAAATTTGTTGAAGTTGTTGAGCCCCTAGTGGACAAACCTGTTGAGGAACTTACTCGTTCTGATTATAGGTTTACTAAAGTTGAAATTGGAAAGCAATCATGTTTGAGAAGTTTGCAAGATGCTTAAGATGCATTGGCTAATGTATCAAAGGGCAATCATGAGTTATGGGAAAAGAAAATTCAACTAAAATAGGAGGTCTCTTGTCTGAACAAGGTCATTCAGAAACAATCTTCTCAGACTGTTGTTGTTATGTCTCAAAAATCTTAGGAGAGAAAGTTGATTGAAGCTGCCAAGTCTTGGATACATGAAATCATTTCTGAAGGAGTTCGAACCATTATGGAGACATTTACAATCCTTAGGCGTGTAAAAGAGATGAATGAAATGGAGCGAAACTTAATTTCTTCTTTGACTCAAGAAGCGGATAACCTGAAAGAATCCTCGATGATTGGGATGAAATGGTATGATTTGATCTGGATGCCTTGATCTCATGTGACATTCTTCCGTTATGTGAAATGTTCTTCAGCTATCAAGGACTCATTGGTTACAAAGAGAAAACTTTGAGGAAGCTGATCACAAAGTTGCAAGTGGCCTTTGGAGATTGTTAAACAATTGATGCAAATGTTACTTGTGATTTGGAACAGATGGGATGCCATATTATTGATGAATCTGGTAATCTCATTGTAGTAGAAAGAGTAAACTCAGAATATACAATCAGGATCAATGTTGATGTAGATTCTGAAGATTGTAGTTCGCACACAATGAACAAGTTTGTCTTGTATAAATCCTTGACAAAACACTTGTTGGATACTATATGCAAATGCAGTGAGAGTAGAAGCCATATCGAAGACCATGGAAATTGTTGATCTTCCCACTGTGCGTGACATCATTGTCAAATTCAAGGCACTGAGAAACAATCTTTAAGATTGTTGTTTTTGTTTTGTATCTCATGTTAGTAGTTGTAAAGGATGCATTACATGAAAAAGTATAATTACATGTAATGCGAGTTACATGTATGTAAAAGGATCTAATGCAAGTTGCATGTGCAGTTGCATGTAACCCTTTATTTTCTCCCGTAGTTAGACTAGGTCAAAGTTGGTTGAGTTGCTCCCACTTTTTCCTCCACCTTTTTCTCAACTACTGTGCCTATATAAAGGAGTACCCCATCATTGTAAAATCATCATTATCTTTATGCAAGAGAGCTCTCGAGAAATTGTGCCAACAAAACTTTATTTGTGTAAGCATTATTTTGAGAGAAAGTGAATACAAAAGGGCATTTGAGACTTAACTTTGATTAAGTGAGATTGTTACTTGCATGAGTTATAAGGTTTGTCTATAATTCATCTAAGTTATCTTTGATTCATATTATCTTGTGTTCTTGGTAATTGTATCTCAATACAAAGGAGCATTTAAAACTTAACTTTGATTAAGTGAGATTGTTACTTGCATGAGTTATAAGCTTTGTCTATAATTCATCTAAGTTATCTTTGATTCATATTATCTTGTGTTCTTAGTAATTGTATCTCATGAATTGAATAGAAAAGAGTTGAGAAGCAACTGGAGCCAGAGCATTGACCAAGAGCAATTGTGGAAATATATATCTAGAAGCTTTGTCTGTAGCTTATACTTCTTTCTTAATTCGCAAAATAGTTAAGTTATTCTTAATTTTAGGAGTCCTTGTGCCCTAATTGTAAAGTTTTTCCACATAGAAGTACGACCGCACTTAGAGCCAAACTGGTACATTTTCAGCTAGCCTTTGAGTTAGTGAAGGTTTATCGGTATCATTGTTTCTAGCTCTTGATAGAAGTGTAGTTAGAGATTCACCCTGCCCATTACTCGCTCCACGAGTAAGTGGATTCTTTCTTGAAAGATAAGAAGAAAGGATATTAGTAACACCGATTTTATAAAATCTCTTAGACTTTTTGCTTATCTTGAGTTGATCCAAGGAATGTTGAGAAGGGGGAGCCTTCCCTATAAGGTAGGAGAGTCTGTCTCACACGTTGTGGCTGGTCATCCTATTTTGCGATTGGATTTTTGCCCAAAACTATCGGTTGCAAAATATCCACCCAACAAGATTTTCATCGAAGTCTATGATGGGCTCATCTTCTGTCCTTGTAGATAATTTTAAAGTAGTGTTTTCTTCAAATATGATATCTTTGCTCACTTCAACTGATCTTTGTCCAGGTACATAGACTCTATACCCTTTAGAGTTTTCACTGTACCCAACAAATATCCCTTTCTTCCCAGATGGTTCTAACTTGGTTCTTTTTTCTTTAGGTATGTGAATATAAACAAGACAACCAAAAATTATAAGATGACTTAAGTCAGGTTTAGTTCCTGTAAAAACTTCTTCCGGTGCTATGTTTTCTAGTATTGAGTGTGGGCATCTGTTTTGAATGTATACAACAATATTAGTGGCCTCCACCCAAAAAGAGAAGTGTAGGTTTTGATCATGAAGCATGGCTTTTGCTGCTTCAACAATGGTTCTATTTTTCCTTTCTACTACCCCATTCTATTGAGGATTATTTGATCTCCCCCATTGTCTGATCTTAGGGTTTTTTTTTTTTTTTGTTTGATTTTCCACAATTTCTTTGAATTATTTAAATTTTGATAGGACCTCATTTAATTATTTGACCTTTAAAAAATAGATCCAAGTTTTCCTAGACAAATCATCAATGAATATTATGTAGTAAGAGTAACCTCCTAGAGAAAGTGTTGGCATAGGTCCACATAAGTCAAAGTGAACTAATTCCAGAACTGATTTAGACTTGTGTTCACTAGAAGGAAAAGGTTTTTTAATATTCTTTCCTAGAGCACATCCTTTCCAGGTGCCTATATGTTTTGAATTTAGGCTAGGTGTTCCAGTGGTGATTTTCTCTACATTTGGAAATGAACTAAATCCAATATGTCCAAGTCTTCTATGCCATACTTCATTAGAATTTGTCACTTCGTGGTTGAATTTGAAGGTCTCTCTACCAATTTGGCTCTGATACCATGTAAACATTTAAGATCATTTATTGGTGGAGACTTGTATTTTGAAGTATATGTTTGGATCAGCTTAATTCTTTGAGTATCCTAGTTTGGTGAGTTAGCTATCTATCCTTTCATACCAAGTCTGAGGTGCTTGTTTGAGGCCATAGAGAGCTTTCTTGAGTTTACATACATATTTATCCTTATCTTTTATAGCAAAACCTAAAGATTGTTCAATAAAAGATAAGGATAAATATGTATGTAAACTCAAGAAAGCTCTCTAGCCTCAAACAAACACCTCGGGCTTGGTATGAAAGGATAAATA
Source organism: Cupressus sempervirens (assembly GCA_028749045.1). Classification (NCBI taxonomy): domain Eukaryota; kingdom Viridiplantae; phylum Streptophyta; class Pinopsida; order Cupressales; family Cupressaceae; genus Cupressus; species Cupressus sempervirens. The sequence continues at coordinate 35,920,364 of CM053792.1, forward strand.
GCAACCTCACCAAACTAGAATACTCAAAGAATGAAGCTGATCCAAATATATACTTCAAAATTTCTAAGGATGACATGTTAATACTTGTTTTATATGTCGATGATCTATTGATAATAGGTAATGATCATTTGATTGAAAGATGCAAACAAGATCTCATACCTGAATTTGAAAAGAAGGATCTAGACCTACTACAATATTTCTTGGGCCTAGAAATCTGTCAAAAGAAAGATCATATTTTTCTAAATCAAGGGGAGTACACTCAGGACATCTTGACTAGATTTGGAATGATGGACAGCAAACCTCTAACAACTCCTGTTATCTCCAAAATCTGCACCCTAATGCTTTAAGTCCTTAAGCCATCAGCAATTTTGGAGAAATCTTGGATCAATCAGAGGTTGTGGGCAACCTATGACCTAATTGAACCTTCAAATTCTAGGTCAATTTCTATCTAATATATCAGATATCTCACCTATGCTAATGAAGACGTGAAATTTGTATGGAAAAGAGTAAAGAGTTAAACTTGAAAATGGAAAACCTAAATGATGAAAACTAATAATGCAAATTATAGTTATATTCTATAACACAATGAACACTTTCAACACATAATCACGAAATCACAGCTTGAAGGAACTGTTAATCCACATAAAAATTTTAAGAGATAGTTAAAATATGAACATATGAAAGGAAATAAATCACAATCGCATATATCACCAAGGAAACACAACTCAAAACCTATGAATAATAGATATCAGACATGGAAGATGCAAAACGAGACATTACCCAAAAGGTTTATAAATAAAAGACAATTAGACAACATCAATCACCACAAAACATACAACCAAGTCTTTTACTCCAAAAGCTGAATCCAATGAAAAATGTATTACGATCAAAGGCTCAAATAACAATATTTCTGCATAATAGCATAGAAAACTCGAGAAAAAGATGCCAAGGACAAATACCACATGTGCACCTCTCTCCTCTCAAAATCTGAACCCCTTCTCTATAACAAAGAGGGGTATATAACAATAATGAAACAACACCGCCTTCCCACAAAATCAAGAAGTGAGGGTCAAAATTTAGAGAAAATTGTTTACACAAATAGCCTAAAAGCTCTGAAAACATGCCACATGCACTCCAAATTGTGCCTTGACCAACTACACATGTAGACAAGTTCAACAAGACTCCATAAATGCAAAAAACTGCTCCATAATTGACTCCAAAGTCATGAGTCAAATGTGAGAGTCTTAAAATAGCAACTGAACAACTCCCTTGAAATTTGGCATTTCAGAATGTTAACTCCCTTTATAACCTTTTGACACTTCTAGTTAACCAATGATTCAAACCTTTTAATTTAAAATCATAATGCAAACTCTCTTTCAATTATTGTTTAATTGCATGAATTTTATTATTAAATAATTGATTCGTAAAATATCAATTATGAAATAATAATTACATTTTTATTTATTTATGCAATTAAAATAATAATAAAGATGTTTCAATATCCAATATAATATACAATTTAAACAAGTTATTCATTATAATGTTTTAATAAAACATCTTTATTAACATAAGTGTATTTGGGCATTCGAATGCTATGATTTTTTTGAGGATAATTACAAGAGAAGGTTTTTTAGAAACCCTAGCCGCAAGTTGTTGGTTTCTTCTGCGATTTTTCATGGCCTTTCAAGATGTCGTGACTGCTGGTCTTCTGGGTGACATAGAGTTGATATGCAATCTTTTACTTCTCTTTTCTCTGCATTTTTGGATGCCATTATCAAGTTTTAAATTCTTGAAACTGAACATGCCATGAACGAAAGATTATTTTCTGGTTTTGGCTCTCTCTCTCTGTATCGTGAGTCTTCTATGGTGTTGCTAATCCTTCTCTTCTCTGCATTTTTGGACGCCATGATGCTGTGACTGCTGGTTTCTTCTTGCTCTACTTGTTGTGAATACTGCTGATTGTCTGGCTATTGTATGAAGATCTGCTGCTTTGAGTTTTGGTGATTTTCTTTGCTAGAAGTAAATACGGCTTGTTTTGATGTCGTGAGCCATTTCCATGAGGCCGTAACTGCTGGTTTCTTCTAGGTTTTATTGTTGAGACGCTATGACCGGCTACTGTTTGTTGGGTTTGGCAATTTTGTGGCTCTCCTCTATGTCGTGACCATTGGGGATATCGTTGTTACCTAGCCACCATTGCTGAGGGTTTTCTCTGCTGTTGAAGTTATCACGGATGCATCTTTTAGCCACACGTTGCTGGTTTCTTCTTCATGACATTTAATCTTTTTTACCCCCAGCTACGATTTGGGTCATACATTCTAAGCAGAATTTGAACTGAGTTCTGACATTGTAACGCAAATACTGAGTTCTACTGCCTGTAAGTGATCTCAAGCCTCTTTTTTGTTGTTTGAAATTTTTTACTGTACGTAAAACCGAGATGGGTTTCCTTGCATATCATTGTTCTGATTTCTAATCATAACTTTTTAATATGTTAAAACCCCAAGTGCCCTTTTTCTCTGCTTAAATCTATAACTCCTTTTGCATGACTTATATTTTCAATTGTTCACCTTTCAACTCAATCTGATATGTCCATTCATTCATGAATAAGTTTATTGATCCATCTTTGATAACTTCCTAATTTGGTCTTGGAAATGCCTGCTCTCACAAAGCCATAATGTGGTCCACCATTTTGTAAACCTGATATACTTCCATCTTGATATTTTGATACTTTCCTTCGCTGGGCATGAAGCATTTATATGGAATTTCATATTTTAGATCTGATGGCTACAACTGAAAAACAACTTCTTTGGTTTATGTTCACATGAAAAGAAAACACCTTTCTCGTTTTGTACTTTGTTGCTTGAAAACAGGTGTTTGATATACATACAACACCTATAGCATATTATTGTCACCTTTGAAAATGATGCTTTATTTTCATACTGGTTGTGTATATTCTTTTTCAGCACACATGTATTGTATTTATTTGCTGCACTTGACACTTTCGGCTCTATTACTCTATTTGAAACAAAAGGTTTCAAGCCTATTTGGCTTGTCCCATTTAATTCTTTTACTTTTCTATTATGAATCAGCCATACACAAATAGTTCAATCTGTTATGATCATGCTATACAGGAAACACAAACATGTTAATAATAAAGCATTTATCGTGATTGTTTTCTTTCTTTGCTAATGTATGTTTTTATTTATCGTGATTGTTTTCTTTCTCTCTTGATGTATGCTTTTATTTATTGTGATTGTTCCATAAATCAGGCACATCTTCCGTACATCTTCAACTTAGATACTGCGCATTGAACCTTAACATCAGGACACCACATAGAACATGTCCATGAATGCGCATCACCAGACAATCAAGACATTGTCCGTACAACTAAGATATAGGTCTGCTGCTCTGTCAGTCTTCACAGACTTACTGCTATGTTGTCATCAACGACAAACACAATCATGAATGCAACATGTCAATCATGTTAACAATCTCCTCAAGTGTTCTAACAATGCTTAGGATACTCCCCCAAAGGAATACCATCAGCATTCATGCTAATAGTAGCTGCCCATGCACACGAAGTTGGTGCAAATTCATCGCAGCCTGATTTGTTTGTCATCTAGAACACTAAGCTATCCAAGCGAGACGTTTGACAAAATGCCTTCATTAGTCATCACCTCATGAAATTCCCTCATGGGTATCACATGGAATGCTATGATTCAAAAAACCTACAGTAACATCAATTTTATGGAAAACTTTCCAAAACACCATTGTCCATACACCTTGAGAAAAGCCTCTAAAGCAGTATGAATGACAGTGTGAAATTCATGAAAGTAAATGCAGTACATAGGACATGAGCAACTTCAATTTGTTGAGGTTATGTAAATAAATAAAATAATCTTCAAAGCAATTGTAATTGGCAAGTGTAAAGCCGATTTCTAAAACCATTGTCAGCATTCTACAGCAAATCAGGAGATTTATGACAATATATCTTCCATGATCGATATGTCAGTGCAAGGATAGCCAAAACATCTAATTTATTTGATGAAAATGAAATCATCACTACAGCCGGAGAGAATGGATTTATTCTGAAAACTTTCAAGCAAGAATAAGTAACAAGCATGAACCCATGTTGGTTCATCTTTGTAGGAAATGATGAAGCACAAAAACTGCTCGACAAAATCCCTCAAGAGGATGGCAGCACATCTTATACCAAGTATACTTATGCATGCTTTGTATGTGAATGGAAAACCCACTCTTCACTTCCCAAATTGTGTTCAATGATAGCCAAATGTTGATTTAAAAGCTCACATTACAATTGTCCTGAATAAGCATCTAGGCGTGAAGAATGAGAGTTAAAGGGAACGTGCAGTAAGACAGTAATGTTTGATAATGATATCAAACACCGAGTTTCTCCAGGAACTGTCAAGTCATGTCATCTTAATAATAAGCATATGTGAATGCCTACACTCCATACGTCAACTATTTGATTAAACTCCTCCAAAGAAGAAAATGAAAATGAGAATCTTAATGAAGTACTTTTCAAAACATCGTCTTCAAATATGATTTTGCAGAGATGTCAGATTGATATACACAGAGGGCAGTTTTGTTCATATTTTTAGAACTATTATCAGAAAAGATATGAACCAGAGACAAGTTGAAGCAAAAATTGTAAATGTCGAAGGCTCAAAATGTGGAGTTGGTTTCCTTGAAGATCAAGATGTCCATTGCAATGAGAAGACACATTGCCATTTTTAAAAGACCAATTATGTTGTTTCTATGACGTAACAAGTTTTAATTTTTCTTTTTGTAAATCGTGACTTCTGTCACTTTGGGTCAAGGTTAGAAAGTTGACTCTTTTTGCGCGAAATTTGTAAGGTTAATAACCTTATTGAGATTGCCCAAAAATAAGTTAGTTACTAACATGAAGAAAGTAGCTATCCAAAGAAGCCTATAAATGCAAGGCACATTGTAAGTTAAAAGTGGGGGGGAACTCTTATGAAGGGGAAATACCAGAGAAATCTCTAAAGGACTTTGAATTTACATTATGCACAAAGTGTCTTTGAATTTGTATATCTTCAAGGAAATGATCAAGAATGCATTTTTGTCTTATGTCTTAAATGTGTTCATGAGTTATTATTTCTGATTTTTCTTATGTCGAATCAGTGATCTGTTCATGTATTGATGGAATACAATAGTATCTCTGATCTATGTTATTGATGTAACAAAGTGCATTCATTTCATGGTATCTTGATCTGAACGTATTGAAATAGTATATCTTTTCATATGTCAGGGTTTGTTATTCTTCTTTGCTCATCATTTCATCTATATTGATATCTACTTGTAATCAGTTATCCACTCTAGAGTCCCATTTGGTATGCATAGGACTATCTGTGGGGTTTCTGCTATGCTATTTATTGATTTTCATAGAGGATCTACTGCAAATGTACTAAGCACTTCTGGATTGGTATCTGTTTTCCAAATGCATCAAACACTTACATTTATATTGAGAATAAGCAATGAATAGAATCAGATAATTAATATAATAATATATTTAATCATATATATATATATATATAATATTAATTTCTCTCATATAATTATATATATGTTTATCTGACAAAACCAATCAAACATCAACACTCCCTCTTAGCTAGGGAGGATAAACACAACAAATATTACACCATTGGTAATACTAGGAATGACAAATTTTATGGATATCTCATTTGATATATCAGAAGTTTTCCTCCATTTGATATTGCATTCGATATCACGAGTATTGGTCTTCCCGAATATCAACACATGATATTCACCAAGTACTCAAAAACGTTTTGATATCACATCTAATATCAAGAGTATTGACCTCCCAGAATATCAATGATATTCACCAAGTACTAAAAAGGTTTGATATCAAGAGTATTGGCCTCCCAGAATATCAATGATATTCACCAAGTACTCAAAAGGCTTTGATATCACATCCTATATCAAGAGTGTTGGCCTCCCAGAACATCAATGATATTCACAAAATACTCTTTGAGTAATGACCTTCCAGAATGTTGAGATGCAAGACATTTACCATATACTCGATTTGTTTGATCTCATAATACAAGTTGTTGTAAGATCGTCACCTTACAATAACTTTTGCAAATACAAGTGACATCATTTGGAAGTCATCACTTCCTCATGATGTACACAGGGGGTAGGCCCATTAAAATCATAGGTCTATTCATGAATCACAATCCTTTGACTGGTACAAATTATTGATCACTGGAGAATCCATCTAATCATTGTCTACTCCCTCTGAATCAATACGACTGACATCATCAAAGGTTTACTAAACCATATCCTCTATCTGCTCCTTCTCTTTCAAGATTGCTCATAATGAAATATCAAGCTGCCTCCCTTTGCTCAATTTCCCTCTCTCTACAATAACATTCTCAGAGGAAAAGATCAAGGCCATAGCTCTTATAGTACATATTGAAATGCAAATAAGAGAGAGACTAATATAATACTCAAAGTAAGACCTTTCCAATAAAATATTGATAAAAATCTATACTTTGAACATATATACATATATTCCATTTAAATAGATTATTAAAATCATCCTTTCAATAATAATTATAAATTTTTCTTTGATTAGACTAATTATATTAAAAAAACGTGTAACCATAATAAGAAATAATCTTATTAATTATTGATCATTGATGACTTTAAATTAATCACTATCTCAAATATGAGTAAATATATATAAATATACATACATACATACATACATACATATATATATATATATATATATATATATATATATATATATATATATATATATATATATATATATATATATATATATATATATGCAACTATACTACAATATCTTCAAATAATTAATAATGGAAACAAGAATTTTAAATATATATCATACCTTGTTTACCTTACTAATCCCATTGCCCCATATTCTAATCATTCCTTAATAAGGGCTTTGTCACCAATGCCTAATGGAGCCCACCCAAGCTGTTGATACTTGCCTGTCATCAACATTATACCCATTATTCTTGTTCAATTTAATAATTGTGTCATCTTAGCCTTGGTAATAACACCAAATATTTTGGTTCTATTTTCCTTGTTTTAATTTGTTATGAACAGGCTCTCAAAGTGTCATATTACATGTTTCTTACTTTGAATCGAACCTCATTGGTGATGTGGAAATCATGACAATGGGTGGTAGCAGTTGCAAGATTTGCGATTCGAAATTCAGTAGCATGATATGTAGTGTGAATCTCTGGCAAAGCAAGAAGGTGAGGTGTGTGCATATTGCACTCTTCGAATGCTCATAAGCAAAGGAACAATTTATAAGTTCGCGTTTTCAAATTAACAACCAATGTTCCATCGTATTGTATGCTCTTACACAATGTGGAACACACCAAAGTCGCATCGAATTGATCACTACATAAACTTACACACAAGAAAAATGCCTGTCTATAGGACATCACAAGGTCTTCTACACATGTTGTGTAGATGGGTTGAGGAAGGATTGCAATGGTGGATCAAGCCACGGGCAACCCTCTAATTTCCAAGAAACTATTTTGAGTATCTCAATTGGCTATTGAGATATTTGTTTGAATCCTTCGGTCTCTTTTCCAATTTTATCTGCTTGAATGTATTTTGAAGGAGATGCTAGATGTCGACACGTTGACAGGTTTGTTGATGCTTCTCTAGGTTATCTGTACACTTTCAACTAAATGCAAGGCAATAGAGATTTCTAACTGCATGGGAATTATTCCCCCAAACTATTAAAAGTCAATTTTTTATTTTCTCCCTCTCTTGAAGGCGGTCATGAATGTGCAAGTCCATGCTTGTGCGCATGCAAATACCCTCTTAGATGTCTAACGTTGCTTCACTCAAGTGCTCTATCCTTAACTTACCAGTGACTTGACTAAATCTATATTGATACTCTGATTTCTCTTCTCTATATTGATTTGATCGCTGGAAGGACAGTGACCTACATGTTGTTTGCCATCCAACATGTAAAGAGATATCCAATGTAGTATGTTGCATTCCTAGAGTGTGCTCCTGCAATCTATAGATCCTCTTTCTCTCAAATCCTCTATTCATTGCGGTCAAGAATCTGTGGACATTATTGGATTGTCTTCCATATAGATACGCTACAGGTAGATCTTCTCCACACAACACGAGTTTAGACAATTGTTCTCGTTTTAGCTATGGGCAATTTCTTGCCCTCTAGTCATAGATGATAGATTGTTATCATCTTCTTCGATTCTTAAGTATTTTACCTTGTTTACAAATATTTCTATTCTTTTACAATATACAAAAGGTTTCAGAAAATATTTTGTAGCATTTCATTTCAGGAAAAGACCTGCTCTGATACCATGTTGATTTTCATGGAGGATCTACTGCAAATGTACTATGCACTTCTGGATTGGTATGTGTTTTCCAAATGCAAACACTTACATTTATATTAAGAATAGGAGATGAATAGACATGTCCCATGAAGGGAAGGGACATGTCTATTCAATAATCAGATATATATATATATATATATATATATATATATATATATATATATATGTTTATCTGACAAAAGCTATCAAACATCAACTCTATTCACTTTGTTTAGTTTTATAGTTTAACTTTTCATACCTTTAGGTGAAAAGGACACAAAAATCCTAAATACCCACGTTATACAAGGGAGCTGTCCCTCTCAAACGCAGAGTAAGATTGCAATTTGATAGTGATCAGATTCAATCTCTCCAACTATTGGCACAGTTGTCACAGTTCACAGGGCAAACAGGGTCGATTTTATAAATAATCTCACAGTGACAAATCTGTTTACCAACAACTTGATATTGTTAAGTCTTGCATGAATAAAAACATTCAAATTTCACAAGCAACATACCTACAAATGGACCCTACTGAGATAGACAGACCTGTGGAATTTGTCAAACCAAAAGTCCTCTTTTGAAAATCAGATGTCTAGAGTAAGGCGGTATGCACCAGCTCATGCTGTCTAAATGGAAGAAACAAATTTCTTCTGTCTAAAACATCTGAGACAATCTCAACGCATGGAGCCCAAGAATGGAGGTTGCCGAACTGGGACAAAACAGAATTTTCCAGTCATAGATTTACACGCACAGTTATTTTGTAGTAAACATCAAATGAAAAATATAAGTCCAAGTAGGGCGATGGCAACAAGTAGCCCGTGATCCAGATCCAAATGCCCCTACTAAGCATAAAACGGCCCACATCTGTAAGACACATAGCCAATTTGCAGTACACCTACTGTAGATATGTTCTGCTGTGAGCCATCGTTTTAAAAATTTAGATATGCATATTGTAAAAAGATTGATCAAGATTAAAATGCCAAATGCGATGAGCTCAAAACGTAAATTATCAGATTTTCATGGTACTAAAATTAACGATCAAAAATTTCAATCCTCCAGAAATTTAGAAGTACATTTTCAACTATAATTGTGTGAACTATCATATCCAATTTTAGGTGTGTTCAGAAGAGATACTCCTGTGCCATCCAAGCTAAGAAAGTGAAGTTTAGCAAATAAATGGAAAATAATAGCTTCAGATATTTCAGAAGTTATTATAGCTCACATGGCTACCACTGAAAACAAAAATTGATTGATCTTATTAAAAGTATGATATCGGAAGTTATTAATGAAAAAATCAATGCCGAACACGATTACTCAAAGGGTGGAGAACGAAGAGAAAGAGAGTTACAGCAATAATATCGGCATCGGTCCAGGGAAGATAATCTCCCGATCTGAAAATGTTGCCGACTGATTCCATTATATCACTAAAATTCTGGGACATTTTTATCCTCGAATGATATCTTCTCAAATCATCTCTATTCTACCTAAATTTATACCTGGGAGAGGAAAAGACTTTGCAACCAAGGTTCCTCCATTGGTAGTTTGAATTTGTTTATCATTTTTCAAGTAGGAATTCCCGTCAAATTTTGTAGCCGATAATTCTATCAAAACGCGTATGTTAAAAAAAAAAAAAATAGCGTTGATTCTAAGGGATTGCGTATTGGGCCAAAAAAAATAATGGTGCCGATTATAAGAGAATGTTAGGGTCCGTTTGGTTGCTGGAATACAACAGGAATAGGAATAGGAAATTAGAATATGATTTGTATTTTTTGTTTGGTGTGTGGAATAGGAATAAGGAATAGGAATAGGTATTCTCATTTTAGCCTTAAAATGAGCTTTTGTCCATTTCAAAAAATACTTGTAATTGGAATTGCTATTCTTGCATTCATTTTAACTTTTTCAAATTTGATTAAATTTTCAAATCCACTTTGACCTGAAGTGAGCGCTGGAACTTTGTTTTCAATATTTTCAAATATTTCAGCGATTTTCCAATGGCGCCGATTGCATCTTCAGAAATATTTTCAAATGGCGCCAATTGCAAATTAACCCTATTCCAATTTAAGCTTGCATAACCAAACAAGGGATAAACAAGATTGGATTGCATTTTTCCATTCCTATTCTTCATTCTCCATTCTCATTCAAATTTTATATTCTAATTCTCAATTCCTGCGCTTGCAACCAAACGGGCCCTTAGGGAAGCTATGTGTTATTCGCGTATGTGATTAGGTTTTAGAGAATGTTAGGGAAGCTATGCGTTATTCTCGTATTTGATTAGGTTTTATCTTTTCTTCAATAATGATGCACTCTAGAGATGCACAAAAGGGTCAAAAAGTGATTCAAAAAAAATATTCACAATACTTAACTTACATTGCACCAATAATTATTTATTCAAGTAGAAATAGTGGTTCACAAAATATGTTTCAAAAATCTCTACTAATGATTGGCAATTTTTTTATAGTGGTTCATAGATCACCAATGATAGATCTACTAGTATATTCAATGATTAAAGCTAAGTGAACCACTATTGGACCCTGATTCATGTTCATAGATTTTGGTCATATTAATCGAGAATGTTTCAATTCAATTAGGGCTTGTTTGGTCGTTGGAATAGAAAAAAAAAAAATTGGAATACATTTTCTATTTTTCGTTTGGTTCGTCAATTGGAATAGGGAATAGGAATACATATTCCCATATTACCTCAAAAATAAGATTATATCCATTCCAAAAAATAGATGTTATTGGAATAGTCATTCCTATTTCCAATATTGCATTCTTATTCTCCATTCCTATGTTTGCAACCAAACGGGCCCTTACTAATTTTGGAGAAGAAAGGAAAAAAGATAGTATAAAGTCTATTAATTAAGTCTATGGGCTTTTATATGGTGGGGATAGGCAACCTCCATTGTCTCATGGTCAATTCTTTATTAATTTTTTTAAATTATAAAATCATTCTCTTTGTCTTTTTTGGAAAGAATCTTCCCGGGGATTCACATCATGTCAAAATGCGAATTAAACATAATCCTCAACCAACATATCATTGCCTTCGACTACATCACCTCCAAACCCGTGTAAATCAAATATTACAACATTCCACATAAACACAAGGGAGTTCGGTAAAATTTATTCTCCTGTAATTGGGTATAGTAGTTCACCAAAGCCATAAAGGTTGAAATCTATTTTAGATGTTATATTTGGAAATGCTATGTAAGCTATGCATGTGAAATGTGGAAGCATATATAGTAAATGAGCAGATTTGAAGGGCGTCATTAAATGGAAGTGGGTACAGGGCAATGTCATAAACAAGTTTGTTTTCATGAAGTCATGGTTGCATTTTGATGCAATGGTAGAGTCTATGTGTGTTGTAAAGTGTTAAAGCACTCTTGGCCTCTAAAATTTGGAAGTTTATTTGTTTCCATAGATAAACCCTTAATCTCCTTTATATCTTTGTGTGCATTTTTTTCAAGCAATGGTTCTCTAATAAATCCTATGCATGTGTTGTTCATTGTCATGGCTTTCATGTATATGTAGATAACACATTTTGTTGCAGAATTATGGCAAGGGTTTCTTCAATGGTTCTTCTCTTTAATCCTTCTAAAAACATAGCTAAACTCTTTCCATAAGTGGCTCAAGATTTGTTAACAACTTAGGACTAGGAGATGGCTATCCATAACAACATAATCGAAGGGGGATTTTGGCCAGATAGGAAGGGTGAAAATGTTGTGGTAGACATGTATGCAATTTTTGTTTTGTGTTCATAACAAGAGGGGGAGGAGGAGGAATTAGTGCCAGCTCATACAAAGGAAATTGAGGAGACAATGGATATGGTGTGGAATGTGAGTTATATATTTGCAACACAATGTCTACATGTTTTATTCCTTGTGTTTGACAAGAGAAATCGTAATTGTGGATGGGTGTTTTCTCTTTAATTATGAAGAGTAAGCTTTAATGTTTCTTTTTTATTATAATTATAAAAATATATGCTAATGCTTTCAATTGCAAATTGTCTTCCTAATCCTCTCCAATTATATGGAGAAACTTCTTATTGGATGTTAATTTATCCTCTCTAGAGTTTACACAGGTATGAATTTAGTGCATAATTTATGCTAATTGATATGATCTTTTCACTTCTAAGTTGTTAGTATTGTTAGCATGAATGTTGATAATATTCCTATGGGGGAGTATTGTAGCATTGTTGGAGCATGTGGGAGATTTTTAGTATGATTATATAATGCATTCATGGTAGTGTTTGTCACTGATGTTAACATACTAGTTATTCTATGAAGACTAACATAACAACAGATAGAGATTGAGATCGTGAGCTTCGAGGATTGGAGATGAGGTCAAGCATAGTTGAGGATATGTTCTATAGAATGTCCTAATTTCATGGTTAAAAGCACATGTAGAAAGTTGAAGATTGGTGATAGTTATTCATGATTTACTAAAGACAGTATACAGACAAAGTTCCTGAGAAGTAGTTTCTCATAATTGGATTATATCTCCTAATAGGGATAGAATTTGGTTAAGCGTAGTTAGATAGAGGTAGAAGGTATCACGTTGATGATATGGTTGAGCGTGCAAAGTTCAAGGTTGCACATGTGAAGATTTGTGAAGATTGTGAGATGAAAATATTATGTAATTTTGAAAATATGTAATGTAGTGTGTATTGTTTTATCTTAATGTCGTCCTATTGTAATTGTAAATTAAGAAAACCTCAACACCAACTCAATAAATAAATTTGAGGACTTGGTATAAAGTTCATATTTTTTCCTTAAGATAAAGTGTGAGAAGTATGTAAGTAAATGTAAGTGAATTATAAGTGTGAATTTCATGTGAGTATGCGATCTAAGGGATTCATGTGATGCAATTTTGAGGATCTAGTATTGAGATCTGAGAAGTGTTTAGTGCAGTAGAGGCACAATGAAAGGGCAAAGTAATTATATTTGGTAGAGAGTGATAATGGATAGTTGATCTTTTGGTATTGTTCTAAAAGGAATAATACATAGGCCAATTGGACAATGAGTTCGGTGGTCTTGCCCCTGAAGCTATTTGGATAGTGGATCCTTTTGCCTTCCACAACTCATAATAGGGTTGGAATTGCCTCATAGGGATTCAAAGTCTCCTAATAGGGACTGATATGTATTGAATGTATTTCATTGACTCCTAATAAGGTTTGTCCTTCTGTAAGGAACTTATATATAGTACATCATTTTGTGGGTACCATCCCCGCTGAGGTTTTCCCTCTAATCAAGGGTTTCCCTAGTTAATAGATATGGTGCTATTGTGTATGGTTATCTTCTTGTGGTTATTGCAATTGTTGATTACGTGTTTCAGATTTAATAAGGTTAATCAAAGTTATATTGATTGGGTAATTGATTCACCCACCCCACCAGTTATCTTGGTGGACTTTACTTTCTAACAATTGGTATTAGAGCATCAAGTCCTTAAAGGAAAATTTTGACAACTTAAGGAGATCTATGGTGAGTCATTTTAGAAAGGATAGTCTTAAGTTTGATGGAACCAACTATGACAGTTGGAAAGAAAAGATGAAGACGCATTTTTTATGCATGGGTCCAGGATATTGGTTGATTACTAAAAGTCAGAAAGAAGTGATTGAAGAAGAAAAGATTGAAGATTGTACTAAAAGATAGAGACTATTGTTCATGTATAACATGCTTTCTAGAGAAGCACTTTTGACAACCCTTCCTAAAAATGAATACAATTAGGTAAAATCCTTAAGATTATCACATGAAATTTGGAAAGCTTTGTAGTCTACTTATAAAGGTGACAAGCATGCTAAGAAGGTTAGATTACAGAATTGGATATGCATATTTCAAGAAGCTAAAATGATGGAAGATGAATCTGTAAGAAGTTATTTGGGTAGAATATCAAATTGTTGCAGTAATTAAGGTTTGTGATGGAACAAAAGATGAAGATGAAATTGTATGGAAGATCTTGAAAACTTTGACACCTACATATAAGCAGATAGTACAAATGATTGAACAAGTTATACCTTGCACAGAGAAGTTTACAAGAGAGACTCTTCTTGGAAGATTGGAAGCAGTAGAGATAAGCCTAAGACAGAGTGGAGATTTGTCTAGAATTGAGACAACATTCAGCGCATTAAGTGTTCATCCTACATTGATAAGGAGCACAAGCACTAGTGGAGATTATGCTAGCAGTAGCAGAGGAAGAACCGAAGAAGACATAAAGATTGAAGAAGGAATTGCCCTATTGTGAAAAGAGAACCTGAGGGTAAGAAATCTTAAAATATTGGATATGTAATGAATATGGTCATTTTTCTTCTAAATTCCCTAAGAGAGTAAAGAAGTATAAGAGGAATTTCAAGCCTAGAAGACCTGGAGAATGTCTTTATACAAATGATGAAGATCTAGAAGCTAGTGTGGAAATATTTTTGAGTGAAAGTGATGAACTAGGATTTGTTGCAATTAAAGAATAAAGTGTTAAAAAACAAGAAGTCGAAGAAAAGAAGGCAATAATGTCACAAGTTGAGAAGATGAAATCTAATTGGATCATATGACTGGTGATATGAATAAATTCGTTGACTTCAATAATTGTGATGGATGAATTGTTAGAGTTGGAGACAATGTAACTTGGCATATAAAGGGAATAGGATCTATTACTCTTGATGGTAAAACTTACACTGATTATGTTTTTTTTTTTATGATCTAAACCACAATCTTTTGAGTGTTGGACAATTGATTGACAAGGGCTATCAATTACGATTCACAGAAAAGACATGCATCATCAAGGATAAAGATGGTGAGTTGATTGGTACAGGTACAAGATCAAGAGGTAATGTTTTTTAGTTGAACCCTATAGAGATGACATGCTTGGTTGTTAAAGTTGATAACAATTGGTTATGAAATAAAAGCTTTTGTTATATAAATTTTGATAATATTTTGAAAGTGAGCACTATAGTTGTTGTTAGATATTTGCCTAAAATAATGAAGCCTACTAACATGGTATGCAAGGAATGTGTTATGGAAAAGCAAAAGAGAATTTCTTTTCTAAGCAAGAAGTTTATGACATTGAAAAAGTTGGAGAGAGTACACATAGACTTTAGTGGTCCTACAAAGACAAGAGTGTTCTACGGTGAAAGGTACTTCATGATTCTTATTGATGATTTTAATAGGTTGGTGTGGGTAGCATTTCTTAGAGGGAAATCCGAAGCATTTGAAAATTTTAAAGTGTTTAAGAACATAGTTGAAAATGAATCTGGATTAAATATTAAGTGTTTAAGATATGATAGAGGTAGAGAGTTTACTTCAAATAAGTTTAACAAATTTTGTGAAGTAAATGACATTAAAAGATAACTTTCAACCCCTAAGACACCTAAGCAAAATGGTATAGCAAAAAGAAGAAACATTTCGGTAACAAAGGCACCAAGAGCTATGATGTATGAGAATAATTTCTCAAAAAAAATTTGGAGAGTAGCAGTTAACACAATAGTAAATACAATGAACATAGTTCAGATCAAACAAGGTATTAGTAAGACCCCTTATGAGATTTGGTTTGGACATGCACCCTAAGTTAAGTATTTCAAAAAAATTGGAAGTAAGTGTTACAATAAGAGAGAAGATGACATTAGTAAGTTTGATGCAAGAAGTGATGAAGGTATGTTTCTTGGCTATTAAGTGAAGAGTAAAGCATACTGATGTTTTAATCAAAGAACTAAGACTATTGTTGAGAGCACAAATGTTAGAGTTGATGAGAAGTTTGGAATTCAAGAAAGAATAGTTGATTATGATTATGATGAAGAGACTAGCCAAAAGGCTAACCAAATGAATGTTGAATTATTTTATGAAATTAAAACAGAATTGCAGAATGATGTACAGATTATGGAACAAAGAGAACCTAGAGCTGAAGTAAGAGTTGAGATAGTCACACCTAATAAGAACTAGATAAAGATTCATCTCATTGATCAGATTATTGGGAACAAGGAAAAAGGCATGATGACAAGGAATAAGGTATAAAGAGAAGAACTATATTTCATTTCTCAAGTAGAGCCTAAAAGTGCAGATGAAGCTAGTAAAGATGAATTTTGGATTCAAGTCATGAGAGAAGAATGATACATGGGAATTGGTTCCTAGACCTAAGGACAATAATGTTATAGGAACCAAGTGGGTTTTTAGGGATACAATAAATGAACAAGGTGAGATTGTGAGAAATAAAGCAAGACTCTATGTAAAATTTATTCACAGCAAGAAGCTATTGATTATGATGAAACATTTGCACCTTTTGGTAGAATAGAAGAATTTAAATGTTTATGACATATGCAACTAACAAGAAATTCAAAGTATATCAAATGGATGTGAAGTCAACATTTCTGAATAGATAACTTGAAGAAGAAGTTTACATTGAGTAGCCTAAAGGTTTTCCTTTGACAAAAGAAGGAGAGATGGTTTGTAAGTTGATGAAAGCATTATATGGATTAAAACAAGCACCTAGGACTTGGTGTGAAAGGTTAGACAAATATTTAGCAAAATTGGGGTTTGCTAGAGGTACTATAGATAGTAACCTATATTTGAAGGAAATTGAGAATAGTTTACTAATTATTGAAGTGTTTGTGGATGATATAATCTTTGGAGGTGATGATGAAGCAAGTGAGAAATTTGTCAATGAAATAAAGAAGGAATTTGAGATGAGCATGATTGGCAAGATGAAGTGTTTCTTGGGTTTGCATATTGTGCAAAATAGTGATGGTATTTTCTTATCAAAAACCAAGTATTTGAAAGACTTTTTTGAAAATATTTGGTTAGAAAAGTTGTAAACCTATTGGTACACCTATGGTAACTGATCATAAGTTATCTAGCAAAGATGATACACCTACTATTAAGCAAAAGAAGTAAAGATCTATAATTGGGGGTTTGAAATATTAGACTCATGCAAGATTGGATATAGCTAATGCAGTTGACATTGTTGCGAGATTTCAAGATGATCCTAAAGAATCACATTATGTAGTAGTAAAGAGGATTTTCAGATATTTGAAGGGTATATTTGATTTTGGGTTATTGTATAATAGACCAAATGACTTGACCTTATATGTATATTGATGTGGATTGGGCAGGACGTATGGATGACTAAAAAGGTACAAGTGTTGGAGCATTTTTCTTAGGATGAAGATTGGTTTTTTGGCTAAGCAAGAAATAAGATTATATTTATCAAAGCACAACAAAAGCAGAGTATGTAGCAACATTGAATGATTGCAATAAAATCACGTGGATGAAGCAGATGTTGAAGGATATTGGAGTTGAGTTTATAGAGCCTGTCATCATACATTGTGACAACAAAAGTATAGTGAGTATGTCTAAGGTTCTTATGTTACATTCAAGGACAAAGCATGTATATATTAACTATCATGTTTTGAGAGAGATAGTTGCAGAGAAAGAAATCAGACTAGATTATATCAGTGCAAAGGAACATATAGTATATTAACAAAGCCTTTATTGAAGGATAAATTAGAGTATTTGAGAGGTATGCTTGAGGTTATGCCCCTACCTAGTTCTAAGTAGATGATGTAGAGATTGCATCAGTCCAATGGTACAAAGCACTATTTTTCATCTGGACTAGATGTTGGATGCTTCCTCTATGAGGGAGTATTTGTGTGTGAGTTGAGTCATGAAGGACTCTTGGTAACTTGTATTTAATAGTGTCTTTGGACACTTGAGCTTGTTAAAGATATTATGCAGCATATTAACATAATGATTCCTTTGTCATTGATGTCAATGAGGGAGAGAAATACATGAAAAACATCTTATGGTCATAGGGGAGAGAAGTAGATGACAAACATATTATGGATATGGAGGAGAATTGTACTTGAAATGGAGAAAATATTGATAAGGGAAGTATATCAATGGGGGAGTAGCAACACTGATGGAGAGTTATTCTTGAGATTCGTATTTGATTGATGAAGAGGATTTGCAAAGAAAGAGTATAGTGGCAGAGTTATATGTTTGATATTCTTGAAACGCATATCTATGTTGCCATCAATGCCAAAGGGGGAGATTATTAGCATGAATGGTGATGATATTCCTATGGGGGGTATCCTAGCATTGTTGGAGCATGTGGGAGATTATAAGTATGAGCATATGTTGCATTCATGGTGATGTTTGTCATTGATGTCAATATACTGGTTATTATGTGAAGACTGATAGAGTAGTAGATAACAATTGAGATTGTGAGGTTCGAGGATTGGAGATGAGGTCAAGCACAATTAAGGATATGTTCTACAGAATGTCCCGATTCCATGGTTAAAGGCGCATATAGAAAGTTGAAGACTAGTGATAGTTATTTGTAATTTACTAAAGACAATATATAGACAGAGTTCCTGAGAAGTGGTTTATGGTAATTGGATTATATCTCTTAATAGGGATAAAATTTGGTTAAGTATAGTTAGAAAGAGGTAGGAGATATATTGTTGATGACTCGGTTGAGTGTGTTAGGATTTGGCAGATCCAGAACAATATAAGAATAAAAAGTTATATGCAGAAATAAAGGAAGAATACCAAATGAACACATAGAACACACAAATTTAATGTGGTTCACCCCAAAACCTGGGCTACATCCACCTACACAGCCTTCAACCTTTCTATTATCCAGCAAAAATGTACACCAACATTACCATGCATTATACATCTCAGTCGCTTATAATCATGTTTTAGGGCAACCTCTAAAATTGATCATTTGAGGGTTTACAATGTTATCAATTTTCTTTTCCTAAAAAAGAACAAAAGAATTTCGGTGTTGCACATTGACTAGAGGTTTGGGCTACTACCCCTCACCTCTAGCAACTACATGAGCAGTCACCACAACATCAACACCCACTAAGTTATCAATCACTGCAAATCAATAATCTCCCATTTGGAGACTGATCAGGCTCCACACCAAACAATCTCCCACTTGGAGACTGAAACCAAACAGAAATGTAGTACATGCTACTTGTAGACACCTAAATCTGATTACACCGCTTCGGTAATCCTATTTAGCTATCCCTAAAGGCATCATTAATTAAATTCCTATTTAATTAACCTTTGCCATCCCCTAGCTGATTAATCTTATTAAATCATCTATAGTCCTAATTGATAAATCAAATAACCCACTATTTATCAATTAATCCTATTCTCCTATCTAATTCCAAAACCCTCATTTATTAAATAAGTCTATTTGATAATAAAGCCCTCAAATCTAATAGCCTCGAACCTATCCTTAATCCTCCATCTAGCCTAATCCACCCCATCCACCCATACTAACCAAGCTTAGCCACTAACTCACCCACCCTCATCAATACCATCCACTTGCACATCTCTAACATCCCTAATCTAATCCTAACCCAAGACTAACCCATCCCCTGATCATTTGCACAATCCTAAATGAGCTTAAGACATTCCTAATCCAAACCAAAGTCTCCCCTCAAAATATCCCAACCACCAAGCCATAAGTGCTCTTACAAAGCCATGAATGACTCTTACAAGCCCATTCATTGCTCTTTCAAGCCATTATGAGGGTCTTTATGAGCTTTGAGCCTCCTTTGTTGACCCCTCAACCCCTCTTGCTCTAACCAATGACCCTGTGAGATGTGTCACTCCCTAATTGGCTGTAAGGAAGCACAATCCATGTGCTCTCCTCTCATTCAATTTGAGCCCTCCATGAGCTTTTCCTCATCCTTGCATCCTAGCCCTCCATCCCTCAAGCCCTTAGCCTATAAATTGGATCCCCTCCCAAGCCATTTTAATCACAATCCTTAAGCTAAAGTTAGTATGTCAGTTTGAGAAGCCAAATCCATACTTTTACATATACCCACACCAAAAATCCAAAATCCAAGAATCTCCATTGAAGAAAATTTGAGCACCAATCTTGAGCATGTATCCCAAATCCACAAACAAACACATCCATACATCAAGTGACCATCCTCATTGAGAGAGCCTATCCATGGCTCATATTCTCATTTGAGGATCTCACTTTGTCTCTCTTGAAGTTTATATTAATTTTGTTAGTTAATGCTTTGGTTTTTAAATAGATTAGTGTTTCTTGCTAACATATTAGTGTACACATTTTGGCATGCCCGGTGGGACCCTGCAAGGGTCATTTTAATCTTCATTAATGCTAATTTTACATGTTTTTTCATGTTTTGGCTAACCATGCAAAACTAACATTAATGGCAATATCTTTTGTTTGTGTTGCTTTCTGATTTTGCTTGCAGGGCCACATTGAACGCCTCAAGAATGCACACACAACCCTCTAAGTGGTTTTCACACAGTCGACTCTCAAAAAACCTAATTTTTTGCATCCTCGCAGTCGCAGGAACGCGAACCCGCAACCCCAGGAATGTAGGAGAATCTGTGAGAACGCAACTATTGACTAGTCAAACTTTGAAACCCATTCTCACATTTGACCTCTCGAACCTGCCGAAGAATTCCCCCACAAGAATGAGGCTAAATTAACCCGCGAGATCGCTCTGTGTCATTTATCCCGCAGCTTATTTTTCTTTAATTTTTTATCAGTTCTCTGTTTCACGGGATCGTTATCTAACCTCGCGAGAACGCTATCTAAACCCACGGGAACACTGTCAAAACTTGCGGGATCGCTATCCCATTGCTTATCCTTGCATTCCATCCACGAGAACGCGTTCCATAAACCTGCGGGATCACTATCCCATTGCTTATCCTTGCATTCCATCCACAAGAACGCGTTCCATAAACCTGCGGGATCGCACTGTGTTTTTTTTTAAACCCACGGCCTCATTTCTTGCATTTTTTTGTCAGTCCTGTGTTGCGTTCCTGTGACATTTTCCCACGTTCCTGCACCTGTGGGATCGCAGCTTAAACCTGCGGGTTCGCTATGGTAAGTGCTTTGCTCAAAATTCTAATAGTTTTTCATTGTAGGTTTCATGCTAATGTGTTTTCAATAGGTTTTATCATCATATCTTTGAGCTCATAATCAAATCATAATCATATTTTCAAAAAAAAAAAAAAAAGTATAAATCAAAATTTGACTTTTAGTGGTTTCGTAGGATATGGACTATTCTAAGCATTTTTACACATATCAAAAATAACAAAAAAAGTTTTAAAAAAAATTCCCCATAGTTAGCTTTGATTTTGAGATTTTTGGGTAACTAATCAAATCACTTTTTTGTAGCATTGCAGGTTGGAGCGACAACCCTAATCATGTTTTTATAGGTTTTCTTAGAATGAACTTGCATGCTTAAACACATCTTTCATTGCATGAATGGGCTCAAATCAAGTTCTCGAATGCCATGGATTAAAATCAACTTTTTATTAGAATGCATGCTTAAAACAGCAAAACACAATCTTGAATGCAAAGGATCAATTAATCATTGCTATACCTCACACTTCAACTTTGGGTTTTAAAAAGAATTCACTCAATCTTGAATGCCTAACAATCAATGAACATTGCATGATTTTGACACATTTCAATGATGCTTGAATTTACTTATGTTGATGATCTCTCAATTTCCATTATGTTGACGACGTTGTCAAGTTAGAATTGAACATCTATATCTTAATCACTTGTGTTTTCAATAGATTAGACAATCTAAGAATCAGTTGGTGAAAGAAATCTACTTTTTAGCCCAAAGTCATCTGAATCTTCTCTCCCCTTGTTGCCTTTGCGGGCCATCTTGGGTGCATAAGACTAGGATCCAAAACCTTGTTTTTAGTTTTAGGGGGCCTGCTTGGGGATTTCATCACCCCTTGGGATGACCTCAACTCCAATGTTTCGACGGAGTATAAATATCGGGAGGTGAATCCAAAGACACCTCTCTTGGGATCAAGATTTTGTCACTCTTGCTAAGCCTCAAGGAACTTTATACCCTTGAGAAGTGAAAGAGGAGAAGTGGGTTACCACTCCTCTCGACTGTGTGAAATCCTTTTTGTTTCATCTACGGATTTGGGCCTCACGTACCTTGCATATATCAAGGACTCCCTAGCTAAACCAAATTTCATCCTTGTAGAAAGCTTCCTAGGATGTTGGTGTGTTTGACGTGCTTGCTCCAAACTTTTGTCTGCTTGTTTGTTCATAGCTTTTGAATGAATGTTTGCCAACTTTGGTTCCCAAAAAAGCAAAAATCTCCTAGCTCAAGGCATACTTAGCATAGTCACTGCCTCATCAGAAAATCATCCAAGCTCCCCCGCCGCAACCAAATCTATCTAGTTCTTTGCTTTAGAATAATCCCAACTCCAAAGTCCATCCAAATCATCCCCCCAGCCAACTAGCAACCCAATCCAAAATCACCCAAGCCTTTAAGGAATTGTTCTTACTCTGCGAGAGTTTGCTATCCAATCAATCTATCTAAATCCCTCAATCTCCCCAAGGTTATCCCTTAGACAAAGCTTTGTCTAGGGTAATCTAGCTTTTTCACTTGTCATCCCTCATCACCTTAAGCTAAAGGTTGGGATCCACAAGTGGTCAATCTCGTGTCATGCCCATAGGATCATTTGTCTATCCTCAAGTTGACACCAAAAGCCACCAATCCTGCACATAGGAAAGCAAAACTCTCACTTTTTGACAACATACCCTTGAAGTCTTCGATCCACAGGAAAGCCAAAAATCTCCAGCCAATCCTCCTTAGGTCTGTCATGCAGCTTTGACTCTCCCTAGGAAATCTTTCATTAGCCAATCCAAAATCTGCGCTTAATCCAAATCCAACCATGAGCTTTCATGTTCATCCATATGCAAAACCCCATCCCCATCCAACTCATCATCAAAACATGAAATCCCAACCCTATCATGATGAGTTTGGTTGCATTGTCCTTTCTCCCACTCCATCCTATTCCAATGATGATGATGATCTTATCGACTATGATGGATATATTGAAATCCTTAGAGATATTCCTCCAAACATCCCCCAAAATCCAAACATTCCTCCAAACTGCTCCATCCCTCCTCCAAACATACCCACTAGTACTCCTTACCATACCTTTGACAAGGGAAATCCATTATTATCCTCATCCTTACTTCCTCCTTATATTGTGCCCACATATTCCTCTTATACATCAGTCATATCTCCATCTTCCTCTACCTTCATCTCCCAGCATCCACCATTCCAGAACAATTCTAGTAGCTACATCCCTAGTCCAAATCCACCATCCCAATCTCTTCCAAATCCTCCAACCAATCCTAGTTCTATAATGCATCACCCCAATCCCCTTACTCCTCCTAGTCCAACACACTTGTCTCCAAGGAATTTTACAAGGAAGCCCAAAGCAACTCCCTCTCCCACACCCATCACTCCTCTTACCTCATCCTATCGCTACCATCCCTATTGTATCCACCCCACTTATCAAACCCCTTCCATCTCCTACCTCCCATCCATTGAATCCCTCCAAATCCCATCCACATCTCCTCCTCCTAGCATTACCCAAATCCCATACAATAAAGCTAATGAGTCCCTCCCCCATCAGCTCATCCCCATTGAAGAAACTCATACCCATCCATCTACCTCACTTAAAAAGACCATCCATACTTCTCCTATCATACCATCCACTCCCACCCATTCCTATCAAGATCTCATCCAAAAGCATGTTGAAATATCCCCCGACACAACAAAAGATCCCGCCATCCCACTTATTCCCCTACATGATCCACTTTTACCATCCCCTCCATATCTGAATCCTACCATCTTACCTACTCCATCTCAAGATCCATTTCCATCAATCCATCCAACTGAAGATCCTATCCTTCCATCCCCTCTACTTCATGCTCATACGAATCCCATAATCCATGATGATAGATCCATCGAAGAAGAACTAACTATCATATATGAAGCTTCAACTCCTTTAGCTAATAATGGACTCACATCTTGTGTTCCAAATAGTGAACATCATATTGAAGAAAGAAATAAAAGTGTATCTCTAGATGTTGGTATCCTCGCTATTCCTACATGGTCGCAAGTCCTTCCATCTCCACCCCAAAGTTCCCATCCATCTCATTCCACATCTATTTTGGGCCCTTATCCTACTCCTTATCTCCAACCCTCCATTTTGGGTCCATATACCCCTTATCCAAATCCCCCACCCTTTCCATCCATTTTGGGTCGTTACATACCTAATATCAATCCTTTATCTCCTCCATCTATCTTGGGACCTGCACCTTCCCCATTTCCATCTATTTTGGGCCCATATCCTTCATTCCCTCTATCCATTTTGGGCAATTATATCCATCCATATCCTATGTTCCAATCTATCCTTCCATCCCCTCAAATCACCCAGCTAGATCATCAAAGGCACTCACTCTTGAATCCCTTCCAACCTTTAAACCCTATCACTCCATCCATTGTCCCTCCATCTCATCCATGCTCTTGTTCTCATCCCATGGCTAATAAAAGCATATTGGATGCCAAAATCAAAAAGCATAAATCCAAAAATCCACAAAAATCCAAGTCTCGACATGTCCCTTCTAAAATACATGTTCAAGAAGAGAAACATTTGATCCAAATCAAATAAAAAGTCAAGAAGCCACAAAGGACCAAGCTTAAAAAGTCAAAAATCATGTGGATACCCAAGATGCTCATAAAAGAAATGCATCTCAAACAAAAATCTCAATTGGCATCCATTCATGCTACGCAAAGAGCCTCATCCATTCATCCTTTATCCAAATCCCCATATCTGCATCCTTCATCCCCCCAACCCACTCTTAGTCCATACGCTTCTTATCCTAAATTTCCAATCCTCCATCTTCCAAATTTACTTGTAGTCCTTATCTTTCTCTTCCTCCATTTTCTCCTCAACCTCGCTCAACACCATCTTTCCCACTACTTTATCACCTCTCAAGGTGTGTGCCAATGATGATCTTTCCCTTTTCCTCATCCATTTACCCAGAAGCCTTATGTCTTCGCATCCATTATCTGCCAAACTCCTGCCCACCATTCCACTTGTTCAATCCAATCCTTTTCTATCCATCCTACCAACATCTATGAGTAAAATTGCATCAAAAAAGTCAAAAATAAAAATTAAAAATAAAAATAAAAATCGTCCAATGGTGAAAACTTGGCAATTCAGGTGCCTTGGACAAGTACCATGGTGAAAACTTGGCAAACAAGTGTCATGCGTAATCCCTCCATCCAAATGCTCTATACACTTGGGGGCACGTTCCATCACCCATCATCCCCATCTCATCCCACCATACTAACCACATCCTATCCATTTCACCCACCATCCTCCTTTGGATCTTGATAGGAATAAAGTCCACCACTAGATACATGCTTTTGGTCATCCCTTTTCCATCCATTTTCCATCAAAGTGTGTATCCACCTCTCCTTTATCTACCCATTCTTTCATCCATCCAATCCCTCCATTGGCCTCATCCACCCATCCTCCTTATCCTCTACCTCATTAACCTTTCACATCCTCTATCTCCCTCATCCTCTTGTTGACCAATATTCAATCCTACTGCATCCCTCATAACAAATCCTCTTGAATAGCATATTCTAATTGGGGGCACTCTATTCCTTGGAGACCATGTCATGTCCATCTTTCCATCCTTATCTTTTTACATTCCTCTACCCAAATCCCTCTATCCATTGTTCCCTTTTTCATCTATCCTTGCATCTCCCAACATTACCTCCATCTTTCCATCACCTGGTGCATCCCTTGTCATTGGTATCTAGCCCTCAGCTATCCCTCATCCCTAGCTTCCATTCGCTATCCTCTCATCCTAAGCTTTTCATCTGCTATCTCCTCATCCTAAGCTTTTTACTCCCGTTATCTTAAGCTTTTCACAAACCATCTTCTCCTTTTAAGCTTTTCATCCCCTCTATCTCCTTATCCCATGCTTTTCCTCTACCTCCCCATCTCAAGCTTTTCATCCACTATCTTCTCATCCCAAACCTTTCATCCACTATCTCTTCATCTTTATCTTTCCTGCCGCTATCCTATCATGCTGTGCTTTTGTCCGGTAATCCCTTGTACATCCTTGGATCTGTTAGCTATCTTTTCCTTGTGCATTTGTCCTTATCTTGGTCCCATTGTCTACCTCTCATCTCTTCGTGTCAGCTCCTGCTTGATCGTAACTTGCAGTTCTCTTGGTTAAGTGCTTTAGAGAATCCTTGTACAAGATCCATTGTCATCAAAATGTTGTCCTAAAAGAGTTCTGCTTGCCTAGCTCACCCTAGTCCTTGATATTATCAATAGATCCTTGCAGGATGCATCCTTCCTCTCGTCTAATATTGGTCCATTAGTATCCAATCCTATCCATCTCTTTGGCAAAAGGTTAACTTTTTATGAATTTACATTTTCTTTCGATTTACTTTCTTTTCGGGATTTCAAGTTTGGTTCTTAATGTATCTCTTCCAAGTGATTTGGGTTGTTCCCTCCTCACGGTCACCACGATCTTTCATATCATGGTGTGCTATGAATGGGGCAATTCGAGTGCAAGGTCTTGATCAGGTCTTTCATCTTTTCTTTTTTCTTCTGCTTCTAGGTTACCCAGTGTCGGTTCCACGTTGCTTCCTCTAGGATTCATGTGAGATGCTGGGGCAACCCTTGCGTGTTTGTTTTGAGTCAGTTCGTCAGTCCTCTGGAAAGTTGGTGAACAAGCCTTGTTGTCCTTGGTAACCTTGGCAATTAACCAACATTCCTATATTAAAACTAGTGCTCAACTACATGGTGGTACTTCTCTTCGAAGTATCCCCCCGCTCAAAAAACTTCAATGGATTCCCTTCATCTCCATTATCTCCCATCCTTATCCAAGCATCCCATCCTTATCCAAGCTTCCCATCTCACCCAATAATCCCACCCTATCCAAGAATCTGATCCTATCCAAGCATCCCATCCAATTAATCCTGCCATCATGATCCAACCAATCTCTCAATCCCATCATATCCAATCTTGCATCAATCATAATCTTAGCTCTTGCATCAATCATAATCTTAGCTCTTGCATCAATCATAATCATAGCTCTTGCATCAATCATGATCATAGCTCCTGAATCAATCATAATCATAATCTCTTGCATCAATCATAATCATAATCTCTTGAATTCATCATAATCGTATCTCCTGCATCCATCATGATCGTAACTCCTACATCAATCATAATCTTAATCATCATCGATCTTCATCCTAGAATCATAATCTCCCCAACCCTACCCTCCCGTTCTTAGCCCTTGTTTATCCTTGTGCACATGGTTTTCCTTTGTCTCATTCTCCCCTAGTGAGAGTATGTGCTTTCTCCCCTCCTCTCTTAGCCACTCTCTGTCCTCCTGCTCATCCTTGATTCTTGTGCTTTTCAAGAAGCTATCCGGCCTTGCCTTCTCTCCCTACCACCTTCTTGAGGGGGCATCATGTAGTCCATTCTCTCCTCTCCTACTTCGAGACTGGGGCAACTTTGTTGCTAAAACATCTTCCTCATGTCGTTTATATTCAAACTTCTTTGAAATAGTGTTGTCTCAACACTATGTCAAAGAGGGGCAAAATGTAGACACCTAAATCTGATTACACTGCTTCGGTAATCCTATTTAGCTATCTCTAAAGGCATCATTAATTAAATTCCTATTTAATTAACCTTTGCCATCCCCTAGCTGATTAATCTTATTAAATCATCTATAGTCCTAATTGATAAATCAAATAACCCACTATTTATCAATTAATCCTATTCTCCTATCTAATTCCAAAACCCTCATTTATTAAATAATTCTATTTGATAAATAAAGCCCTCAAATCTAATAGCCCCTAACTTATCCTTAATCCTCCATCTAGCCTAATCCACCCCATCCACCCATACTAACCAAGCTTAGCCACTAACTCACCCACCCTCATCAATACCATCCACTTGCACATCTCTAACATCCCTAATCTAATCCTAACCCATCCCCTAATCATTTGCACAATCCTAAATGAGCTTAAGACTTTCCTAATCCAAACCAAAGTCTCCCCTCAAAATATCCCAACCACCAAGCCATAAGTGCTCTTACAAAGCCATGAATGACTCTTACAAGCCCATTCATTGCTCTTACAAGCCATTATGAGGGTCTTTATGAGCTTTGAGCCTCCTTTGTTGACCCCTCAACCCCTCTTGCTCTAACCAATGACCCTATGAGATGTGTCACTCCCTGATTGGCTGTAAGGAAGCACAATCCATGTGCTCTCCTCTCATTCAATCTGAGCCCTCCATGAGCTTTTCCTCATCCTTGCATCCTAGCCCTCCATCCCTCAAGCCCTTAGCCTATAAATTGGATTCCCTCCCAAGCCATTTTAATCACAATCCTTAAGCTAAAGTCACCATGTCAGTTTGAGAAGCCAAATCCATACTTTTACATATACCCACACCAAAAATCCAAAATCCAAGAATCTCCATTGAAGCAAATTTGAGCACCAATCTTGAGTATACATCGCAAATCCACAAACAGACACATCCATACATCAAGTGACCATCCTCATTGAGAGAGCCTATCCATGGCTCATATTCTCATTTGAGGATCTCACTTTGTCTCTCTTGAAGTTTATATTAATTTTGTTAGTTAATGCTTTGGTTTTTAAATAGATTAGTGTTTCTTGCTAACATATTAGTGTACACACAAAACCCACTGGATAAAAGACTTTATTGTGTATTACCTCCATGATCATCAATCAAGAAGCCCAATAGAAGTTGAGCAAGAAACCACTTCTCCATGGGGACTACCTTCGTGAACATGTCTATAGAATTTTTACTTGTGTGAATCTTTTCAAGCCGCAATTAGCCATCCTCCAAAATAGGCCTTATAAAATGGTACCTAAGATGTATGTGATTTGTCCTAATGAAAAACAAATTTCCTTGCAAGATGAATGACACTTTGTATGTCACTGTACAATGGGCAATCTTCTTGCTTCTAACCCAATTCCTCTAGAAAACATTATAACCAAATAATCTCCTTGCTAATTTAGTTGCAACTACATACTCATCTTTAGTGGTTGAAAGTGCATTAACCTTCTATAATTGAGAAATCCAACTGACTAGAGTGCCCCCTATAGTGAAAACATACCCTATAGTACTCCTCCTTGTAT
Source organism: Cupressus sempervirens (assembly GCA_028749045.1). Classification (NCBI taxonomy): domain Eukaryota; kingdom Viridiplantae; phylum Streptophyta; class Pinopsida; order Cupressales; family Cupressaceae; genus Cupressus; species Cupressus sempervirens. Next base: position 35,949,779 of record CM053792.1, read on the forward strand.
CAACATCTCCTGCTAGATCAAATTTAATAAATCCACTCAGAACAAAATTGGATCCTCTAAAACATAATTCCTTTGTAGTAGTACCTTTCAAATATTGAAGAATCCTTTTGACAACATTTCAAAGTTCCATACTCGGATTTCTCATATACCTACTAACAACTCCCACTGCATGAGCAATATTTGGCCTTTTGTATACTATTGCATACACCAAACTACCAAAAGCTAATGAATATGAAATGTTAGACATTTTATCTACCTCTTCCCATGCCTTTGGCCATATTTCATTAGCCAATTCGAAATGACTAACCAAAGGTGTATTGACTACTTTTGAATCTTGCATATTAAATATTTTCAACACCTTCTTTATATATTCACTTTGGAACAAATTCAAGGTTCGATTTTTACTATCCCATGTGATTCTCATACCAAGGATTTTCTTAGTAACACCCAAATCCTTCATAGCAAATGACCTTGCTAATTTTAGTTTAAGTTAATTTATATGCTGCAAATTAGACCCAACAACAAGCATGTCATCAACATAGAGTAACAGGATAATGTAACTCCCATTATCCAATCTCTTAAAATATATGTAGTGATCAGAATGACATCTATGGTAACCTTGTTCAGTTGTGAAACTATCAGATTTTAAATATCATTGTCAAGGTGCCTACTTTAGACCATACAGACTCTTCCTTAACCTGCACACCAAATTCTCCTTACCCTTGACCTCGTACCCCTCTGGTTGCTGCATTTAAATTTCTTCCTACAAATCTCCATGGAGAAAAGTTGATTTGACATCTAGTTGTTCAAGATGCAAGTCATCTGCAACCACAATACTTATTACAATTCTAATTGAAGTCATTTTTATAATAGGGGAGAATATTTGATCAAAATATATACCCTTTTTCTATGCAAAACCCTTTACCACAAGTCAACCTTATACCTTTTCTTTGCTTCATCTTCCTCCTTCAGCCTATAAACCCATTTGTTAAGCAAGGATCTTTTTCCTTCAAGTAAAGGGACTAAGTACCAAGTCTTATTTTTCAACAAGGAGGCCATCTCCTCTTTCATTCCTAGCTTCTACTGTTGATTGGCATCCACCTGCATTGCTTCTTTTTATTCTTCTGGTTCACCAAAATTAGCCAATAAAATAGAATAAAAAGAAGGAGAAAACCTTTCAGGAGGTCTACTTGATCTTGTAGGATGTCTAACACTTACAAGAGTTTGTGGGATAACATGTTCTTGCTGACCATCAAGTACCAATGGCTTTTCATTTTTAGCAGTCTTATCCAACACCACATATTCTTGTTTGACCTATTCATGCTTCTTTTCCTAGTACTATTCTTTATGCATGACCTTCTCATTGAATATAACATCTCTACTTCTAATTATTTTAAGATCTTATTAATCCCATAATTGATAACCATAGTCACCTACTCCATATCCAATGCAGGTACATTTTAGAGATTTAGTGTCAAGCTTGGTTCTATTTTCTTTATCAGCATGGGAAAAATCTTCACAACCAAAAGGTTTTAGAAATGACTAATTACCTTTTTTCCACTCCATGCTTCCTCTAGAATACCACCATCCAAAGGAGTTGAAGGTCCTCTATTTATCAAATAGATAGTAGTATTTACAACACCTTCCTAGAAATGAAGGGACATACCATCATGCAATCTCATGCTCCTTGCACATTCCATGATTGTCCAATTCATTCTTTCTAACACCCCATTTTCTTGTGGGGTTCTTGGAACTATCTTCTGCCTTCAAATTCCCTTTGTGCTACAATACTCACCTCCATTATCAGATCTGAGACACTTCAACTGCTTTCATGTCTCATTCTCAACCAAATCTTTATATTTCTTAAATGTTTCAAAAACATTAGATTTTTATTTTAGGAAATATACCCATGTTTTCCTAGTTGAATCATCTATAAAAATAACACAATAATGAGAGCCACCAAGAGATGATACTTGAGCGGGTCCCCATACATCTGAATACACTAACTCTAACTTCTCACTCTTCTTTTCTTTTTGAACTTTGAGAAATTTGACTCTTTTATGTTTTCCATAAACATAATTTTCACAGAACTCTCAATCGATATTTTTCAGTCCTGAAAATAGATTTTTATAATGAAGGATTTTTATCCCTTTCTCACTCATGTGCCCAAGCCTATGGTGCCACATTTTTAAATCTATTCTTGTAACATCTATAGTAGTTTTCCATGCATTAACATTATCGGTAGCAACTAAGGTAGAATAAGTGTTACCAGTACACAAATATAATGTGCCTACTTTCACACCTTCAGCTACTACTAATGAACCTTTAGTGACCTTTGAGATATTGTCTGAAAATAGGACTATGCAGCCTTTACTACCCATTTGTCCTATAGAAATTAAATTTCTTCTTAAATTAGGGACATGCCTTACATCCTGCAGTATCCAGTCATTTATGGTTGGCAACTTGATCTTTATTTTTCCTTTCCCAACAATAGGATAGGGCTCATCATCACTCAAATATACTTGTCCAAATCACCTTGAACATAATCTTGAAAATATTTTCTATGGGGTGCAGTATGGAATAAAGCCCCAAAATCTATTACCTAGAAATCATTAACATTATCCAAACATAACATTAAAGCATCTTGTAAAGTATTACTTGAAACATTAGCTTCCTTACTATCATTTTCATTTTCATGTCCTTGCTTTTTTTTGGAGACCAACAGTGTTTCTTCAAGTGACTAGGCTTTCCATAGTACCAACAATCTTTATTTCCTTTATATTGAGAACGTCCTTTCTTTGACTTCCCTTGTGACTTGTCATGTGAAGCCCCTTTTCCTTTTTCCCTTGTTCTTCCTCTGTTCTCCACATTTAAAGTGAAACCTGATAAGGTCAAAGTTTCACCTATGCTTTTTTGTCACATTTCCTCACTTAGGATAACACCAACAACTTCATCAAATTTCAAAATATTTGAACTAGAGACAGAGTTACTTACAACCATAACCAAGATATTTCATCTTTCTAGCAAAGAAAATAAGATTAAGAGAGCCCTAACCTCTTCATCAAATGATTTTTTTATAGATGATAATTGACTAGTGATTGTGTTAAATTCATTTAAATGATTCACTATAGATCCTCCCTCACCCATTTTCATATTAAACAAATACTTCTTAAGAAATACATTATTCGAAGCTAAGGGTTTCTCGTATAACTTAGCCAATGTCTCCATCAGCTCTATTGTCATTTTTGCCTTTGATATGTTGAAATTTACTAATAGTGCAAGGCACAATCATATAGATCCTAGTGCCTTCCTATCCAAGATCTCCTAATCTTCCTCTGTCATAGTTCCTTGTTTCTTGGTTTTTCCTTCTAATGGCTTCCACAGATCCTTTTGGTATAAATAGTCTTCCATCTATATTTTCCAAACCTTGAAATTTTGGCCATTGAATTTTTCAATCTTGAATCTGGAATCCTCCATTGCTCCCACTCAAATCTGAAAATCCTGTCAATCTACAGCAACAAACCTTTCTCTAATACCAATTTTTAGGATTTGACAGATCAAGAATAATATAAGAATAAACAGTTATATGTAAAAATAAAGGAAGAATACCAAATGAACATAGATAACACATAGATTTAACGTGGTTCACCCCAAAACTTGGGCTACATCCACCTACATAGTCTTCAACCTTTCTATTAATAAGCAAAAATGTACACCAACATTACTGTGCATTATGCATCTTAGACACTTATAATAGCATTTTAGGGAAACCTCTAAAATCAACCATTTTGGGTTTTACAATGTTGTCAGTTTTCTTTTCCCTTTCTACTTCCTTCTTTCTTTTCTCCTCTTCCTCCTTTTTCTCCTTGTCTTTCTTTCATTTTACTTCTTCCTCACTCTTTCTTTTCTCCTCTTCTTCTTTATTTTTATGTTTTTCTTCATCTGCTTCCTCTTCAGAGCTACTGTTGTTGGTTAAATTTCCAACAATGTTTCTACCATAATCCTTTAAAAAATCTTCAATTATATCAACTATGAATTTAGTTCTATCTATTTGCATTGAGTCTTTTCCTATAATGACTCGAGGTATTATTGATGCCTTATTCAGATCTACCATCATTTGCACAATAGCCTATTCTATCTCTTCATTGACTTCCTAATAATTACCTTCCAATTATAAGTATGACTCTTGTCTTGTTCCTAAGGTAGGGATCAAAACTCTTCATTGGGCTAGCTAGGTGTTCATCACTATCAATTTGGCATAGTTTTTAAATTTGGTTTTCTCTTGTGCCTTTATCTTCATCAACCACTCTTTTTCATCTATTCAACAATCTTTCAATAGAGATCATTACATTATCTCATCTTTAAACTTGGGTTTTAGGGTTTTGGGCTCCTCTTCTTTCTTTCTTGCTAGTGGATAGCTAATCTTTTAGCATTGTTCTGAAAAGAATAATACAAAGGCCAGTTGGATAGTGATTTCAGTGGTCTTACCCCTGAAGCTATTTGGACAGTGGGTCCTTCTACCTTCCACGAATCTGAATAGGATTGGAATCTCCTCATAGGGATTCAAATTCTCCTAATAGGTACTAATATCTATTGAATGTATTTCATTGACTCCTAACTATTAGAAACTTGAAATTTGTCATGTTGCAGCTACATCAAAATATCAACTTGTTAACACGTGATACAACCACATGACTTATAGAACACACGAGGAGGTTAATCCATGTCATTAATTACAAAGGTGAACATCAACTATTAGTCCAGCAATCCCTCCTCAATGTTACTCGAGGAGATTCAAACCTGTGACCAAGCTCTAATACCAATTGTTAGAAACTAGAAAGTCGTCATGTTTGTCGTTACATCAAAAGATTGACTTGTTAATGTGCAATACAACCACACGAATTATAGAACAAAGGAGGAGGTTAATCCACATCACAAATCTTGAAGGAAAATGTCATTTGTTATTCCAACACTAATAGGGTCCATCCTTTTGCGATGAACTTATATATTAGTACATCATTTTGTGGGTATCATCCCCACTAAGTTTTTCCCTCTGATCAAGGGTTTCCCTAGTTAACAAATCTGGTATTATTGTGTATGGCTATCTTCTTGTGGTTATTGCACTTGTTGATTATTATATTAGAATGTATTGGCAATTATTAGAAAATAATGTTGGTATTGATTTCTTTTTTCATGGGAACATCTATTAGCTTAAAATTGGATGCATGCAAGCTTTTGTATACATGTTGGTATTGATTTCTTTTTTCATGGGGGTAATCTAGTAGCTTAAAAATGGATGCATGCAAGCTTTTGTATACATGTCTAATCGTTATAGCCTTGCTCCTTTTGTCAATGCTTCAGTATCTAAATGCAAGTATAAACTAAAAAAGATATTGATACTTTTTTCCCCTTTTTTCATTGTTCTTAGACTACTTGTCATATTCTTTATTTTGGTTTTGTTATTTTGTCTTAGGTCCTATAGAAAACAACACTTTTGTAAACATGGAGTGTCAACTCCTCTTTAATAAAATCTTTTGATCTTTATAGATAGAATGGACTTGGTGGGACAATAATAGATCAACCATAATTTTATATGGGAATATGATTTCCATGAATTTATTGTATGATATTGGATATGTTGATTTTGAACTTTTGGTTAAAAATAAGGTTTTCTTTGTTTGCAATTTTATGATTTAAATAAATTACAATAGAGATTTTTGTATTTAGGATAAACTTTATCTATTTAATGGATGCATAGATGATAGAACTTAATTTATTTTCAATTCCTCCTATTTTGTGAATTTGAGGGTGGACATCTTATTAAAAAATTGTGAAGTATGGCATTTTGCTTGTTGGTGGGGATAGAATATTTTACTATCCTACTAGAAATAATTCATGGGATAGTTACTTTAGAAAAATTTTGACCTAAAAACTTGTGTTAATGTACACCAATAAGTAGTGGTAGCTCAAGTACTTGATTGCAAGTATTCTAACTTACAATTTTGGTGTATTTATTGTGGTACTTATGTGAACCATTAGGAAGCAATGATTCCTTTATCATGTTTTTTATAAAGTCTGATTTGGTTAAAGTAAAAGATCATGGCACATAACACTCAATAACTTGACAAGTTGAATAAGTCAAAAATAGTTAGAATTTCATTCATCCCAAGAATTGAGACTTGACTTTTTAAAGTTGTATTGATCGCTTAATTTGTAATGTGTGAATCTCTTTTGTAGTAGATTTGTATGTATAAAGAATGCATACAAATATGAAATAACTAGTTTGAGTTACTGTGTTCAAGAAATACAACTTTTATCAGGGTGAGGCCATAGTAATGGTTCCCACTTTTCATGATGAAGAAATCAGATGAAAAGTCTGAAATCCAAACTTTAGAGGCTTCATATGAACTCTATAAAAATTTGTTGCAATAATATCAATGATTGGGAAAATTCAATAAAGATCTAATGGTGAAGATTAAAGAAGGATAAGGAAGAGCATAAAGTTCTATGAAAAGTTCTATTTCTATGTGGCTAAATTCATTGAGTCTGAGATCAACAATTGTGATTAAGCAATAATAAAAGGAAGAATCTAAAAACACAAAGATGACTATGTAAGGAGATGTTCAAGAAAAATTTTTGTTGTTGGTTGAAAGTTGATTAAGTGATGATAAGGTTATCATGAATGTGAAATTATTGAAGGAGTTGAAAGAATATAATTGAACCAGGTGAACTGAGCAGAGTTGAAGGGAGAAAGGAGTGATCAACCAGTCAAGTGAATAGAGAAAAGAGATCAGACAAAGAAAAGAGCAGAAAGGAGATCTGAACAAGTAAGGTAGTGCTATACCTAAGTAGATCATTTTTACACTATTACTTTCTAATCATTATATCATAAAATCTTGTAAACCGAGTGGACCTAACAAGTCTGTCAAGTCCTATATGGTAACAACAATTAGTGGTGTTTGTAAGTCCTTTAGAGCAAGCCACTCTTTAGATAGGATAAAGGAGTGATAAGGTCTAGATGATATTTTGGTTAAAATCCTCTAACAAGGTCACATTAACAATTTAATTGTAACCTTTACCAAGGTTGGTTCCTAATAGAGCTCAATTTAGAAGAGTAAAAGTTTTGGGTTGCCAATCCTAGGTGGTTTTTCCCTTCACATGATTTCCATGTTAAAAATCTTTGTGTCAAATGTGTGAATGTTGCTATGTTGCAAGTTGTTTTATCTATTATTTTTATTTTGTTGCAACTCGGTAACAGCCAAGTTTATGGTCAGTAATAACTTAGTTTTAGTATTGTTATTCAATTAAAATAGAACAATGAATAAACATTTTTGAAGTAAAGTGATTGAATAAGTCAAATGTGAAGTTGAATCAATACACCAAGTGAAATTTTAAGATGACTATGAATGCAAGTTGGTACTAAAATTGTTTGAAGGGACTGTAGGATAGCTAAACATAACTAACTCACCCCCCCACCCCAGTTATCTAACAGTAGTGCCTCCATGCTAGAGTCAAGGGGCGGCACCCCATAAATTTACTATTACAAAAGATGTCAAGAGTTAATTTTTCTATTGGACGACTTATTTTGTAAGCAACATAAGTTTAAATAAAATGGCTTAGGGCTAGGGGTTTTGTGATGCATAATGATTTAGTAGCTTCTTGCAGTGGTATTGAGTTGTAAGTGATTGCAAATTGTAATTGGGTTAAAGTCACTAGATAATAATATTGTACTTGTTGTTTGGTCTAGATGTAGCATAGAGATTGGATGAGCCATGTTAAATCTATGCATTTTTAAAAAAATTGTATGTGTTTTATTCCTTTTGATATTGGTTATATTTGCATTTAATTGTTATTTATGTATCTGTAATCCTAACAAGTGACATCAAAGTGATTTTTTTTAGTTATCCTCTATAGGAAAGTCTCATTTTTGAGTGGGAGTCTCATAGTTGAGTGGGAGAAATGGCAAATGAGGGTAAGTTGAAAGTTGAGAAGTTTAATGGGTGGAACTTTTAGTAATGGAAAATGAAAATGGAGGACTATCTTTATCAGAAGGATTTATGGTAGCCATTGGGAGGAAAATCCAAGAAGGGCCTAAATATGTTAGACGAGGATTAGGATATTTTGGATTAGAAGGCACTTGAAAGTATTTGTTTATGCTTAGCAAAACTAATGTCATTTAGTATTACAAAAGTGAAGACAACAAGATAGTTGATTGAAACCCTAGAAAAGTTGTATGAAAAGCCTTCCACTTTAAATAAGGCATTTCTCATAAAGCATTTATTTAATATGGAGATGGTAGAAGGTGGATCTTTTGTTGATCACTTGAATGAGTTTAATAGTGTTACAAGTCAATTATCTTTTGTAAATGTTAATTTTGATGAAGAAATTAAGGCTCTCTTGATTTTCTATTCTCTGCCTAAAAGTTAGAATGGCTTGGAAATGGCTATAATAAATTTTGTCTCTAGCTCTAATATCCTAAAATTTGATGATGTTATTGGAGTTACTATAAGAAGAAGATTAATAAGAAAAGATCAAGTGGATCTACATCAGGAAGTGTCTTGAATGCACAAAGTAGAGGCATAACAAATGAGAAAGGAAAAAATTCTAAAAATTGTGAGAAATCAAGAGGAAAATCAAAGGGAAATAGGTTTCAATCCAGGAGACCAAGAGATTGTTGGTACTATGGAAAACCATGTCATAAGAAGAAATATTGTTGGTCTTAGAAGAATAATGAACGAGACAAACAAGAAGGAAACAAAGAGGCGAATGTGGTAAGTAATAAATCTAAAGAGGATGCTTTGCTTCTTTCCTTATAAAATATTGATGATTTGTGGGTTTTAGATTTAGGGAATTTATTTCATGCTACACCCCATAGAAGTTATTTTCTTGATTGACATGGGGATTTCAGGCTAGTTTATTTGGGAGATAATGAACCCTATCAAATTATTGGAAAGGGAAGAATTAAGATTAAGTTGTAGAATGAGAATCATTGGATACTAAAAGAGGTAATACATGTTCCAAGGTTGAGTGGGAATTTAATTTCAATAGGGCAATTGGGTGATGAGGGTTGCACAGTTACTATTAGTGATAGAAAATGCAAGGTTTCAAAAGGTTCCTTAGTAGTAGCAAAAGGTGTCAAAAGGATTCTTAGTAGTAGAAAAGGGTGTGAAAGTAGGCACCTTGTATCTTTGTACAAATCATATTGTTCCTTCTACTTTAATTATTTCTAAGAAAAATTAGTGTTCAGAAACAATTATTGTATTCAAGTAGGGAGAACATCAAACAATTTTTGTAGATTTTAAAACAACACTATGACACAATAGACTTGGGCACATGAGTGAAAAATAAACAAAATTAGTTTATTCAAAGAAAGTTTTACCAAGTCTAAAATGTGTCAATATGGATTTATATGAAAGTTTTGTTTATGGAAAACAAAAGAGCATTAGTTTTGTGAAGAGTGAAAAGGAAAAGAAAAATGAAAAATTGGATCTTATGCATACAGATATATGGTGGCCAACTCAAGTATGTTCCCTTGGTGGCTTTCTATAGTATTGTTGCCCCATTTTTCATCCTATACCTAAGTAGTAAAAATTGACTTCTTGTGTCTTAGTAATTTCCTAGGTGTGGTCAAGACTAGGTCTAAGCCCCCTTAGGTGGAAAGAGTCTTTATCAAATTTTTCATTTTCCTCTTCTCTGCATTTCATAGCCAAGTGGTTTTTCCTTTATGTGGAGGGATTGTGTTGGTAGCTTGGTGCCTAACCCAATGGAGATTCACATTGCTAATGCAAAGATTATTTATGAAGTTATATCTATTTATAGCCTGTCATTTTCTCAAATAAGAACAAAAGCTTGTGGAAATTCGGACTTCATTTTCTCCTCAGCGAGTTTTCAACCCTTGAAGGTGATTTCCCGCGAAGAGTACCAAATGATGCAGTTGGATCGAAATAAGAAAATAATAAGGTGCCCTATGGAAAATTCATGTTCCTTTACAATTATCTACCTCAAGGAATGTTCAGGGTTCATCACAACTCTTATAATCATTCTAGGTGGAAAACTCAAAACTGACTTCTCCTCGGTGGGTTTTCAACCCATGAAGTCAGTTTTCTGTGAAAGGCAATGTTGAAGGAAAGGAAACAAAAGGTGGGTCCCTAGTGAATTTTCGAACTCCTTTTGGACACCTAACAACCCAAAAGAAACAATAGTCAAAAGGTAGATTAAAAGGGAATCCTGGGCAGAGAAATGGAAATTGTCTTCTCCTTAGTGGGTTTTCAACCCAAGAGGAAATTTTTTTGGATTTTAAACAAAATCAAGTTTGTAAGTGGATTAGACCCATAAATTGTGCATAAAACTTCTCAAGAAGATGATAGGAAGTATTCTAACTATTGTGGGAAAGAGTTATTAAGCAGAATTCAACTCAGCGAATATTTTCTCACAGAGTACTCTACTTGTAACTCCCTGAAACTTAAAGGGAAATGGGAAAGTAAGTATGGGAAGATAGAAAGTTACCATTGGGCCAACAGAACAATGAAAAGACACCATGATATCTGTTAAAACCATGCATTTACTATTCCAATGGATCTCTCCTTCAATTCATTCGTGTGGCATGAATTCTGAAGATCAACGGATGAATTGAAACTCCTATATAGATGGAAACATGAACAATTACAAAAACTACCACTCTTTCTTAAACTGTTATTCTGTTAATTTGCACAACTTTTTCAAAAAGCCACTATCTATGCATTTGATATTCTTTTCCTTTTCTGGATTCAAAATTCATTCTCAAATAGAAATGGCAACTAGATTTGCAAGTTTCGACAGGTTGAATAGAATTAACTCTTCACTACACAGAATTTCACGGATACTTCTCTCTATTTCTATGATATGCAAGATTTTCAAAAGAGATTGAGATCAGAGCAAATCCATCCCACTACCAAGAAGCTTCGAGGATATGGGCTTGTTGAGGTAGTTGGTTTTCCTGTTGTAGTCTAGGCTCTGGAATTAATCTATGAATGCATAAATCATTACAACTCGGAGACTAGACAAATTGTATTGCCATATGACACAGTGTTGATCTCCATTGATAAGAAAATTGTGGTGAATTACCTTCAAGTTCTGGAATGAGAAGAATTTTTAGATTTGACATTTGGAGGAGCCATTGCCAAATTCTCCATGAAGAAGATGATTTGGAGAAAAGAGATCATGTAATCATGGTTTCAAAAACCACGGAGCGCTAAGAGTAAGGTTCTTAAAATTATGTTTGGGACTAATCTCAAACCTGAGATTATCGACATCATGGTCCTCTTACACAGATTGAAAGGTGAGGTTGAAGATTTAAACTTTGTTGAGCAATATTTCTTTTTGGTGCAAGTCATCTGCTCTGATACCCAATATATTGATTGGGCTCATGAGGTAAGCGAGATTCTGTCCAATGCTCTTAGTGTTGAAAAATTCTACAATGCATTCAACATGTCCTCCTTCCTCATTTACATGTTAGCTTCTTTAGAATTATGGCCAGGCCTCCCAAGGGTGGAAAATTTCTTTGATGATGTGAAGTCTTATGAATTCTACCTATGTTTACAATTGGAAAATACCTATGTAGAGTTAACGATGCATTCACCATGAGAATTTGTAGGGAGCTATAGGCATGTTTAGAGAGGAGATTCAGCCTTGGAGCCATGGCAACCATTAGCCAATTTGGGAGTTATTTCATCTAGTTCACATACTTTTCATATAACGATGCATTCACCATGAGAATTTGTAGGGAGCTATAGGGATGTTCAGAGAGGAGATTCAGCCCTAGAGCCATGGCAACCATTAGCCAATTTGGGAGTTATTTCATCCAATTCTCATACTTTTCATATTTGCATCTTGCAGCTTTTGATGGCTTTCCCTTGAAGCTATCGAGATACCCTAGTGATATGATCATGTTGATTGAGATCATGCAGTAGGTAATCCAAGTGAACATGCTGAGCAGGAGTTTGAAGAAGAAAGGGTATGAGTTTCCTATGAAGGTGGGAGCTTTCAGTTGTGAGTCACATTCTAATGCAAAGAACATGCTAAAGGTGTTTGAATCAAAATATAAATTAGAGATGTATGAGGTCTTAAGACCAACGTTTGATCTAAATGGGTATGCAAGGGAGGTGTTGTAGATTGGAAGTGTGATCAAACACATCACCACCATTGAAGACTATTGGGCCGATTGCAAGGATGAGTTCAAGAACCATGATCGTGCTTTTGCCAGACTTGCAGTAGATCAAGTGAGGATTAATAAAGTTAATATCAATGTTGAGGGAGTAGAAGATGATGGATAAAATATGTATAGTAACACCTATCTAACAAAGCTAAGAAATACTCCTATCAACTCAGAACCTTATGAAGATGCTGGAGAAGAGCTAGAGATCATGATGGTCTAGATTATTAAAAGGACTGAAAAGTGGGTTGAATGGACCACAACTAGAAGGTGTTGAAGTAAAAGCACACCTGCTCAAGCTTCTCCAACAAAAGCAACAGCTTCCTCCTCTCAAGGTGGCACATCGGGCATAGCCTTGGCTATCACTCAAGGATCGGCTCAAGCATCAGGCAGAGGTGATCAACCTCCCGACAAGAATATTCCTTTGGCTACCACTTGTCATGATGGATCCCTCCTAGTGGTTGGATCTCCAATAGAAGCCTATAAGAAGAAAGCAAAAGATCCTAAAGATACTATGACCACTCCAGTCCCCTCACCTCATAGTAGCCCAATTCCATCTACAAGTGTTGTACTTCTCCAGAAGAGTAGTCCTCAAGTGCAGGTAGTAGATTTAGGAGATGGAGGAAGTAGTTACAACAAATCCATTGAATCTGATGAGGCAACAAAGAAGACTTTGGATGTGGAGAAAGGCCAAGATTCTTCGAAGCTCATTTCATAAGCCCCAAAGAACCCTTATCTTTGATTGTGAAAGTAATCACTCTGATCAAGAGAAAGATGTTTAACATAGATTCCCTTAGAACGACCTCCAAATTGATAAGCACATATTCATGGTTGGAGGATAATTTAGACACAAAGAGAAAAAGGAAAGATGCAGTCCCCAACAAGGATACGTTATCTCTTGCTATCTGCTCCAGAACAACACTGAGTAAGGTTAAGAAGAAAAAGACTTTGTTCATTCTTGGACAAGATCTTGAAACAGGGCACCTAACCATGGAGATAGAAAAACCCACCAAAGAGGAAAGAATTGAGGATATGTCTATTGATGATTTTACTTTACATTCAGTGGATCTTGAGGAACCTAGACACAATACCAAAATTGGCTTATGGAAGTCAACAAATGAAGTGATTGAGGGACAACTGGAAAGCCTTAAGTTGTCAAAGGTCTAGATGAAGGTGGAAATACAAGAACTGAATGGCTTCATTAGGCAATTGGTCACCTTATTGGAAAGCATCTCTGGAATGCCTATTACTAAAGATCCCACTGCTGCAAATGTTCAAGCGCTCATCTCTCAACTCCAAGAAGACAAACATTTTGGACAGATCGGTAGAGAGTAGAGCAAGAAACTCAAGTTGGAGGGACTCTCCATTATAGAGCAAATTGGGAATGCTATTTTGAGGCAAGAAATAGAGAAAGATAATATTTCATCAAATAGAGCCACTTTGGCCATGGAGAGAACAAAGAGTGAAGATTGTGTCTCTCTGCTAAAGATGATCATTCATATGAAGACTAAGGAGGTTGTAGAAGCAAAGATCTTGCCTAAAGGAGATTATTTGTATGGCTTCAAAGCATGCAGTTCAAGTCCAAAATGATCTTAGCAAAAAAAGAAGGGCTTAAGGAAACTGAGGCTAAAGTGAAGAAGGATCAAGACAGAGATTACAAACTCCTAAGAGGTCTACATATAGATTTTTAGACTAGTGGACAAGGAAAGGGAATAATTGGAGTAGTTTTCATGCAATCATACTTCTCCAATTACATAGATAGTTTAACGAGTATATCTTTCAGTCACCAGTATAGAATTTTTGAACTCCAAAAACTTGGTGGTTGTGTACACGTGGCCCTATAGGAAATACAAGATCTTTTGAGTGTTGTCAAGGATTTGGCCAGAGAGCATTCTAAATGGCTCTTGAGATATACTAATGTACATGTTCATAGACATGAAGAATAATTCCAATCATTGTAGTTGCTAAGGCCTATAAGACAAAAGCAAAAAAGGGAAAGAAAGCAAAGTGATTCATATTCTACCCCTTTCCATATTTTGATGTAATCATTGTAATTGAAAAATTTGCTCCTTGCCACTTGTCATTTTTGAGAAGATGAACCGATTAAACTTCTTTTGTAACAGTCATCTCGGAGTCCTATATGTATTGGAATGAAAGATCAATTAAAGTTCAGCAAATTTTGGTGTGAAATACTTGATGTTGCAGAGTCAATTGAATGGTATTTTATGTCAAATTTTTTTTTCCATTCTGTTAGTTGTTAATTATTTCTTTTCTTTTTTATCTAAATTAAAATAAGTAATGAACACAGCTTCATTCTCCTGTTTTGAGGCAATGAACTGAATATGATAAGTATTGTCATTATAGGTTCAAGAGAGATCCCTTAGATGTTTCCTTCTAGTTAATCTTTCTTTCTATGTATTTAGTTTCTCACTGAATCAGTTAGCACTAGTTGGTATGCAATATTGAACCTTTAAGTCTTATTGAGTTCATAAGATGTGTGAGTTCATAAAATTAATTTATCTTCTATAATATTTTCTTGCATGAGTTAGATCCTGTATAGGTTTGGCTTGATTTATCTCTCCTATTCTCAAGTTAAGAACATACCCCTTTTAGATTTAGGAACAAACATAATTCATTGCAAATATGCAATATGGAGTTGTACCTAATAATTTAGAGGAAAGTTAGTCTTTTTAGAAGCAACTTTCCAACTGTTGTAACCAGATATTGTTCATAAAATTTGGGCACCCAAGAGTTAAATAAAAAAGAGCAATCTGTTTATGAACAAGTACATTACATTCATCGATGATGCAAATAGGAAAGTATGGATTTATTTCCTCAAGCAAAAATCTAATGTATTTAAATTTTTTAAGAGATGGAAAACCTTGTCTAAGAATGAGAATGGAAAAATACTAAAATGTCTTAGATTTGATAATGGTGGTGAGTATTATAGCAAATATTTTGAAGATAATTGTTCCTATAATGGTATTAATTGCCAAAAAATGATTCTAAGGACTCCACAAGAAAATGAAGTGGTTGAATGCATGAATAGGATAATAATGGAGTGTGCAAGGAGTATGAAGTTGCGTGTTAGGCTACCCTTAATCATGTGGAAAAATGTTGTTAATATTATTGTATATTTAATCAATAGAGGTTCCTTTACTCCTTTGCATTTTGATGTCCCATAGGAAGCATGGATAGGTAAGAAGGTGAGTTCTTCTTTTCTTAGAACCTTCGATTGTGATGCAATTATACATATAGAATCTAAAAATAGAATTAAGTTGGAAGCTAAATATAAGAAATGTGTATTTTTTTTATATGAGATTTATGAATTTATTTGTAGGCTTTGGTATTTTGAATATCATAAAATTGTAACAACCGGGGATGTCATATTCAATTAGAAAGTGTAGTCCAAAGAACTATTGCACTAGTATGAGAAGAAAGAAAATGATTATATAGTGTTGGATGATACTCAAAAGGGTGATGTTTCAACAGTCCCTCATGCTCCACAACAACAACAATAATAAATAATATAAACCCTAGTGAATGTTAGATGGTCAGTAGGCCTTCTAAAATACTCTCTCTCTCTCTCTCTCTCTCTCTCTCTCTCTCTCTCTCTCTCTCTCTCTCTCTCTCTCTCTCTCTCTCTCTCTCTCTCTCTCTCTATGTACTCTATTTATTATGATGCAGGAGCATCCTGAGTGTAAGAGCAATCTTTCATCACCCAAAAAATATTTCCTTTTTGTTTCTTGAATAAAGGTTGGCTTAGTATAGAGTTGTTGTTTCTGGAGGCTTGCTACTTAGTAAGTTAGTAATACGAGCTCAGAATGCCCTAATTTTAGAGGTGGATGTTCATCTTGGATCTATTAGCCTACTAGTTGAGGCCCAGTGCTATATCATGAGTATTCATGGATTTATTGTTTATTTTTGGTGTGTAATTTTGGTATTAAAACTTTAGGCTCACCATTGAAGGCCTAAACATGCCTGGATGATGCTTGGAAACTCAATGAATGGGCACTTGCACAAATTAGAGCCTATAGATTAGAAGCTGAGGATTCCAAAAAAGTGATTATAATAGCCAATTAGATAAATGGTTCAAAAGTTATGGCCCTCCGAAGTTGGGCCAACCAAAACTTCCAAAATAAATGTCAAAATTGTATCGAGCTGACTCTATATGTATTGTTAGGGTCTATCGGTCCTAGGTATTAAGTTTGAGTGTCTAGAACCTTCCCAGGTTACGTAAAATTGCCTATTTAAGAAATGCTCATACATTGGGTAGGATAGCTTTAGGTGATAGTTCTCGGCTCTGTCTTGCAGATTATAGTAATGAAGGTACCCATGTGGGTTAGCATATTATAATTCTGAGTTCTATAATTTTGCATTTACAATGATAATAAGAAACCCATATTTTTTTTTCACAAAATGTTCTGTCTTTGTTTCTATTATGTGTTTATGGTACTAAAGGGAGCACCCTTCATCATATTAACAGATGTTGGTGAGCCAGAAGTATATGATGAAGATGTGTAGGTGGATACAAAGGTTCAGTCAGAGTCTACAATGAAAAATAAATGGACTCCTTTATGAAAAATCAAACTTGGGATTTTTGTAAGTTGCCTATAGGTAAAAGGGATTTATAGAATAAATGGATTTGCAGGTTGAAAGAAGAGGATGGAGGTAAGAAATGATTTAAAACTAGGTTAGTTTTAAAATGATTTGCATAGAAAAAGGGTATTGATTTTGATGATATCTTGTCTCCAGTTTAAAATGACTTCTATTCATACTATACTAAGTATTTTGGCTACTGAATATTTGCAAGCAACGTGGTGTTAAAACAACTTCTCTTCATGGTGATTTGATGTAGAAACATATGTGGTACAATCATAGGGGTTTATGGTCAGCAGTAAGGATAATTTAGTGTGCAAATTGAAGAAAAGTTTATATGGCTTGAAGCAATCACCTCGGCAATGGTATATTAAATTTTATAGTTTTATGAATGAGAATGGATACACTCGACATCATTCAGACAATTGTGTTTATTTTAAGAGGTTGGATGATGAAAACCACATTATTTTATCTTTATATGTTTGTAGTTAGGTCTAACATGGATCACATCAAGGGATTGAAATGACAATTAGCACATTCATTTCCTATGAAGGATTTGGGGACAACAAAAAAATCCTTGGTATGAATATTTGCAGAGATAAGAACAATAGAAAACTAACATTATTTTAGGCTAATTATATTGAGAAGGTGTTGTAATGTTTCTACATGGAGAATGCCAAAGTTGTCAGCACACCTTTACCTATTCATTTGAAATTGACTAGGGAGATGTGTCCAAAGACACATGAAGTGGAGGATAGAATTTCCAAGGTACCTTATGTTTCATCTATACGAAGCTTAATGTATGTTATGGTGTATACTAGACCAAATATTGTACATGTTGTGGGAGTTGTTCATAGGTATACGAGTCATCCTAGGATTGATCATTAGAATGTAGTAAAATGGATTTTCAGATACTTGAGAGGTACATCTAGTAAATGTTTATATTTTGGGGGCTCTACTACTAATTTACATAGCTATGTTAACTAAAAATTGATAAGCGATCTAGATATTAGGTGTAGTACTACACGATATGTACTTACTATTGGAGGGATAGCATTGAGTTGGATTTATCAGTTATAGAAGGTGAATGCTTTATCCACTAGAGGCATAGTATGTTGCTACTACAAAGGAAACCAAGGAGATGATATGGCTTCAATTTTTCATGTAAGATTTGGGGACACCCACATATATACAATTGTCTATTTATAGATGGCCAAAGTGTCATTCATCTTGCCAAGAATTTTGCTCTACATTTAAAGATGAAACACATATAGTTGTAGTACCATTTCATTTGGTCAATTTTGGATGATGAACAGTTAAAGATGGAAAAGACACATATAGATGATAATCAAGAAGATATGTTTATAAAGTTAGTGGAAAGGGACAAGATGAACTCCTCTTTTACTTTGGTCGGTCTTCTAAATTGAACATAATAAAAGAATAACATAGTCTAGGATGGTTTTACATTCCATTGGGAGCTACAAGTTTACCAGTGTTATGAATAATCTCCAAGTGGGAGGTTATTTTTCTAGAGTCTAATCAGTCTCCAAGTAGAATTTTTTTTTATGTGGAGCCCAATTAGACTCAAAAGTTAAATTTTCCCTACTTCATTCAGTGTAATTTTCTCATGATTTTTCTTATAGGGGTTTTAGGCTAGATCCCCCATGCAAGGGTTCAAGGGGTGACACTCATTGTAGAGTTGAGGGGTAGTGCCCCTTGCAAGGTCCTTGCAGCATTCCTTGTGGGGTCCTTGCACACCCCTTTCAACACCCCTTGAATTTACTATTGTAAAAGGCATCAAGAGTTATTTTTTTCTAAAGTGACATAAGTAATGTATATAATGGATTAGATTTAAGGATTTATGATCTATGATGATTTAGTAGCCTCTTATAGCGATGTTGAGTTACAAGGGATTACCTATTATAATCAAATTGAAATAATTGGATAATAGTATTGGATTTGTTGTTTTTGGTGGATGTATCCCAGGGATTGGTAAACTGTATTAGATCTTTATGTCTTTTATTTATTTGTTTTTTCTTTATTCCTTTGTGATATTGGCTATATTTGTATGTACTTTTTATTTATGTCTCTTTAATCCTAACAAAGATTTGATGTATGACTTAGTGAAATGTTGAGGAGATAACTTCTAGTAGACATAGATAAGGTAAAGAGGGATACTAAATAATCATTGAAGTGTGGTGTAATTCTAGTATGTATCTTCTTCTATGTGAAAAATGTATTTCCAAATAGAGGTGTAGTAAAATGGTCTATTGATAAACTGGTGGTGGTGTAAATAAGTGAGTTAATTAAAGAACTAGGAGATGACATAACTATATTATGTGAGGTTACTTTAAAGACTTATATTCTACAATACAAAAAGAGAGAGAAGGGATCTGAGGTAATGTGGTTAAGGAGTAAAAAGATGACATATGCTTTATTGTTGATATTGATACTTGTATCTTGCAAGTTGTTCAACCCATAACATGTTTGTTACCTTCAATGGGTTATGAAGCAATTGGGAATCTAGTAAGAGTGTATGCAAATTATTACTATCTAAACATATAGATGATACCACACCTAGTTTTGGTACATATGAAGAAGCCTTATCAAAGATTCAAATGGAGTTAAAGAAATCAATGATACAAAGAAATTGAAGAAGAATAAATTGCAAGGTAATTTAAAATTTTGGTAGTGATGAATTCAACACATCAAATATTGCCATTGAACCAAAATAGGAAGCTCCTATTGAATCAACTGGTGTAGAAGAGAAAAGAGAGGTACCAAGAGCAGAGAGATCCTATTATAGGAAAGGTAAAGGAAAATCATGTGAACCACCCAAAACCAAACCAACCAAGGAAGCAAAAGAATAAGAAGCAAGTGAAAAGAAGAAAGGGAAGAGAAAGCATATAGGTGAATAAGTCATAGAAAAGACATAATCAGATAAGGGATCAAAGGAATCAAAGGAGAGTGGTAAAGCCCCCACTTTGGATTGCACTATCAAATAGATAATGGAGAATAGTAAAGTAGATGACATAGAAGGATGCTATGATTTTTGCAATGATGAAGACAAGTAGATAGAATAGGAAATTATATGGTGTAAGAACAAGTTCTACAAGACACCAAGTAAACTATACAATACATTTCCCAAAGCTATCTACATGCTAATTGTTGCTAGATGGATTGAAACATTAAAGTTTCACAAAAATAACTTATGGAAGTAGCTACTGAATTAGATATTGAAGATGTTAAGATAAAAATTGAAGCCCATATACAAGAATTTAGACTCAGAAATAGAGTTGCAAAAATCCTATTTAGTGACACTCAAAATGTGCATAATGAAACTATGGAAGCATAAATGAAGATGAAGGTTATACATGGGGAAGGTGAAGACTGGTTGAAAGTATTCTAGTAGATTTAGTACATAATGTAGAATACGATCATGATGCAAGTATGATAGATCTGATAGATACCTTGATCAAAGCCACTACAAAACAAGTTCCCGAGATAGAGGCAATTATAGAGGATAGTTATGAGAAGAAGACTAAAAAGTTGATGGAAACAATAGATAAGGATATGAAGAATTTACTAGAATAGGTTGATGAAGTAAATTTCATAATCAAAGACGTTGGTCAACTAATGACCACAATATCAAGAAATTAGAGTTTATTGATGATTTGGAGAATAGAAACAATGAGGCACAAAAGGAACTTGATGTTAGCCCCAACTAATAATGCTATTATTTTATGTAAAAGATTCATATCAGTTGTTATGTTGTCATTGATGTCAAGCCTTAGTTGGTTAGGCATTATGCTAATTGAATAGAGTACCATATCATTTGATTGATGACAAGGATTTGAAGAAATTATGATGATGACATAGTTGGTAAGCATTGGTATTCAAAGGGTACTTGAATGAATTGGACTATGATAGCATAACATTGGTTTGATTGTTTTTCATTCATGTTATGTTATGATTAAGTTCATAACTAGTGAGTGAGTGAAAGAAGGACTATAGTATTAACTGATTGATTATAATTATCACTGAGCATCTAGCAAAGCAAAGTTAAATCTTAGAGTTAACCAAGTAATTCTAGTGTTAACTAGGTGATGTGTTTATCAAGTGAAGTTGCAATGTTCACTAAGTGAAGAACAAAAGAAAAGATTAATTTGATGCTGGAAAATGATGAAAATTGAGAATGTTCAAGAAGTGTAAAGGATAAGGATAAAGTTTTTTATGAGATCAATGAAGGGAATAATTTAAAGATGATCGTATGGAGAAAAAAAAATATTTTTAGAATGAGCACAAACTTTGAGATGAACTAGTATTGATTGAATGACTAGATGCAATGAATCTAAGATCTAGAAGTGTAATTAAGTAACAAAATTTGGATGATAGAAGTTAACTACTGAAGGAGATGATTCAGACCATTTTTGGTTGTTGATTATTGATGATAAAGTGTGAACTATTGAAGGGGAAATAAGAACAAGGTGAACCAAGCAGAATAAAGGAAGAAAGATCAAGTAAAGGAAGTGCAAGGTGAAAGAGAAAGAGATTGAATCAACTAGAAAGAGATTAGAAAGTAGAAACTGAGAAGAGTAGAGATCCAAACAACCAAGGTAGTGCTAAGCCTAGAAGATCATTTGATTGGTACTTTCTTACCATTGTAGAAGATAAAATCCCTTAACAAATTGGACCTAATAAGTTTGTGAAATCATATATGATAATTTTGATTGGTGATTTTTGTAAGTCCTTTAGAGTAGGCCACTCTTTAGTAATGACAAGGAGTGATAAGGTCTTGATGATATTTGGTTAAAATCCTCTAACCAAGTCACACTAAAAATGTGCATGTAAACCTTTAACAAGGTTGGCTTCCAACAAAGATCACTTTAGAAGAGCAAAATTTTTGGGTTGGTGGTTCCTAGGCAGTTTTTCCCTTTATAGGGTTTTCACGTTAAATATTTGTATTAAAATGTGTGAATGCTTATGTATTGCAAGTTGATTTTCATGTTATTTACATATTTTTGCAACTCGATATAAGCTAAGTTATTGCTCTGATACTTCATAACACAATGAATGGTGAGTTCTTCTAGTTTGAAGTAAAAGGATTATAAGTTTCAATTGAGATGTTAAATGTGGTTATTGAGTTATTATTGTAATTAGTACTAAATTGTTTGAATTTCCTATAGAATAATTAGATATAACTAATTCACCCCCACCCCTCTTAGTTATCTAACAATTGGTATCAGGGCTAAGTGCTTGAAGGAAAGAGTTTGAAGGAGCTTCAGCTAAAGATCTAAAGATTTATAGGAGAGAGGTACCAAGGCCAAGCAAGGAGAACTTCTCCTCATGGAAGAACAAAATGTGGGTACATGTATCCAATATAGGAGATAATAATCTACATTGGCTAGAAAATGCATATGTTTCCCCTACCCCTCATAAGACTATAGAAGAGATGACACTAAAGAAAGAGCATAATAATATGATGTTTGATATTGCATCTATCCTGAATGATGTCGAGTTTGATGATATCAAGAACTATACTAATGCAAAGAAAACGTGGGACAAGTTGGCACTTGTACATGGTGGTGATGAGAATGTGTTGAAAGCAAGAGAAGAAAGCTTTAAAGGAAAATATGATGGGGAGAAAGGTGAAAATTATTGGAAATACCAATGGAAAAGTAAGTTCAAGGGGGGGGGGGTGTTAATTAACACTTAAAACTTTTGTCTCTAAAACATATCACCAACATCCATCTCATAACTTAAAATATAAACTAAAATAACTTAACATACATCACATTCATAATATAAAGTAAATAACGCATAACACAATAAATTTTGTTACCCAAAAACCTTCCAATGAGAAGGTAAAACTAGGATGGGGATAACACCCACAAATCTTCACTACTGTAGTTATAAAGTGTGGCCTATTATGGCTACAATATGTTTGATCATAATCTATGATCTACCCTGTGAAAGGAATACCTTGTTAAAGGCTTACAAAGACTATTAGGTCTGACCTTGTTAAAGGATTTAAACTTATAATAAAGTAAGCAATTGATTAAGAGATTTATAACAGCCTATTAGGACTACTCGATTAAGAGATTTGCTCTATATCACTTGTTAGAATGGTTCATCATCGTGATCCTTCAGTTAGCACCTTTTTGTTTGATGTTAGATCTCCTCCTTACTATTTAATCCTTGATCCTCCTAATCAGATATGTCTTCTCTATCCTTTCACTTCTTTACTCTATTATTCTCAAAATGATTCTACAATGTATAACTCTATCATAGCCATCTAAAGCACCATGAATTCCCTCTAAACTCTTAGCATTCATCTCCTCACACATTCATAAACTTCGTAGGGTTTAACCTTCTTAAATAACCATTGGCAATGATGGATTAGGTAAGAATCAACAATTTTAGTTGATCCTTATTGCCACCTAATGCTTCCCTCAATCTGATTGGTTGCATGTATTGCATAGGCATTCATAATATGACTCCAAACTTATCTCTTATAATTGAAATTATGATTATGTCAACCCAAAAATGGTTTACATAGAAGTTTATGCCATTACAAACATCTATGACATAAACTATTCACTCAGCATCCAAAGGCTTTGATGCTCAGCCTTCACTGTGCTCTTAGTACTGATACTTGACTCCTAAATAGCTTGGCACACTTTGTTTACTCGGCACCAAAATCACTCAACACATACTATTTACTCAGCTCCTTTTGTTGACTCGGCATGCACTGACAGCTCAACACCTACTAGTGCTTGGCACTAACTGTCATATTACTGAACATGTACTATCTGAACAATTATTTTTGGCATGCTTTGATCACTCAACATGCACTCTCCACTTTTCTTTGTTGAATAATGACTAAGTGTTTTGTCACTACTTTGTCATAACCAATTTGAGATTAACAATCTCCCCCTTTGACATGAGTGGCAAAAACACTTTGTCATGACATATACATTCTTATCTAATGCATAAGTTAGATAATGTTTCTTCATTGCATGACTTCAATACAAAACTTTAAAATTTCAAAATTATTGTCTAGCTTCCATACCTTGTTACTCCCCCTAAGTAAATACTTCATTTCTATTTCTTCATTCATTACTCCTACTGAGTAGATATTCTGTCTTGAAAAATTTCCTTCAAAATTCACAAAAATACTTATCCAAAACTTCATATCCCCTTTTTTTGACACTTATGCCATTTGGGTTGTACACTTATAGTGTGTTTTTCCAGGAATGGCTTGTGTAGCTTCATTATAATCTTCAATGTTGAATCGCAATTATCACATGCTACATCTAATAAATGAATCTGTATTTCAAGATTAGCAACTAGGTCAACTAAGCCTTCATGAGTAGAAAGTTGTGAATCTTTCTTCATCAAAGTGTCTGCAAAGGCTAGTTCCTTATGTAACACTTCCATGTGAGGTGTTAACATGGATTGGATACTAATCAGAGTAGATATGATATTGAAATATTTTGCTTGCAACTCGACAAGCCTACTCTGAGTCATTAGTAACCCTTGAAAATGTATCTAACTATTACCAGGAGATTGTTTTAATGTACTACCTATGAGTTGCAAATCTCCTTGTAGTTGGTCAATAGCTTGTTGATTTTCCTTAGTGAATAGATCAACATTGCATAGCTTTGTGTAGAGAGAGAAAATATTCTCTAACACCTTTTTCATGCTTTCCATTTTGCTTGCAAGATCAACCTATCTTAGTGCAATAGCACTATATATCTTCTCTAAAACCTTTGTATGAGACTTTCTTTCTGACCATTCTAATAATTTAACCTTAGAATCCAGGCCTTCATCATTTATCTTGTCCAAAGTGGTGACAAGTTGCTCTATACTGGGCTTATCTTCATTCATTTATGGGAGACTAAAATCATCAAAAAATGTATCTTTGATTTCATGTAAAACTTGCTTTTGCTTATGCTCCCTCAAGATTTATTGCCTCTTCTTCCTTTTTAGAGCATCTCAAAGAATGCTCATTTCTCCAATTGTGATTGTGTTCAAATCAAACTTTGGTAGCCCAATCACCCCATCTAAGCTTACATCCTCAAATGATATAACTTCAACACTCTTTGGTGTGCTTGAACTCAACCTTGACATCTATAATGGTGTGGCATGTGTACTCAGCCTCTGAAGAGTGTGACAGTTGAGAGGAGATGTAGAAAATGGCATGTAACCAAAGTCTATATTGCAATTTGTTCCTCAGGTTTAGTAGTAATCTTCACCTCTTTAGTCTTGTTTCCTTCCTTCTGGAATTCACCCTATGATGGTGGAATAGGTACAAGAATTGATTCCTGACCCTTATGCATATTTGTTTCATCCTTATCAATAATTACTAGAGCTAATAAACCTAAACTATTTAGGCTGGGCACAAATGTATTTATAGGTTGTGTTTTTGCCTCTTTCATTTGTATGAAAACAGTTGGCATTACAAATGGTGTCACAATTGTAACATCCTTATGTTCCAGATTTACACTTTGATCTCTTTTTAGATCCTATGATTCCTTTTCCTTTATCTTTGTAGTTGGTGGGGACACATTTTTTGTGTCTTGTTGTGTCTCCCCTACAGATGCAACTTCTACCCTTTGAATCTCATCTACTCTCACCAATATTGGATTATTGCATAAAAATGTTGCATTGGTAGAGTCTTGCATAATTTTCTTGAAATCATCTTCAGTCAAAGGATTGACATTCTATGATGTTTTATTAGGAACATCCTTGATGTTCACTTAGTCCTATTGACTCTCTTGGTTAGCATGTGGGGGACTGGCACTTAACACCTTTGTATCATGTACATCTTGCTACTCTTCTTCAATTATTGCCTCCTCTGTTGTTCCTTTAGTTCCCTCCACATTACCTTTTTTGACTAGGTTTACCTCTTTATCTTTCTCTTCCTCATTCTTATCGGGTTCTTGTTCTACTTATTCACCTTTCTTAGTTATAGCTTTAGTGGATATAACTTTCCATAGCAATGTGCTCTGGGTTACCACATCCTCAACTTGTTTCTTCAATATATTAAATGCTCGGTACTTGGGAGAAAATTTCCCTTTATATTTGTCCATGGCTTTAGCAATCATCTACCTATCCAAGGCAAGCATAACTTGGGCTAATGTAGCCTCCCTTATTTATCTCTTAGTGGTCAAACTAAATTGCCACTTTTTCTCAACTCTGTCATAAAGACTTTTAGGTAAAGAGTTGACAATCTCTAGTGGAGTAGTTTTGAAAGTAGCCATCATACCATATATGGCCTCTTCAACCTTATTTTTATCAACACTCTCTAGCTTATCAAAATCAACATGTGTAAGACTTGACAAATTTGCATTGGTTTTAATGTTTTCGCATAAGTTATCAATGCTAGAAGAGGGATTGTTGCTTATCACTTTGAATTGACTCAAGTCATCAGATTCTATCTTGCTCATCTAAATTCTCTTGTGGCTCGTACTTCTTCCTTAATCTCTTGAAGGTATTTTAAGTAGGTTGGCTCAACTCTGTTGTGACATTTTCTTATTTGCCTTTAGGATTTGCAACTTCTTTAGCCTATGTAGTAGTTTCCCTAGTACTTAACCTAGTTAAAGGTAAAATAGGCTTTTGTTGTGACTACTTCACAATCTTCTTAGGTATCTCCACTACCTATTCCTTTGCCTTCCTCATTTTCTTGGCAACCTTAGGTGCTTCCTCGACTTCTTCTCCCTTGACACCTTTTGCATCAACATCTTCATCTTCTCATAGGCCTTGTGTAAGTTTCAGGTGGTGCTTGGCCTTTTGCTTCTTCTTCTTCTTCTTCTGATTCTACTTCCTCATCACCTTCACCAAACTTTTCTTTTATTTTCTTCACTATTTTGTTCTTCTTTCTTATAATATAGGAATTTTGTAAATTTAATATCATTATAGATTTTGCCTCATCATAGTTTCCAAATGATGTTGTATTCTTGTCAATTTCTTCTACTAATAAAGCTGTGATTGTCGTTGATGCTTTATCCACATTGATCTCATATGACAGGGGTTTTGACCATCTAACCTTGGGTATTTTTGCTTGCACATATGTATAATCTACATCAACTAGGAAACACACATCATTGCAATGTTGTTCCACTAATGACATAGGAATCTTCAATCTTTATTTCATGGATTTCTTAAAATCCTCAAAATAGCTAGTCATAATTGGCTCAAAATTGTCATCAAGTTGCTCAATGATTCTATAATACGATGTGTAACTAACCTGTTGGTCTTCCAAGAAACTTTACCAAAAGTGGCGGAATGTTTTTTGCACATAGAAAATATGCAAACAATCAAAGATCCAAACTTGCAAGTTGCACTTTTGACCTTTCTAATAGCTTCCAAGTTTTTTTCTAACTATTGTAATTGCAACTTGGCAAGGTCATAGGAATGATCTCTCTTCATAATTTTGTAACCTAAGTCTACTACCATACAGGAAACATTGTTCAGTTGGCTTGATTGAAAGAACTTATGGGCAATGACTCTGACTGTAAAGGCAACAATGGGATCTAAAATAATGTCAATCAACATCCCTCACTTGTTCCAAATGGCACCTATATTCTTCTTGATAACCTCCTTTGCATCACTTTGAATACTCTTCAATTGGTCAAGGGTAGGATACCCTATTACTCTATGTACAATCCTCTTGTAAATCTTGATTGGTCCACCCTCTAACCAAATTTGGTTGTCATGTATATGACTTAGAACAATTTGAATCTATCATGTTTTAAACATCTGAGGAAAGTCTAGGGCACGCATTAACCCTTTTTGCTTGACAATCTTATTCTCTTCCCTCAAAACATCATTATCACATAGCTCACTATAGATATCTCTAATCTCCATGTCTCTTACCTCTCCAATCTTTCCAATATAGAAAGATCTCACATCTTGAATCATGAGAACCTTTGGTGGTATCATGGATAGCACACCAGATAGATCTCCCTTGTATGCAATCTTAGGAATTGCTCGAAAAGGGGGCTACCTGACATAATTGCTATCAACTAAACATTGAAAACTTCATGTCCCTCTTTCCTAACAATAAACAAAGAACTAGCTGCCATTTTAATTTACTAGGGTTTGCAGTAAACAAAACAATGTAACTTGACACAAGCTAAATACCTTTTGAATCTATAGAATGATGTTGAGTAGCAATTTGATCTGGTTTGCAAACACTAGAATCTCTTTTCGCCAACCCCCTTCATGTTCTTCATGCTCTTCAAACTCTAGTGAATGCAAATAAGTCAAAAATTGACTATATAACCCTTCAATTTTAGCATTAAATGCTTAGTGCTTATACATCTGTAAGCTTAGCTATCATAGGACTTTCAACATTCTCAGTTAACATAGCAAGCTCAGATCATACTAGCCTTGACTCCATCACTCAGCAATAGCTGCAATTTCTTTCATGCTTGACAACAACATAGAAAATAATATATCTATAGAAATAATCTTACTCTTAACTTCTGCATTGCATCTTGATTCATGCATATTTATTCTTTTTAGATCTTAGGTATTTGGAACTGATGCATAATATAACTTTTCAAATGTCAATTCCACACATACCTTTTTATTGCCTAGTTGGGGGTGATGTGATCACCTGATCCATTGGATTAAGTGACCTTATCTAAACTTGGTGTACTACAATCTTCCTTCTTTCTCCATGTCTTGCTCATCTGCACCTTCACTTTCTCAACATTGACCTTTTCTTTATCTTTACTAAATTCATTGCTCGGTGCTGGTGACCTAGTTGGATAGTTTCTGTTGACATGACCAATCTTGAGACAACTAAAGCATGTAATGTCACTCAAACATCTATTGTAGTTGCCACTAAAATATGTCCTTATGCAATTTTTAGGAACATGTTCATATTCTTGACAATAGTGACAATTGTGCCTTGTGTTGTAATCCCAATCATATGAGTTTCCATTGTGGTGTACCTTTGTTTGTTTGGTTGATGTCTACTTGGTCTTAGATTTGCATTCATATGCTTTGTGTCCATACTTTTGACAATTGTAATAGTATCCTTCAAATCTTTGAGTGCTCATGATCTTGGTCCCACATTCATTTGTCTAATGTCCTTGTTTGTTGTAGTTGTAGTAGTATTTGTTGTACTTCTGCTTGGGTTATGGTTGATAGCTTTTCTCCTCCAAACATTTGTTGTATGACCCAATTTTTCATAATTATGACAAGTAAATTTGTAGTTCTTACCTTTTTTATTCCTTTTCTCAGCACTTCTAGATGATTCTCCTTCCTCAATATTAGTGTACCCCAATCCAACAATATCATTATTAGGTCTTGGTGATTCCATCAATTTCTCAAAGTATTTTATGGCTTCACTTGGTTTGTTGAATCTTTCAATGAATTCCTTTTCTACTCTTAATTCATTTTGCAATAGATCATTCTGTGACTTTAGGGTTGTGATCTCAATTTCCTCTCTATTCAATTCATGGTTTGCGAGCATCAACTGGTTCATTGTATCCAATTGCATGTTAGCAAGTATTTGCACATCTAATGTCTTCTCTTCAAGTCTGTTAGTCAGTATTCTTTTGTCTTCTTCAATCATGACTTTGTCTTCCTTAGCTTTCTTTTTCATTTCAGTTATCTCACATAGAAATTTGATTGTACTTCTTGTTCTCTTTTGAGATTTATGACTTCTTTAGTTAGGGCACCATTCTTTTCCATTAGATCTGCAATAGTTGCATCAGATTCATTAGAGTTTCCATCGTTAAACAATCCAGTAGTGTTTTCTTCTTGGTATCGAGTGTCATTTTTTAGAATAGCCAATTCCTTTCTTCTATTTAATGAGCATTGCAATTCATCTCTTGCCTTCTTGGTTGATGTAGGGCAAGTTGTATTTCAATCTTCTAGTTCTCAATAGTCTTTCCCAACTTGTAGACTTCCATCATCAAGATCTCACCTCTAAAGCTATAAAAATTTCCTTTCAAGAGAATAAAGCTCTAATACCAATTGTTGGAAATACCAATGAGAAAGTAAGTTCTGAGAGTGGGGAGGAGGGCGAGCGGGGGGGTGAATCAACATTTAAAACTTTTGCCTCTAAAACATATCCATCTCATAACTTAACATGCATCACATCCATATCATAAAATAAACAACACACAACACAATAAATTTGGTTACCCAAAAACCCTCCAATGAGAACGTAAAATTGGGGTGGGGATGACATCCACGAATCTTCACTACTGCAGTTGTAAAGTATGGCCTACTATGGTTACAATGTGTTTGATCATAATCGATGATCTACCCTGTGAAAGGTCTACCCTATTAAAGGCTTACAAAGATTGTTAAGTCTCACCTTGTTAGAGGATTTAAACTTACATTAAAGTAAGCACTCAGTTAAGAGATTTACAACAACATGTTAGGATTGCTTGATTAAGACATTCTCTCTATATCACCTGTTAGAATGATTCAACACTGTGATCCTTTTGTTAGCACCTTACTTCTTGATGTTAGATCTCCTCCTTACTGTTTAAACCTTGATCCTCCCGATCAGATATGTCTCCTTTTTCCTTTCACGTCTTTACTCTGTTCTTCTCAAACTAGTTCAATAATTCATAACTCTATCATAGCCATCTAAACCACCATGAATGCCCTCTAAACTCTTAACATTCATCTCCTCACACATTCATACACTTCTTAAGGTTTAGCCTTCTTAAATAAACATTGGTGGTGATGGATTAAGTAAGAATCAATGATTGTGGTTGATTCTAATTGCCGCTTAATGCTTCCCTCAATCTGATTGGTTGCATGTGTTGCATAGGGATTCATAATATGACAGCATACTTATCTCCTATAATCAAAATTATGATTATGTCAGCACAAACATGGTTTACATAGAAGCTTATGCCATTACAAACATTTATGACATAAATTGTTCACTTGACATCCAAAGGCTCTAATGCTCAACCTTTATTGTGCTATTGATATTGATACTTAGCTCCTGAATAGCTCAACACACTCTATTTACTTGGCACCAAAATTACTCAGCACATACTATTTACTTGACTACCTCTATTGGCTCGGCACCTGAATGACTCGACACCCACTAATTGCTCGACACCTACTAGTGCTCAGCACTAACTATCATATTACTCAGCATTTACCATCTAAACAATTATGCTCGACATGCTTTGATCACTTGGCATGCACTATGCACTTTGCTAAATATTGACTAAGTGTTTTGTCACTACTTTGTCAAAACCAATTTGAGATTAACAAAAAATGTTGTGTAGTGTGTGAATTGGATCAAGGAAGTTGTGAGTGCAATTAAAGTTGTTGGAGGAATTACCAATGATTCTAAAATTATAAGTAAGATTCTCATAACTCTTTTACCTATCTATGTTATTAAAGTTTCTGCAATTCAAGAGGTTAGAGCTATGCCCAGTAATAATCTTACACTTGATGGTTTAGTTGGTTAGTTGACTACATTTTAGTTGAGTAATTTTTATAATAGTGTACCTATAATTGTGAATTCTTTTAAGACCTCACTAAGCATTGGTAGTTCAAAGAAAGAGAAGAGTAGTAAAGATGAAAGTGAGTCTGAATCAAGAGATGACATAGATGACATTGAAGCATTGCTTGCAAGGAGGTTAGCAAGAAGTAAAGGTAAATTCAAAGATAAATTACCTCTAATATGTTTCAAATGTAATGAAGTAAGACATTTTGTAGCTAGATGCCCTAACAAGTACATGGATGACAAGAAAAACAAAAATGATAAGAAGAATCACAAGTATAGGAAGAACAAATACTACAAGGACAAAGGGAAGAAATTATGCTACATTGTTGAGGAAGAGCACACTAAGTCAAATAGTGAAGATGAGAAAGATAGAGTAGAAGTGGTATATGTTGCAGTTAAAGAAGATCCTGCTAAGGAAAGGTATGAGGATGATAAATATTTTGTTTCACATATTAGTGAGAATGATAAATAAATCATTGATAGTGGATTCTCACATCATATGACTTGAGATATTAGTAAGTTTGACAAATTTGAGGAATGTGATGGTGGAATTGTTAAATTAGGAAATGATTGACAAGATTAAATGTGATGATGCTTATCAGGTGCAAGCACTAAGAAATAATCTATTGAGTGTTGCTCAGTTAAATAATATAGGTCATAATTAGAATAATTTAGAATAATAGGGGGGGTGAATCAGTTATTCTCAAGTCCAAATGTACCAATTAAACTTTTAAACACTTCAAATAATTTAGATCTAATCATTAATTAGCTCGTTCTCTATAGAAAATAATCAATAACATAAACTTGCAGTTCACTATCCCAATGATAACAAATGTAAAACATTAACATTAAGACATCTTAAATAATATCCACACAAGTATGACACCAAAATTTAACGCGAAAACCCAATTTGGAAAAAAACACCAACAACATGTCACTTATTTTTTACTCTTCTAAAGTGAAATCTATTAGGAGCCAACCTTGTTAAAGGATACAATACACACAGTTCGGTATGACCCTATTAAAGGATTTAATCACCCTATTAGGAGTGGCATTAAGAACATTCCATTAGAATGTCACCTTGATTAGTGGATTTACATATTATTGTTAGGTCAACCTTGATCAAATTATTTCAAACAAATACAATGGTTAGAAAGTAGCAACAGGTTGATCAGATAAATACAACTCACTTTACAAATACAAATCACAATGTAGCTCATATGCTAATCCATTAACTGACCTCCATTATCATCTTTATCTCTAATATGCTTGACAATTTCTCAAGCAATCACACTTCACTTCTTCACAACTTTTTTCAGCCTTCTTCTTAAGTTTGCCAATCAATAGCATCAATAACATCGACTTGTCAACCTTGATTAGGTTACCCTTATGCCTCCTTAAATACATAGCTTTATATTTTTCCACTTAAATATGATTATAGATCTTAGGGTTAGGTTAGATTCATTGAATCCTTCCATATTTTTTGTTTCCTCCTTCCTCTTCTAGAAACTTCTCCAAACTTCTCTTTCAATTCATGCATAAAAATGCTCAAACGCGATTTCCCTTACATTAAATGCTCTAGGAAATCCATCCTTATCTCCATCACACTTTCCACACTCTAAGAATTCAACTCTGTCTGCTAGGAATTGAGATTCCTTCACAAATTGAAAAATGTCATCACTTGTCCAATGTTGTCTTCTAACTGTAGACACCTAAATTTGATTACACCACTTTAGTAATCCTATTTAGCTATCTCTAAAGGAATCATTAATTAAATTCCTATTTAATTAAACCTTTGCCATCCCCTAGCTAATTAATTTAATTAATTATCTATAGTCCTAATTGATAAATCAAATAACCTATTATTTGTCAATTAATCCTATTCTCCTATCTAATTCCAAATCCCAAATTTATTAAAATCACTTTAATGAATAAAACCCTCAAATCTAATAGCCCCT
Source organism: Cupressus sempervirens (assembly GCA_028749045.1). NCBI lineage: Eukaryota > Viridiplantae > Streptophyta > Pinopsida > Cupressales > Cupressaceae > Cupressus > Cupressus sempervirens. The sequence continues at coordinate 35,983,029 of CM053792.1, forward strand.
AACTTATCCCTAATCCTCCATTTAGCCTAATCCACCCCATCCACCCATACTAACCTAGCTTAGCCACTAACTCACCCACCCTCATGAATGCCATCCACTTGCACATCTCTAATATCCCTAATCTAATCCTAACCCAAGCCTAATCCCCCCCTAACCTTGTCACATTCCCTAAGTGAGCTTAATACTTTCTTAAGCCAAGCAAAGTCAACAATCTCAATTCCCTCCAAAATATCCCAACCACAAAGCCTTCAATGCTCTTACATGCCCTTAAAAGCTCTTACAAGCCATTATGAGGGCCATTTAAGGCCTTGAGCCTCCTTTGTTGACTCATACTTGCCCTTTCCTCCACCCAATGACCCTATGACATGTGTCACTCCCTGATTGGTGCTAAACAAGCACAATCCATGTGCTCCCCTTTGAGTGCATCTTAGCCTTCCATAAGCTTTCATCTCTCCTTGCATCTTAGCCATCCATCCCTCAAGCCCTTAGCCTATAAATTGAACCTCCTCCCTTCACAAAATCAATCATCTTCCATTGCAAAGTTATAATGCTATTTTGAGAGCACAAACACTACCAAAATACCATTATATTGGCAAAATCACTCCATGACTCCATTGTTGCAACCTTATCTCACTCACCCCATCCATCCATTTGAAGCTTGAACTATACTTGTGAGCACACATACCTTAAAACCAAGGACAAATCCATTGCATCATTTGTTATACCATTTGGAGCTTACCATTCTTGGTTTGCCTCCATTTTTGGTGATAACAAATCGGTCCTATCATAAGTGTTTACTCTTTTTTAGTATTGAGAATGCTTTTATACATTAGTGTTCATGTTACTCTACTAATCTAGGTGATATATTTTGGCACGCCTAGTGGGACCCCGCTACGTGTCATTTTAATCCTTGTTTTGTCATTTTTGTTTTTTTTGAAACTAACCCCAAAACTAACCTTAATGAAAATAACATTTTTGTGTTTGCTTTGATGATTTTGCTTGCAGGATCATATTGAACAACTCAAAAATGCGCTCCTAACCTTGTCCTCGATTTTCACCTAGCAAACATAAAAAATCTTTTAATTTTTGCATCCCAACAGGCGCAGGAACGCGAACCTGCTACCGCGGGAACGAGGCTACTATCCGGTGGGGACACTATCCTACAGGCCCGGGATCGTTGACAGATCAGCGAGAAAGCCAACCAACCTGTTTCAACCAACTCGCATAGGTCGATAACACCAAACAATGAACCAGCTGATTAATACTCCTGCGAGAATGCGCCTTAGAAACAACAAGATCGTCATTCCCGCAGTGCCATTTCCTTTCTTAAATCTTCATGGGACTGTAATAAAAATTCATCAGCGGGATTGTCGTTCCCGCTTGAGGGAATGTTGTAAGGGCATAAACCCGCGGGATCGCTCTGTCAAAAAGAGCTCTCAGGTTTTTGGCTCATGTTTTAGTTTTTCTTTTTTAATAGTCTGTTCTGTCAACCCCACAACCCAGGATCTTTGCGGGATTGTCATCCCTGCTAACAGGGGGTCTACGGGATTGAGCACTATTTTGTGGGATCAAGAATACTCCTGCAGGATCACTAATTTGCCTGCGGGATCGCAAATTGTCTTACGGGAATGCGAGTACCTTAGCGGGAACGCATTTTTTTGTATTCTCTCCGCGGAAGCGCTGTCAATTTTTGTTGGTCGGGTCAAAGTCATTGTCATTTCTCTTTGAAAATTGGGAAAAATGGACTTGTATGCATAACAACCCCACAAATCAAACACTTTATCTTGGTTCTTTAAAACAAACAAAACAAATCTCTCTTTTGCATGCAATTTAGGCAAATTTAATTTTTGAACATTTACAAAATTTGTTAAGTTAAAACAAATCAACAAAAATCAAATTAAGTGGTCTTCATTTGGACTCACCACTTTTCTAACCACCCATCATTCTAACCATTGGTTACAATCTTAGCGCCATATATAGGGATGGGTCCACTTGAAAAAAGGTGTTAAGTGTTCCAAACCGATCCTACTTAATTAGCTTTTTGAGGATTCGTCTTAACTTACAAAATTTCTTGAATGACCAAAGATCTAGGTTAGGTCGATCACACTTCAAGCTTGGGCTCTAAAATTGAACAAAAGTCAATTGACGTGGAGGGCCTCCGGGCATGCGCTTGAAATCGATCTTCACACACATCTTTGTTTTGGGCTTAAAACAAACTCACACCAACTCTTGAATGCCTTAAAGAAAAATCAATCGATACTTGACGTGGAGGGCCTCCGGGTGTGCGAGTTTAATTCTTGTTGACCCTAACTCTTCTTCTTGCTTGCATTCTTCGATCAATTTTACTTTTGTTGACGCTTCAAGTTGGAATTGAACATTTACATCCTAAACATGTGTGTTTGCAAGGTCTAGAATAGACAACTTAAGTGTCAGTGGAAAAGAACAATCGTGTTTTTTAGCCCAAGGTCATCCAAATCTTCTCTCCCCTTGTTGTCTTGCGAGGCTATCTTGGGTCTATAAGACTAGGATCCAAAACCTTGTTTCTTTTTTTAGGAGGCCTGCTTGGGGATTTCATCACCCCTTGGGATGACCTCAACTCCAGCGTTCTAGCGGAGTATAAGAATCAGGAGGTGAATCGAAAGACACCTCTCTTGGGATCAGGATTTTGTCACTCGGGCTAAGCCTCAAGGAACTTTATACCCTTGAGAAGTGAAAGAGGAGAAGTGGGTTACCACTCCTCTTGACTATGTGACATCTTTTTGGTCTCATCTACGGATTTGGGCCTCACGTACCTTAGGTATATCGAGGACTCCCTAGCTAAGCCAACTGTCAACCTTGTAGACAACCATCTAGGGTGTTAATGTGTTTGAAGTGACTGATCGAAACATTTGTAGAACATACACACTCCTTGGCGCAAGTATCATATTTTGGGAATCAAAACTTCTATCTGGTTGTTCTTATCTATTGCTTTATATTCTACTTGTTAAATGAATGTTTGCCAAATGTGGTCAATCCTAGCCTAGGGCATACTTAGCGTAGTCACTGCCTCCAAGAAAACCCACAGTTGTGATCTTAACCCTTGGAAATATTTCATGTCAAGCCATCCTAAGACTAAGTTTAAGAAGGCTAAGCTTCCTCAAATACTAGCCTACAAGGAAATTGAAGCAGAACATAAGAAGCATACCCCCAACCCCAGGATTGCCAAATTGGATCAAATTGAGAAAGACGAAGCTGAAATAGCATTGCAAATAGAATGGGACTACAAAATCCAAAACCTAACCCTTCGACGTGGTGTTAATACGAGCCTTATCGACAACTCTACTATTACTCATTCTGATTAGGTCCTTCCTTTTTCCACACACACTTACACACTTGTAGGTTTAGTCTCTCATCTAGGAATTGCACTATCCCATCTAAGCATTTGAAGTTAGTCCATATCCTCTCATCTTAGGCTGTTGGAGAAAAATCCTATGCTTCCATTGTTAAAATCTTAGCGTCATCTCCTCACTCACTTAGAAACATTTTGCATCACATCTCTCATCATCTTGAGTATCCTCGAAACACAACACTTCGCTAGGAATAGGTTGTTTTTGGTGTCCCACATCACCTTAAGCCAAAGGTTAGGGCTGCATCTTTTGCATCACTATCACATTTTCCATGTTCACATCTTAGGAAAGCATAACCACCATATCATTTGGACACCCTTAGTATCATCCCTCGCTGCATGTAGGAGAAGCATCCTTTCATGCCACCCACCACACGTTTTGGTAGGCGCACACAAAAAAAAGACATGGATCCTAGTCTTAGTGGTAACACATCTCAAGCTTAGCCATACTTCGTGGTATCCATGGCACCATCAGATGCACCACCGCAAATCCTAGAAGAATTGGGATCATCCATAGATATTGAGGCCTTCATGAACCAACTTGGTCATGCTATTATCGTCAATGCCATTATAGATCATAACAAGGAAACCATCATCGCAAATTTCTTATGAGACAATGTTGGTGTCTTTGAGTTTGGACGTCCACCACCTATCAACATAATAGATCCTATTCACCCATTGTTTGGATGGAAACCACCTCAGGTAGAACCAACGGACCCAAATATCCCCTCGACCCAGGTGCTAGTTCCCATTCCACAGAACACTCATCCCATCCCCACTCAACCATTGGTGGATACTACATCTCAACCAACCTCAAGTATACCATTTGCATATGCTTCCACCACTCATTTTTTTGTTCCACCGACTCCTCTATTTGCATCTAGTAGCACTACCTTTTCATTCCCACCCCATATCACATCTAGTCCATTTGCTCCTCAAATACCATCATTAGGGTCCAATACCTCATCCTCCATCCCACCAAACATTACTATCAACCCCTTTGTAACTAGCCAAAGCTCTTTAATCACTTTTCCTTTTGGACCTTGGAATTTTGCTGTGACCCAGGCACCTATCATTAGTCTTCCCCCTAGCACTACAGTCGCATTCATACCTTCTACACTATCATCCACTGCTTCACATAGCTATTCACTCCCACCCCTCACCAATTATTTCTCCATGCCACCTTTAGGCAATAGCCTAAATCCACTGCCACTACAGTTCTCTATAGTAAACCCTTTGCCACATTTTAATTACCTTGCACCTACTCCAAATTAGTCCTACTCCCAAGCAGGCGCGCAACCCACATATATTGGACATGGTATATATTCCCAGAGCATGGCACAAGCATCATCTGCATTACCACCATTCTAGCTATAGCATTCACACCAGCAGTATGCCCAGGCACCCACACAGAACTATCTCATAGGGCAGCAACCTCATGGTTATCCACCACACCACCCTCAGTAGATGCAATAGTATGCACAACCCGCATTCCAACAACCCATAGCATCCACTCCACCGGGGGCACCTGGATTGGGGGCATCTGCTCCTCCACCTGTAAAATCTGAATGGGAAGAAATGAAGAATGCTCTCAAAGCCCTCAAAGATGGGACAAATGCCAAGACTTTCAAATTTGAAAATGATTGCCCATACCCTTTTGATAAGACTATCACGCTGATTCCATTTCCTAAGCATTTCAAGATCCCCAAGTTTGACAAATTTAGGGGGAAAAGTGATCCAGTCACACATGTTAAGGAATTCTATATGCATTCTCAAGAGGTAGCCTATAGCTCATGCGACTCTTTCCCAAGAGCCTAGCAGGACCGGCTTTGGAATGGTTCTGCCATATCCCTCAAGGTACTATTGAAACTTTTGCAAAAATTTCTGAGGCATTTGTTGCTCAATATACCCATCTCGTTGAGACTGAATTATCTGTGGTGGACCTTGTCCACACCAAACAAAAGGGAGGGGAAAGCCTTATCGAATATTTACAACACTGGCAGATCCTCACAACAAGGATCTCTTGCACCATCCCTGAGCGCCATATTGTCAAGATATTCATAAACAATGCACACCCTAGCCTCGCTCATCACATGGTATGAACTATTTGCAAACATACAAGGACATCAAAGAAAAAGGAATGGACCTTGAGCAAGGTCTCATTAAGGACGGTGTCACCAGACTATACAAGGAAAATACCTAGGACCATGGGTCAAACAATGACAAAACTCGATATTAGAACAAGAACAAGAACACAGTGATGAATGGTGCCACTGACACTCGGCAGGTCCATATCATTGGAGTGGCTACAATTGTTCCCACCACATTTTGCCAACAACAAACTTATCAACAACAACTTCCTGCATATCACCAGCCACCCATGCAAACTCATTAGCAAATACAGGTTCCTCATAATCAAACTAATGCTATCACATTGGCAACAGGTAGTAAACCCTGTGTTCAGAGGCAAACATGAACATACACCCCATTGGGGGAACCTCTTGACACAATCTTCAAAAAATTGGCAAAAGACAACCTTGTTCGGTATCCACAAATGTAACTCTTGGAACCCAATCAGTTTAGAGCATCCTGGAACAAAGATAACGAATATTGAAAATTCCATCGTGTCAAAGGGCACACTACCCTTAAATGCATGCAGCTTAAGGATTATGTACAGGACCTCATTGACCGAAAGGAGATCACAGTGGGGGCACAACCCTCACCCAATGTAGGATTAATGATGTATCAAAATGCTTTCCCTCTTCATAACATGAACCCAAGAAAAGCACCTGCAAACCCTCCTATCAACAAACCTAACAATGCTTCGGGTAAACAAGGTGACAACTGAGACATGTCTCAGAATTATACCTCAACATATTTATACTATGGTAGCTTAATTGGTTGCATATCCCAAGTTGAACCTTCTATCAATGTCATCAATATCAAAGGCCCAGACACTCAATGTGTAGTTGCTACTCGTCAGACACGACTCAATATAGTTGGTCCATCTGTATCCACACAAATTAGACCACCATCAACACGACCACCTCCATCTTGAGCACCTCCATCAGAATCACCTTCACTAGGGCCACAACATAACATCTTGGAACACCTTGGAAACATGCCTGCCCAGATCTCCATCCTGGATCTCTTACGGACAAGCCCACTTTATCAAGAGATCCTTGACAAAACTCTACGTGAGTCATGTGTCCCCTCTGACATAAATGCCACTAATTTTTGCAACTTGGTTGGCCATCTTTCAGCCTCATGTGCCTTATCTTTCAAAACCACTGATATCCTAGCAGTTGAACCTGATCACATCCTCCCACTCCGCATAGTTGTCATGGTTTCTAACTTTGCAGTTAAGCATGTCATGATAGGTAATGGATCAACTCTCAACCTATGTACTCTAAAGTTCATCAAGCAGGTAGGATATACTGAACCATATATCATCAATGAGGTGATCACCATCAAGGCATATGACAATTTGGAGCATACTATTGAAGGAACCATCTTGCTCCCTATTAGGGTCGGCCTAGCCACTCAAGAAACACTTTGTCATGTATTTGATCTTAATCTTGCATATAACATCCTCCTCGGTCGCCCATGGATTCATGCCATGAAGGTTGTTCCATCCACATATCATTAGTGCGTCAAATTTTTGCATAATGGCACTGAGATAACCATCCATGTAGATCTTGAACCCTTTGCTTATTGCAATGCGGTTGAAGCTTCATACACTAATCACTATCTTGGAATCAAAATTGGCACCACCATGGCTAGCTCCTCTGGCACCTGCCATGATCCAGACACCATTTTAGCCTCCACTCTCTCCATGGTTAAGATCAACTACCAAGGTTGTGGCGAGTATAGTCTCACAAATGCGTTTGCTGTTGGTGCTCTACCACTTGACCCACATACTCAAGGATGCCCAATACATCAAGGGCCTATACCAAAAGCTACCTCTCAACTTCACCAGTTGGGCCCTACCACATTTGTCACCAAAGGTATCCTTGATGGAGCAGAAAATACACCAGACATTAACACATGGCTATACAAGGAGCCACCTCCTAAAAGTGAAGCACTTCTTGATCACTTTAAACAGAAATATCCCTGGTCACATCGCTTGGCCATGGAGCAATGGGATTATCAAGGAGGTGGTTTAGGCTGCTAGGAATTAGGTATGAGATAGCCTATAGAAGCACATCAAGGGCAGAAGACCAAAGGCTTGGGCTATGGACTCCCCGCAACTGGGGGCACTACCACGGAAGGCCACGCCTTTACGAACATCCAAAAACTCTCGTTGAGGTTGAAGACATACCTGAGGAAGTTAAAAAGAAAGCTAATGACAATATTTTCCTTGATGAAATAATCCTCAGAGCCTCTGTGCTCTGCCAGTTATCCTTGAACCTCATAGACCTCCCCCTCGCTCACCCCAAACTCATAGATTGGGACCAACCGAGTGTCGTTCATGTTGACGAGTTCTCTACCGAGCATGTGCTCCTTAAATTTATGGGGGCAAAAATGCCACATAAACGACCAGCTCCACCATTGGCATATGTCTACAAGCTGGATCCTGTAGGTTACTTTGGGGAGGAGGAAATCTCTAGTTGTAAAAATGAAATTCCAAAAGAGGCAAAAAAGCAAAAAGATAAAAGAAAAATATCCCATGGTGAAAAATCCTCTAGAGTGCCATTGGGTGACTCAAAAAATGAAACAAAAATAAAGGACATATCCAACGGTGAAAACCTCTTAGAGGCACTTGAGGATGGAGATTTCATCCTCCCCCCATAGGAGCATCTACCTCCTATATCTTCAGTTTTGACAGAAGAAACTTGGCCCATAAATATCAGTCTGATAGAGATACCACATATCACATACATCGCAGCCTCTTTACCACCTGAACAAGCAAAACTTCTTCTTGAAGTCCTCCATGAAAATATAGGCTACTTTGCATGGTCATAGCAGGATATGCTGAGATTGGACCCCAAACTAGTTGTACACCATTTGGCAGTAGACCTAGGGGCCAAGCCCGTCAAGCAGAAACTTCAAAAAATGCACCCCAAGGTGGCTTTATTAGTCAAAGCAGAGCTAGAGAAGTTGTTAGAGGCCAAAATTATTCAACCAATAGATTATTTTGAATGGATTTCTAATATGGTACCTATTACCAAACCCTTTGGTGACATCAGAATCTGCACCAATTTTTCAGATCTTAATAAAGCTTGCCCAAAGGATGACTTTCCATTGCCAAATATTGACATGATTGTGGATCTCACCACAGACCATGAACTCTTGTCACTAATGGATGGTTTCTCTGGATATAATCAGATTCGTATAGCATAAGAAGATCAGCATAAGACAACATTTACTACACCTTGGGGCACATTTTGCTACAATATGATGCCATTTGGGTTAAAGAACACCGGGGCAACCTATCAGCGCGCAATGACGGTCATCTTCCATGACCTAATCCATAAGATACTTGAGGATTACGTGGATGATATTCTAATCAAATCTCTCAATGCTTTGGATCACTTATCTCACCTCAAGGAAGTGTTTAACCGACTGGCAGAATATCGTCTGATGCTAAATCCAAAGAAGTGTGTCTTTGGTGTTACTTCAGGAAAGCTCCTAGGTTTCATTGTGTCACAGTGCAATATTGAGATTGACCCTAAGAAGGTCAAAGCCATCATGGATATGGCTCCCCCTAAGACACTCAGGCACCTTCATTCTTTGCAAGGAAAACTCCAATCAGTCTGGCAATTCATTTCTCAGCTTGCTGATAAGTGTCAACATTTGACTCACTTGCTTAAGAAAGATCAAAATTTCAAATGGAACCCAGCTTGCTAGTACTATTTTGAGCTCATCAAGCAATACTTAGCTAATCCTCCTATTGCAGGGTGCCCACTCATCCTATACATCACAGCTACTCCCAGAGCGTTAGGTGCTCTTCTAGCACAGCTTGATGATGCCGAAAAGGATAGAGCTATTTATTACATCAGCTGAACATTAGTGGGCTATGAGCTTAACTACACGCTAATGGAGAAGGCATGCTTAGCAATGGTATTTGCCACCCAAAAGCTATGTCATTACATGTTGAGTCATACTGTGCAACTGATATCAAAGATTGATCCACTGAAATATATGCTCTCTCGTACAGTACTCACCGGACACCTGTCAAAATGGGTTATGCTTCTCAGTGAGTTTGACATTCAGTATGTTGACAGAAAGGCCATCAAAGGCCAGGCTATTGTAGATCACTTGGCTGATGCACCCTTAGTCATAGATCACCCACTCATCATGGAATTTCCAGATGAATACCTCTGTTTGATAGAAAAACAATCACTCTGGAAGCTATATTTTGATGGCTCCTATACATCTCATGGTTCCAGTGCAGGCATACTTTTGGTTACACCTCAAGGTGATTATATTCCTAAATCTTTCAAGCTACAATTCTGGTGTACCAATAACATTATAGAGTATGAGGCCCTTGTTGCGAGACTAAAGATTGCTATCGAATGGAATATCATAGAACTTCAGGTCTATGGTGATTCTCAGCTTATCATCAAACAAGCTTTGGATGAATATCAAACCAAGGATGACAAGTTACTACCTTACAAGGACCTAGTTGATCAACTAAAGGATCATTTCACTCAAATCCAGTTCATACAGATACCTCGACTCCAGAATAAGGTAGCTGATGCTATGGCTACTATTGGTTCTCTCTTAGAGATACCACACGAAGCTACGTAGTATGAATTCTTGGTTGAGCAGCTGCACGAACCCGCATATGAGAATGATGAATCAACACGGGTCTGTATCTTGGTTGGTCCCCAATCTCCATGGTACCATGAAATTCATGCTTACCTACTAAATGGTATCATATCTCCTCACCTCACACGAACCCAGCACCAAAACCTTATTCGCAAAGCTTCCTGTTACACTATCCTCGCCCAAACCCTATATCATCATGGTTATCATGATACTCTCTCTTGATGTTTAGATCAAAATGAGGGTACGATGGCTCTCAAAGAGGTACACGCTAGACTTTGTGGTGCTCACACGAGCGGGATGGTGCTAGCAAAGCAGATCCTTCGGGCTGGATATTATTGGCCTACTCTAGAATAGGATACATGTGAATTTGTGAAATGATGTTTACCTTGTCAACAACATGCTAATTTAATCTGGGCTCCAACACAGGACTTGCAACCCATTGCATCACCATGGCCTTTTGCCTACTAGGGGTTTGATCTTGTTGGTCTTATTGCGCCACTTTCTTTAGAAGGGCACAAGTGGATAATCACCACCACTAATTATTTCACTAAGTGGGTTGAAGCAGTTCCCCTTGTTACTGCCATAGGCGTCCAGGTGTCCAATTTTATATTGTATCATATCATATGTCACTTTGGCATCCCAGCTACCATTTTCACAGACCACAGAGGTAATTTTGAAAACCTAAATATGGAGGAATTGTGCACTTCCCTCCACATCCACCACCGCTTCTCAAGCCCATATTTCCCACAAGGTAATGATTAGGCTGAGGCAACTAATAAAAACCTCCTCAAAATCCTCAAGAAAGTTGTCAATGACTCCGGCCGTGATTGACATTTGCAAATTAATCTTGCCCTATGGGCATACCGCACTTCATTCCGTACCGCCACTGGCACTACTCCATACTCATTGGTCTATGGTGCTGAGGCAGTCTTGCCTATTGAGGTTGAACTCCCATCACTCTACATTTCTCTCCGAGGATAGATATTTGATGAGGAATATAGAGTGGCTTGACTTACTCAGCTTGATCTACTTGATGAAAAAAGGCAACAGGCCTACGACCATCTCATGGTCTATCAAAGTCGCCTCAAGTGCAATTTCAATAGGAAAGTCCATCTGTGCAATTTTCAGGAGGGTGACATGGTCCTTAAAGATAATATGAAGGTTCAAGCTGACCAAGAAAAGAAAGGAAAGTTTGAGCCCACCTGGCTTGGTCCTTATGTGATCACAACATCTTTTGGCTCAGGAGCCTATCAACTATCTACCCTTGAAGGTGAAGTCCTAAATGATCCTACCAACATCACTCACCTCAAGAAATTCTATGCCTAAAAAAAAATAGAATTTGCAAATCAAGGAAAGAAAGAAGGCATAGAATAAAAATAAAGCATCCAATGGTGAAAACTTGGCAATTCAAGCGCCTTGGGTAGGTCCCTGGTGAAAACCTAGCAAATAGGCGCTAGGTGTACTACAACTCCTCCATTATCTATTATTGACACACACCTCTTTATCTCCCCTCCATATCCTATCACTCATCTCACCCACTTTTCCAAGGTGTTCCTTATCATTATCTGCCACACTTCACAACATCATCCTTTAGCACTTTGCACTATGTAACATCCCATCTCATTTATAGCATCCCGTGCACCATACTTGGTGTACCCTACTTTTGTACTCTACTAGATCTATCCTATCATGTGCCTTTTATCCTTACCATATGTAGCATATACGACCCATATAACGTATGTCTCATACCTCCTGCACTAACCCGTGTCACCCATATACCATGCCTATGTGAATACAGTAATATCCGGACATTTGTACATAAATTGCACTTTACATGATCCCACCTAAACAAAACCATGTATTATGACAAATGCTATCTCCTCATCCTGAGCTTTCCCCTGTCATGCATATACCTACTATGTTTTGCTATCCAGTCTCAAGTTCCCATATCCTTAACTAATCTCACTTGTACATACTATCCAGGTCTTGTTTACAACTCGCTAGAAGCTCGTCAGTTGATCTCTTTGGCAAGCGTTTTCATTTTCACTTTGTGGAATCTTTTTGTTTCTCCTTTTGGTTGATTGTTTCCACATACCTTTTGTTGTTTCCTCCTCAAGATCGCCATGATCATTTCATATCATGGTGTGTTTTGATTGGAGCACCTGAGGAGGTTGGTTTCGATCACAGTCTTTTGCTATTTGAGAGTCAGTTGATATTATCCTTGCATATTTCAAACATGTTTTCGTCTTTCAATAAAACATGATGCACTTGGGTAATCTTGTTTGCTTGTGGATCATCCAGCATCATTCCAACACTAATCTCTTCGAGACTCACGTGTGATGCTAGGGCAATCCTTGCGTGCCTATTTAAGTCAGTCCTATGGAATTTTGGGGAAAAGGCCTTGATGTTCTTGGTAACATTGGCAGATCCCTAACAATCCTATATCAAATTAAGTGTTTACACTACATAGTGGTACTTCCTCACGAAGTACCCCACGCTCAACTTTCCCCTACACCTCACTTTTTAGAAAACCCTAGGTATCTTCCTTGTCATCACCCCTTTCCCTTGAACTATCACTTTTTACATCTTCAAAATCATTTGATTCAAAACCTCGAACATAAAATTTTATTTACTCTCATCATAATGTGATCCCTATCATAAATTACTATCCCAACTCTCAAATCTCTGCTATCCTCTTGACTGCGAGTTTGTTGGTTACTCTTTTTCCAACATTTTTCTCCTTAGAGTCAATATCTCCTATGATCACTTTTCATATCATAGAACACCATCATAAGTCAAAACATTGATCTCTTATTTCACCATCATTGTTTGTCTTGCATCTCCTAAAAACTCGTATGCAGCTTGTATCCTTTATTATATTGCGGAATATCATCACATTCAGTCTTTTATGTTATTTTCACTTACTTATCATAAATCTCAAGTGTATCTTTTAGTTTGTGTTTTTAGCATATCATAAAGTGTACCGTTCTCTCTTTTTTTAGTTCATCTTAAAACATAAGTCATTTCATCATTAGATTATAGTTCATTTTAGCATAATCACTCATCATTAGATTACAATTCATATTAGCATTATAGTCATTTATCATTAGGTTAGGTTTTATTTTAGCATTTAGGTTCATCATTAAAGTTGTACTTCTTTTTTTTGTATTTTCATCTTTTTGAATTCATTTTGTTTTAAACTTTTATCCATCCTTAGTTTGTGTTAACATATCCTAAGTGTCATGACATTATATTCATTTTTCCATATCATAAATCTTTTGTTTATCCTTTAGTTGGTGATTCATTTTACATCTGTCACTTATTTTTATAGTTTGTACTTAGCATCATACCAACATCATATCCAATACTCTCCAAAAAAAATCAATCTTTCCGGATCACATCACATCTATCATAAAGCAACATCACATCATCGGGATCATATCAAAAACCTCTCATACTACATGATATCTATCATACAACAAATCTCATCATCATCACATCATAAGGAAAATCATTTCATCGAGCATCATATGAAATCACATCACATTTGTGTTATCATAGATCAAAAATCACATCACATCATATCTGCACTATCATAGCTGACTCACATCAAAAACATATTGTATCATGTATACAATGTCATCAAAAATCACATCTTGCATCACAAACTATCAGCACAATCAAAAAATCATAAGCACATGTTGCATCCTGCATCACCAACCATCAGCAATATCAGCAAAACATCACTATCTATCCAACATGTATCAAAACACTATACTAGTCCATAACACATATAACACCAGAATCATCATATCTATATATCAATGAAAGAATGAAAGAATAACAGTCCATCAGTGTACAAATGTCCATATCATACAAACAGGTCTGTGCCCGCACAAAAATCTCCCTGTATCCCAAAAATGGCCGCTCTGTACAAAAAAGCTCATCATATAACAAAAATCTAGCCTGCCACTGGTCACTACTCTGCCTCCCCCCCTGCCTCTGGCGCTGGTGGTGGTGGAGGTGGTGGCCTCATCAATCCCCCTCCTATCCCGGAGCTCTCTGCCTCATCCCTCCCCATCCCTGTGTCTCGCCTCTGGCTATGTCCTGTATTGTGACTCTGCCCTGTGTGCTGAGACCCGCCTATCCTCTGTGAGCCCCCAATGCCCCATCCACTATCCCCTCCACCTTGCATCCCTATATGTGTCCCTGTTGTACTTGACTGAGTTGGTCATCGGTAATGCTCAATCTAGGATGTTGGCACTACTGCATGATACCTGCCTCGATAAAATCCAACCCTCTCCCTTAGATCCTCCACCTCAGCCCGCAGTCTCCTCAGCTCATCCAAGCCCCCTCCCACTGCTGCCTGCGCTCTCAACGTCGCCACCTCCACCACCAGTGCATCCAACCTCCCCTGCGCTGCCTCCCTCTCCCAACTCACCACCTCCAACCTACCCTCCATCTGCCCTAGCTCCATCTGTAGTCTGCCCATCTCAAGCCCTGCCCTATCTGCCTACCCCTGCGCTACATCCCGCTCCTGTCTGAACTGATCTCACTCTATCCAGAGCTGATCTCTCTCCTACTGGGTATCTCGGAGTAGTTGGCTTGTCATTGTGTGTGCCTTCTCTAACAAGGCATGCCGGCCTACCAACCCGTCATCTCCTCCCTCGGCAGAAGATCCTCCTGCCTCTCCCCCTACCACCCTCTATCACCCCTGTGCCTCCTCTCCTCCTCCCTCTGGTTAGGATCCCCTCTCCTCTGCTCCCCTCACCTCTGCTCTCCTCTCTGGCTCAGCTCTCCTCTCCTCCCCCACTACCCTCCTCCTATGATGAGCAAGCTCCTCCTCCTGTGCAACCGCTGCTGCACGCTGTCGCAACCCCCTCGCCACAAACCACCCCTGTCGGGCTACCCGAGCTAGCTCCCCTGCCACTGTCGCTGCTCTTGTGGCCTGTGCTCTCCCCAGTGGTTTAGGCCTCACAAAAGTATCTTGGTACTCTTGTGTGGAGTCCACATCCGCTGCCCCACCAAACCAATCCCATTGCTGCGGCTCCAGCTCTCGTCATGCCCTCAACAAACCATCCCTCCACAATGATGGCCCGTACATTGATACTAGCTCATGCGTAACCCGTTGATACCAATGTGGATCTCCCACTGCCACCTGCTACCAACCAAACTACCGCAGTGCCCTGTCCGGCCTCTACTGCTCTGCAATGTGCTCCCATCTCCCGAACACAAAGCATGGAGAAATGGTATAGGGGAGATGCTCTCCCTCCTTTGCCCATGGTCCTAGGCCCATGTATGGCCTCCATATCACTGCCACTATCTCATCAATGGCCACCCTCCAGTAATCTACTGAGTCTATATGATGATATGTCAGGGGCTCGGCACAACTGTATGCCACTGGCTCCTCTGGTTGCCTATCCCTGCATCCTAATGGCCTGAACACTAAAATATGCTCCCATGCCCATACTTGTAGTAGTGTCGGGAACCCAATGCTCCTCCCCTGTTGGCCACCGCCCTAGTACACTATCTGGTGGAGGTCTCGGTATAGCTCCACCAACATTAGAGAACCCCATGTCGCTGGGTACCCCGCATCCACTATCTACATCACCACTATAATTAGCATGAGTGTAACCCCTATACCCCCTGTATTTGGGGCAATGTACCTCGAAACCAGCCCTAGCACATAAAAGTAAATCCTCCTCTCCACCGCCACCCGATCTAAATGCTCGTCCAAACCAAACTGCCCTCGCTGGATCATGTACTCCACTCTTGGCCCCATCAGTCTTTGCACAACCACCTCTGTTGTCATCTCTCTGGTCACCATGATTGGCGTCCCTCGCACTAGTAGTCTAAATATCTGATATACATCCTCCAGCTTCACAGTCATCTCCCTTGTCGGCAGGTGAAATTTCGCTGTCTCACTGTGCCATCTCTCACACAGTGTTGTAACCATCGTCATATAAGTACAAGTATGAGGCAACCTCACTAGATGGCCTAGCCCGATCGCCTCGACTCATGCCCAGTCAACTGGCGTCAACATCTCTCTCGTGCGCAACACTGTTGCCCACCTCTCTCGTGACACTAATGCATCTAGCGACCACTGCACACACCCAAAACCAATCCAACCGTTAGTTTTCTATCTCCTTGTCTATTCTACACCCTCCCTTCCCTCAACCCCAACCTTTTTTGCCTTTATTTTGTGAATCTCACGTTCCTACTGAAACCACATTCCCACGAGGCCCATCCTCCCGCATTCCTATGGAACTATATTCCTGCGGGATCACGATGTTGACTCTGCTCTCAACCCCTAGACCTCTCCCCCGATCCCGCTAGCGCATTCCCGTGACCTCTTTATCTGGCGATCCTGCTGACCCTTGATCTCGAGGGATCGCATTCCTACACTATCCCCTTTTAACCCCTTTCCTGTTGTACAACAACCTTAACCCAAAGGGACACATTTCCACCACCTGAATCGCATTCCCCATAGCAGAGATACGATCCCACTGACTATATCCCATTCTCACATGACATCCCATCCCGGGATCACTTTCCCACAACATGACTGTTCACTCCCCGCAACCTCCCATAGGCTGCCATGTTTCGCGGGATCGCGATCCCATTGATCCTGCTCGTGTTCTCATCGGATCCGTGCTTGTGAGATCACATTTTCGCTTTCGCGGGAATGAAATAAACTCTAAACAAAGCAAAAACACAAAGAGGTTTTCAACCCTACTGATCAATCAGGCATCCCTCCTACTTGTACTCATCACACTATGTCCGCTCGGTGCTCTGGTCGCCCAATCCCTGCCATCATAATCTCCATTGCAGAGCTCCTAATCAGCAATATCTCCTCCTCAATCTGACTGCAAATGACCCCTTCTAGCCCCCTCATTGCCCTTTATAGCCCACCCCGGTGCCCTGCCTGCCCCTCTTGGTCCTCCCACCCTTCCCCATGACTTTGTACTCTTATCCACCCTCTTGATTAAACTATTCTCCTGCATCCTTTAGCTCGATCTCTTGTCCCCAAAGTGTTATCCCTCAGCTTCGATACTCTCCGATGGATCTTTGTTGGATATAGCTTTCCTCCTGTCTGATCTTGGTTCGTTAGTACCTCATCCTCCACATCTCATTAGCAAATGATTCTCTTTTGGATTTTCTCTTTCTTTCGCTTTGGAATCTTCCCTTTTAGGTCTTGACGTCTCTTTTCCACGCAATCTCCTTGTTCCCTCTTCACAGTTGCCACGATCTTCCATATCATGGTATGCTGCGACTGAGGCAATATGAGTGCAGGGTATTCATCCCATATTTTATTTGTTTTTCTTTTTTGCTTGTGGGTTACCCAATCTTTCTTCTACGTTGCTTCTTCTGAGATTCATGTGCGATGCTGGGGCAATCTTTGCATGTTTGTTTTGCATCCGTTCATCAGTCCTCTGGACAGTTGGTGAAAAGGCCTTGATGTTCTTGGTAACCTTGGCAATTAACCAATAGTCCTATAGAAAATCTAATGCTCAACTCTATGGTGGTACTTCTCTTTGAAGTATCCCCCCGCTCAACCCACTTCAATGGATTCCCTACATCTCGATAATCCCCTTATCCATCTCCCGATCCTGGCTTCTTTTTTATAGTGCTCCACTCCTTCATCCCCCCCTAATCCTGGAAAGTCTTAAGCTTTCTTCCTCTTGTACATCTAAAAACCTGTTATCATTCTCCCATAGTGAGAGTTTGAGCTAATTCAGTCCCTTCTTTTTGCCAATCTGTGTCTCTTCTCGTCTCGCTTTCTTTTTCTTTTCAAGAAGCCGTCGAGCCTCGTCTTCTCTCCCTGTCGCTTTCTTGAGGGGGCATCTCTAAGTCTAGTCTCTCATCTTTTTATCTGAGACTAGGGAAACCTTGTTGCTAAAACATCTTCCTTGTGTCATCTCCGTTCGAACTTCTTTGAAATAGTGTTGTCTCAACACTATGTCAAAGAGGGGCAAAATGTAGACACCTAAATTTGATTACACCACTTTAGTAATCCTATTTAGCTATCTCTAAAGACATCATTAATTAAATTCCTATTTAGTTAAACCTTTGCAATCCCCTAGCTGATTAATTTAATTAATCATCTATAGTCCTAATTGATAAATCAAATAACCTATTATTTTTCAATTAATCATATTCTCCTATCTAATTCCAAATCCCAAATTTATTAAAATCACTTTAATAAATAAAACCCTCAAATCTAATAGCCCCTAACTTATCCCTAATCCTCCATTTAGCCTAATCTACCCCATCCAACCATACTAATCTAGCTTAGCCACTAACTCACCCACCCTCATGAATGCCATCCACTTGCACATCTCTAATATCCCTAATCTAATCCTAACCCAAGCCTAATCCCCCCCCAACCTTGTCACATTCCCTAAGTGAGCTTAAGACTTTCTTAAGCCAAGCAAAGTCAACAATCTCAACTCCCTCCAAAATATCCCAACCACAAAGCCTTCAATGCTCTTACATGCCCTTAAAAGCTCTTACAAGCCATTATGAGGGCCATTTAAGACCTTGAGCCTCCTTTATTGACTCATCCTTGCCCTTTCCTCCACCCAATGACCCTATGACATGTGTCACTCCCTGATTGGTGCTAAACAAGTACAATCCATGTGCTCCCCTTTGAGTGCATCTTAGCCTTCCATAAGCTTTCATCTCTCCTTGCATCTTAGCCATCCATCCCTCAAGCCCTTAGCCTATAAATTGAACCTCCTCCCTTCACAAAATCAATCATCCTCCATTGCAAAGTTATAATGCTATTTTGAGAGCACAAACACTACCAAAATACCATTATAATGGCAAAATCACTCCATGATTCCATTGTTGCAACCTTATCTCACTCACCCCATCCATCCATTTGAAGCTTGAACTATACTTGTGAGCACACATACCTTAAAACCAACGAGAAATCCATTGCATCATTTGTTATACCATTTGGAGCTTACCATTCTTGGTTTGCCTCCATTTTTGGTGATAACAAATTGGTCCTATCATAAGTGCTTACTCTTTTTTAGTATTAAGAATGCTTTTATACATTAGTGTTCATGTTACTCTACTAATCTAGGTGATACACTAACACTCGGTCATTGCTGAATTACTCAGTCCATACTAATTGTTTTGTTCAACACACTTTTTGATACTTAGTCAATATTGATGCTCAGTCAACACTGTATTATGATTGGCTTATACTATTGCTTAGTCAACACTAGCATCACTCACCATATACTTCTAGTTCCTTAATCTTATGCTCTTAAGGTTGGTTAAGCCTAAGCATTTATTCTTTATTGATCATCTCTTATAGGCTTTAACACAACTATCTTCTCCACTTAGTGTTATGATTAAACAACACATTATCTTGCCAAAGTTTAACTGATCAAATGCCCATAGTAATTCCATACAATTCAACCTTTTCACTAGGTCCTCTTGTTATCTCTTCTTCTTAAATCTCTTCATCAATCATCTTGATATGACACTCTATTCAGGTAGAACTATCTCATCAATAAGGTTTGACATCAATTACAACATAAAAATTGTTCCAATTGTAGTTTCCAATAGTCACAAGTTGGAGTTTCAGAATTGAAAGGTCAAGATCTATAATGACAATGGGAATCTAATTGGCATTGGTGAAAAAACTTAAGGTAATGTGTTTCATCTTGATCCTACAATTGATACTTTAATGGATACAAAAGTTAAAGATGTATGGGTGTGGTACAAAATTTTATTTCATGTAAAATTTGAGAATATAGTTAAGGTCAGTAGAAAGAAAAGAGTTAGAGGATTACACAATTTGCATAAATATGAGAATTCTATGTGCAAACAATGTCAACTTGGTAAGATGGCAAAGTCAAGTTTTTCAAGTAAGACCTATACTTCTAATAACATTATGGAATTAGTGCATATTGATTTGTGTGGACCAATGAGAGTGAAAATTCATTATGGTGATAGGTACTTCATTTTTTTTTTATGACTATTTTAGGATGATGGCAGTCATGTTCACGAAGTTGAAGTCACATGCTTTTGATATGTTAAAATGGTATAAAGCAAGAGTTGAAAAAGAGAATGGTAAACTATTGAAATATTTAAGATCCAATAAAGGTGGTGAGTTTATGTCTATTGATTTTACTATTTTTTGTGCTGAGCATGGTATTGAGATAATTATCAACACCGAGGAAACCAAAACAAAATGGGATGTTGAATAAAGTAATAGATCAATTTTTTATTGTGTAAGAACACTATTAGTTGAAAAGGTAATTGGTCAAGTGTTCTAGAGATAAACCATCAACACTGTAATTTACACTCTCAACGAAGTTCAACTGAAAAAAGGAACAAACAAGACACCCTATGAACTCTGGTATGATCATACACCAAATATGAGTTACTCGAAGATATTTGAAAGTAGATGCTACATTCATAAAGATTAAAGGAATGGTAAATTTGATTCAAATGGTGATGAAGGTATTTTCCTTGAATATTCTTCTAAGAGTAAGGCATATAAATGTTTGAACAAGGCTGCTAACACAATGATTGAAATAGAAAATGTAAGAATTGATGAGTTTGTGGATAAGAATGATGAGGAAAACAAAAAGGAACCAGATGACTATAATAAGTTTGTACATATTTATGAAGATTTTTTTGATGCAATGCTCAAACAAAAAACAAAGAGCTATCGAGTGTTAGCATGCAGTACCCAATTTTAAAATAGTACAACCTAAGCAAGATGTAGAGCCCCAAACAAGAAAAGATAATGCTAGTAATCAAAGAATTGAACATGTGCTAGCAAAATATGTAAGAAATAAATATTCACCTGATCAAATCATTGGAGATAAAAGTGTTGGAGTTATGACAAGAAGTAAGTTGATGGATACAACATGTTGTTGGATACAATTGTTCAATTGTGTGTTGGCTTTGATGTTACACAAATGTCATATCAGTTATTAGACAAAGTCTACTAAGCTCAGTTGGTTAGCAAAGAAAATTCTAGATTCTACCAAGCATTCCTGAAAATACTCTATGGAAACAGTTTCTACCGAGCTCACTCGGGTGTCAAAGGATTCTATGGTAGAAGTCAGTTTCTACTGAGCTCACAATGTCAGTGAAGGAAAGTTAGTGTTTACCGAGTTCACTCAATCTCCAAAGGATTTTGTAGAGTTTGTAGTATTTATCGAGCTTCAGTTGGTTAACACTGGAAATCATTTCTGGAGCAGTGTTTACAAAGCAGGGTCAGCTAATGAAGGATTTTATTATTTTGGGAATTAAAGTTTAATTGTTTTATGTAATAATTGTAGCTGACTAATGTAATGATTATTGATAATTGTAACTTGTAAATGAGCCAACTTGACAATTTGTATAGTATAAATAAAAGGTCAAGTTGTGAATTCTAAATTGTAATGAGCAAGCATGCAAGTGAGTTGATTGTGTGAAGAGGAAAGTGTGAGTGAATTTTGAAGAAGGATCAGATTTCCTTGAGGAGTAGCAAAGTTGTATTCAATTAGAGAGGATTTAGTGAAGCAGAACAAAGATCCATGTCAGCAAAGTTCAGTTGCATCTCATTTAGGGTTGGCTCCTAATAGGGCTCACTTTAGAAGAGTGAAAATTAGTAGCTAGTTACTTGGTGGTTTTTTCCATATTGGGTTTCCACATTAAATTTGGTGTCTCTTGTGTTCATGTTATTTCTTTATGCATGCATGTTAAATTTTTCTAAATGCTTAAAGTTCTATTAAAGATAACATACAGTACATCTACCAAGTTATAACATTTTTCTATGTGGCTACCGAGTGACAATAGTAACTAATTTTTAAGACATCTAAGGGATTTGTGGATTTTTGTTTGTGGTAACTGATTCACCTGCCCTCTCGATTACTCCATCTATATTTCCAACAATCGGTATCAAAGCATTGGTGATTGCAGGAAGGATTTTAAGGATCCAAGCTAAAGATCAGGATGTCTTACAAGAGGGAAATTCCAAGGCTTAACATGTAACTCCTTCTGGTACATTATCTATTAATGACATTGCTGAGAAGAAGACTCATAACACCATGATGATAGATATTGCATTAGCCCTAAGCTATGAAGAATTTGATGATATCAAGGACTACAAAACTTCCTTTGAAATGTGGAACAAGCTGAAGGATATCTACGAAGGTGATGACAATGTGAGAAGAGCCAAAGCAGAAAGTCTAAGAGGACAATTTGATCAGATGAGGATAAGAGAGGATGAAAACATTGCCAAATATGTTCAAAGAGTCAAAGCAAGCATCAGTACAATCAAGGCTTCTGAGGAGATATCAAAGAAGAAATAGTTGTAAGTAAAGTTCTTATAACATTGCTTCCCATTTATGCAATTAGAGTTTCTGCAATTCAAGAAAGAATATGTGAGGTATAAGATAAATTTAGAAGCCATAGTAGGAAGATTTACTGCATTTGAGCTAGATAACTTTGAGAACTATGTTTCAACTTCCAAGAACATTGAATCAACATTTGAAGCCAAGCTTTCACTCAAAGAAAAGGGCAAGAAGATAAAGGATTCTCAATCAAAAAGTGAAGAAGAATTAGAATAGAGTTTTGATAGTAATCTTGAGGTGTTTGAAGCTCTCCTAGCAAGGAAATATTCTAGAGGCAGAGGAAAATACAAAGGTAAGGTTCCTTTCATCTACTTTTCATGTGAGGAAATTATCATATTGTTGCTAGGTGACCAAACAAGCAAAAAAAGGATGAGAAAAAAGGTCACAAGTGCAATGGCAAGAAAGACTTCAAATTATTCAAGGACAAAGGTAAGAAAACATGTTTCATGGCTAAGGATTCTAAGGATTCTAACAATAGTGAAGATGAGATTGTTTACATTGCTATGAAAGATAAATCTAATAATGATGAGGAAGATAAGATGGCACTTATCTCTCATGTGAGAAAAAATGATACATGGATCATAGATAGTGGTTGTTCACATCATATGACTGGTGATAAAATTAAGTTTGAACATTTTGAAGACTATGATGGTGGTAGTGTGAGATTTGGTAATAATGAACCTTGTTGCATAAAAGGAAGAGGAAGAATCTCACTAACCAAAGCGTTTGTATGTGATAATGCCTATTGGGTTGAAGGTCTAAAATAAAAAATTTTGAGTGTGGCATAGCTAATCAATATTGGATTCAAAGTAGAATTCATGCATGGAAAAGCAAGACTGTTGGATGACAAAGGAAAGCTGATTGGATCAGGCATACAGACAAAAGGTAACTTGTTCTATCTTGAACTTGGTGAATGTTCATGTTTTATTGCTCAAGTTGAAGAAAGTTGGTTATGGCACAGAAGCTTATGTCATGTGAACTTTGATAATCAGGTGAAAATAAGAAAATTTAGGAAAGTAAGATGCATTCCTAGCATAAAGAAACCTAAGGTTGGTTTATGCAAGAATTGTCAAATTGGTAAGATGGGAAAGACTAGCTTTAAAAGTAAGAACTATCAGTCTAAAGAAGTTTTGGAAATTGTGCATACTCATTTGTGTGGACCTATTGGAATTGAGAGCTATATTAGAGAAAATTTCTTCATTCTTTTTGTTGATGATTACTCTAGAACGATGATTGTCATGTATTTGAGAGAGAAATCAGAAGCATTTGAGAAGTTCAAATGGTATTTGGCCAGAGTTGAGAAGGAAATAGGGAAAAGACTAAAATGCTTGAGGTCAGATAGAGGTGGTGAATTCATCTCCCATGAATTCAATAAATTTTGCATTGAAAGAAGAATCAAAAGACAGGTATCAACACCTAGTACTCCCGAGCATAATGGAATAGCTGAAAGGAGGAATAGATCTATCATGGATTGTGCAAGAACTTTAATGATTAAAAAGAACATTGCTATCAAATACTAGAACGAAGCTATCAACACTGCAGTTCATACCTTGAATCAACTACAGTTGAAGGACTCATTCCAAACCCCCTATGAGTTATGGTATGGCTATAAACCAATTTTAAGTTACCTAAAATTATTTGGAAGTAAATGTTACAATTTGAAAGAATCTAGAAAAGGAAAATTTGATGTGAAGGGTGATGAAGGCATATTTTTGGGATATTCTTGCAAGAGTAAGGCATATAGATGTTTGAATTTGTCTACTCACAAAGTCATAGAAAGTGCACATGTGAAAGTTGATGAGTTTGCAGAAAGGACTGAATAAGAAAGAAAAAAGGAACTAGAAGATTACAGGTGATTTGTTTTCATTGAACCTGATATAGTACCAGATACATCTGTCAATCATGAAACTTCTACTCCCGAATCTTTAGTCACCAAGTTGCAACAAGTTCAAACTGAGTTGTAGGCCTGAGTCACATTCAGATGCTACTAAGCCAATGCCTACCAAGTCTGAGGGACTCGAGCAATAGTCAGATCAACTAGAACTAGAAACTAAAATACAAAATGAAGACAATGGAACTCAGTCAAAAGGCAAGGAACCTGTATTAGCAAAGTACGTTAGGAGACATCATGCACCAAATCAAATTATTGGAGACAAATCTAAAAGTACTATGACAAGAAGTAAGCTAAAAGGTACTTTTTTACTTGCTGATTTAGAACATAGAAATGTCAAAGATGCATTAGAAAATGAAAGTTGGATTGAGGCTAAGAATGAAGAGATAGAGAAAATAGATAAGAACAAAACATGGACTCTTGTACCCAGACCTAAAGATAAAAATGTGATTGGTACTAAGTGGTTATTTAGAAATAAGTTGAATGAAGATGGTAAGGTATCAAGAAACAAAGCTAGATTGGTATGTAAAGGCTACTCTCAAGAAGAAGGAATAGACTATGGAGAGAATTTTGCTCTTATTACAAGACTGGAAGGTGTCAGGACCTTACCTACATATGCTGCATACAAAGGATTTAAGGTATATCAGATGTGTGTAAAATCAACATTTCTTAATGGTATTCTGGATGAAGAAGTCTACATTGAGTAGCCTAAAGATTTTGTTGATCCAAACAAGAAGGACATGGTCTGCAAATTACACGAAGCATTGTATGGTCTGAAACAAGCCCCTAGAGCATAGTATGAAAGATTGCATAACTATCTTATTTAGATTGGTTTTCAAAGAACTAATGATAACAGTAGCTTGTATATCAAGGAAGGATAAGATAATAAGATTGTTTTGGCAAAAATATTTGTGGATGATACTTTTTTTATAGGAAATGATGATTTATGCAAAGAATTTTTACAGCAAATGAATAAGGAATTTGAGATGTCAATGTTTGGTGAGATTAAATTCTTTGTTGTTCCTCAAATTCAACAAAGCAAAATGACATCTACATCACTCAGTCTAAATACATCAAGGAGATACTCAAAAAGTTTGGTATGGAAGATTGTAAACTAGTTGGGACTCCCATGTGTACTGGACTAAAGCTTACCAAGGATGATGAATTAAAAGAGGTAGATCAAACTTTATATAGATCAATGATTGGAAAGTTGTAGTATGTAGTTCATACAAGGCTAGATATTGCTCTTGCAGTTGGTATTGTATCAAGATTTTCAGCAAAACCAAGAGAAAATCACATTATGCCAATCAAAATGATCATGAGATACTTGAAAGGTACTCAAGATTATGGATTGTGGTACAAATTTGGAGGTAATATAGACTTGAAAGTGTTTACTGATGTTGATTGGGCAGGAAACATTGATGACAGAAAAAGAAAAAGTGGAGGAGCTTTCTTTCTTAGAAAGAGGTTGGTGTCTTGGACAAGTAAAAAGCAAAATTGTACATTCCAATCTACAACAGAAGCAGAGTATGTTGCAATAGTAGTAAACTATTCTAATATTATTTGGTTCAAGCAATTATTGGAAGGCATGAAAGTGGAGATCAAAGAACCTGTTGTTATGTTTTGTGACAATACAAGTGCAATCAACATATCTAAAAATCTAGTGATGCATTCAAAAACCAAACACATTGCAATAAAATATCACTTTGTCAGAGAATTGGTATAGGATAAGGAGATCAAATTGGAATATGTCCATACAAAGGAACAAATTGCTGACATATTCACCAAGCCATTACCTAAGGATGCATTATTGTATCTAAGAGGTAAGTCAGGGGTCATTCCCCTATCTGAAGCTCACTAAAATGAAGTTTTAGTGATGCATCAATAAATACTAAGTTGAAGATCTCTCAATTGATGCAGCATAGTCATGAGAACATTGCATATGAATCAGTACTCAAGGTACATTGTTACTCATTTGGTATGTGTTGTCTTTGACATGTGTTGTCAAAGAGGGAGAGTATATTGTCACATCTTTCTAAAATTTGAATTTGTTTTTGGAAAGTTTGTTATTTGAAAAGAAGTTATGCAATTCCTTCACATAGGGAGATTACTATATTGGAAGAGTTTGTGCCATAAAATATAAGAGGAAGAAATATTCTATCAGGAAAAGACCTATTCTCAAATCTGATCTGCTATGACATGTTGTGTTGCCATCAATGCCAAAGAGGGAGATTGTTAGATACAATTGTTCAATTGTGTGTTGTCTTTGATGTTACACAAATGTCATATTAGTTATCAGACCGAGTCTACCGAGCTCAGTTGGTCAACAAAGAAAATTCTAGAGTCTATTGAGCGTTCCTAAAAATACTCTATGGAAACAGTTTCTACCGAGCTCACAAGGTCAGCGAAGGAAAGTTAGTGTTTACCGAGTTCACTCGTTCTCCAAAGGATTTTGAAGAGTTTGCAGTATTTACCAAGCTTTAGTTGTTTAACACTGAAAATCATTTCTGGAGCAGTGTTTACTAAGCAAGGTCGGCCAATGAAGGATTTCATTGTTTTGGGAATTAAAGTTTAATTGTTTCATGTAATAATTGTAGCCGACTGATGTAATGATTATTGATAATTGTAACTTGTAAATGAGCTGACTTGACAATTTGTATGGTATAAATAAAAGGTCAAGTTATGAATTCTAAATTGTAATGAACAAGCATGCAAGTGAGTTGATTGTGTGAAGAGGAAAGTGTGAGAAATTTTTGAAGAAGATTAGATATTCTTGAGGAGCAGCAAAGTTGTATTCGATTAGACAGGATCTAGTGAAGTAGAACAAATATTTGTATTAGAAAAGTTCAGTTGCATCTCAGTCAGGGTTGGCTCCTAATAGGGTTCACTTCAGAAGAGTGAAAATCAGTAGCTAGTTACTTGGTGGTTTTTCCCATATTGGGTTTCCATGTTAAATCTGGTGTCTCTTGTGTTCATGTTATTTCTTTATGCATGCATGTTGAATCTCTATGAATGCTTAAAGTTCTGTTAAAGATAACATACAGTACATCTACCGAGTTACAACATTTTTTTGTGTAGCTACCGAGTGACAGCAGTAACTAGTCTTTAAGACATCTATGGATTTGTTTTTGTGGTAACTAATTCACACCCCCCCCCCTCAATTACTCCATCTATATTTCCAACACATGTTTAATTGCTAATTTTGAACCAATAAATATTAAAGTTGCACTTGACAACGAGGACTAGATTAATGATAAAAATGAAAAGATTGATCAGATTGAGAAGAACAATACATGGACACTAGCAAGCCTGGAATTTGACGATCACCCTTGCCTGTCATACAATTTTGTAATGATGGTTTGTTCATTTTAGTGACCTTCATCTTACGCTTGAAAGAAAATATTTATTGTCAATAATTTTTTTAATTTATGAATAATTTAATAAATTATTTTAAATTTAATTTTTTTATCAACATGCTTTTGTAATATATATAAAAAATTAAAAAAATCAGTCTTAATAAATTATTACAAATGATCTAATTACTATTTTTTGAATAAAAAACCACTCAAAATAAAACAACAAGATTTCTAAGAATCTAATTTATAAGTTTATTATATTAATTTGAAATTGTATATAAAACATAAAATATAAAATAATATAAACAAATATTATCAAAGATTAAGATCTCTTCTTTGTTTTTAATTCTTCCATATCTATATGCTTCATTTGAATTTTTATCATACATGTATTAATACATGTAGTGTATCCAAACCTATCTTTGGCTTTCCGACATCATTGATGATTTAAAAAAAATACTCTTTCAAAATCAATATTACTCGCTAGAATAGTAAGAAAAAACTTTCATAACCTCATTATACAAGGATGACTTTGATGTCATTATTTTATATAACAAAAGACTATGCATGCATCTTCAATTTTTGACCTCTTATATTTTTCTAATATTTGCTTGTGTTATTCTATTTGAAAACATTTTTTGAAATACCTACAAAAATTAATATAATAATCATATACAAAACACTATTCTATACAATCATTGGAGAAATACATAAAATAATTTATAATGTAATTGTATTATGAAGAAGTTACCATAAGCCTTCTTCTATGATTCTCTATATTCTGAAGAAAAAGATTGAAGCTACTTAAAAGTGAGATGCAATTGTCTCTTGATAAGAAATGATAGTTCTTGTTTAAATAATTTTTTAACGTAGATGTAAAGAATACAATATTAGAAAATAAGTAAAAATTATTAACACAAACAAAATAATAATAATTATAAAATAAAGCTTCTAAATTTATAGATTTGATTTTAAAAAAAAAAATTAATAATGCATGTTTCTAAATCAAAACATACACTAAAATTGAAATCATAGAAGTTTCTAAATTAATATTACTATATATTAATAAAATAAGAATATATTGTTATAAATATATTTTATTTATCATGCATATGTCATATATATTGTAAAATAATATATTTATGTTACTGAATAAAATATTAGATTGTTTATAATGGATTTTGACGATTTACTATAAATTTTAAATATAAAACTTATAGTTTTATAAAAAAAAATGCATGTAAACATGTACAGTCTAATAATTTTCTAGCCTATCATATACAGTTAAAAAATAGAAAAATGGCCAATATGGCCATCAAATTCTAGGCCTGGAGACTAGTACTAAGACTAGTTGACAAGAATGTGATTGGAACAAAGTGGATATGCAGAAATAAATTGATTGAAAATAGTGAAGTCATGATAAATAAATCAAGACTGGTTTAAAAAGGTTATGCCCAAGAAGAAGGAATTGACTATGGTGAGACTTTTTCCCATGTTGCAAGATTGGAAGGAGTCATAATTTTTTTTGTCTTATGCTAAATTCAAAGTGTATCAAATGGATGTTAAGTCAACATTTCTGAATGAAATACTTGAAGAGGAAGTCTACATAGAAAAACCAGAAGGATTTTTTTAATCTAATCAATTACTCGCGATTTCCAAACTGAACAAAATTTTGTATGGATTGAAGCAAGCACTAAGAACATAGTATAAAAGGTTACATTCATATATGAATAAGATTGGATTTTTTAGAGCAAGTGAAAACAATAACCTATATTTGAAAAGTGAAACAAAAATCTTGGTGTTTATTGTTGATTTTGTATGGATGATATTATATTTGGTGGTAATGATTTTCTATGTAAATTATTTGTTTATCAAATGAAAAATTAATTTGAGATGTCTATGTTTGGTGGGATCAAATTTTTCATTGGCTTACAAGTTCATCAAACAGGAGATGGTATATATGTGACCCAACCAAAGTATGTGAAGGAAATCCTGAAAATATTTGGAATGGATGAGCTTAAGCCAGTTGATACACCTATGGCAAATGGATGCAAATTATCAATGGAAAACACTACTATTGGGGTAAATGAGACACAATACATATCAATGATTGGTAAGTTATAGTATGTTGTATATAGTAGACCTGATATTGCACATGTAGTCAGAATTATTGCAAGTGTTTCTTCTAATCCTAAGGAAACTCATATGACTAGTGTGAAAAGGATATCTAGATATGTGAAAGGAATTGAATATTTTTATTGTAGTACAAACAAGATGGTGACTTTACACTTAAAATCTACACTGATGCAAATTGGACTGACAATGTGGATGACAGAAAAAACACAAGTGGTGGAGCTTTCTTCTTAGGAGAAAGATTGATAACATAGTTGAGCAAGAAATAGAGTTGAATTTCACAATTTAGTGTTGAAGATGAATATGTTGTTGCTGCAATTAATTGTTCTAGTATTTTTTAGATTAAGCAACTATTGGAAGGAATGCAAGAGGAGATAACCAAGCCTGTTACTATTTATTGTAATAATACTAGTATGATGAAAGAGCATCAAGCTTGGATTTTGTGGAGCTATGGTTCATGTAGTTGGGGATGTGTTTGAGGCACATTGGGGAACCTTTTCCTAAGTGTGCATGAATTTTATAGTGATCATGTTGACATGAGCCTGTTTGGTGGCTGATAGTAACAAGTTCCTAATTTCATGGGTAGAATTTGAAGATTGTATTCATTAGCTCTAATTTGAGGGAGTTGGCATGTGTGCTCTTAGATTTGGGTAGTTTGATGGTACGTGGACCTATGCCTAAGGGTGCATACTTTAATGTTGCCATATGAGTTAGTTATGCATTGTAAACTTGGGGCCTATCTTAAGTGTTTAGTTATTGAATGTATGTTGCCAAATTGACTTGTGGCTTGAGGGTGTATTTAATGTAACTTTCTAGGCCGACCTATGGATTAGTTTATTATAAGTAGAGGGTTTTGTGAAGTATAAAGCCATTCATTCAACACAAAGTAGCTAAGAGGAGCGAAGTAGCTAAGATAATGGCTAAGTGTGGGCTTGGGAAATAAGAAAGTTTCTTGGTGGCTTGCAAGCACAATTTTAGATTATTCTTGGGGTTTCTACCAGGTTGTGGGTCTAGGCTAGCTAGTTATTGGATCTTGCAAGGTCTTGAAAAACTGTTATTGTAATTGCTAATCTATCTAGCCATAGCCCAAAATACCTTACAATCGGTCATGTTGGATGTAAATCATATGATTCTATTATGAGAATTGACATTGTTTTGGATCTAAATCTTTGTGTTATTGTTATATTTCTAGTTATATAGTTATTTTTTGGGGCTAGGGCATCTCCTTTGGGGATTCTCCTACCTTGTACTATATCAAGTGGTATCAGATCTAGTTGATCTAGTGGAGCCAATTTCAATCTTGTGTGGTAGATTTTTCTTTCTAAAGTTCTAAATATCTCTGTTACGAGGTGACAATCATGGTTTTGACTTACAATTGTAGAGGACTTGTAGATGGATCTTAATATGGAGAGATGGCTGTGAAGATGGAAGGTTTAATCTATTTGGTTATTTGTTGTAAAGGGTTTTCAAAGATATTAGAAGATGTCTCTTAGAAGATTGGATCCTTAGATGATTGCAGATCTCCATGATGTAGTGGAGATGAAAATAATAGGTGAGTTTACTTGGTTGGAAGCTGATTTAACCAATTGAATCAAGGAAAGGATATTTGAGTTTTGTAGAGATTACTATAGTGGGATTCTACCAATCAAAAAAATAGTTGTATGGCCTATTAGAAGGATTGGTTAGAGAAGAAGACACGTTGCTATTGAGGAAGAGGTTAAAGATGAGTTTTTTGAAGATGAAGAGGTATATTTATTTCTGATAGTGATAATAAGTTTTTTTGTTACTTTTGGACGACTCTGTGGAAGAAGATGGATACTAAGTTGAAGTTTAGTTCTACATTCCATCCATAGACAAATGGATAGACACAGGTTGTGAAAAGAAGCTTGGGTAATTTGTTGAGATGTTTATTTGGAGGTAAGCTGAGTAATTGGCACATGGTATTAGCACAAGCTAAGTTTGCATATAATAATTATGTGAATAGGAGTATAGGAAAAACACCTTTTGAGATTGTTACTAGAATGCAACCTAGAGGACTATCATATGTGAGGGATGATGTTGGTAAGAGAAGTGTTGAGAGGGAAAAATTTGCCAGTTTTATAAAGTCTTTGCATGAGGAAGTGAAGCTAAAGTTGGAACAAAGTAATCATAAGTATAAGGAGAATGCTGATAAGTCTATAAGACATCATATTTATGAATATGGTGATGAGATGATGGTTAAATTTGAAGAAAGGAAGATTTCCTGTTGGAACATACAGTAAGCTAAAAATGAAGAAGTTTGGACCTTATAAGATCTCAAGGAAGTTTGATAGTGACCCAATGCTTATGAAGTTTGAGTTACCTAATGACATGGATATATCTTCTGTATTCAATATTGTTGATTTACATAAGTATCACAAATCAGATGATGAAGTTTTTGTATTAGATGATTATACTAAGAAGCAGATTGTAGAAGTTGAACAAATATTAGATCAAAGAATTGGTATAAGCACAAGAGAAAAATATTACTATGAATATTTGGTGAAGTAGAAGAATAGACCAGTTGAAGATGCTACATGGATTTCTCAATCTAAGCTAGATTCAGCTCAAGTTGTGACATCTCAATGATTTAGGAGAATCATTTCTTTCAACCTTGGTTGTCTGATGTAGGAGCATTCTTGGTTGCCTTTCTATCCTACCCATCTTTGTTCATTTTGCATTTTAATGCCAAGTTGCAGTCATTGCCAAGTTGTAGTGGTTGCTAAGCTACAGTTGTTGTCGAGTTGTTTAGTGTTGGCCAAGCTATCCAGTATGGGTTGAGTTGTCTAGTGTTGGCTGATTGTTCCTTCATTTGTTAAGTGAACTTGATATTTTTTGATATTCAGTTCCTTCTTTGACTAAGTTTATTTGTGATTGGTTCTTAGTGTGAGAGGACTTATGTAGTTAATTTGGATCATGAATTTAATGCTAGGATCTTGTCTTGAAATGTGTGCTAACTATTTTAAGGTCGACCTTCTATTATGTAATGATCTAGAATCTTTTGTAAGCCATTTTGGCAAGTTAATAGGAGTTTTTAGGTTTAGTTAGGTAGGACTCAAAGAGTAGAGATAAAATGTTCCTATAAGAGAAAATTTAGAGTTGGATTGTGGGTTCTGTAATTGTATATTTCTATTTTGGTCGTAACCCAAAAGTATTGAACCTTTTTCACTTTGTTATCACTTTTCCATCATTTGAAATCATATCATTGGATAATTTCATGGAGTTTTGAGTCAAGGTGTTTTCGAAATCACATCTGAGTGCTACATCTCAACAAAGTGAAGAGAAGCAACATAAGTTAGGAGTATTTGATTGGTTTACATGTTTTATTGTGTGTTCCAATTATTTAGTGCTTCTTATTTTGTTGTTCATAGGCTCATTTTTGGTAGCTTATTTGATTTCATTATTAGATCATTTAGTGCTACAACCCTCATTTTTTGAGTGAGGAGATTTAAGCCTATACACAACTAGGTCAAGTTGTGACTACATATTTGATAAATATATACCTTACAAAATATCAAAACTAAAGCCAATAAATTAACATTATAAAAAATCTATTATAACACTAAAGACACATTTATTTAAAAACAAAATTCAATTGATATTTATAAAAAATCTTTAATAACATAATATAATCAAAAGATTAAGAAGTTTTACCTTAATTTCCTATCACGTCATCCTTGAATTTCTTACAAGTATTAATAACTAGTTATAAGTAAATCTTTTATCATCGAATCAACTTTCTACCATATCATTTCAAAATGAAATCTCTACGCTTGAACAACTAACCAAAAAATTATTATTTTTATTTTAAAATATTAAATTTAATTTGCAGTTTGGGGGTTGTGAAAATGGTAGTCAGAGCAGACTTAAAAAATGTGAAACATACAAAAAATGTGAATATAGTGGTTTACTCATTTAACACGCAACAAGGTAGATACTTCTAGTCTTCCAAGAAACTGACATAATTGGCAAATAGATCAAATCCTAGCTCTCAGTTATTATGCAAAAAACCAGAGCCTCATCCTTTTTCATCTTCAAGATGCCCTAGTAGGGAAGCAAACAAGTATGGGAGATAATGCATCGACCCTCCGTCCCTCAAACTAACACATTCTATAAATTTACGGTATGCAATGAAGATGATAAACCCCTTTTTGGCCCTAATTGAGCATAATGAACTGGAGAATCCTAATATACCACAAACAAGTTACAAACATCATATCATTAATGAAAAACAAGGTGCTACCATTTGAGAGATATTAGCAAAATTAATAGAGAGGTTAGGGTTTTAGCTAGAGGTAAAATACAATGCAAATAATAGAGCCAGAGCTAAATTAGAAATGAATCAAGTCACTCTGCACCAAGTCTCCCTGGCTCATAAAAAGGCAAGTAAGCTTCTGTCAATTCCTCAAACCATTAAAATAGATTATTTCCCCAAATTAGTGAGTACTTCTGACTGGAAAGGCTTTTGACCTAATATCATCTGCTCCATTTCAAGTTTAGAAAAACAAATTCTTTTTTTTAACCATACTAAATATGCATATCGAGATAGATTACCCATGTACTCTTAGCAGATAGGATTCCTATATGAACCCCATGCAATTTCCCTCAATACTTGTGAAGCAAATCTTTGGAAGAAGGAGAATTCAAACTTCAAATGACCACATAACCTTCCTAACACATATATCCCCCATCACCACAGGAATATTATCCCCAAGATTCCTATACATTCCTCCCTTCAACCCCCCAAAGCTACTCACCCTGATATTAAACTTTAAAAAATTAAGGAATAGATCTTGATTATCAACAATCAAGACAATGAAGATCACTGGCAGGACTATCAGAATGTTAGTGTTTTCACATATTGGAATGGGCCAAAACAAGATATGATCAATCTCATTAATTTTCTAAAGGAATTTTGTAAAAAATAAGTCAGTATATCTCACCATTTTGATAGATTAGCATTTATACATTACAGTGATGAGTATGTTATAAAAGATTTCCTCTTTGTCTCTTATTGTTATTTTAGAGGTTATGCTGTTAAATTCTTTGATTGGACTCTAGATAGTAAGGAAGAACAATTAAACTTCCCCATACCAACCTGGATTTCCATTCAATCTCTACCTCCTGAACTTATGCATGTAGAGATTCTCGAGAAAATAGGGTTTTCAATTAGAAATTTGATAGGAATATATGGTTCTTATAAATACTACAATAATCTTAAATTATTGATCAACTTCAAAATTAAAAATTTAGAATTCAAACCTATTAAGTTAATAAAAAATAGATCAATATATAACTTAATCTACTACAGATTTGAAGGTAAAATCTTTGAGATAATCAGATTAAATAATGAGAGATAGATTAAATTTAAAACTTATCAACCAACATCAGATCTTAAAGATACCTTCCCTATGATGAATATAAGAAACAAAAAGGGATATCAGGAGAAGTTCTTAAATAAGAAAGACCTTTTGGAGCTTATTCAAGATACAATAGGAAAAATAGATTCAGATTTGGAGGATGGTGAAATAAGAAAAGAAAAAATAACATTTATAACTTCAACTACAGAGATTAAAAACATTATCACACAAATCTCAAAGAAAGATTGGAAGAAAGAAATAGAGATACCACAAACTACAAGGAAAAAAGAAACCCAAAGAAAAGAAAAGGAAAATTTTCCAATATCATATAAAAATAAAGAAAATACTCAGTTGTCAAAAATGAAAGAATGTAAAGGCACTAGTTCATAGATGAAAATTGCTCTTACTAGTGAAGATCAAAGTTCCAAAGAAATCACTAGAAGAGAGGAAGAGAAAACAAAACATAATACCTGGTATAAGGATGTAGAGTTCAACCAACAACAGTAGAAGGCTAAACAAGAAACAAAAGAAAGCACAAAAAGAAAAGAAAATAAAAGGACTAAGTGGGAAACAAAAATTGTCAGAGAAGGAATTCAAGTCTTAAGACAAAAATCTCTCGGTAAATAACAATAGTTCTCTTGAAGAAATAGAAAACAAACTTCTTTTCTCTGATGAATCTCCAAAGCAAAGAAATGCTAAGTGTATAAAGGAAATAATGGAAACTCCACTACAAAAGAAAGAAGAGTCTATGAAGGAGACCATAGAATCCAAAAGAGAGGCAATAAATATGTTCACCAAATTTTGGCAAACACCAACCACAATACAAGTGAGAAGGATCAAAGTAAGATGAAAGGAAATTTAACACAAGATTTTCATGATTTTCTGAATAAAGACCCAACAAAGAATGAAGATTTGGATATGCTCAATTTAGATGAGGTAGAGAAAGAGAACTTGGAACTATTAACTGATGAATTGATTGAAGTATTTAACTTTGACAATATCGATAAAAGCAATGACTTACAGAAAGAGGAATTAATGCAGTGAGTTCTGAAGCTAGGTGGAGGTAACTACACCTTTGATGATTTAAGAAGAGATATGTTAATCATTGAGGAAGAAGATAAGTAAAGCTCTACAAACAACCGAATCAAGAATAGTAACAAGACAAGAAGATGGTACAGATATGGATAGAATATGGAGAATATCATAGTTAGCAGATAATATACAAATAGAAGCTCAGACAATCCTTACAGAATAGATAATGAAAGAATTAGAAAAAGAAGAAAAAGATGAGAAAGAAGGAAAACAATCTAATAGTGTGATAAATGCATAGGAGAACATAGAGAAATTGGGTATTTTGATGAATCGAGAAGGGATAAATACCCCTAAATATGATAGACTGAAAGCTAAAAGAGGAAGGAAGTCTTATAAAGAACTCAAAGAAGTAGATGGGTAGGCAAAAGAATAGAAAAATATTAGTCAATTAATCAAACCAGGGAAGGGGAAGAACCTTCCCAAGGCAGCATGAAGATTACTACCTAGAATGCTAGGGGTTTGAATGCTTCTAGCAATAAATGCTTACTAAAGCAAAATTTAAAACAATTTGAATATGAAATTATTATATTACAAGAAACAAAACTAAATAAGGAAGAAGGAATTAAGCTAGAAAAGAAATTAGGTAGTTGGAACATTAACCTACAAGAATCTAGAGGAGCTTCAAGGGGATTAGGTATGATTTGGAATCTTAGGAAAGTAACTATAAATGTATTAAAATCAAATAATTAGTGGATGAGTAGCAAAATTATAAGCATAAAGACTAACTTACGGTTAATTTTGATAGACATTTATGGACCTACCCATAACATAGATAAAAAAAATTTATGGGAAGAAATAAGTCTATTTATTAAAATCATAGCAATGAACACATTCTAATAGGTGGAGATTTTAATACTATCATGAACATAGATGAAAAATTTGGAGGCATCCAACAAATCTCCCAAGAATCTATGGACTTTAAAAAATGGATAGACCTTAACAACCTATTCGATATTCCTATTAATAATGGTATGTACACATGGAACAATAGAAGGAAAGATTTTTCATTTATCGCTAAGAAACTAGATAGATTCTTTCTCAAAGGAAAACTAAGAGAATTAGCTTTAGATATACAATCCTTAATTCTACCTGTAGCAAGATCGAACCACTACCCTATTAGAATTGAATTTATTGAACCTATAAAACCTTTTAGAAATCCTTTTAAATGTGAAAAAATGTGGTTCTTTGACAAAAAATTTATGTAGCTTATTAAAGTATGGTGGACTCAAGGCAATTCTAAAGGTTCCAAAATGTACATATTTGTCTCTAAGATGAAAATGATTAAATAAAATATACTTAAGTGGAATAAAGAACAATTCAACAATATATTTTAAAAAAAAATAGACAACGAAGAAATATTTTTTTAAAAATATATCGAAGTAATTAAAGAAGGAATTAACAACGAGAAATTTTGTCTAGAAAAAGAACTACTCGCCAAACAGGAAAACATTCTAGCAAAGGAAGAGGTCTTCTAGAGACAAAAATAAAGAGAAAAATGGCTACAAGGAGATCAAAATACAAAAAAAAATCATAAAAACACTTTGTATATCAGAGCTAAAAACAAAATTATAAAAATCAAAGACTTGATAGGTACTGACACTGAAAATCCATACAACATAGCAAAGATTTTTATAGGTCATTTCAATAATTTATTAAATAATTTTGGTGGTTCAAATATGATAGCTCAATCAAAAATGTTAGAAGCTATCCCAAAAGTGGTTACTACAAAAGATAATAAAGTATTAAATACACCCATATCTCTAGAAGAAGTCAAATCTGTGATATTCAACATGAACCTAGACAAATCTCTAGATCCAGACAAATTCCAGGCTTTCTTCTACCAAAAATGTTGGGATATTATCGGAATTGATCTTTGGAAAGCCATTTAAGCATTAATAAATGGTGGATCATTACTATCATTAATCAATAATACATTTCTTACCGTGATACCAAAAAAGATGACCTTGAAAATCCAGGGGATTTCAGGCCTATATCTTTTTGCAACACCATTTATAAAATTATATCCAAAATTTTAGCTAATTGACTGAAACTAATTCTCCCTAAGCTCATCTTAGAAGAACATACATGTTTTGTACCAGGAAGATCGATTCTAGACAGGATTATTATTATTCAAGAAATGTTGCATTCAACCAAATAGAATAAAATGGGAAGCATGTTCATGAAACTGGATATTCAGAAAGCATATGACATGGTTGATTGGAGGTTTCTATGCAAAACCTTAGAAGCCTTCAGATTCTCACATCAAAGGATTAATCTTATCTATCAATGCATCTCAATAACTAAAATATCAGTTCTTATTAATGGTACTCCTGAAGGCTTCTTTGACACATCAAGAGGTATAAGACAAGGAGATCCTCTATCACCTTTCCTATACATTATCATGGTAGAAGCTTTTGGTAGAGCAATAACCAAAGCTCGGACTGAAGGCAAAATCAAAGGAATTACTATAACTAAAAATTTCCCTAATATTACTCACCAACAATATGCAAATGATACCATTATACCAGGAGAAAGTACAATAGAAGAGGCCCTAAACCTCAAGTCTATTATTCAACAGTACATGGAAGCATCAAGACAAAGAGTGAATGTTGAAAAATCAGAATTTTTTTCAATTAATACCAAACTCAAAATAGAAAAATAGATTTGTAATATTATGGGATATAAAAGAGGCACATTCCCATGTAAATAATTAGGAATAAAGCTAGAAAAAGGTAGTAAAACAAACAAGGGATGACATAGCATCCTTGAAAGAATGGATGAAAAGATAGGAGGTTGGAAAGATAAATGACTCACAAAAGCTAGTAAAGTCACAAAGATCAAAGCAGTCTTACCTGCTCTCCCAACCTATCCTCTTTCTTGCTTACCTCTAACTAAAGCTATTAATAAGAAGCTCAAAGAAAAACTCAAAAGTTTCTTATGGAATGACATAGATTAATAGAAAAAATTGGCACTTATAAAATGGGAAAACATATGTAAACCAAAGGAACTAGGGGGTCTAGGTATCAAAAACTCAAGTTGGAAAAATGAAGCCTTAGGGGTCAAATTGACTTGGTGAATATTCCAAGAAAGAGATAAAAAAATGGTCAAAATTTTTATATAACAAATACCTAAATTTAGCCAACCTTCACTCCTTGTTTAGACTGAGGAACCTACCTAAAGGATTTGAAAGCTTGAATTTTATAGCAAAAAGCAGATCCCTAATTAGCATATATCTCACTTGGGACATTGGTAATGGTGATGAAGTTCTCTTCTGGGAGGAATCAGGATGGCCACCCCCCAATAGATAGCTTAGGTATCCCAGTAATCCTTAAAGATCAATTAGTCAAACTTTTGGGTCTTAAGGTTACCAATTATAAAATTAAGAAAGATATTCATGGAAACATAAGTTGGGAATGGAAAACATTGGATAATATTGACCTAGAACCAACAGTAAAAGAGGTTTATGAAAATATCATTCATAAGAGAAAAATAAAACAATTAGTGAGAAAAGACAAACCTATATGAACAACATCAAAAGACAGTAGATATAATGTTAAAAATAGATATAGAATAATCACTCGATCACAAAGGTGGGACAAAGTTATTCTTCCTCTTAAACTTTGTTGGGACTCCTCTTGCCTGGCAAAAGCAAACTTCTTTCTGTGGAATGCCTCCCAAAAAAGGATTCTAACAACTGACAGACTTTGAAAGATAGGCATTGAGGGCCCATCAAGATGTGTATTATGTAAGCATGATAGTGAAGATATTGATCATCTCTTATATAATTGCTCATAATACAAAATATTGCTCGAGGGCCCATCAAGATGAGTGTTATGTAAGCATGATAGTGAAGACATTGATCATCTCTTATATAATTGCTCATACTACAAAATATTGCTAGAAAGACTTTGACAAATGTTGGGCTGGACAGCTCCTTTGCTAGAATATCTGGATGATCTTCTTAGGGGTTGGCCATTTGATAGTAGTAGTTGTATCTATGGTAAACTCTGGAATATATGTCTATCTATCCTTATATGAGAAGTATGGAAAGAAAGAAATAGAAGAATATTTCACGATCAGGACATGTTTGTATTTGAGCTTACTAACAAAATTGAGGCTTGTATTCTTGAAACCTTAAATTCTCACCTTAGGAAAACCCAAAGAAGAAGGATCCTTCTCAGATTGGGATGGTCTAATGAAAAAGAGTTGGAAAAATCTAATTAATCCCTCACTTTTGTATATTAAAAAAGGAATCAAGATGCTAGGGACAAGTGTAGATGGATACCACCCCCCCTCCCCCCCCCAAGTGGTTGGACAAAATTAAATTTTGATGGAGCTTTGAGAGGCAACCCACGGATTTTAGGAATATGATGCATCATTAATAATGATTCTAGCAATTAGATCTCTCCAAAACTATAGGCTCCACCATGAACAACCTAGTAGGATTAGAAGCCCTCCAAGAAGGTCTCCAAATTTACCTAAACCTAAGAATTACAAAACTTATATTATTGAAGGAGATTCCTAGATTTTCCTAAATGACATTAGAAAAAGGGAGACCCCAAACTGGGTTTTAAATTCTAAATTGGAAGAAGTTCTAAAACTTCTAGACCTCTTTGCAGAAATTTAGATTCAACATATTTTCCTGGAAGGTAATAGAATAGTAGACTAATTAGCAAATAAGGGAGTTGATGGTGAAAATATATTAATCTATAATAATAAGTAGACTGGTAGACTAGATTGATCAAGTGGAGGACGCACTTGAGTAGTTTTTCCACCCTTCTTTCCCCTCTTCTCTTTTAGTCTCAGTTTATATTTTGGTTTATCCCTAGTTCTGCCTTAATGTAGCTTGTTTGTATTTAGGTCTTTGCTTCCTACCCCTTTTTCATTCCCTTTGTTGTCTTTCTACCCCTTTATCTACTGGCTTGGTCCTTTTTTGTCTCTATCTCCCTACTTTTTCTCTCTATGACCATTTATATAATGGGGCATTCTTTAATTTTTCAGCTAGTCTTATAATGTAAGTATTAAGGACATAATGCAAATATATTAGCTTTTATGACACTACCTTGTTTCTCATCTGTGTTTTAAGTTATTTAGCACTTAGCTACTTAAATAATTCATTACTGGTGTAGATAATGGAGCTTATCAATGGGGATCCTCCTATTACCGTCTAGACTAATCTCATTTCTAATTGCAACTGCATTTTATAATAAATCTCGATTCACTTGCATAGGTCGAATAAAAAGTATCAGGCTTCATACTGAGTGATATATTGGCATCCCTATAAACATTGAAATAACACTGTAATTTTTTGCTGCTTATTGGTTAATAAAAGGTCTGGTAGGAACTCACTCTAAGAATTGATATCAAATAGGTACTAATTTATAATGACAAAAGTTAATTAGAAATTAATAAGCAAAACATATGTATAATTGGTGTAAACATAAACCTTAGTCCTAATTATTAATACATCTAATATAATATACAAGATACTCCTTAGATGTAAAGTTTGGTCTGTTGGTTATCGTATCCCTTCTAGGATTTAGAGTGAGTTCTATGGTGGCCTATAAATGATAGGGATGAAACCCTATTTTAAGACTTTTTGGGTATAAGCCAATTGTCTAGTAGCTATGTAAATATGGATGATATAATTAACATAGGCTCATTTCACAAATATAGTATTAAGGCACAAATGGTTAATCCAAATTGAATAATAATGTATGCTAGATATATGGCCTTTTCCCAGCTATCCTAAAGGAATCCTTTTTCATCAAAACTTGTATGACCATGTTTTGAGTTTTGAGTTGTGAATTTTGAGTCATCATTTACCCTTCTTCCATCTGGCTTCATACTTCTTAGTGTACTTTAGTAGAGCAACTGTCAAACTAGTAATCCAGCCGATAATTAGTAAGGTGACTATTTCATATTTTCCTTTCATTCTCACTTTAATTTTTTAACAACAAATGAGATGTGAGCTTTTTAGCCTTTTAATCCAATTAACTTTTATTACACATAGTAGAGAATCTGCATTTTTATTAGATCCCAAAGGGTAATTAGCGTTTTGTGTAGATTGAGGACCAGAGTTATGGTAATACAAAATTTAATGTCCCCTTGTTAATTCTTAGTAGTGATTAGGAAACTTACTTATTAATGTTCAACAAACTAACGCTTAATAATGAGTATGGGATTAAAAGATTGTAAGAATCCCACCTACAAAAGATTATTAAGTTAAACTAGGCCTGAACAATAATCATTTACTATAAGGCATGTTATTAAGAGTTTTATGGATAATGGTCGGTATAAACCCTTCCTTCTTCTCCCTTTCACATGATCCTAATTACTAACCCCTTGTTGGAAGTTAGTGGTTTCTTTTGATGTAGATTCTCCAAAGAGTAATTTTCCTTGTCTGAGCTTTAAGCATATATGGGTGGAACCTGACCCTTGCAAGTTCTCAGTGGATCTTTCTCTATTATATATAGATCCAACACTATATAATTTGATGATTTAAGTTTTTATATTCATTGGGGAATACCCCTTTTAAATATGTATATTATAGGACTATGGTCTCGAGCTAGATTGGAGGTTTTCTTTCTCCATTCTTTCCTACCAGTGCCCGTTTGAACAGAGCAATCTGTAATTTCTTATTTCATATAATGTAAATACAAGGCTTCGACCATTTACCGATAAAAAATAAATTAAAGTAGACCTTTTAATATCAAATCAACTTGCCACTATATGATTTCATTCCTCCACAAGGAAAGCAAGACCCTTTCAATAATTCTCTTTAAGGCACTAAGAAGAATTTAAAAAGAAAAGTCAAACTCTAAATTATTATTATTATTAGTTTACATACAAAACTATTCCATTCATGAAAAATATCTTTTCAATTTACTTGACCAATTACAACATTGATTTTTTCAAAAACTTTTTACTGAAAACATTTATCTCTAATTCTATTGCTGGAAGTGTGCTACAACAATAAGTTTGACTTTTAACTTTTGTCCATTTTCTAAACTTTATATCTTCCTATTTATTATTACAAACTTTGACACAAATATTTATAATTATTATGAACTTTGGCATTATCTATATTTGGGAGGATACTAATACAATTGTTTAAATCAATTAAATATCAAAGTATCAACCAATCAACTTTTAGTCACCTTTTTAAAAGTCAAAGCATCTACCAATGAGAATAAAATATATTAGCTTATTTTTAAATAATAACATGTTAACAAATACATACAATTATATGTTTTGTGTTATTTAATTTTTAAAATATGTGGATGATAAAACTACTTTTTGTTTCCTAAATTTTTTCCCTTCAACTTTGAATAAGACAAATGACAAAATAAGCTTAAAAATTCACCACAAAATTAAGAAAAATATTTTAAATATTCTTCAAGAGTCCTCCAAGTAGCACTATTTTGGAGTCTTCCAATTATTAACAATACATGCATATATTTTCTTTGCACATTAATTTTCTATTTTATCAAAAAAAAAATAGGTCCACTTTGAATACGACGGTATTCCTCTAGACTCTCCAATTAGCACTATTTTGGAGTCCAATTATTAACAATATATGCATATGCTTTTTCTCATTATTTCTCTCTTTTATCAACAAATTTCGAGAGGTAGAGTCCTTGCCTTTTGATAAAAATAAATTTTTGGGGTTAAATTACCATGAATAAATAGGTAAGAGCAATGGAGAAGAAGTATTAATAATCATTTGCAAATATATCAATGCATTGGGTTCCAAAGTTAAGTTAGCAAACATTTCTTGTAAAATAGAATTTTTATTTTAATGAATGATATACAAATAAATTGTTAGCAAGATTGTTCATATTCAAATCAATTCATGATTTGTAAAGAGATTGATGAAAATATGTACAAGAAATATAATTTTTTTATTAATAAGAATAGTTTTTATTTTAGTAATAATTTGTTTTAAGTAGAATAATTTATTTATAAAGTTTAAAATTACAAGAAAATAAAAGTTAGTTTAATTTTAGAATTTATATTGATTTACATACATTTTCATAAATATTAATAATATAAAATTATAAAAAATAGTTCATTATAAAATTTAAAAT
The DNA here is from genome assembly GCA_028749045.1 of Cupressus sempervirens. Lineage (NCBI taxonomy): Eukaryota > Viridiplantae > Streptophyta > Pinopsida > Cupressales > Cupressaceae > Cupressus > Cupressus sempervirens. The sequence goes on from CM053792.1 coordinate 36,027,496, forward strand.
AATTTGTATAGAATTTTTTTTAAAAAAATACAAAAATTACATTTATATGTTAAAAAATAAAATTACATCAAACCAACATTTTAGTTTTAATACTACAATTTAGTTTTAAATTTATAATGCATTATTTTTATAGCATCTAAAATAATGTCTATAAAAAACCAACAAAACTATTTATTTAATTAGTTAGGTTTATAGTTTAATATTAATTTAACTTTTTCTAATTTTTTATTAATAATATATATTTTAGATAATAATAATTTTAAAAAACATAAATAATTATTACTAAAAATGTATTTGATGCATCATTTCTAAAGCAGTTCCCAAATGCATGATTAGGTACTCAAAGTTATTTTAATCAATGCAAGGAGAAAAGACAAATTTGCATAAAAGTTTGTGTGCAACATGGGCAGTAGAGAATAAAAAATTCAGTCTTTACCATGAACTCTTAGAAGGAAAGGGTTGTTTCAAGATAAAGTGAGAGATGTCGACCCATACTAACAATGTTATTAATGCAACTTTATCTTATTATTTTTGCACTTTTATTTGAATTGAAAAAATAATAATGATAACTCAAAAATTAGAAGTGTCCAATCAGAAAAAAGAAATTAATGATAATAAATAGAATACTTTAAAACTATTTTTAAATTTTAGAATTAGAAATTTTTTATTGGAAAAATTAATTAGATCGGGTGATTTGAAAACATTAGTTCCTTCCTTATATAAAGAAGGGACTAATACGATTAAAATATGTTACGATAAAACCACAGACAAAAATAACAATTACATACAAATATAATTAATAATAGAAAATAATAGATCACATAGAAAAGAACACAAGGCACTAAGATTTAATGTGGTTCACCCAATCCCTGGGCTACGTCCACCAAACAACAAGTCCAATATTATTATGATCCAGTGATTACAATCTGATTACAATCCGTAATCCCTTATAGCTCAATACTGCTAGAAGAACCAATTTTGCATCACTTTAATGAAAATACCTAACCCTATCCCTTTTATACAAGTAATTTTATGCCACTTTAGGGTTACAACATGTTGGCCATATGTTGGTGTACTTCCCTGATCAGTCACCACAAACTAACAATCTCCCACTTGGGGACTGATCAGACTCCACACTAGACAACAATCTCCCATTTGGAGATTGATCCTGTAGCTATGTCACTACACCATGAGGCTCCCACTGGACCAAACCCCCCTGGACTCTATTGTTCTTGTATTCCTATTCAGTCTAGAAGACCAACTGAAGCTGAAGAGGAATTCAGCTTCTCCCTTGTGACTACCTTTGCCAACATATATGTTGGATTGTCATCTACATATATCTTGTCCAATTTTAACTGTCCATCCTCCAAAATTGACCAAATGAAATGGTACCACAACTGTATGTGTTTGGTCTCTGAATGTAGAGCTGAATTCTTTGCCAGATGAATGGCACTCTGACTATCTATAAACAAATAATTATCCCTCTGAGAGTGTCTTCCAAGAAGAACTAAAGCCATATCATCTCCTTGGCTGCCTCTGTAGCAGCAACATACTCTGCCTCTATAGTGGATAAAACATTAACCTTATGTAACCTAAAAACCCAGCTCACGATTGTCCCACCAACAATAAAGACAAAACCTGTAGTACTTCGCCTGGTATCAATATCCCCTGCCAAATCTGAGTCAACATAGCCCTATAAATCAGTAGTAGAACCCCCAAAGTGTAAACACTTATTGGATGTTCCTCTCAAATATCTGAGAATCCATTTGACTTCATTCCAATGCTCAATTCCTGGATGACTCATATACCTGCTAACGACTCCCACTGCATGTGCAATATCTGGCCTAGTACATACCATAGCATATATTAAGCTTCCTACAGCTAAAGCATAGGGTACCTTGGACATCTTATCCTCCTCTTCTTATGTTTTGGGACACATCTCCTTAGTAAACTTCAAATGACCAAGTAAAGGTGTGCTGATAGCTTTAGCATTCTCCATAGAGAAACGTTGCAACACCTTCTCAACATAATCATCCTGAGATAGTGCCAATATCCTATTCTTCTTATCTCTACAAATTTTTATACCAAGGATTTGTTTTGTTGTCCCCAAATCCTTCATAGAAAATGCATGTGCTAATTGGTGTTTTAGCCCCTTAATGTGATCCATGTTAGACCCAATTGTTGGAAATATAGATGGAGCAACTGAGGGGGGGGGGGGGTGAATCAGTTACCACAAAAACAAATCCATGGATCCCTTAGATGTCTTATAAAACTAGTTACTGTTGTCACTCGGTAGCCACACAGAAAAATGATGTAACTCGGTAGATGCAGTGTATGTTATCTTTAATAGAACTTTAAACATTAACAGTTATAAATATGCATGCATAAACAAATAATCATGAACACAAGAGATGCTAAATTTAACATGGAAATCCAATATGAGAAAAACCACCAAGTAACTAGCTACTAATTTTCACTCTTCTGAAGTGAGCCTTGTTAGGAGCCAACCCTATTAAAGGTTACAAAGCACACTGTTAGGTGTGACCTTATTAGAGGATTTAATCACCCTACTAGGAGTGGACTTGCTAGAGGATTTTTGAATGATTTAATAGAACTTTCACCTTATTAGAGGATTTACTAAATGGTTGTTAAACCAACTCTGTTAAGAGATTTAGAAATCACTGCTACAATGGTGAGAAAGTAATAATGAGTTGACCTGAATGAGATGCAACTGAATTTGTTGATACAAATCTCTGCTCTACTTCACTAGATCCTCTCTGATCGAATACAACTTTGCTGCTCCTCAAGGATATCTCATCCTTCTTCAAAATCTGCTCACACTTTCCTCTTCACACATTCAACACACTTGCATGCTCGCTCATTGCCATTTAGAATTCACAACTTGACCTTTTATTTATACCTTACAAATTGTTAAGTTGGCTCATTTACAAGTTACAATTACCAATAATCATTACATCAGTCAGCTACAATAATTACATGAAACAATTAAACTTTATTTCCCAAAACAATAAAATTCTTCATTGGCCGACCCTGCTCAGTAAACATTGCTCCAAAAATGATTTCCAGTGTTAACCAACTGAAGCTCGGTGAACACTGTGAACTCTGCAAAATCTTTTGGAGATCGAGTGAACTCAGTAAACACTGACTTTCCTTTGCTGACCTTGTGAGCTTGGTTACCACTGACTTCTACCACAGAATCCTTCAACACCCGAGTGAGCTCGGTAGAAACTGTAATTTGCCTTGCTGGCCAACTAAGCTCAGTAGACTTTGTAATTTGCTTTGTTGACCAACTGAGCTTGGTAGACTCTATCTGATAACTGATATGACATTTGTGTAACATCAAAGACAACACACAATTGAACAATTGTATCCAACAATCTCCCTCTTTGGCATTGAAGGCAACACAACATGTTATAGCAGATGAAATTTTAAAACAAGTCTTTTTCTAACAGAACATATCTCTCTCTTAGGTTTTATGCCACAAACTTCTCAAATATAGTAATCTCCCTCTGTGAAGGAATTACATAGCTTCTTTTTCTATCAACAAACTCTCCACAAACAAATTCAAATTTTAGAAAGATATGACAGTATAATCTCCCTCTTTGACAGCACATGCCGAAGACAACATAAACCAAATGAGTAGCAATGTACCTTGAGTACTGATTCATATGCAATGTTTCCATGACTATGCTGCATCAACTGAAAGATCTTAAACTTGGTTCTTGTTGATGCATCACTAAAACTTTATTTTAGTGAGCTTCAAATAGGGGAATGACCCCTAGCTTACCTCTTAGATACAATAATGCATCCTTAGGTAATGGCTTGGTGAATATATCAGCAATTATCTCCTTTGTATGGACATATTCCAATCTGATCTCCTTATCCTGCACCAATTCTCTGACAGAGTGATACTTTATTGCAATGTGCTTGGTTTTGGAATGCATTACTGGATTCTTTGATATGTTGATTGCACTTGTATTATCACAAAACATAACAACTGGTTCTTCGATCTCCACCTTCATGCCTTCCAATAACTGTTTAAACTAAACAATATTAGAATAGTTCACTATTACAGCAACATACTCTGCTTCTGCTGTAGATTGGGATCCAAGAAACTAACCTCTTTTCAAGAAAGAATGCTCCACCACTTGTACTCTTTCTGTCATCAATGTTTCCTATCCAATCAGCATCAGTAAACACTTTCAAGTCCAAATCACCTCCAAATTTGTACCACAATCCATAATTTTCAGTGCCTTTCAAGTATCTCAAGATCCTCTTGATTGCCATCATGTGATTTTCTCTATGTTTTGCTGAAAATATTGCTACAATACCAACTGAAAGAGCAATATCAAACCTTATATGAACTACATACTACAATTTTCCAATCATTAATCTATATAAGGTCTGATCTACCTCTTTTGATTCATCATCCTTGGTAAGCTTTAATCTAGTACACATGGGAGTTCCAACTGGTTTACAATCTTTCGTACCAAAATTCTTGAGTATCTCCTTGATATAATTAGATTGAGTGATGTAGCTACCATTTTCGCTTTACTAAATTTGAAGACCAACAAAGAATTTGATCTCACTAAACATTGACATCTCAAAGTCCTTGTTCATTTGCTTTGAAAATTATTTGCATAGACCATCATTCCCTGTAAGCAAAGTATCATCCAAAAATATTTCTACCAAAACAATCTTGTTATTTGGTCCTTCCTTGATATACAAGATACTCTTATCATTAGTTCTCTGAAAACCAATCTGAATAAGATAGTTATGCAATATTTCATACCATGCTCTAGGGGCTTGTTTTAGACCATACAATGTTTTGTGTAATTTGCAAACCATGTCCTTCTTGTTTGGATCAACAAAACCTTTAGGTCACTCAATGTAGACTTCTTCATCCAGAATACCATTGAGAAATGTTGATTTGACATCAATCTGATATACCTTAAATCCTTTGTATGCAACATATGCAAGTAAGGTCTTAACACCTTTCAGTCTTGCAATAGGAGAAAAGGTCTCTCCATAGCCTATTCCTTCTTCTTGAAAGTAGCCTTTGCATACCAGTCTAGCTTTGTTTCTTGATACTTTACCATCCTCTTTCAACTTATTTCTAAATACCCACTTAGTACCAATCACATTTTTGTCTTTAGGCCTAGGTACAAGAGTCTATGTTTTTTTCTTCTTTATTTTCTCTATCTCTTCATTCATAGCCTCAATGCAAATTTCATTTTCCAATGCATCTTTTACATTTCTAGGTTCAAAATCAACAAGTAAAAAAGTACCTTTTAGCTTACTTCTTGTCATAGTTCCTTCAGATTTGTCTCCAATTATCTGATCTGGTGCATCATGTCTCTTGACATACTTGACCAATATAGGTTCCTTGCCTTTTGATTGAGTTCCATTGTCTTTATTTTGAATTTCAATTTCTAGCTCTGGTTGATCTGACTATTTCTTAGGTCCTTCAGACTCAGTAGGCATTGGCTCAATAGCATCTAAGTGTGACTCAAGTTCGTGCAACTTGGTTTGAACTTCTTGCAACTCGTCGACTGAAGACTCAAGAGTAGAAGTTTCTTGATTGACAGATGTGTCTGGCACTGTATCAGGTTCAATGAAAACAAATCTCCTATAATCTTCTGGTTCCTTTTGCTTTCTTCTTTAGTCCTTTCTACAAACTAATCAACTTTCACATGTGCACTTTCCATGACTTTGTGAGTAGAAAAATTCAAACATCTATATGCCTTACTCTTGCAAAAGTATCCCAAAAATATACCTTCATCACCCTTCACATCAAATTTTCCTTTTCTAGATTCCTTCAAAATATAACATTTGCTTCCAAATACTTTTAGGTAACTTACATTAGGTTTATAGCCATACCATAACTCATAGGAGTTTTAAATGAGTCCTTCTTCAACTATACTCGGTTCAAGGTATGAACTACAATGCTGATAGCTTCCTTCCAATATTTGATAGTGTTGGTGTAAATAAGTACTTTACTATTTACACTTACTTAAGTTTACTTAGGTTAATGCATTATTTAATTATATTGCATTATTTTATTTATGAGACACTTAGGAGTTTGTGCAACCTTGTAAGTTGTCATGTTGACAACACAGGAGTACGCACCTTTATTTGAGCACATGGTGTCTACAACACTGATTTGCATGTCCCACCCTTCTAGGCTTATCCTCTCATCACCGCACTTACTTTCATGCTTAATGGAGGATAATCCATATCTAGTGGACATGTGCTTGGTTGTCTGACACTTCATGGTGCTAACTTCTATGCATTCTAGAAGCTCTCCTATAGCCTTTATAATTAGGCACTCCTAGTGTACTTTGTATCAAGTATTGAATACATTGTTATTCTGATCATACTCTCTCCATTTTTGGTCTACAGTTGTGCTTGTGTTTGAGTTCTTAGTTCTTGGATGAATTTTTCCCTTAGAAAAATTCTTACATGGTATCAGAGCTTGGAGACTTTCTCTTCACAAGCTGTTCGAGACCTCTTGTTGCTTCATCACCTCAGCCCAAATTTGGAGTGCCGCAAAAATTAGGAGCATCTAGCACCAGATCTGACCTCTCCATTGCGTCCGGAGCATTGAATCGATGAAGATTGACTATAAATTCACCTATCTTGGGTGAAAGTTGATCATGAGGCAAAAAAAATTTTGCAAACCGACACTCGAAGGCACCGATTTGCAATTTGGGTATGATTATTTTCGGATCTATTGCATTTATTTTTCAGATTTGAACATTATCTCTTCTCTATAATTTTCAAATTTATTATTTGAAGCAAAGAAAATTTTTTTATAGACCCGGGCGATCAAATCTCGGATTTGTATTTGGTGGATATATTTTATTGTGTTTTGCAGGGTTTTAATCAGTGGGCCCTACCCTGTAAATCTGCCAAACTACCCATGGAGAAGCGGTACATTCAAATTCGACTATGATTCGTATTGCACGATCCTCCACAACAATCGGTGCCCAAATACTAGTGGCCCCCTATTTCCCCCAGCTGGCTTGAACAAAAATCTGGCGAGAGTTCCCTCAACCAACGGCCACTGTTGTTTTTATTAGCTGCAGACTCTATCTTATAAAGTCCGCAGACTTCACCATCCCTTGTAATGTGGAATTAAAATCTGCATAGCCGACTGCCATGAAATCGAACTCCGGCAACCATTGTAGGTTTTTTGGGCATGCATATGGCATCTGCATTCTTTGGCCACGTGATCATGCGTAGGTACACACTGATCTATCACACAGTGACACATCAACTGCACAATCCCCTTAAGTGGCAATACAGTCAGAGCCACATGATGATTTGTTATTCGCCCATGACTCAGACTCACATGGAACCCTGTCAGCAGATCGTACGCAAATTTTTTTGTACATATTGTACGGATCCGTACATTTCCATACGATGCGTCAGCACCACATCATCTAGTGGGGCAAAATTTTTGCTGATGTCAACATTCTGCAAGCATAAATTTGACGCCCATCTAAACGTCATTACTAGGCAGTTTTGAACTGCTTTAACAGTCATTTGACCGTCAAATTTGACTTCACAGTTTCTCCTCCAGACCCCTCTCCATTTTTCTTTTTAGTTTGGCAGCCTGACTTTGCGAGCTCATAACTTGGACATCCAAACTCCGATTCAGGTGCATTTTTTTTGAAATCAGGTAAAATTACTTGAGTTTTCAAGTGGTGGTATTGTTTTTTGGTTTTGGTGCACAGATTTTGTAGAATTTGCATTTTTTGGTGACTGTACCTACATAATCCTGCCTTTTGCAACTTCAGAAGCTCAGTACGGGCACATCTAGTAACTTTTACAGGTTTCATTTTTTTGAAAGTGCATTTTTTTTGTCTACTTTCTAGATCTAAAGTTAGATTCTAGGGTTGTATGGACAAATTTCTCACTTTGAGAATTAGGCCTTCTTTGGCATTGTAAAGCCTTGATTTTTTTTTAGAATTGTTGTAAAACTAAGCTACAGTGCTTAACTGACAAAATTCAGCCTCATAAGGCAGTTGTAAAAGCAAAATCAAAAAGTCTGCTTTGTTCATTTTGACAAGTGGCTCATTGTAAATGAACTACTTACAAAGTGCCAAAGCATCTTTTTTTTGGGTGGTCTTTTGATTGAGTGAAAAGGGGGGGGGGGGTGGGGGTGTACAGTGTTCTTGTGTCTCTATTTTGTGCTCTTTCATTTTTGCATCATGGGTTTTAAATGTCCTCCTCTAACTTCACACAACTATTCTGCTTGGAAAGATATTGCATGGAGTAGATTAATGGAAAAAGGATATAGTCTTTATGTAGATGGTACAATTACCCAACCTAATGATGCTAAAGAACTCATTGATTGGACAAGTCAAGACCGACAAGCTTTAGGTGTTATCAGAAGTTGTGTACATAGCAATCTTCTCTTTCACATTAAAAATTGTTCAGAATCTAAGGAAGCTTGGGATAAACTTGAACAGTTGTATGGTAAAGTGGATGAAGAAAAGGGATTTCAGATTGAGGATGATCTACTTCTCTTGGATCCTAAGAATTATGACATAATTCAGGATTATATCATCAAAGTCAATGAGTAGAGGGCACTTCTAAACGATTGTGGAAATCCCATGAAGGATGATAGGTTGATACATCACATCCTGAAAAAGCTACCTACTGAGCATGCCAATGTTGTTTCGAGCTTTAATACTCACAAGTTAACCATGGGATCTGCTTACCAGAAACCTTCCTTTGATGGATTTGTAGATATGTTGATTGTTGAACAATCTCACTTGGTGGATTTTGGTCTTCTCAAGTCATCTAAGACCAAAGCCTTAGTGGCTAATGATGGTCAGAAATCTAGTCAAGGGGGAAAAGGAAACAACAAGAAAAAGCAGTGGAAGTAGAAAACACAATCTGAGACACAACATGACTCCTCTCAACAAGGTGGTTCTTCTTCAAACAAGAAGGGAAGTAATGAAAAGAAGGACAAACTCTTTTGCGGATATTGTAAAAAGCCAAATCATGACGAGCATCATTGCAAAACCAAAAGAATCGATGAGTTAGAAAATCTACTCAAGAAGAATAAGATTCAAGTGCCAGGTACTTCCAAGGATTCTACTCCTAACTCTTCAAAGGGTAAAGGTTAAGCACTTATGGCAAACTCAAATTCTTCTTTGGAATGGATACTTGACTCAGGTGCCTCTTACCACATGGGTTCTTCAAAGCAAGATTTTTCTTCATTGAAGCAGTCACAGGTACCACACATCTTCGTGGGAGATGATGCAAAAATGGAAGGTGAAGGGAAAGGACATGTAGAAATGGAAGATGGGGAATTCAAAGATGTTCTCTATGTTCCCAATCTAAGCTCTAATCTCCTATCAGTTTACCAAATCACTCACCTTGGAGATGGTCATAAGGTTGAGTTCCTTCCTGATTCAATGATGGTGTGAAGTCTCAAAGATGATTCATTGGTAGCAGTTGGCAAAGTCAATAATGACAAGAGGCTTTATTCCTTCTCCCATTTCGTGCCTAAGAGTTCTTCTCAAGCCTTATTAACTCACTCTTCTTCAAACAACTTATGGCATGAGCGGTTTGGTCACCTTGACTTTCGCTCTCTTCAACAACTTTTCTCAAAACACATGGTCAAAGGTCTACCCAACATCAGCTTTTCTAAGGGGGAGTGTTCATCTTGTTTAGTGAATATGCATCTCAAGGAGAAGTATGATAAAGGGAAGTCTTCTTGAGCTCCAGTTGTTCTTCAGCTTGTTCACATGGTATTAGTAGGACCATTTGTAGTGACTTCAGTCAGCCAAGGCCGCTACATACTCGCATTTGTTGATGACTTTTCAAGATTCACTTGGGTCTTTTTCCTTCATCATAAGAATGAAGTAGTTCATAAGCTTCAAGAATTCAAGACTCATGTTGAACACAAGTCAAGGAAAGCCATCAAAGTATTAAGAGTGGATAATGAGAACAGATATGTTGACAGAAGACTTATGAACTTTTACAGAATTGAGGGGATTGATCTTCAGAACTCACCAACATTCAGTCTGCACAAGATAGGTGTTGCAGCTATGAGGATTAGGACTCTCAAGACCATGGCAAGTTGCATGATAAAGGCCAAGTCTCTTGATCCTACACTTGAAGTTGAAGCCATTAGCAGTGCTACTCACATACTTAATAAGTCTCCTCATCCAACGTTAGATGGAAAGACTCCTTTTGAGGCATGGTGCAGTAGAAAATCAGTTGTGAGTCACCTTAGAGTCTTTGGTTGTCTAGCATGGGTAAACCTATCCTCCAGGAGTTGCAAGGCATTGACACCTAGGCCTTGTACTTTTATTGGTTATGAAGACAATGCGAAGGCTTACAGACTTATGGATCTTGAGACTCATGAGATTTTTGTGGAGAAGGATGTTCACTTTGAGGAAAGTTCTCCAAGCTTATCCTCTACTCCTCTCCGCACTTCATACACAGTGGAAACTGATAATGACACCAGCGATAGTGCTTCAACAGGTTCAGACACATGGGGTTCTATCGACAGTTGCAATGAGAGGTCACATCAGTCTAGTCCACGTGCTTATATTGCCATAGTGAAAGGTCCATCTTAGCATGGTACATCTAGTCTTCCAGCTCTAGCTTCAGTTGACTTGGGAGACAGACTTGAGGACACACATCTTCTCATTGATGATGATTCTTCTACAGTTGTTGCGAGGGCTCACTCTGACCCTCATGTTCATTCTCTACATGATCAATATGCATAGGTTAGCGTGATTGTGTATTCTTATGAACATCAATTCATGGAGGTCTCTTTGTCAGTAGAGGAGACAAATGGTTCAGTGGAACAGGTTCAACAGACATCTTTGACAGATCTGCATTCATTCTTTTTAGCACAGTTGGAAGGGGTGAACTTCAACATCAGTACAGGGATACTTGAGTAGGTTTTAGGGCCAGCACACATCTTCAAGACAATACCTTGGACTTTGTTTCTTCCTAAGGGGAGGAACACCATTCTACATTCTTGGACCAGCTTCTTCATCGGAGGAGTTTTCACTTGTTGGCATTCTTCTTTTGGGGGGGGGAGCCTATTCTGTCTCTCTTCTGTCTTTCATTCTCTTTTGTATATACTGGATGTATGCCGTAATGGGGGGGTCTTGATTACTCCATCCATCGATGCATCCTCTTCTATCTCTCTTTTTGGGGGAGGGTTTTTCCCATGAGGTTTTCCCTCTTTCCCTGCTTTATGGGAGATTGCATTTCATTATGTACATGGGTACCTTACATGGCCTAGTAGCTGGGATCCATTCTGCATTTTCATCCTAGTTTCGTAAGCTTAAGGGCATTCCCCTAGGTTGCACTTAAGGGGGGGTGTTGGTGTAAATAAGTACTTTACTATTTACACTTACTTAAGTTTACTTAGGTTAATGCATTATTTAATTATATTGCATTATTTTATTATTTTATTTATGAGATACTTTGGAGTTTGTGCAACCTTGTAAGTTGTCATGTTGACAACACAGGAGTACGCACCTTTATTTGAGCACATGGTGTCTACAACACTGATTTGCGTGTCCCACCCTTCTAGGCTTATCCTCTCATCACCGCACTTACTTCCATGTTTAATGGAGGATAATCCATATCTAGTGGACATGTGCTTGGTTGTCTGACACTTCATGGTGCTAACTTCTATGCATTCTAGAAGCTCTCTTGTAGCCTTTATAATCAGGCACTCCTAGTAAACTTTGTATGAAGTATTGAATACGTTTTTATTCTGATCATACTCTCTCCATTTTTGGTCTACAGTTGTGCTTTTGTTTGAGTTCTTAGTTCTTGGGTGAATTTTTCCCTTAGGCAAATTCTTACAGATAGCAATGTTCTTTTCAATCATTAGAGTTCTTGCACAATCCATGATGGATCTGTTCCTCCTTTCAGCTATTCCATTCTACTCAGGAGTTCTAGGAGCTAATACATGTCTTTTGATTCCTCTTTCAATGCAAAAGTTATTGAATTCATGGGAGATGAATTCACCACCTTTGTCTAATCTCAAGCATTTTAGTTTTTTCCCTATTTCCTTGTCTACTATGGCTAAATACCATTTGAACTTCTCAAATGCTTCTGACTTCTCTCTTAGATACATGATAGTCATCATTCTAGAGTAGTCATCAACAAAAAGAATGAAGAACTTTTGTCCAGTATAGCTCTTAATTCCAATAGGTCCACACAAAATAGTATGCACAATTTCCAAAATTTCTTCAGACTGATAATTTTTACTTTTACGGGTAGTCTTTCCCATCTTACCAATTTGACAATTCTTGCATAGACCAACATCAAGTTTCTTTATAATAGGAATGCCTCTTACTTTCCTGAATTTGCTTATTTTCACTAGGTTATCAAAGTTCACATGACATAACCTTCTGTGCTATAACCAACTTTCTTCAATTTGAGCAATAAAACATGAACATTCACCAAGTTCAAGATAAAACAAATTACCTTTTGTCTGTATGCCTAATATAATTAGCTTTCCTTTGTCATCCAATAGTCTTTCTTTTCTATGCATTAATTCCACTTTGAATCCAAGCTGTGCCACACTCAACAGATTATGTTTTAGTCCTTCCACCCAATAGGCATTATCACATACAAGCTCTTTGGTTAGTGAGATTCTTCCTCTTCCTTTTATGCAACAAGGTTCATTATTACCAAACCTCACACTACCACCATCATAGTCTTCAAATTGTTCAAACTTAGTTTTGTCACCAATCATATGATGAGAACAACCACTGTGTATGATCCATGTATCATTTTTGCTTACATGAGAGATAAGTGCCATCTTATATTCCTCATCATTATCAGATTCATCTTTTACAGCAATGTAAACAATCTCATCTTCACTATTGTCAGAATCCTTAGAATCCTTAGCCATGAAACATGTTTTCTTACCTTTGTCCTTGAATGATTTGAAGTCTTTCTTACCATTACACTTGTGACCTTTCTTTTCATCCTTTTTTTTCTTGTTTGGACACCTAGCAACAATATGACCAATTTATTCACATGAAAAATAGATCAAAGGAACCTTACCTTTGTATTTTCATTTGCATGTAGAATATTTCCTTGCTAGCAGAGCTTCAACCACATCAAGATCACTATCAGAACTCTGTTCTAATTCTTCTTCGCTTTCTGATTGAGAATATTTTATCTTCTTGCCCCTTTCTTTGAGTGAAATCTTGACTTCAAATGCTAATTCAATGTTCTTGGAATCTGGAACATAGCTATCATAGTTATCTAGCTCAAATGTAGTCAATCTTCCTACTATGGCCTCTAAATTTATCTTATGATTTGCTTCACATCTCCTTTCTTGAATTGCAAAAACTCTAATTGCATAAATGGGAAGCAATATTCTAAGAACTCTACTTACAATTGTTCCTTCTTTGAAATATCCTCTAGAAGCCTTGATTGCACGGACACTTGCTTTGACTCTTTCAACATACTTGGCAATGTTTTCATCCTCTCTCATCCTCATCTGATCAAATTGTCCTCTTAGACTTTCTGCTTTAGCTCTTCTCACATTTTAATCACCTCCATAGATATCTTTCAATTTGTTCCACATAGAAAAGACAATTTTTATATCTTTGATATTATCAAATTCTTCATAGCTTAGGGCTGATGCAATGTCTATCATCATGGTGTTATGAGTCTTCTTCTTAGCAATGTCATTGACTGATAGTGTACCAGCAGGAGTTGTATATTCTTCATCAAGATATTTCAATCTTGTATCTCCAATGGAAGCCAGATGGAGTCTCATGAGACATTGCCATGCTGAAAAGTTGCCCTTGTTAAGCCTTGGAATTTACCTCTTGTAAGACATCCTGATATTTAGCTTAGATCCTTGAAATCCTTGCTGCAAGCACCAAATGCTTTGATACCAATTATTGGAAATATAGATGGAGTAATTGAGAGGGGGGGTGAATCAATTACCATAAAAACAAATCCACATATCCCTTAGATGTCTTATAAAACTAGTTACTGCTATCACTCAGTAGCCACATAGAAAAATGTTGTAACTCGGTAGATGCAGTGTATGTTATCTTTAACAAAACTTTAAACATTCATAGTTATAAACATGCATGCATAAAAAAATAATCATGAACACAAGAGACACTAGATTTAACGTGAAAACCCAATATGGAATAACTAGCTACTAATTTTCACTCTTCTAATGTGAACCCTGTTAGGAGCCAACCTTGTTAAAGGTTACAAAACACACTATTAGGTGTGACTTGTTAGAGGATTTAATCACCCTGCTAAGAGTGGCTTTGCTAGAGGACTTTTGAACAATTCAATAGAACTGTCACCTTGTTAGAGGATTTACAAAATGGCTGTTAAACCAACTCTGTTAAGAGATTTGAAATTCACTGCTACAATGGTGAGAAAGTAACAATGAGTTTACTTGAATGAGATGCAATTGAATTTGCTAATACATATCTTTGTTCTGCTTCACTAGATCCTCTTTGATTGAATACAACTTTTTTGCTCCTCAAGGATATCTGATCCTTCTTCAAAATTCTCTCACACTTTCCTCTTCACACACTCAACACACTTGCATGGCCGCTCATTGCCATTTAGAATTCACAACTTGACCTTTTATTTATACCTTACAAATTTTCAAGTTGGCTCATTTACAAGTTACAATTACTAGTTATCGTTACATCAGTCGACTACAATCATTACATGAAATGATTAAACTTTATTTCCCAAAACAATAAAATCCTTCATTGGTCGACCCTACTTAGTAAACACTACTCCAAAAATGATTTCCAATGTTAACCAACTGAAGCTCGATGAACACTGTGAACTCTGCAAAATCCTTTGGAGATCGAGTGAACTTGGTAAACACTGACTTTCCTTCACTGACCTTGTCAGCTCGATTACCACTGACTTCTACCACAGAATCCTTCAACACTCGAGTGAGCTCAGTAGAAACTATAATTTGCTTTGCTGACCAACCAAGCTTAGTAGAATTTGTAATTTTCTTTGCTGACCAACTGAGATCAGTAGACTTTGTCTGATAACTGATATGACATTTGTGTAACATCAAAAACAACACACAATTGAACAATTGTATCCAACACCAACTACAAGCATATCATCAACATATAAACATAAAATAATGTAGCTATCATCATCCAACCTCTTAAAATAGACACAATGATCTAAATGACACCTACTGTAACCATGCTCAAGCATAAAACTATCAAATTTTAGATACCATTACCAAGGTACTTGCTTCAAGCCATATAAACTTTTCTTCAATTTGCACACTAACTTTTCTTTACCCTTGATCGCAAATCCCTGTGGCTAAGCCATATATATCTCTTCATCCAAATCACCATAAAGGAAGGGTGTTTTAATAGCAAGCTACTCTAAATGCAAATCTTCAGTAGCCAAAAGACTTAAAACAATACAGATAGAAGTCATTTTAACAATAGGAGAAAATATCTCATCAAAATCAATTTCCTTTTTCTGTGCAAATCCTTTTACAACTAACCTAGCTTTAAATCTTTTCTTACCTCCTTCCTCTTCTTTCGACCTGTAAACCCACTTATTTTGTAAAGCTCTTTTACATGTAGTCAACTTGCATAAATCTCATGTCTTATTCTTCAGCAAAGATTCCATTTCTTATTTCATTGCGAACTCCCATTGAATCTTAGTATCCACCTGCATAGCTTCATCATAACATTCAGGTTCACCAACATCAATAAGTAAAATTGAATACAAAGTGGGAAAGAATCTTTTCGGAGGTCTAATTTGCCTTGTTAACTGTCTAACATTCACCAGTATGTGTGGTGTTTATTTTTGCAGTTGTTGCACATCATGAGGAATGGTTGGAACATTAGCTTTTGGAGTATCATCTAGTACTACATAATCATCTTCTTTCTTCTCATGTTGTTGCAACAGATCTTTGTACAACACTTTCTCATTGAATATGACATCCTTGCTTCTTAAAATTTTCTGATTTTCAAAATCCCAAATCCTATAACCAAATTCATTAATGCCATATCCAACAAATACACATTTCTTTGACTTAGCTTCTAGCTTGGTTCTATTTTCAAAGTCTATGTGAGCAAATGCTTCACAACCGAAGGTCTTGAGAAAAGAATAACTCACTTCTTATCAGTCCATGCTTCCTTTGGAATACCACAACCCAAAGGAGTAGAGGGACCTTTATTAATCAAATATATAGCAGTATTGACAGCCTCCACCCACATGTATAAGGGCAACCCAGCATGCAACCTCATGCTCCTTGCACACTCCATTATAGTCCTATTCATGCGTTCAGCCACTCCATTTTCCTATGGAGTCCTTGGAACAATTTTTTGTCTATGAATACCATTAGTGGAGCAATAATCTTCAAATTCATGACTGCAATACTCACCACCATTATCAGATCTGAGACATTTTAATTTCTTACCAGTCTCATTTTCAACCAAGCATTTCCATTTCTTAAAAGTTTGAAATACATCAAATTTCTGTCTAAGGAAATAAACCCATACTTTTCTAGTTGCATCATCAATAAATGTAACATAATAATGAGAGCCACCGAGGGAAGATACTTGAGTCGGTCCCCATACATCAATATGCACAAGCTCTAATTTCTCCTTTTTGTTTTCCTTCTCAGTCTTCACAAAACTCACTCTCTTTTGTTTTCCATACACACAAATTTCACAAAAATCCATATTAACACATTTCAGACCTGGTAGAATGTTCTTTGAATGAATTAATTTCATACCTTTCTCACTCATGTGCCCAAGCCTTTTATGCCATAGTGTTGTATTAGAATTTATAGCAACTAATTGTTCTCCCTGCTCAACTATAGCAACCGTTCCTGAACGTTCATTTTTCTTTGAAACAATTAAAGTAGAAGGAACAATATGACCTGTACAAAGATATAAGGTGCTTTCTTTCACACCTTTTGCTACTACAAGAGAACCTTTTGAAACCTTCCAATTTTTATCATTAAAAGTAACTACACAACCCTCATCTCTGAGTTGCCCTGCTGAAACTAAATTCCTACTCAGCCTTGGAACATGTCTTACCTCATGTAATAGCCAATGATTCCCATGCTGCAACTTAATCTTAATTTTTCCCTTTCCAACAATCTGATAGGGTTCATTATCTCTCAAATAAACAAGCCCAAAATTCCCTTGGACATAATCAATGAAATAACCTCTATGAGATGTAGCATGAAATGAAGCACCAGAATCTAAAACCCATGAATCATCAACACTTTCTAAAGATAGAAGCAAAGCATCCTCTTTAGATTTGTTACTTACCACATTTGCCTCCTTGTCTCCATCTAGTTTATCTCCTTCATTTTTCTTTCGATTCCAACAATCTTTCTTTTTATGACCTAGTTTCCCATAGTATCAGCAGTCATTCGGTCCTCTCAATTGAGACCTCCTCCCCTTTGACTTTGCTCTTGATTTCTCACGATTTTCAGAATTACTTCCTCTCTCAGTTTGTATACCCCTGCTTTGTGCATTTAAAGCACTTCCTGATGTAGATCCACTTGAGGATTTCTTACAAGTTTCCTCACTCAAAACAACACCGATCACATCATCATATTTTAGGGTACTAGATCCAGGAACATAATTACTCATAGCTATTACCAAGCCATTCTATCTTTTAGGCAAAAAACACAAAATCAAGAGAGCCCTAATTTCTTTTTCAAAATTGATACCCATAGAAGATAACTGACTAGTAATAGTATTAAACTCATTTAAATGATCTGCAACAGATCCACCTTCTTCCATTTTCATATTAAATAAACGCTTCATGAGAAATACTTTTTTTGAAGCGGAGGGATTTTCATACTGTGTCACTAGGGTTTTCATCAACTCTTCTATTGTCTTTGCTTTTGTAATATTAAATGCCACTGATGGTGCTAGACATAATCAAATGCTTCCAAGTGCCTTTCTATTTAGAAGATCCCATTCCTCATTTGACATAAATCCCTCATTCGTGGCTTTGCCTTCCAATGGCTTCCATAAATCCTTCTGATAAAGATAGTCTTCCATTTGCATCTTCCATAACTGGAAGTTTTTCCCATTAAACCTATCAACCCTTGACTTACCCTTGTCTTCCATTGCTCCCACTCAACTGTGAGACTTTCCTGCAAAGGATAACTGAAAAATGACCTCACTTTGATACCACTTGTTAGGATAAAACCATGGATAGAAATAACAATTACATGCAAATATAATTAATAACAGAAAGTAATAGATCACACAAAAAATAACACAAGGCACCAAGATTTAACATGGTTCACCCAATCCCTGGGCTACGTCCAAACAAAAAGTCCAATATTATTACGATCCAATGATTACAACCTGATTACAATATGTAATCCCTTATAGCTCAATACCATTGCAAGAACCAATTTAGCATCACCTTAATGAAAATAGCTAACCCTAGCCCTTTTATACAAGTAATTTTATGCCTCTTTAGGGTTACAACATGTCGGCCATATGTCAGCGTACTTCCCTGATCAATCACCACAAACTAATAAAATATACCACAAGATTGAGAATTTTTATTACATATTCTTCTTCCAATTGACACTAATTTTCAAGTCTTTTTCTCTCCTCATTAATTTTATTTTTTTTATCAACAAACCTTTTTGAGACAATATGATTACAGATGTGTACACTTCTTTGGGCTCAATAATTCTCTATTTTATCAACAACCATTTTAGAGGCAATATGATTTTAGAAGCGATATGATTTTAAAACCATAGTTCTAATTAGTTTATTTATATTGAAAATTTATGATAGATATTGCTTATTTCTTTTTAAAAATGAATAGGTGTTCCTAAAACAAACCTGACTAAAATTGAGTGGATTGTAAATCATGGGCAATAATACGAGTCTTCAACAAATATATGGAATCCATGGGCCATATTTTTGAACTAAAAATAGGAGACAAAATGCATGTAATCGGATTTTGGATGTAAATGCATGTAATGCATGTAATGTAATACAAGAAGATTATGTCAACATGAATCTTTACGGGCTTGTTGTTAACAAATGTTGCATAGTTTGGAGCTTCAATGTCTACTTTATAATAATTAATCTAAGTTATTTTGATTTTTATTCCAAATTTTGATGCTATTACATTCTGACAAAGTGAATATTTATGATTTGTTTCAAATGTTATGTGATAATTTCAATGTATGAATATTACCAATGAATTAATGACAAAAACTATTTTCAAATCTTTTATTTTTGTTTTAATTTCTTCTAAGAATTCTACATCGTAATTTTGTGAATGGAGTGATAAGTTCATAATTAACATTATGTTGACAACTTCATCATTTAATTTCACATTTGATATTTGCTTTAACAATACTTAACAATTTGACTACAACCTAATTATACATGAAGATGAACTTAGCCATTATTTGTTTTTAAAGATGCTCATTATGAATCAAAAATATCATATAATGTAACGACAATAAGGTTGGGGTCCCATGGACACTCGCTTGCATGCAGGTGCCACTGAATAATTTTAAGAATATTTCAAAAAGGAACCCTGTAATGCCTACCACTACTTGACTTTTCTGTTATAGTGTCAGAGTCAATATACAAGTAGGTTACAGTTTTCGTCTTTTCAAAGTATTAGACTTGTAAAGGGTTTTGAGTTTACAAAATCTCAATAGGAATAACAATTTATATAGAAATTATTTAAACATAAAACCCTCCTTTTGTATAAAATGAAATGTCGAAATCCATTCAAAATATTTTAATCAAAATACCATTTTTCCCAATTATCAAATTTATTTCTAATGTGTCTTAATAATAAATTTCTTCAATTTACAAATTATTAAGACTCACAATAACAATCAATAATTTATTCATAATAATTATTATTTATAAAGTAATTATTATTACTAAAATAAATCTCTAACTACATTATTAATAAAATAATTTCTTATTTATTAACAAAGTAATGATTATTATTATTAATAATAATTATAACATTAAATAATTAAATAATAACATATTTAACATTTAATACTATTTAATATATATAAATTTAAAAAAACTAATTTTTAAAAAAAAAATATATATATATATATATATAATATTAAATTAAAAGATATATATATATATATTAACCATGTTTAAAGCTCAAAGACTTTCCAAGAGCGCCTATGGCAAAGTCTGCATCGGCAGCAGGCCTATTAACAAAGTAATGATTATTATTATTAACTATAACATTAAATAATTAAATAATAACATATTTAACATTTAATACCATTTAATATATATAAATAAATAAATAATAATTTTTAAAATTTATATATATTAAAAATATTAAATAAAAATAAAAAATTAAACCTAAATAAATAACTTTAACTTTTTAAAAAAAAACCACGTTTAAAGCTTGTAATTACATTATTTAATATATGATTCATAAATTTAAATTTAAAATAATTTATTAAATTATTCATTTTAAAAAAAAAAATTGATAATAAATATTTTCTTTCAAGCATAAGATTAAGGTCACTAAAATGACCAAACTATCATTAAAAAATTGTATGATAGCCAAGGGTGACCGTCAAATTCTAGACCTGACACTATTTGACTAGGGGCTAAAAAATAGAGACTCCTATTTTATAGAAAAATATTCTAAATAAACCTTTAGGTGGCCATGGTTGACAAATATAGAGCTCAATCCTTCCCATGAGACTTTTGCTTTATATGGTCTCAAAATGGAAGCCAGTGCAGATTAAGAGTGGTTTGAAATCAAGTTACAAATTGGAGAGGAAGACTAGGTCGTAAAACATTAATGGCAATGATGGCATGAATAGGGAAAAGGCACTACCAAAAGAGTTTTGCCCCCCCATTCTTGCGTGAGTCTTGGCAATTCAAAACCAGCTCAATTCTGCGCTAAATGGGCCCATTCCATTTGCCATCAATAGCGAACACACTCTGAAACCTAACAACATTGCCATGATTGTATTCCTTCACAAATCTACATGAAAAGTTGTATGTAAGAATATATCTTGTTTGCTTGTAACGATTTATTTCGGTAGTTAATGACATTTTCTGTTGCCCATGGATTACCATATTCCCAGTCCATTTTTCATCAATGTTTTATTGAAATTAGTGAGAAGACATTGCAGGATGACTTTGTCTCAATCTCCGTTAGAGTAGACAGGTGAACTCCAGCCAGGAAAAATATTATGTTATTTAGTGTAGGTTATTTTTTAAAAAAAGAAGTTGATGCTCTGAGTATTAGCTACCATTTATGGATTGCTAAAAGCTAACCAACAAAGTTAAAAATCAAACACATCCATTGTTTAGTTAGAATCTCATACTGTAACTCTAGCTTTTGGCTTGGTCCTTCTTTTAGATCTTCTGGTATGGACTTCCTATGTTTACTGGATGCACTTTTGAAACCCTTGACCTAATTTTAATATTCATGTATATTCAACCATTTGTTTCTATTCTTTGTTTTCTATTAGTATTAACTATAATGCAATGCCAACACAATTACCCTACAAAGTGTATCAAATTATAATAATGAGTACTGAAACCATCATTTTTTTGATGTGTATTCTGTCAGCTACTTGTTTTAACAATAATTTAATTTGGACATTGTTTTTTGCCTTTTGTTTTTATTTTTTAAGTTTTGTGGAATGTGTAAATTCAGAAGAAATGTAGAGAAAATTGGTGGATTGGATATACATGAGAATGTGGCAATAACTGATAGACTAGATTCAAGACCCTCTGCCAGCATCCTTCTTGCCCTATGCCAAGATGGTAGCTTCGGAACAAGGTATGAAAATGCATAAAAGCATAATGTACGGGAAGTTTTTCTTAGATATTGTAGCTGGAAATGCTTTATTGGACATGTATTCAATATGTGGAAGCATGCACAAGGCACTATGGATCAACACATGCCTCAAAGAGATGTTATCTTGTAGAATATAATGATTTCAGGATATAAATAAAATGGATTTGTTAAAAAAGCTTTATAAACTTTCAAACAAAACCATTTGGCAGTTGTGAAGCGAAATTTGACATACTTGGCTAGCTTACTACTGGCCTATTCAAAAATGGAAGCTTTGAGGCAGAGTATTAATTTCCATCAAACCAGAGTGGTAGGGGGTTCTTGTTAGATATTATAGTTGGTAATGCTATGAAAAATAAGTATCCAAAACATGGAAGCATATACAAGACACATGGATGTGTTCTCTTGGTGTTTGTAGATAATTTATGATTCCTTAATATTATCTTACAAGCTTTTTTATTTGGATCCTAAAAATGTTGTTGCCTATATTCGACTCTCAAACATCTATACAAAAATGGGTAGGTGGGGTGAGGTCCAAATGGGGGCAGAGACTAGGGATTTAGGGAAATGATGGTAGGGGTGGGCATTTTCCTTAGAGTTTTATCTCTTCCATTTACTTTCACATGGGTGATTTAGAGTCAGAGCTGGACTAAGTGGCAACTTGCCTACCCCTGTGGCTTAGAGTGGTGATTTTCTAAGTCACCCCTAATGAAATTTCCAAACTCCATTTGCTATTGCATGTAGAGAGTATAAAGCTGATCTTGACGAGGGTGATGTGTTCTCACTTCTATTCTTTTTGTTTATTGTTATTGCTAGAACAAATATAAATCATTTGCATTAAATTTTTAGCTTTTATTATTTTTATATATGGTACATATGAGATTGTGAATGTAGATAAATATTGTGTCAACTATTCCATGAATTTTATTTTGTTGAATTTTATTTAAAGGAAGATCTAACGGCATATGTTGTGCAAGATGAAATGAATTTAGAGAAAAAGTGGAAGCCAATAGAAGTGGAGAGTCTATTGCAAACGACTATTATTTTGTGCTTGCTATGGTGCAATTCTATTTTTTAAGTTTGTACTAAAAAAAATTACTATAGTTTGCAATAATTGTGAGAATAATGTACTTGTATGTTTAATACCCCAAAATTGGCTCATTGACATGATCATCAATTCTGGTCTATTCTGATCAATCCTAAGTCCTCTGTCACTAGGCAATTCTTTTTCTGCGGCTCACTACTTGACTTAATTGTCAAATGCAGAAAACCCTAAATCTGTATTCATCATACTCTTTATTCAATTCCTAAAGTATTGACTCATATTAGTCACATTAAATTATTGACTCATAATTCCTCATTACAGAGGTTGAATTGAATTGCTATCGAATCTCTACTGAATTGTGCACTCATTTAAGCTCATCATTTTCATAAGCTTTTATTTTCCTAGATTAAATGTCATTTAGATTTAATATGCATACATCTGGTTAATCTTATTTTATATGTTCTTAGATTAAATGCATACTTCATTTTAGATTACTTGCATATTCATATAGACTTAATTGCATTTAAACCCTTCATTCCAGAATGGTTTAGTTGCCTGCATCTCAACTCTAAGAGCATAAACAGGAAAAATCCTTCTAGATAGAAGGCAACAGGTCACCTTGCAGGACTTCTCTTGGGTGAACAATCTCATGTTCATTCCAAGATGAATCCGCATACAAGGACCATGTTGAAGTGTGTGTGTGAACTCTGAGACCACATTCCTCATATACATTTCTGGCACCCACCATGGGGCTGAGAAAAATACTTTTCTAGCCTCATTTATTTCATTTTCTGACATTTTTACTATTCTATATGTATTGTTCCATACAGATCCTCGAATTTTCACGCGAGAAATTTTATTTTCGCGTGAAGATTTGAAAGGTTTCACACGATTTTGAAAACGTTCTAGTGCAAAAAAGTACCTATTGTGCAAGTCTTCGTGCGACACCTCATTTTCTCGCATGAGTCGGTGAAACATTCGCCCCGTCTTGCACAAGATCTCGCATGAAATTCTGCAATAGTGAGGTTAATTTTGTCATTTCCAGCATGCTATTCGTTATATTTTACTGATGTGTTTTCCTTTGAAGCATTATTGTTCTATTTTTCTAGTTTTCTATAGCTTAATGTTTGTCTGTAGGAAGTTGGACGAAGATTCCTTTTATAAAAAATTCAAACATGAATTGACTATTTGTTGCACGATGATTGTCAAAGATACATTTGTTGAAGATCAAATCTTAAAACCCACAAAACAATGTGTTTTATTTCTTGCTTTCAAAACATAGTCTAATTAGGGCTTGTGAACTTCCTAGGGTGCAAGATAGAAGAATAGGGGATTATGCTCTTCACCACTTGGAGGTCATGACCAAGGGTGAATCAAAAACCTAGACACTTTTGAAAGATGGCATTTTGAAGAAGGAAAGCATCTTAGTGGTTCTCTAGTGCTAATTCTTTTCTATGATGAGATGATGATTTCCTTTCGAGGGAGTCAAAATCTTTAAGAAGGATGAGTCTAGATTGATTAAGCTAAGTCGGTAATTAGCATGTTTTACGTATTTGGGCGAGGTGATAAGGTAGAGGATTATGCTCTTTCCCCTTGAGGGAAATCAGAAACTCGAACCCTTAGATCTAGACCACTAGTCTAAGTTAATCCTTTAGAGGGCCTGCCAGAGTGATCCAACCTCCAGGAATGACCCAAGTGAGCACACTCCTTTAGCCAAAGATTCCAACTCACTATAATCAAGATGCTTTGTAGAGCGAAAGACTCCAAAGTCAGATTAATTTCTTTCCCTTGATTCTTGATATTGCTTATCAAGGGGAAGCTCTGTCTATTGCATTAGTCGACGTTGGCCCCAGTCTTGCTAAGCAAGTGTGTGCACTCTCAAATGCTGGTGTGGGTTGCTAGTCTCAACTCCACTTGTAGAGCCATCGAGGATTAATTCAAACAGAAGCCAAGTAAAAACCTCTTAGTTAGAAGCTACCTGGTTCACCTCCGAAAGGAGACATAATCTTTGTGCAAGGAGGGGGAAAAATCTCTCCTGTAGAACTCACCATAGGCATGCTACTGGATGTTGGAAGGTGGTATACGTGCTTTTCCCCTACGACAAGGGTGCTCATTCAGTGTATACTATTCAGTCCTTTGAATATACTAAAAACATGGGTACCCTCTAGGGGGTGACATGGATGTGTGAGGTACATGCATGCCCATAAGATGTGGGACAAAGGTTTTGCCTTCTCTACCATTTTTTGTTTCTAGGGATAAAGCGTGCTTGTTATCAAGTCCTAAACATGGCCAAACTTGCTCAAACAAACTAAAATTCAAGACTCCCCTGTCCCGCTAAGTTGCTTTGCCCTCAGTTGGATTGTATTCGACTACTGATTGCTTCCTAATGTCTTGTTTAAAAAAACTTTGCCTTGGTTGAAACTTAAACATTGTCCAAACAATTTTTAGAGTTAGCCTTGTTGTTTGTCCAACAAATTAGTCCAATTAGTCTATCCAATCTATCCGAAAAGCCAAGAAATCTCTTCAAAATTCAACAACGTTGTCAATTTGGTCTTAATTTTCACACGTAGTTGTGCAAGTCCTTGCGTGAAATCCTTTTGTGCTATCATTTTCTCACGTGGCTCTATACAAGTTCTAGTGCAAACTGTTGCAAGTCTTCGCGTGAAATCTTGTAGCTATACTGTCAAACCTATGCACTTTATTGTGTGGCTTGGAGCACATCCTCATGCAAAATTTTCCTACTATTTTAAGTTTTTGCACAATACGGTAAAATTTCTCATGTATCCTAGAGCACATCCTTGCATGAAATTTTCCTGTTGTTCTGAGTTTTTGCACGGTCTGGTAAACTTTCTTACGTGGGCCCTAAAAGATCCTCATGCAAGACCTTGAGTCTAAACTATCATTTTGGTCTATTAGAGCTATCCATGCTCTATACCCTATCTACTTTCTACATCAAGTTATCCCTTCTCTATCTATGAATAGTCCGTAAACAATGACATTTAGCTTTGCTAAAGATTTGTGATCTATACTTTGACTAGTCTCATCTTTTAGTTGTCTTGATTCTTGTTCTTTAGTGCTTGTCATACTCTGCATTATGATAGTCATAATATTTGATTGTTCTAGCCTTCAAATCAGACTATTCATGCCTTAGTATATAGTACTCTTACCTTGTCCTATTGGGACTAAGTTCTAGTGTGGTCCTTGTCCAGGTTCTTGCTTCTTGTCCTTGTTTGTGACTATCGCAACAAGGAGCGGCAACGTGTTTTATCCTCTTAGACTTAGGTGAGGTCATGCTAAGGGTCATAATCATGGTAGAGGTCGGCTACCTTTTGTTACATAGTCTACATCTAGTTCGTCTAGTGAGGCATCTTCATGATCTCCCTCACCCATCAGATCATCTCGAGTCTAGCAAACCATGAATCCTTTGTATCAAGAGGATCCTAAAACCAAAAAAGGTCTTGTATCCCCAAAAAAAATGTTAGACTTCCTTTTTAAAGGACCTTTTGAATTACAACATATTGAAATTAAACACGTTCCTACAGTGACTAATCGTGAACCTAAACATGGTGGTCACAGAAGACATCAAGAACCACCTAGGAATGACAAAGAGAAAGAAAAATACCATGACACTGACGAGGAATAGGAAGAGGTGGAAATACTTCCTGAGCACATAGCGAAATGTCATAGAGACAAAAAATTTCAAAAGGTCATGGGAATTCTACTTAATGAAGAGAAAGAAAGCTACTTTCTCCAACTTGCCCAAGAGGGAGCTAAGCTACCCTCTCATTTCAATGTGGAAACCATCATCATGCTTGAAGAGGAAATTGAGACTTCCAAACTCCAAAAACAACTAAAAATTATCCAAGACCATTCCTACGAGGCATAGAGCTACCTAAGTACAACAAGTACTTTGGCACCACCTATCCCCAAGATCGCTTGTGGGAATTTGGCACCTTGTTTATAGAGTTTATACATGACCAGACATACCTCATGCATTTATTCCCTAGAAGTCTAGGCGGTTAGGCTTTGGAATGGTTCTCACACTTGTCTCTTGATATCAAGATGTTTGATGAAATTGCCAACTTATTTGTCCAGCAGTATTCTCACAACATTCAACACCCTGTCAATATTCAAGATTTATGTAACCTTAAGAAAAAATTTGGAGAGCCCTTCCTCACATTCCTCTAGAGGTGGAGACAACTATACACTAAATATTCATGCAAGATTCCAAAAATGGAAAAGCTTGACATCTTCACTAATAATCTCCTACCTGGCTTTGGGTATAGAGTCCAACTTCAAGGTCCGTGTACTTTTGAAGACATGATCACACAGGCTATCTACATCGAGGAATTTATGGTAAAAAAGGGTGAACTTACTCTTTAGAAGGACACAAAACAAGGTTCTACCTCCAACAAGGATAAAACCAAATATGTCAACAAGAATCAAGAAATTGTACATGATGGAGTTGTTGACAATGTCACTCCTAAACTTGCTAAGGCAGCATTTAATCTCACAGATGGTCTCAATGTGGCCAAAAATGCTAGGAAGCCTCCTCCTGACAACAAGATGTTTGGGGACAAACCAAGAAATTCATGGGTCACATGCCCTAAGCAAGAGTATACACCCCTGGGTGAACCATTGGATGTGGTTTACAAAACATTATTACAACACAAGCTTATTTCACCACTGGACAACCCTCGCTCCTATGATCCGCAACCACGCCCACCATGGTGGAATGAAACCTCATTCTGTGAGTATCACCAAAATAAAGGGCACAAAACTAGCAACTACATAAACTTGTGCAAAAAATTCCAGGACATGATTGATGCTGGTGAACTTGTGGTAGATGGACATAAAAAGAACTCGGATCACAAGGCCTTCAAAGAGCCTTTCCTGGCCTATGAAAAAGGAGAGAGTTCAAAACCAAAACCCAACAACAAGGTTAGCTATGCATACTCCAATGATGATAATGTAATCGACATGGTTGAACCCATGGATTCTGAATATTGCGACGTCATTACCATTAAGGGCAAACAAGATAATGATAAATCCAAGACACCATTTGTCTTAAGGGGCCCTACTTCCAACATAATAGATTACACATCTTCACAACACTGTGCTAATGTTGTTACTCACTCTCATGCTAAATTGGTGCTCAAAGGCCTTGTGCCTTCTACTCTCGATCCTAAACAACATAAAAACAAAGCCCTTGTTGGTCCTCTTGGAAAAGGTACAAAACTCACAACGCATTCAACATCAACCAACTATAGTGTTCTTGATCAACTAAAATGAACTAATGCTCAAATCTCTATCTTTGAGCTACTTAAAATCTCGCCTGCTCACAAGAAGATTCTTGACAAAGCCCTAACTTAGGCAAACATTCCTCAAGATCTTCTTCTTGAGCGATTTCAATCAATGACAGGTCAACTAACCTGACCTTATCTTATGTCCTTCTCTAAGGAGGATGATAACTCACTGAGTCACCCGCATAATCAACCTCTACACACCAAGGTTATGATACATCAGACATGTGTTCGTCAGGTACTCATTAATAATGTCACTGGCCTAAACATTGTCTCTATTGCCTTTCTTAGACAATTGAATTATTCTGAGGACTCTATTGATCCTCGATGCAAGATCACTATCAAAGCGTATGACGAAGTTGAACAAAAGTCTCTAGGTCTTGTGGTCTTACCCATTCGCATCGGTCCTGTAGAAAGGGATGTCACCTGTTAGGTGCTTGACATTCCCTTAGCTTATAACATTCTATTAGGATGACCATGGATACATGAGATGCGTGTTGTGCCATACACATATCACCAATGCATCAAATTCTTGTTTCATGGTTCCAAAGTTACTATTCATGCCACTACTAGCTATACCTACAAAATGCTCAAAGTTGTTGAAACTTTCATCCCTACTAACCAGGAATCCACTAATTATCATGACAATAAGCTGAAACAAATCGAGCAGTCATTCAAACTAAAAGAAACTGGCATGGGAGAGTACCATATTGAACCAGTGCTATCATTAACATTTCTTCTAGACTCTCCTTGTCATTATGGGAGACCCTTAGAGGCAAAGAAGTCATTTGTGTTGATACCTCATACCAAGTATAATGGCACTTTTATCAAGGCTACAGTTCCCCTAGAGGATGAAAGTGAAAATAGAACCATTGTTGCATGGCTTTGCAGAGAAGAGACTCCAGTAGACTTAACAGAGCAAGCTCAAGAAATCACTCCTGAGAAATATGGGCCTGGTCTTAGGCTCATGAAGCATTTTGGCTGCAAGGGAGCTGGCCCTATTGGGTGTAATAACAATGACCTAATTGATCCTATCAAGGCGATATCTCGAAGCAACAGTGATATAACTGGACTAGGATTTAAGAAGGTTCCTTTCCATTTGAGACCTAATAAATTCATACCAAAACTTGAGAGGTCATCTGGAAATGAGTCACAAGCTGAGTCAGATACTCAAGAGGAACAATCTAATGATGAGGATCCCTATCCTTATCCTATTCCTCGTGATCTTGCTAAATTCTTTGCTGAGCTAGATGACTTTGTGCGACGTGTTAGCATTGTGGATGATACTACTGATTCTTCTGAGGACAATATTGATCAACCCAAAGCTCATTTAGAAAAGGGAGAGTCTAGTCAGTCATTACATATTGAGTACCTATGTAAGAACCCAAATGATGAAGGTAACTATGTCCCTATCACTGTTGGGGAGTTCTGTAGTCTCTCACCATGTAGCACTGATTCTAAGGAATATGAGTTTGACTCTATTTCAGAAGTGACTACTGATAAAGACATTGACCAAGTTCATGTCTATGAAAACCAAATTGAAGTGGGTGAAATGTCTAGGGTTAGGACGGATGGGTCTGATCCAACTAGTGTCCTAGAGTTATTAATTGCTAATGTTAGTGCTTAGAAGCATTTGAACACACTTGGGGACGAAGTCATCGTAGGTCTCAAATTGCTGGTCTAAGAACTTAATGACTATATTGTGAACACAATTGAACCCATCACTACTCTTTCACTCACACATCCTGAGCTTATAGACTAGAACTCTAGTACATATAGTGAAGTCCCCACGTTCTAGAATGACTAGGCTCTTGCTTGCTACCTAAATGCTATCGAACTTGTAACATCTTGCACTAATGAATAGAGCATCAACATGATTGAAGCTAACATCAAATATCTCTGTTATACAATTAATAAGAAAAAATGCAAAAGGTCTGATGGTGAAAACCACATTGTGGTAGTGTCGGAACCCAAAAAAGTAAAGACAAAAGACTTATCTAAGGGTGAAAACCTCTCTGAGGTGCCCACAAATGAGATATTTGATGCACTTCCAAGTCACTTTCAAGAGAGACCATCAGTGTTGATAGAGACAACACAACCAATCAACCTGGGTACAGAAGAACATCCTCATATGATACATTTGGCATAGTCACTATCTTCTAAAGAAAAGGAAGAGTTCATTGCCTTTTTCTAAGAGAAGAAGATAAATTCTGGTTGGACATATTCTGACATGCTAGGAGTGGATCCTGATCTTATCATGCATCACTTGTCCATTGCACCAGGCATCAAACCAATTAAATAGAAACTTCAAAAAATGCATCCTCATGTTGCATTACTCGTCAAAGAAGAACTTGAGAAACTTCTGAAAGTAGGATTCATTTGTGTAATTGATTATGCATAAATGATATCCAACATTTTTCTAGTCTCTAAGCATGATAAATCTATCAAAGTTTTTACTGACTTTCGTGATCTCAATTTGGCATGTTCTAAGGATGATTTTCCACTTCCCGACATTGAGATGATAGTAGACATGATGACAAGCTATGAGATGTACTCACTAATGGATGGGTTTTCTGGTTACAATCAGATATAAATTGCACCAGAAGATCAGGAGAAGACTACTTTTACATGTGCATGGGGAACTTTCTGCTAGAACGTAATGCCATTTGGCTTGAAAAATGTTGGTATGACCTATCAAAGAGTAGTAACTACAATCTTCCATGACATGATGCATAAGACCATGGAGGACTATGTGGATGATACCTTGGTCAAAAGTGTAGAATGCAATACTCATTTGCAAGATTTGGGACCCATCCTAGATTGCATGGAAAAATTCAGTCTTTGGCTCAATCCTAAGAAATGGGCATTTGGTGTCACATCAAGAAAGTTGCTAGGATATATCGTGTTTGCAAAAGGAATTGAGGTGGATCTAGAGAAAGTTCAAGAAATTATAGATATGCCTCCACCTCAAAACATCAGCTAGATGAGAGGTCTACAAGGAAGACTCCAATCAATTGGAGTCAGGATTGTGAGCAAAGCTTAACATAGATCAAACAATATCTTGCTATTCTGCCAATCCTAATGCCTCCTATCTATGGGAAACCTTTACTTTTATACATCTCGACAACTAAAAAATCTCTGGGAATCCTATTAGCTCAAGAAGACAACGACAACAAAGAGAGAGCTATTTACTACTTGAGTTGCACACTGATCTCTTATGAGAGGAACTATAGCATCATTGAGAAAGCTTGCTTGGCAGTCATCTTTGCTTCCCAGAAGTTGAGACACTACATGGTTGCCCACACTACGTGGCTCATGGCTAAAATAGATCCACTAAAGTACTTGCTCAGTAAGGTAGCTCTCACAGGAAGATTGGGTAAGTGGGTTATGATACTCAGTGAGTTTGACATTAAATATGTTGAACACAAAGCTATCAAGGGACATGCAATTGCAGATCAGCTGGCTAATTCACCTATGCATAGCCTCCTTCCAATGAACATTGATTTCCTTGATGTGTCAATCCTGACACTCACACACCAAATGTGGGTCATGTTCTTTGATGGGTCCTTCACACAACAAGGATTTGGTGATGGATTACTCTTCATAACACCATAGAGATATTCATTTCCCAAAGCATACAAGATTTTGTTCCCTTGTACAAATAACATTGTTGAATATGAGGCTTTGATCAATGGAATGAAAATTGCAGCTGAATGGAGAGTGGATTAGTTAGACATCTTTGGTGACTCTCAGCTTGTAATCAACCAGGTTAATGATGTGTATCAAACAAAGGATGAGAAATTAATTCCTTACAAATGCATGGTTGATGACTTAAAGAAGTATTTTGCACACATCACTTTCCAAAAAATTCCTTGTGCAGATAATAAAGCGGCTGATGCTATGGCTACTTTGGCCTCCTTGCTATAGATGCCTAAAAATGATCTTCGACATGAGTTCTTAGTGGAAGCGTTACACTACCCAACCTACAACACCCTTGATTCTAAAATGATCTATTCTATTGTAGGACAGGACTCGTCCTGCTACCATCATATCTATTCCTATCTCCGTAATCAAACCATTCAGGAAGGTCTGACCTAGAATGAGAAAAGTTACCTTATCCATAATGCTTCGTGGTATGTCATTATTGCTAACGACCTGTATAGGAGAATTCTCGATGGAATACGCCTTAGGTGTTTAGAACCTGAAGAGTCCAAACGTGCATTAATTGATGTTCACAAGGGCATTTGCAGATCCCAATCAAATGGCTTGACACTAGCTTGCAAACTCATTAGAGCTGGTTACTATTGGCCTAAAATGGAGCAAGAAGAAATCAAATATGCTAGGTCCTACAAGCAGTTTCAACTGCATGGGAATCTGATCCATGCTCCAACTAGGGAGCTGATTCCCTCTACTATAACATGGTCATTTCAACAATGGGCCTTTACCTTGGTGGGTCAAATTCACCCAACCTCTTCTAATGGACATAAGTTCATTATCACAGCTATAGACTAATTCACGAAGTGGGTCGAGACAGTACCTCTCACAGTCGCCAATGGCAAAACTATAGCTCTTTTTGTCGCAAACTATATCATCTGTAGGTATGTTGTACCATCCTCAATCATTATTGACAATGGAGGATAATTCAAAAACAAAGACCTCAAGGAATTATGCAAGAAATTCAAAATCACACAACATTGGTCTTCCATCTATTACCCCCAGGGTAATGGCCAAGCTGAGGCTTCTAATAAGGCGATCCTCAAGATCCTCCATCGCACAGTCAACAAATCTAGGAGAGACTGGCATCTCCGGATCAATCTAGCCTTGTGGTTGTATAGGAAAAGCATCAGGACTCCAACGGGTATGATGCCTTTTGCTTTGGTGTATGGAGAGGATGCGGTGCTTCTAATAGAGGTTGAGATTCCTCCCTTGAGAATCTCTATGAAAGGCCTTATTACTGATGAAGATTATAGGATAGCTCAGGTTCAAGAACTAGTGTTACTGGATGAACGTTGACAAGTGGCATGTGATCATCTGCGAGCCTATCAACAACGAATGTCACAAAGCTACAATCAAAAAGTTAGGCCACATGACTTCCAGTTGGGTGATCTTGTCCTGAGAGAGAACCCTAAGAATCAACAATAGTGAATTCAAAAGGGGAAGTTTGAACCAAACTGGCTTGGTCCTTACATCATTACTATAGTATATGGATTGAGTGCTTATTAGCTTTCCACAATTGAGGGAGAAGTGCTCAAAGAACCTATCAACACTCTCCACCTGAAGTGGTTTTACAGTTGATCCGATCTCAGTCACTCTTTGTACATATCTATATGTCCTGAAAAAATCATAAAAATTAGAAGAAAAAAAGTCGTAAAAAAATTGTTACCCTGGTGAAAACCTAGCAATAGGCACCTTGGTAACACCAAAAAAATTATAAAAAAAGGAAAAATACAAAAAAATTGAAAAAAAAGAAGTGCCATTGGTGAAAACCTAGATATAGGCATCATGGTAGCACAAAAAAAAGAATTTCTGCCAAGAAGGTAAAAACCTAGTAAATAGGCACCTCTTGTTCCCAATTCTCCATCTTGCAGCACATCTTCTAGCTCTCTGTATAGTTGCTTTCCTACTTTTCTCACTTTTTGCTCATGTATCCATAGATTGAGTCTTGTCACAGCTTGAGGGCATTCCCCTTCAATGTCACACTTTTTGAAATTCTCCTCATAGAATCTCTTTTGTGATAGTCACTAGTCGTTCTGACTGTATCTGCCTACTGTCACTCTTTTCGAGATTCTCCTTATAGAATCTATTTTGCGACAGTCACTAGTCATTTTGGCTATGTCTGTCTACTATCACCAATGTCACTCTTTGTCAAGATTCTCCTCATAAAATCTCTTTTGCAACAGTCACCAGTTATTTCAGTTGTATTTGACTATTGTTTCTTGGGTCATGTTTCGAGATTCCTTTATGGAAGATCTCTCTTGCGTCAGTCACCAGTCATCTTGGTTGTCTCTATCTACTATCACTCAGTCCTCTTAGGTTCTTGACCTTGAAGATTCCTCCTTGACCTCAATCACTAGTCATTCTAACTGCGTCTGCCTACTATTGTCACCCTACTGAAGAGATTTTTTTCAAACATGTTTTGGACACTGAGACTTGAAATCAATCCCATGACAAACACTAAACTCAAAATAACATACTTGTTTGGATATGCTGAGCATTTTCTTTATTTTCTTTATTTTTGCTTTATCATGTCTCCTTGAGCAAACTCGATAAGATCATTTATGACTAGAGAAGTAATGATTGGGGGCATGATATTTTCTTTGCTTTCTATCTGTGGTTTAGTTCTAATTAGTTGACATATTCCTATAAGAAGGGTGTCCACTATAAGAGCCTCCATCTCATATTGGATGGCCAGGTGTACCTTGACCCCTTTTATATAGATACATCAGTAATGTTGGTTCTTCTCCTTGACTATTGGAGTGAACTCTTCATGCTATAGTAAATACTGATACTTGTCCTGCTAAGTGAATGTATGGGTCACTGTGAGTATACCTAGCACACTTCTGTCTCAGGTTACGAACGCAAGGGTCATTGCGGACAGAATACTTACTGAATACTTAACATAAGATGGATCTCTCGTGTGTTTGGTGTGTCTACCATGCAAGCAACATTTTGATCATCCTAATGTTTATGTTTTGATGCTTATGTTAACTTGCTATAATAAAAGGGACAAATGTTCTGGTCATTCTAGCTTCTTGTTCCTCAAATGCTTACATTTAATCCCAACAAACCTATGTCTTATTCATATTCCCATGATTGCATTATCAGTGAGGGTTGTAGGACATACAAGATTTTATTCTATGCTTAGTGATGATAAATTGTTGAGGCTTGGTAACTAGACCTGGGGTTGCATTTAACATAGTCTTGCATAATTACGCAATTCAATTACAACTCTATTTCCATCCTTTGTGATGGGGGGTTGTGGATCTTTTCAAATGTATCAGGATTCTCCATGGATGCACAAGTGTTTGGTTCTTTGGTTCATATTCATGCGCTCTTCGAGGGGATACCTATCACTGTCAAGAAAAAACATACAATACTTCATGAGATGTTAATTCATTTCCATATGCATTACATCCATACACTCATATCATTTACATTCATCAGATCACATCAAATCAAACATGCATCCATTACATCACATTTTGCATCTCATAATCATTATATAAACATCTCATGTGCGTCAAAGGAAAAGATAGATAATGACAATGACATGAACACAATGAAACTTAGCTCCAAAATCTCATATATATATCTCAAAGAATGTGTGTCAGTACAAAAATGAGTGCTACTCGAGCGCTATAGATAAAAAATGATACAAAATGGTACTGGCACACCAATGGATACATAGCCAGAATCAAAATTAGGGGTAAGAGTATCATGTAGCTAGATCTGACCCACACCATCACCTCTAGTAGCAGCAGGAGGAGGAGGTGACTTATCTGGTCTGGCAAGAGGATGTGCACAGTTGGAATCTCGAGCATACTGTGAGAGCTGAGGCACCTGCTAAGCCTCATCAGGCACCACTATCGAGTATGCTACAAAGTAGTAGCCTGCTCAGGCCGTCTGCAATTGAACCTCATCCTGCAACATCTCTACCCTCTGCTCGGTAGCCTGCACTCAATCCTGTAATCACTGAATCTCTTGATCTCACTTCGCGATCTGTGCATCTCTCACTGCTACCTATATCTATAGCTCTTTAATATATCGAGAGGCCTGGTGGATCCATTATTTATTGCTGTTGTGCATCCTAAGATCTCACCATAGGCTACTCCTACATCTCCTCATCGGCATCTTTGGTGCCTTCTTTGTGGATGCATGCTCCTCCAACCTCACCCTTTGGCACTGACCTTGCTCTCCTCCACTATCCCCTGGGCCTGGGTCTAACCCCATCTATCGTGCGGGGATTTGCACCTGTCTCACCCTCTGTCATACCTATGATAGTGGGCCTTGGGGTGTTTTCTATTGGGGTGCCTACTATTGGGGTATCTATTGTTGATGTGCTGGTGCCTGTTTTGGGGCTGGTGTCGCTCCCCCCAAGAGATCCGTGAAGTGTGGGACAAGGTGACTGATGAAATATGCCTGATACGCTACCATCACCCTGCATCTGATACCTCTGGCAAGTAATCCTACTATGTTGCAACTAGGTTGTGCACGTTAATCATCGATCTCCCTACATCTAGTCTCACTGACCATCCTCATGTTAGGTCCTTTGTAACCCACGCATAGGCACAATACTCCTGGGAGATATCCTACTACCTCCCATATTGTCTCTACACCTGTGTAATGGCGAATTGATTAATGATCTATGTGGTCCTGCCCACCAACAACTGTGAGCAAATCATCCACCCTAGCTCCTTAGGAGCATCATCCCAATCCTCTGTCTCTCACAAGGGCCACCATACGATGGAGACTAGGTCATCAAGATGGGTCCTCCAGTGATCTGTCTTACCTAGGCCTGCTTGGGTAATCTGTCCTGTGTATCTACATATGTACGGCTCTACAAGCTCTTAGGCATCCTCAAAAATGGGCTATGTAACTTGCAAGTGCTCCCATGCCTAGATCTGGAGAACATAAACCTCGACAACCATGCTCTTTTGCTCGTGATATACAATCTCATGCATCTCGTAGAACATATGAGCCAGCATGCACTAGCTCCATCCGAACCACTCGGGAGAATCAAGCATCCTCTATAGCATGAATCCCCATCCACACTCTAACCTGTGTTATCCTCTGTCCGACAACAAGAAGCAATTGATAAATATGGCCAAAACTGAAGCCAATCTGTGTGTCTTCTTGTATGTATGAACGAGCTCATCCCAGGTGATGGCTCATCTAATCACTAGCTGCCTCTGGAAAATGGCACACAAGGCCTCTATCCCTGCCTAGGGCACCATGTCATATGCTACTCTCAGCCCATGAAAGGGGATTCGTAGAATCTTGTAGATGTCCTTAGGGGTGATGGTTATCTCTCCCTAAGGTAGGTGGAAGATGTTCATTTCTAAATGGAAACACCCCACCAAGACAGTCAACAAGCTATGATTCACCAGCAATGCTAGGATCTGACATAGAGAAGTGAGTCCCAATCTATCAATATGTGCCATGTCTACCACATCTAGACTCCACAACAAAGCTCCATATGGAAGATAATGAGATCTGAATGAGATGTCACCTAATATCTCTTGCACACACGAACAACAACAATGCGCAAACACTCAGTACTTA
Organism: Cupressus sempervirens; assembly: GCA_028749045.1. NCBI lineage: Eukaryota > Viridiplantae > Streptophyta > Pinopsida > Cupressales > Cupressaceae > Cupressus > Cupressus sempervirens. The sequence continues at coordinate 36,064,990 of CM053792.1, forward strand.
CTCAAAAAACTAAAATGATGACAAAATGAATGAAAAATGCAATTTCTTATTACCATGCTATCACTGATCTTTATGCAAAAATGTATTTCTTTTCATGAGAAATCAAGTCCTCACGTGAGATTGTGCATCCACACACGTGAAATCAAAACTTCATGCGAAGAGAGATCATCTCACACAAAAAATCAAGTACTCACGCAAAGAGAGACTATCTCATGCGAAATGCGACAACAATTTAAGCGAAATTCCCACGCTTTTTGCGTGAGAAGTGGGTATCTCTCACGCGATAATCCCCACCGATGCGTCGAAGAAACACGGGGTTGGTGAATCTTCACGTGAGAAGAGATTGGTTTTGCATACGAAAGGACAGTCTCTCACAAAGATCAATTGCAGACCTTCTAAAATGTGCTAAAAATGCAATAAATCACATCAAAAAGTGTGAAAATAAATGCACAAAGGATGGTTATCGATCATTCACTAGTGGTCCGTAGTCCACCCAACCAACTGTGTCATCGGGAGCGCTCGAAATGGTGATATCTCACATTGACTGTCATCTTCCTCTTAGAGCTCCTATTCACTAAAGACAAAAGGTTCAAATGATTTGAAAATGACCCCTTGGGCCCTTATATAGGGTTTGACCTAATTTTTCAAAGTGCTATGATTTGCGCAAAAATCACCCCTAGCTAATTTGACTATTTTGAATCTATTTTTGGGATCGAATTCGAAATCTGACACACCTAAGCAACTCAAAAATGCATTTTAAAATTTTGGGATCAACACGATCGAATGCTTGTGCAGTCCAATTTTTTCTGATACTTTTTTATTATTGGAATCTTTTCAACTCAAAATTATTCATGTTTTCAAAATTTATTTTGACAAAAAAGTCAAATTTGGTCAACTTGTGGTCAAACTTGGTCTTTTGAACCTCAAAATCACTCCAAATCAGCTCTAAATTTTCTTCTGACCATTATGATCTCTTCTATATTCTGCTAAATCCTCAATTTCTTCTGTATCTCTCCATATATTGCTTTACATTCTATTTCTAGTGTGTCATCTTTCAATTTGCTCTCGAGGGGGCAAGATGATTGCATCATTGAATCTTTCAAAACCAATGCTAAATCAATCTAAATCTTCATTGTTCAGGGCATCTTGTTCCCTTCTTATGTCCTCACCATTTAGGGCATCTCATTGCTAGGGGCATCTTATTCCCCTCTATCTGACATCTTTGTCATATATTTAATCTTTTCATCAATATCGGTATCAGACAGGTATTAGTATAATTTGTACTTTGACTCCTGAGGATCAAGCCTCATTTTGGGGATGATTCTATGACTTATATTTTGATCTTACTAACTTTTATCAATTTCAGGTATCTAGATGTTCTATCTAGATCCTTAAAGATTAAGCTCCATTCTAGAGACAATCTTTTAAATGCTATCAATCTCAAGTATCTAGATGTTCTATCTAGATCCTTAAAGACTAAGTTTCATTCTAGAGACAATCTTTTAAATGCTATCAATCTTGGGTATCTAGATGTCCTGTCTGGATCCTTAAAGATTAAGCTCTGTTTTGGAGACAATCTTTTAAATGCTATCAATCTCTGGTATCTAGATGTTCTGTCTAGATCCTTAAAGGTTAAACTTCATTATGAAGGAAATCTTTAAAATGCTTATCAATATAGGTATCTAGGTGCTCTACTTGGATTCCTTGGGATTAAGCTCCGTTCTGGAGATGGTCCTTAAAAGCTTATCAATTGGTCTTCATGATATCAACTTCAAAACCAATCTTACTTATTGATCTTTGTATCATACTTTCTGATTTTTTTTGAATTGAATGTGTTGCTCACACATTCATTCAAAGAGGGGCAAAATGTAATGCCCCAAAATTGGCTCATTGCCATGATCACCAATTTTGGTCTATTTTGATCAATCCTAAGTCCTTTGTCACTACATAATTCTTGTTCTGCTACTCGCTACTTGACTTAATTGTCAAATGCAGAAAACCCTAAATCTACATTCATCATACTCTTTATTCAATTCCTAAAGTATTGACTCATATTAGTCACATTAAAGCTTCTGATTAAGATTTAATTTAACTTGAAGTATTTATACTTTAATTAAATTAAATTATCACCTAAGAATAATGTACTAAGGGATTAAATTTGTTTGATTTAATAACTATGCTTATTTTAATTAATTGAATGTAATTATTCAATTAAAGGAAAAAAAAGGCATTTGTGAAGTCATATCTCACTTATTAAATTAAATAATATCTTCAAAATCCTCTCTTCAGTTCTAAATGGAAACTTTAAGTGGACTACTTCTCAAAATTAGAATCAATCCAGTTAACTTGCTCTCACACTTATGACAAGTTCAGTTAACTACTCATCACATTTAGATTTGAAACAGTTCACTTCACCTGCACAAGGAAGTTTCTATCTTAACTAAATCTTTTGTCTAATCCCAACCATCGATCTGAGTTGATCTCAATTGTTGATGGATTCCAGGGATTCTATTTAAGGGACCCATAATTCCTCATTACAGAGGTTGAATTGAATTGCTATCAAATCTCTATTGAATTGTGCACTCATTTAAGCTCATCATTTTCATAAGCTTTTATTTTCCTAGATTAAATGGCATTTAGATTTAATATGCATACATCTAGTTAATCTTCTTTTATATGTTCTTAGATTAAATGCATACTTCATTTTAGATTACTCGCATATTCATATAGACTTAATTGCATTTAAACCCTTCATTCTAGAATGATCTGGTTGCCTGCATCTCAACTATAAGGGCTTAAACAGGCAAAATCCTTCTAGATAGAAGACAATAGGTCATCTTCGAGGACTCCTCTTGGGTGAACAATATCATGTTCATTCTAGGATGAATCCACATAAAAGGACCATGTTGAAGTGTGTGTGTGTGTGAACTCTGAGGCCACATTCCGCATATACAGTATAACCATAATTTCAATGTTTCCTTTTGGTTATATATATATAATTATGCATATTGATGCAAAACTCAACCTAAAAAAATGATTGTTTGAACTCTTTGTAAAGTTGTGCATAATTCATGCAAATAGTTATAATACAAGGGCTTTTCAAAGTTTTCCTAATATTATATAAATAATACACATTGTTTGTTGGTTGGTAGTAAAATTTTATGTGCAATTGTTTTCGGATTCAATAATGTAATAATTTTTACATCAATGTTTTGGATCGCATTTTGAGATCCATTATCAAGATGGGCATGAAGGAGAGCATAAAGAGCAACATATATATATATATATTTTTAAGGATTGACAAAGTCTTGGCCTGGACCAAGGATGGTAACAATTAGGGGTACCATCATCCTGAAGAGAGTGAAAACTAGAACGATCCATTAATAGGTTGTAAGCTACAAAAAACATCCCAAAATACAACAATAAATTTTTTTAAGGTTTAATACTGGCACACTCCTTAGAGTGAGATCAATGTACCATATCAAAGGGTCTTTCTTCATTTTTATCTCTTTTTCCCCTTTCATAGTGTGCCAACCATCATCAATTTTTGTAGCCTCCTTCGGCGAATCCAAAAGATTAACCTTGGGAACACTCCTATGGTTCTTCGTATAGTCATTTATATGTTGGACTCTACCATCCATTGGCTGTGTTGTCCTCTCCATCCCATGTATGTCAGAAGACATACATTTCCCTCTCCCCTCAAGGGTACCCACATCCTTAATTTTTTTTGAATCTCTTTTACCTCTAGCCAATCTGTTATCACTATGCATGTCCCTGGTCTCTCCATTACCGCAAGTTTCACTGTGCTTCATTGATTGCACTTCTTGGGCAGTGGATTTTGACACTATTTCCTCAAAAACCTCAGAAGACCTCATTTTCTCTCATTCTTCTTCTCAATATTGTTATGTTGTTGAGAACCATCTTTCTACCAAGAAGTGTCCTTTTATGCATTCTATCTTTACCACATTGTGCAGTCATATGTTATAGGGTAAATTTAGACTTTGTTGTCAATAATGGGTTCCTAATTGTTGATTATCCAAGAATGAAAGTCATCCAAACTTGGCCACAAATCCCTAACGTGATTAATTATCCCCAACTCAGAGAAAACAAATACATTATGGGTCACTTCCTTTACTGCCTCCACTTTTATTTCCATAGAAATGGCCTTGGATGAAGGGAGAAGAGAGGTCCCAAATGGTTCACTATGTTGTTGCTGAGGCTTGTGTGTTTGTTTAGCTAAACGTGGGGGACCATGAGTATGTCCTTATTTCTTTTAAGTGACCCTTGCACAATTTGCAAGTCTATCCCTGAAAGCATCCCCATTCACCTGTCGGCTCACTTCATGCAATTTATTGTCGTCATTTTCCAAAGTATCTCCTATGCTTCTAAGCTTCATCTTCTCCCTCAAAAAAAATACTCCTTGTTGGACACAGTCTATGACCTCTCTACTTTGAAGTCAACCCACATTGAGGGAAGATTAACCCTCCACAAAACCCTTAAATCCTTACTTCGTATCTGTGACACCAAACTATTATCATTAGTTGCATCGTTTGTGGTGCCATTTTCAACTCCATTAACCAACAAGCTGAGAAGAGGACCAAAAATGATTCTATTAACATTGCCAGAAGTTGAAACTCTACTCTTGCCCCTTGAAGATTTCAAACACTTCCGCAGTGTCGTCCCAATAACATTAGTTAATGATACACATTTTTAAAAAGAACTCAATCTTCTACAAATTTTTGTACAATTTTGTATACATAATAATCCATTTTTCAAATATTTTAATGAAAAAGAAAAATTGCTGAGGTATTTCCTTTCTAGATTTTTGTTAGTACAAAATTTTGTGAAGTACTTGGCCTCAAATATTGTTTTATCCTTATACAATTTGAGGTGAAATTATGAAAATTATAGGTGGTTTCAGATTTCCACTTTTTAAAAAAAGTTGAAAAGCAAACTTATTTTGGAATATGATAGATTTTGTTTTCAAATTTGTTATGAATTTATAATATTAGTTTTTCCTCTTTTTGTATAATTTTTTTTCTCTTCATATCTGATTAATTAAAAATCTTCTTTATCTTCATAATTTCCCATACCAAACTTAAAACAATTTTTGCATCTAAGAGTTAAAATTATGATAGTTTTAATATGTGAGAACAAGATCTCTGAGTCACTAATTTGAAGGAAATTTTGGCAAAAGTCACAATTGTTAATCTTTATCTTATATTTTTACCCAATCAATATTAAAAAGAAATTCTATAATATAGAATAAATATCTTTATTTTTAATTTTAAAAGAATAAATGCGTAGAGAGTGGTTGTATTACAAAGTAATTGGTAAATATTTTCTTGATATTAACAATGATCAAAACATTAATATAAACAAAAGAATGAACGATGTTTCCTTTGCAAACAATCATAAAGAATAGAAACAATCTATTCTAGATACATGAAAATAAATATTAGAAACATTCTAATATTTACATGAGATTACAATAGATAACCATTAAATAATAAATAATGATAATAGAAACTATCTATTATTGTAATACCCTCCCTTAATGGTTAATCTATCTACAACACCAAGTTGTCCTCTACTTATCTGAACCAAGAGACTCGGTGAGAATGTTTACAGTCTGATCTATTGTAAGAATCCATGACAAGTCAATTGTGTCATCATCAACCAGTTGTCATATGTAGTGATTGTGAACATCCACATGCTTGGTTCTTTCATGGAAGACTAGATTTTGAGTTAATCTGATAACACCTTGGTTATTAACAAACAAAGTTGATGGGCTTGCTTGTGACATCTACATATCCCCAAGCATTTGACAAAGCCAAATAACTTAACAACCTTCCTTAACTATCCCTCTATATTCAACCTCTATAGAGGAGATAGAAACTACTTGTTGCTTCTTATTGGTTCATGTGATGATACTGAAACCCAAATTGAACACATATCCAAAAGTTGACTTTTTATCATCAACAAAACCTACCCAGTATGAATTTGTGAACCCACTAAGTTTAGGATTAGAACTCTAAGAGTAAAGAATTCCATAATTAGTAACACCCTTCACACAATGAAGCACACCCTTTACTGCCATCTAATGATCAACCTTAGGAGCTGTCATAAAACATAAGATGTAGTTGACTGTGAAGTTGATATCAAATCTAGTAGTAGAGAGGTAGATGAGGTTGCCTACTAGTTTCTTATATGTAGTATCATCAATTGGAGGAGAATTAGACTTGGCTGATGACTTCAAACCTTTCTCAATGGGTGTAGATGCAAGCTTGCAATCCTGCATACAAAAATTGTCTAACAGAGCCCTGACATATATGGACTGAGAAATGAATATACTAGTAGGCTGCTTCCAAATCTCAACACCGAGGCAATAATGCATGAGCCCAAGGTCAATCATATCAAAAGATTGACATAAACTTTGTTTGATTCACTAAATCAAAGACATCAAACTTCTAGTGATTATCAAATTATCCACATAAATGACTAGAAGGATGATGTCACTGTCAGTAGTCTTCATGTCAAAATTTGAGTTTGAAGAAATCCTCTTGAAGCCTTTATCACTGAAGTACTTATCAATTTTCATGTTCCATGCCCTAGAGGTCTGCTTCAAACCTTAGAGAGCTTTCACTAGTCTAAGAACCTGGTGTTCTTTACCAACAACCTTGAAATTGGGAGGCTATGTCATGTAGATCTCTTCTTGTAAGTCACCATTTAGGAAAGCACTGTTGACATCCATTTGATGGACCTTCCAACCAAACTATGTTTCTATGGCTAGGACTAATCTAATTGTGATTATCTTTGTAGTAGGAGCAAAGGTCTCCTCATAAGTAATTACCTGATGCTTGGAAAAGCCCTTTGCAACTAAACAAATTTTGTACTTATCCAAAGTATCATCAAACTTGCATTTGATTTTGTAGACCCATTTGCAGCCAATGGGTTTCTTCCTTGGTGGAAGATCAGAAAGGCCCTAGGTGTTATTCTTTAGCAAGCTCTGGTGTTCAAATTTCATGGCCTATTCCCACTGTAGAATTCCTTTATCCTCATAATATGTTTGAGGTTCAAACACACTGTGAATGTTGGCCATGAGAGCAAAGTTAACTGACTCTGTAGGTTTTCTCTTTTTCCAAGTAGTTCTCCCATGAATGAGCTCATCATCTCGAAGATTAGCAAATGTCTTAGCCCACCACCTAGGTCGGAGAAGAGAATGACCAACATTAGTATCAAGAGTTGCTCTATGATTAGGTTCTGCCTTAGAAGAATCAAGGTCAAATTCAAGTGAAGCATTTGTATATCTAGGTGATCCTACAGGAGAAGCCTGAGGTGTCTATATAGAAAAAATCAATATAACTAGAGTTGTAGGAGTCCTCTCATCAGGTGGATCTAATTGAAGCCAAACTTCCAAATCATGAGCCTTCATAGGCTTGCCTGCTACATTAGGAACAAGAGAAATTGGCATGAATGGTTCTCATTGCCCATCAAAGACTACATCACGACTATACTAGAGACAAGATGTCCTTATGTTGATCGAGTGGTAGGCTTTATGAAGACTGTTGTATCCAACAAGAATGAATTTTTGACTCTTGGCATCCAACTTGGTGTGTGATGCATTAGGGATCCAAATAAAAGCAAGAGAGCCAAACACCTTTAGGTGATTGATTTGGGCTTATGACCTGACCAAGCCTCTTTTGAAGTCTTACCTTTGACCTCCACTATGGGTGACCAATTCAAAGATAAACTACAATGTTAACTGCTTCTACCCAAAACTTCTTCCAAACATGTCTATGTTCGAGCATGGATCAAGCCATCTCAGTGATTGTTTTGTTTCAACGTTCAACTACATAGTTTTGTTGTGGTGCGTGGGGTGTCGTCAACTGGCTCTTGATGCCATGAGTATCACATAAGCTAGAGAACTCATTAGAACAAAGTTCCCCTCCATTGTCTGACCTAAGAGAAATAATATATTTCCTAGACTCTTTTTCAACAAAAGGTTTAAACTTCTAAAATAAAATAAAATGTTCTTGATTTCTTTTTGAGAAAATATACCCACATTTTTCTATTGAAATCATCAACAAACAACAGAAAATAGTTGGACCTAAGAATAGGAGTGTCCATAGGGCTGCAAATATTAAGATGAACAAGCTGAAGTAGCTAGGAAGTTTGCCATGAATCACCATTTGTGAAAGGTGTGCGATGTTGCTTCCTAACCTTGCATGTATCACAAATTCTAAGCTATTGAGTCTAAATCTATGGCAATCCAAGGACAAGTTCTTCTTGAGTAAGATGAGAGAGATAGTGCCCATACCTATAATGCCAAAGTGTGCTTGTAGAAGATCACCAAAAAACCATAGCTAAGTCCCAAGAATCACTAGAATCAATAAGTTTGAAAAGACCATGATCCTCAAGACCCACTGCAACAATAGACTGAGTCACCTTATCAGCGATGGTGCACTACTATGAACTGAAGGTGACATCCAACTATGGAGAGTATTACAACAACTAATTAATTAAGAGTAGATTTAGTTTCATCCATGGAACATAGTACACATCGAGGAAAATGAGATTCCTCCAAGCAGGTTGAATCTGAATGTTGCCTTTGCCGACAATGGTGTACTCTTCCCCTCAACTAAAAATGATAAAACTTGAATAAGGCTAGTAATCAGTGAACTAGTCTCTATAGTGGGTGAAATGTTGATAGGCACTTGAATTAATGCACCAAGTAGATGACTTCACATGATCTATACGTTTTTAGCCATGAAGGCGTAAAAAGAAGATTATGTCTGCTCAGTGTGCTTTGTACTATTAGCTTTTGGCTACAAACTAGATTGCTTAGATTGGGCAGCTAAGCATTTCTAACATTAAACCTTCATGTGACCATACTTGTGGCAATAGTTGCATTTTGAAGCTAGAGTAGAAGACTTTTGCTAAGAAGACTATTGTGAATGAAACTTGCCTTTATCCTTTTGAAAGGATTTATCAGCAAAGGCTTGCTTTGTGGAGGTGGAGCTAGAACTACTACCTAACTATTATTTCCACTGATCTTGCTAAAGTAGAAGTGTGCAAAGGTATGTGAACTTCAGATCAACACTGATAGAAATAATATTGAAAGTCTCAATAAAATGGTCATAGGACTTTTGTAAACTCTAGAGGGATATGACCACAATGTTCTCTTCCTCCATCTTGAGTCCAATGGCAAGCAACTAATCACAGATTTCTTGAATCCTATTTAGGTGTTCCTAGAGCTACTGCCTCTCATCCACGACAATAGAGAACAGAGTATTCTTGAGAAAGAAGGCTCTGCTTTTGTCTAACGTGTCTTGAGATACTCCCATATCTCTGTAGTTATCTTGCCAGATGGAATCAGAGGGAGCTAATCATCAGCTATAGATAATTTGAAAAGCATCACTACCTCTTGATTATGCTAATCATATGGAATCTGATCAGGGCCTAGCTTGAGTAGGTCGAGTTGTAGTAGAACCACTAGATCACTGTCGCTATTTTCAAATGGTTAGCATCCGTTGTTTCCATGTATCATAATTGTGACTATTGATCTTCTAATTTCCCTCTAGTAAAATATTTCTTAGAGATGCCATAGTACATTTTTCAATGAAAAGCTAGTAAATCTTTGAAGGCACATACTTCGAGGAAAAAATGGAAGACCCAGATAAATGAATAGGTACTTAGAAGAGAACTCAAAGAATCCAAAAAATAATATGTTGTCAAATTCTAGATCCGTTGGCTAAAAAAATGAGGCATCCAAAAAAATAGATGATAGCCTAGTTTAGTTCTCGAAAAACCTGCCAAAAATTTGTATTTTTTGATCCAGTACAGAAAATTAGGGTTTCAAACAAAAAAAACAATTTCGGTTGAAAAAAGCTTCAAAATAATGGTAGATTTGCAGAAAAAATAGTAGAATCTAGCTACGAATCAACATTAGAGGTTTTTAAAAACCTTATACACCTCCAAATAAGCAAAACAGACCATAAAACAGATAAAAATGGCCTCTATTTTTGCAGGAAAAAAATGACCACAAACAAATTGCAAAAAAATGCATGAAACTAGGCACAATTTTATGAGACAATCATAGATGACTGTTGCAAAAAATGGTCGTAAGCTGCAGACAAAAAAAGCCTTACACAAAGCAGATATCATAGAAAATAATTTTGAAAAATATTGCTCTGATAATTTTGAACAAGAAATTATAATATTTTTCAAAAAAATTGAAAGAATTGGCTCTGATACCATATTGTGAATTAATTACTAATTATTTGCTTGATATTAACAATGATCAAGAGATTAATCTATACAAAAGAATGAACAATGTTTCCTTAGGAAACAATCATAAAGAATAGAAATTTTCTATTGTAGATACATGAAACAAAATATTAGAAACATTCTAATACTTAGAGGAGATTACATAGATAACCATTAAATACTAAATAATGATAATAGAAACTATCTATTATCATAATAGGCTACTCTCAGTGATCATTTGAGAGGAAAATTGAGGAAAGCATTTAATTATTCTAATTATATTTGAATCGTTGAATAAATAATAATACGTAAGATGCTCTTGATGCCCTATGATGATCAAACAAAATATTATGGAAGAAATAAGATAATTTGAATATACCAAAGGATTCGTATATATAATATTATAATACAAAATGCCTTTGTGTTTCACTGTAACAAGATTTATTTGATAGGCAAGATGTATCATAAAGTTTAATTTGTTGATACGAGAAACAAATATATAATGGACAGTGTAATATCATTAGGTGAATTAGAGGTGAGGACAAAATATTGTTTCAAAACTTCCTAAATATAAATTCACTTGTGTTGTCTTATAAACTCACATTCCATAGAGTTGTAGCTATTAGATTTAATTTTCATGTCTACTTCTCCTCCTTCTTTGTCTTCTTCTGGGTGAAAAGTGAGAAGAGGTTCAGGGGAGAGTGGAGGCACAAAAGGAGGTCTAGAAACAAACTGCATTTGATCCTTTCTCAATCCTTGAAAGAAGGGGTAGCTTATTACTTGCCTTCTGTCTAGCCTCTTTGTCAACTCTTTTGCAAGGAGCCCCTAAATAAAATTGATGAGAGAAGAGGAAGATGTAAACAAGGGGTCCTTGCTCAAAATATTGACAAAGCATCCTTTCTACTTGACCCCTTGAAAGGAGTCCGCTCGTGACTCATTTTGTAGAGAAAGGTGCCAAAAGACCATTAGTCTGTCAGGATTTAAAGAGATGGAAATAACAATTACATGCAAATATAACCAATATATGAAAAAAATAAAGCACACATAAAAGAAGAAAAGACACAAAGATTTATTGTAGTCCACCCAATCCTTGGGCAATGTCTACCCAACACTAAGTCCAATATTCTATTATCCAATGATTACAACTTGATTACAATCTATAATCCCTTACAACTCAATACTATTGCAAGAAGCTACTATCACATCACACATTATGGAATCCTTAAACCTAAGCCATTTTACACAAGCTTTTGTTGCTTACAAAATTAGGGCTAGATAATTTTGACAAGTTAACCTAAAAATCCCTTGACAAGTCAATCTTGGGAAATGGTTGACGAGTCAACTCAAAAATCCTTGACTAGTCAACCAGCTTTTAAAAGTGTATAGTAATTCTCTAATCAACCGCCACATATCAGTACAGTTGATGGAGTAGGACTAAAATCCCCCCATAGGATCTTTGGGTGTACTGCACACCCACAAACGAACAAGAGTTCCATTCTTGACCATGGTCGAACATGAGACATGGGGGCATACCAAAATCAATAGCTAAAAATAGATGAGTTAATTAAATCTTTACAAATTCATTCAATTTGGAACAATAATGACTCCATTAAGGTAGTCTTATGTTCAATTCAAGTAGCAAAATGCAATGACTTATCAAATGAAGGATAAATAACTACTTCGTTGGAAATAAATAATACTATTAAGCAGTTTTTGGGACTTTAGTATTAATGATGATAACAAATAAATAATTGTGGGTGCATAAGAATGATTGTGGATAAGAAATTTTTCTTATCCTATATACATATAGAAAGAATGATTGTGGGTGCATAAGCATTTTTATTACTAGTTTTTTGTGCAAAATTTCCAAACATGAATTCAAAGACATTAGAAACTTCATCAAGCTTTTCTTTCTATTTTCCATGAATTGAAAAGAAAATCTTGTTGCAAAATATGCAAGATAGTAAAATCTTGTTTATTTCGTACATGTGATGAATAAAAAAGTAGAGATTGGTCCTAGGGGTTTAGCTTAGTTGGTTAAAGCAACGAGTTCTCATTGTGGGTGCCTCGGTTCTTATCCCAAGAGGGACATCTTTGTGGAATTCTAAGTTGCGACTCTTGGTCATTTATTGGTTGTATTTGTCTCATTGTAAAAAGTGGATTCTAAGTTGTGACTCTTGGTCTTCCAATTGTTTCTAGTGTGATTGCTCATAAGGAGCTTGAATAAGCTGTAATTGTTGCTCTTAAGGAGCACCCAATTTGTAAATGATCTTAATATAAACAAAAGGTAGAGATTGAAAAGTGTTTACATGGTCAAATTCAAAAACTATCAAGTTAATGTATGACATTGGGACGCTTTGTAGTACATGGCTATCATATGGTGTAAGAAAATCTATTTTGATTTGCAATCTTATATAACTCTATTGATTCTATAAGATTTTGGAATCTTGAGTTTTAAAACAATATAAAGTTTGAGGATGATATGGTGATGTTATATGAAGTATATGTTTTGCCTTTACTCAAAAGTAGAAATGTTATTGTGGGGATGTTTTTTCCCAATTGGATTTTTTCTATTATGTTTAACTTGTAGGTACCATATTATGCTTTACCCATTTCGACGGAGAAATATAAAACCAATAGTTGTGTAGTTTATGATTATTGGCTTTCCTCCTATTTCTTTGCTTAATTTGAATAGTGTCAAGTAAAAATATGTGTCAATTTTTATTGGCAATGCCCAATATTTATGGAATGTCAAAAATGATCGAATACTTGTGATTTTTCTTGTCTACACGAGGAAACACATGACATCAAAGATAATGAATTGAAACTCCTATTCTCTAGTGTGAATTAGTTTGTTAGAGGACTTCAATAATGCATACCTCTGGTCGAGTTCAATGTTGGTTCGCTCAGGCCTTCATTCTTTTACATTCAGTCAGGATTGACACTAATCACCTTTCTCCTTTTCAATACTCATATCCTGCCATCTCGGTAGGAGCAAAGCACATAAGTTAGGATGGACATTTATTGATAGTATATCCTCACCACTTGGGTGAGCCCCACTAAGGCATTTCACCCAAAGATGGTTTTTTGTGTGCAACATTAGCAGGAGCAAGGGGGGAACACAAGGTGAGGCTGAGGAGAGCATGGTCAGCTAAGGAAAAGTGGGTGATGGTAAAGTGGCTAATAGAGGGAATGAGAGAGGAGCAAGAGAGGGCATAATCTACCACACTCGACCATCCATAATTAGTCCAACAAGTGAATGAACTAGAGCTAGGAAGGCACGAGAGGCCATTCAGGATCACCAAGTCAGGTGACTTACAAAAATGCAGTAAATGATGCTCATACCTTGTGAGATGGCCCATCAAGTCGTCAAAGGATCTCTGAAGACCAAGTGGGGGCAAGTTTGAATCAATAATGCTCACTAAGTCCAAACTGTGGTCGTGGGGAGTCTATCTATCTCTGGCTCGTGCACTGAAGTTACCCATATAATGATGTCCCCCATTGTCGAGAACCTAGTGATAATGTCATACAATTTTGTGAAAGAATACTCATCGGGCCTACTATGTATGACAAATGACAATGAAGACATCCTCAAGATGAGCAGTCACCTGGCTCTCCTGGACCCACATAAAAGTAGCAAGGCTATTGGAGTGAACTATAGATGTCATATAATGGATTTGATTAATGACTAAACAAGCCACACATCCTAAACCCCTAACCCCATCAAAACTTCAGACCTCCTCCCTAAAAGTTGAGAGCTAGTGAAAACCAATAACCCTAGGGAGCGGCTATTTTGGACTTGTGTCTTAGCAATGAGAAGATTAGTTGAACCAACAACATCAAGGAACAAAACCAACATGGACCAAAAGAACCCATTGTCATTCAAAAAATTGACAAGCAAGGAACCACCTCTATTTTCCTTCATGCTTAATTGCATTTGTGACCGTCATTCGACAACACATGCTGCTTAGGTATCCCAACCCAAAGTGAATGAATCTCTAACCACTACTTTTAGGTCCCTAATGGTAGGCCATCTATCCTCACACCTCGCTACTACAACAAGTTCTCAAGAATGTTTTAGTTCAATCACTTGTGATTTAGTAAGATCCTCACCCAAATAAATCTTTGTGGGTAGGGGAAATAATTTATTCCTAGCTCTGAGTACTCTTAGGCAATCTAGTGAAGATAAGAAACAAAGGAAAATGTTGATGTTGAAACCCAACCAAGCTTGGTCCGAAGTCAAATCTAAGGTATCAAGTTGATCCTTGAGAAATGAATATGCTGGTGTGAGTGGATTAAAGGAAGGAGAAGGGAGGCCTCAAACCTTCAGGTTTTAGCTCATGATCCCTTTGAGTACCCTCTTTTGAGAGCTTTGCGTAGACCAATTCCTCAACCCCCACGAGAAGTACCTTATTGTTGTTGCTATTACAAACTAAGGCACGAGTCTAAAATTATTTTTTGGTCTTGTATTTAAGGATCCATCTAAGAGACATTAGTCCATACTACTTATTTTTCAGTTCTAGGAAACCAATCTTTAACCAAGACTCGTTTGAATAGGGAGGGATGTTTCTTGGAGCAAATAAAGTTAATGCTGCTAGTCATAAACTTGCAGAGAATTTTTTAGAGTTACATTATCAGATTCAAGGCATTCCACACTGTCCAATAGGTCTCGTAGTGTGGTGGTTTGAAAATGTTGAAAAGAAATTGAAAGTGATATTTGATTTCTAGGTATGATTGTGTGAGTTTTTTTGTCATCAACGTTTCGGATCATACTACATGATCCATCATCAGGATGCAAGAGAATCAAGGAGAATGTTTGGGTGCCCTTTCCATCACCTCAACCTTTTTTATCTCCCTTCCTGGATCTGCAATCCACTTTTTTTTTTGTTCTCCTTGATTCTCCTGCATCTTGATGATGGATCATGTAGTATGATCCAAAATGTTGATGACAAAAAAAATCGCACAATCATGCCCAAAAATCAAATATGACATTATTTATGGATTGTGGAAATTTGATAGCTCTGAGAAATTGAAAGATTTGTGGTTGAAGGAAATGAGGAAAAACAATCACAATTTATAGAATTTATAGTTATTTTTCAGATTGATTTGATAGACGAGATTGATTTGGGACTCAAAGCAATCAATGAATGGGATTAAATGAGAGGAATTGTAAAGTGAGGAAAAATGGGAAAGTTATATTATTAAGTGAAGAGGAGAGAAGAGTGGAAAAGGAAATATGATAGAGGTAACTTAAAAATAAAACTAGCAAGCAAAAGTGTTATGGAGATGATAAAAAGTAGAAGTGTTAAGTGGATGAGGGAAATAGATAGAAATGGAGTTAAGTGGAGAGAAATAATTTAAAAAATCTATTAATTCTTCAACATATTAGGAAGTGAGAGAGTAAAGGAGGATATAAACTAAAAAGTGGAAGAGTTAAGTGGGGAAGGGAGATTTGTTGGCAAGTTGCGTGAAGAGTGGAGAGTGAAATAAGAAGATGGTAGAGTTAAGTGGAATTTAAAATAAATAAATTTATTTGACCCACACTTGATAGTTTTTGATAAAGACCTGTACTTGATAGTTAATTAAATAAATTTAGTTAGGAGGATTTTGGATTAAGGGATGAAATAATTAAATATAATCATTAATCACGAAAAAAAAAATTAATTCAATTGTAAAAGAATGATAAAAAATGTTTAAGGAAAAATATTGGATTTTATTTAAATAATATAAAATTTATTCAATTGAAGGATTTAGAAATAATAGGGAAACAATTTTTTTATTTTTTTTTATTAGTAATAGGGCAAGGCCTTAAGAATTTTTATTAATATTAAAAATGGATTTTACTCCCCCATTCATTGAACAATAAAAAATTGTTGAATAATGAAGAATTAGAAGAACATATTGAGTCATGACTAAATAATAAAATTAGTTTTAGATGAAAAGTGTAATATCCCATTGGATAGTTTTTTCGAACTTTTCTCACAGTAATTTTCAAACCGCAAACAAAGAATTTATGCAATGAGATCCAATAAATATACTAGAAAATGCTCATATGAAATACTTAGAAATGTTACCGCATTATAATATCTAGCAATACAATAATAATCCAATCATAAAAATAGCGATGATAGTCAAATTGGACAACTAGAAAATGAACCTAAAATGCAACTGTGAACTCCATCACAAATTCACCTCCAATGCTGAATTGGGATTGCGTTTGACTCGCCGAATAGAGCCTGAAGGTTTTCGTCCTCGGGTTTTGAAAATGAAACTGAACACTTCCTAGATTTCTCTAAGAGAAACTCAATACCAAGATCAATAACCAATCATATCTACAAATGAACTTTGCCTTCTTTTAATTCTCAAAGATGTGACTTCTCAACTTCTTTCTCCTATTTTTTCATTGTATTCCTCCTTTGTCACTTTTTAGCCCACTTGCTAATATTTAATCGACCTTTTTATAAGTGTACATTATACTCTCATAAGCCAATTTTCAAATTACATGAATATGTCCTTAAATGTCCTAATGTCCCAAAAAAGTACATTACAGTCCTCCCTCCTTGAGATTGTTTGCCCTCAAGCAATCATGAGTCTGCAAACCAATACCGAGATACCAATACCAAGATACCAATACCAAGATACCATATCCACCTGCCAGCATCTCTATGGCCCGAACTGGTAACTCTAAAGTTGGGACATGGTATGTTGTGGTAACAAAAATAAGAATGCAACCCATCTATCAATATGATCCTTGGATCCCATGTTATCTTGAGAGATATGACTGCTTCTGCCTGTTGCACTACCCTAAGTCCAATTTCTCCTTGCCTCAAATGGTTATGCAACCCAACACAATCCCAAAAATGCAAGACCCTCATCTTGTCAACTTTTGGATCCCATATCATCCTATCAACACAATCCTGAGAGTCATAATGATGGTCCATCCATCTATTAGAAAGTAAAGTGTGCTTAAAATAACTTTTAATATCTTTTTCAAATCTGAAACATGTAATCAAAGATGCAACAACCATAGAAATATAACCATGCACAATAACACCAGATTTGTTAACTAGGGAAACCCTTGATCAGAGGGAAAAATCCGATGAGAATGATGCCCACAAGATGATGTACTAATATAGAAGTTCCTTGTGAAAGGTTGTGGCCTTGTTAAGATTGAAATGATTGCAATCAATACATATGAGTCCTTGTTAGGAGACTTTGAATCCTTGTTAGGAGATTCCAACCCTATTAGGAGTTGATAGGAAGATAATTGAACCACTGTCCAAATTGCTTCAAGACTATCTTCACTAAACAATCTTTAGGATAACATATTCAAGTGCATGAACTAACTAAACAACAACTCTTTGCCAATACAAATCCTTTGAAGCTCACAATACATAAACAACATCAATCTCTGCTCTAAGCTTATAATTTGCATCCAAAACTTGCATAACATAACATATGATCTCACTGATTAGAAAACATTTGCACTAGATACTCAACCATAAGAAAAGTATCCTACCTTTATACCAAGACCTAAAACAAGTATTGAGTCGACCTTGAGGCTTTCTCAATTTACAATGAATAGTATAGGACCACACTAATATATTACATTACATGTTACATTACAAATAGCACTTCCCATAATGATATTAACAACAGTCGGCTTTTTGGGAACAACATGTCGAGCAGTCTTCACAAATATTCATAGAATGAACATTTGATTCTGCTATGTTAACCATAGCATCCTGAACATGTCATCTACCTCCAAGTTCGTTGATCTTCAACCTCACAAAAAACATACAACACAATTACTAGTATTCGCTTTCCAGAAACTCACTTCGAGAATAGTCTCCACAAAATCTTCTTTAACTCACGCAAATTTGCATCTCTTTCTGCAAACATAGACACAACATCAGAACACATTTTTGAATTCTCCTCTAAGTGTGTGAAACATAATTCTCTGAACACAAACCTTTTCGAACATATCTTCCTCTGCAACTTTGAATGAATTGTCCAAAAAATTGATATGTTGACATCAATGACAAATACAGTCATTAACGCAACACATAAGCACTCAATCATCTCTTTGACATATGGACAATCTCCCCCATACAACAACATCAAGCATTCATGCTACACCATCCACTATCATCTTGCATCATTCAACTACTTAAGTACAATTCTATATATGCCAACAATACCTCCAATATGCATAAAAACCAACACATCTGGTCTCCAAATGCCACTGCCATAACCCAGATTAGCAACAAGAATATCAACAATGTCATCATTGTGCTATTGAATTAGAAAGGTAAACCTCTCATATGGAATATATCACATGTGTTGTCTTCACTCATTGCCTATAACTCACTTACTCTTGTAGGCCAAGCCAAATCTGAAAATGTACTAGTAGTCCAAGCAAGGCAGCTATTGATAATTGTAGCACGAGTGAAGAAAAAGTCACCAACCAATAAATTAACATCTGCAACACAATAAAAGCTCAATGGAAGATCTATTAGTGAGCTGTGGGAATGTTCATGATTCAATGAAGACATCTCTAATGTTTCTAATTCACTACATATGTCAAGAGTAAAACTATTATCTTCACTATTGAGAGATTCACCATCAAGTGAGTTTTCAAAATTTGTATCACTTGGTTCATCCTCTACCTCATAATATCATGAAAACATGTAACTTTTGTTGTGAAAATCAGAACTCATATTTGACTTCTTGCTAATCCTTATAGCCTTCATTAGCATAATGTGCCTTGTCAGGATGGAGAATAGTAAAAGCATTGTGCTTACTTTCATTCTCACAAATGGTTTTAATTCCTTCAACAATTTGTATCGTCTCAATTGTTACATCCCAAAATTTGCCCTAATTTTTAATTTGATCATAACTGCTGGTTTAACAAATTATTTCTTTTCTTGATCATGTGAAATGAATTAGTTATTTATAGATGTTGTATCAACTATTAACAGATTATCTCTTCTTGATCACGTGAAACAAGTTAGTTATCTATATACGTTGTACAAACTGTTAACAAATTATTTCTTTTCATGATCATGTGAAATGAGTTAGTTATTATAGACGTTGATGAAATAACTAGTAACCTATAACTGTTATTAGATGATTAGCAGTTGTTTGATTTGAATTAATGATCAATATATTTTTGAATTAATGTTTTGCTTGGGTGATTACAGGAGAAGACTAAAGAGAGGGGAAGCATTGTGAAACAAGATCATTAGAATGGGATGGTTGTTTGGTTTAGTCATCAGGCTTGGCAGGTATGACGTAAGACTCCATTAGAAAGGATACAAAGACTTGTCCACAGGTTACATTATGGGACTGCATGAGATATTAGGAAAACAATATAATAAAAACATAAAATAATCAACATTAAAATATAATTCATACCTTTAGAGATTTAATATTAAATCTTCCTATTTTATCATTATAATACATGTTTAAATACAAACACATAAATATAAAAATGAAATGGCACCAATAAATTATAATAATATAATCTAATGATGTCACCTCATCAATATACATACATGAACATGTATAAGATCATATAATAATAAAAAAATTAAGTTTAAATTCTTCAATTCCTCCTTATTTCTTTTCCTACTTTAATTCTTTTCAAAATTGAATTCTTGTTGCATCTGAATAGTCATCTTGGAAATTGATAGAAGCCAAGGAGTCTCGGCTAAGTTTTAAGAAGCCATGGTTGAATTAGGCAGGCATACCTCCTTCTATCTCTTGTTCTCTCCTATCTCCATACTACTACATTTTCATATTGAGTTCACAGCAAATACCCTTCCTTATTTACACCCCGAAACCCTATTTTTCTTCCAATACTATCGACGATTGAAGTCTGGGATTAGTCTCAGGTTAGCGGGTGGACAAGAGACTCAGCTAGAGCAAGGAAGATACAATCAAATCACAGGTCACGACTTCTGATATATTTTTTTCATTTTCTTTTTAGAGATGAGCCGACTGGAACAGGTTTTCCTAATTTCAAGACTGAATACCATAGAAACAATGTAATTCATGAATCAATTTTACTGAGTTCAATATCTATCTTTAGTTGATACATAATGATAGGTTTGAGAATAAATTAAATATGATTTCCAAATCCTTTTCTTTTTTATTTGAGTATCCATCCATAGCCAACTAAGACATGTTAAATAAAGATCAATCTATAATACTAATTGTTTGTAATCTAAAGTGTAAATGAGATCATTCACCGAGTATTCCTGAGTATATATCATTTATGAATTGATTTGGTAGTTGTATTAAACTTGATTGATTACATAAATCCACATAAATGCACATGCTTTAATTTTCCAAGCATATTCAGAACACTTTTCACACCGAGGAATTCACCTGGCAAGAAAGCCATAGAATTGGTGAAGAGGTGTAAAACAATATTAGAATGTTCATAATCATGTAGACACCAAGGAATTCACCCGATAGAGACGCCAATGAATTGTGAAGAGGTGGAAATAAACCTGCAAAAATAGATAATGAAATCATATTGGAATAATAAATAATTAATAGCTCATGCAAGCCCCAGTAATGCAATCTGTTGTCAAGTTGAGTGGTGATGATCGAGTTCATGAACCCAACTAAAATCCTTGACCAAGTTATTTATTGGCATATGTGCCAATATTGAGATCATTTGTTTGTCTATAGATGTCAGTTATATAGGTATAGCTAATGGGGCACTCAAACCACCAAGTAGCTCGGATGGTTGGACTTAAGAACCTCCCAAGCTCGATCTCGAGATAGGGAGGGTCGTTCTATCAAGTTAGGATGTGTGGGGATAATTATGGTCCAAGTTTGGGAGATTAAGCCAATGTCAATGCTTCTCCTATCACCAATGCCAAGGCTTGAACAACAAGATAAAGGGAATCTTTTGATATTTCTGTATGTTTCTTTTGCACTGTTATTTTTAATCCTTAGAAGAATAATATATAGATTAGATTTCTAATAGCATAATTTGAATGAATATATTAGTTGATATAGAAGTTAATTGTTACTTTTTTTTCACCTGAATATGTTATCAATTAGAAAAGGTTTAAATGATAGCAATGTATTTATTTATTTAAATATTTCTTTTGATCTCGTTAAATCAAGTGAGAATGAAATACAGTTATAATAGAAATAGTTACTTTCATCGTAGTTAGTTAATGGAAGTCACTATCATGTGAAATAGAATCAGTTACTTATTTATTAAATCAAATTATTAGGTGATTTAAATTGGTTATGAAAATGTGTTTGTTACATATGGTATCATAGCACTGGGTTCAACATTGAACCTAGGGCACCCTACCTTCTACGAAACCTAAAAATTTTGGACTGATTACACAGAATGCAAGTACGTAAAATACCCCACAAGAAGTTTTGACACCCCATCTTTCCTTATTTAATTAAAAACATGCCCAAATATGACTACACCTATTGTTCCATGCCCTGAGACAACAAAACTTTGAACTAGGCAATACAATAGATGAAGAAAGAAAGAGTCAAGTGGACTCCTGCTAGCAAAACAACATATAGAAACAAGTTGACCCAAAACTAGAATGCTTGGCAAAGAAATCCTCTTTTGCATTTCCACAAATCCTAGATGGTGCAGGATATGTACCAATTTGAACCAAAATTAAGTGCTTCAAAGCAAGACTAAATGTTATTTTGATGTAAAATCCTTAACATAGGAAATTTTGTAAATAAGGTTGCTCCAAGTGATGTGACAAAGTATTGAGTTAATTAAGTTATTAATTCACGCGATTCATGTTTTTGCAAGACTTTTTCTTTTTGTTTTGTGAAATTTCTTCTTTTTCCCACTTAATTGACACAAATTTGTAAATTAACAAGCAAAAATAATAAACATAATATGAACATCAATGATAACGTTGTAGATCAAGGCATAATTTGTGAAAACACTCAGTCCTCCAATGGCTTGTTACTTCAGATCTTACAAGAAACACGATTGAAGTTAGAAAACATGGAACGAAGAATGAGTGAAATGGTAGCCCAAATGGGGCAAAATTGCAAAGAAACTCAATCCTCACTACCTCCTAGAGTGGAGACAGAAGTCTCTAAGCATAACAAGAAAACCTCCTCACACAAATGTTGGTCAACTAATTGTTCTTTCCAATGTAACTCTTAAATGCCCGAACCTATGAGAAACAATTTGATAGCAACAGTTGGATAATCTATCATGAGGTTGATAGATTTCCTCTGAATTGAAAGCTACAACTCCCTTATCAATGATATTCAATGAATTTGTTTGTTCCTAAACTAATTGGGTACATTCTTAACCCAAGAATGAAAGAGGAAAACCAAGCCAATCCTAGACAAAACTAACTTAGGCAGACTTTAGTTCTACACCTAGCCAATACCAAGAACCCACAATTCCTATAACTTGTTGACATTAGTAATGCAATGAATGTAGATTATGTGAATGCAATGAAGAAATGAAGATTTAATATTTAGATTTCTGCAATAGGAATATATGCAAATACTCTGATCTACAACTCATTCATTATTTGACATAAGATGCAAGATAATTTCCAAAACTGAATACAACAATGCTCTAATTAAATATATTCAAAAAATAAAACCCAAATCCTTTGATTTGAAGAAAAACTCTTCATTGTTTTGAACACAACAAATACAATGCTCTATTTTTTATTTACCTACAACTTTGGCCAAATCTATTACAGAAATCAATGCATAAAATAAACTAATGTCTCCCCTCTACTCTAGTAATACCTACTCTTGCAGAAAAGAAGAACCTCTGCAAATGAAAAGGCTTTACAATAAATACATTCTCCAACAACTGTTTGGTTTCTTCGAGTGACTTTTTAGTTCTGTAACCGATCTTGTCTCTTTGACTTCTCATATTTTTCCTTTTGAAAACTTATATGCTTATTAAATTTTAAAGTTAATAATGATATATATTAACATATTTAAATTATATTTTAACAATTGACATTTAAATATGTTAAATCAATATCAAAATCTTTCCTTTGTTGAGCGGACAACAAAAGAAATACTGCTGCCAGGTAAAAATAGGTCATGTTTCAAGGGGCATACCTTTTGATTCCACCATTGGATTGAACTCATATTTGGATATGTTTTTCCAAACCTAATTATCTTCATTCTAACCAAAGCGATCGAAAAAAATAATCACTGAGTCAAAAGATATGAGCTACTGAATTCTGCTCTATATGACTGTTACAAAATCAGAATTGATAAAATAAAGTTTCCATCCATTCTTCTTTCACATGCTATGTAACCCAAATGTCTTCAATTTGCCACTATGTTGTCTTCCATGCTTACCGTGTTTATTCCTTGCTGAATTTTGGAAGTGATTCTCTAGAATGCTTGTGGCAGAAAATCCCAAATGAAGGTTGAAAAGCATACCAAGTTCTCACTTTTCCACTTCTCTATTGTAGGTGAAATTCACACATTCTTGTAACAACTACACTTTGAAAATAATTAACAAGCAATACTTCTAATTTGCTATTAGGTCACTGGTTATGGAACACTCTAATTCATCCTTTGTGGAAATTTGGCTTTTGTCTTCTCCCTTTGTGGAAAACTCCAAACTAACTGCGAAAGGTGTAGCATAAAATGAATTTTCCACTTCATATTTAATGTCATGTTGATGTCCAAATCTTCAAGAAATAAATCAGTATGAGATTACCATTCTTTATTTGATCAATTAAGAGCTCTTTTCCATCTCTCTAATATGGATTTGATGCTTGGTGAAAATTTCATTTTTGAGTGCGAAAAGCACACCCAATCTTCAATTTTCCATTCTCATGTAGTGGGCACCATTTTGATGTAGATTGATTCCCAAATTATTTTTCTGGGGTGATCTTGATACTGGACCCCATATATCTTCATTTTGGATTGAGATTTGTCTTTTCTCTCCTCATGTGGAAAACTAAACTTTGACTGCAAAAGGCGTAGCAGAAAATGAGTTTTCCACTACACTTCTCCCTTTGGTGGAAAGTGAAACATTTGCTTCTCCAATGGAAAATCTAAAAATGACTGCGAAAGGCACAACGAAAAATGAGTTTTCCACTTTGCTTTTTCCCTTTGGTGGAAAATCCCAAGTTGACTACTCCATTGTAGAAAATTCAAAAGTGCTTCTCCAATGGAAAATCTGAAAATGACTGCAAAAGGTGTAGCGGAAAATGAATTTTCCACTCTGCTTTTTCCCTTTGGTGGAAAATCCCAAGTTGACTACTCCATTGTGGAAAATTCAAAAAGTGCTTCTCCATGGCGAAAAAATGAACTTTGACTTCTATTTGCTTCCACATTTGCATATTTGGACTCAGAAATAATTCAATCCTTCATAGAAACTTTGTTAAGCATACTGGGAACAATTTTGGGAAATTCTTTATGAGAGGCAACTTTAAAAGTTTTTAAAATGGTGTACTGAAAGTGCACCTACAACAAACAATTAGAAAAATAAAAGAAGCAAGAAATAGTGGTTGATTTGTCAATAGACATTAAGAAAATCAAACCACCCAACTTTTCTAGTTTTGAGTCCGGGGAGGAAGCAGAAGCTTAGTTAACTGAGATGGAACAATATTTTGAAATTAGGAATTTCTTTGAAACTTTAAAAGCAGTTTAGGGAATATATCATTTTACCGGAGAAGCTACAACCTAGTGTGGAAACACCAAAGTTGAATAGTACATAAAAACCACTGAGATCACTTGGGAAAAATTTGTAACCATTTTCAAAAATTGTTGGCTGCCTCAAACCTTCTATGACCAAAAACTTTTAGATTTTCAAAACCTAAAGCAAGGGGACATGTTAGTACAGAAGTACTAGGAGAAGTTCACCTGACTGTTAAAATATGTACCACCATATCAATAGGGTACCAATTTGAAGGTGAGGAAATTTATTATGGGATTAAACAATAGAATAGGCGGAGTTGTAGATGTTCTCACCCCCGAACCATGGAGGAAGCTCTAGAGAAGGTTGTTTGTTACATCCCAAATTTTGCCCAAAAATTTAAATTGATCATAGCCATTGGTTTAATGAATTATTTCTTTCCTAATCATGTGAAACAAGTTAGCTAATTATAGACGTTGTATCAACTTATTTCCTTCTTGATCATGTGAAACAAGTTAGTTAATTATAGACATTGTATCAACTTATTTCCTTCTTGATCATGTGAAGCTCTAGAGAAGGTTGTTTGTTACATCCCAAATTTTTCCCTAAATTTTAAATTGATTATAACCGTTAGTTTAATGAATTATTTCTTTCCTGATCATGTGAAACAAGTTAGTTAATTGTAGACGTTGTATCAACTTATTTCCTTCTTGATTATGTGAAACAAGTTAGTTAACTATAGATGTTGTATCAACTTATTTCCTTCTTGATCATGTGAAACAAGTTAGTTAAATATAGACATTGTATCATTTTATTCTTTCTTGATCATGAGAAGTGAGTTAGTCAATTATATACATTGTACCAACTGATAACAAGTTATGTGAAATGAGTTAGTTATTATAGATGTTGATGAAATCTAAACTATCATTAGATGATTGATAATTGTTTGATTGGAATTAACGATTAATATATCTTTGAATTGATGTCTTGGCAATAATACTTTGCTTGGGTGATTGCAAGAAGAAGACTAAAGAGAGGGGAAGCATTGCTAAACAAGATCATCATAAGGGGATGGGCGATTGGTCTAGTCATTGGGACAGACATGTATGATCTAAGACTACCTTAGAAAGGATACATCGACTTGACACCAATAAATTATAAGTTTATAATCTAATGATGTCACTTCACCAATACGTACACATGAACGTTTATAAGAATGTATAATAATAATAAAATAAAAATAAAAACTCTTCAACTTCTTATTCTCTTCCTCTTTATTTCTTTTAAAATTCAATTTGTGAGGAATTTGAATGGCCTTCTTTATAACTGAACGTAGCTAAAGAGCTAAGCCAACCATTTAATAGAGTCTCATTGATCGCTTTGATATAACCTTTTCCTCTCTGCATTTCTGTGACACTTCTACTCATCTGCTTATACGTTAAGGCAAAGAGAAGAGATTCTGAGATTAATATCGGCCCCATAAACTTACCCTCCCATTTCCTTCCACCTTCATGTCATTACTCATCCATTAGGATAGAGCAAGGGAAGTGCGGAGTCCAATATTTCTAGCCGTGGGAGTAGGAACAGTCTGATACAAGTCATGTAAGATATAGTTGAAACGTATTGAATCCATTAAGTCTTTTTATTCTTAATGCCATGCTAGTCGATGTCCTGTATGTTCATCTTTCCATGTCTAAGTAAATATTGATGCCAAAATTATATACAGTCTGAATGGAGTATACATATTTATATAATCATAGCTTCCTAGTCAGAATTCTTAGGGTTAGTTATCATGTTACCTGTTGTTCATTAACCATGAGATTTTCTCAGCCATAGATATGGAAGATGGAAATTATAATGATAACCATGAACTAATGATCTTGTCTGAATTGATTTATGTTCCTTTGTACATCATGTAGTGATGTAATTAATATTATGAAGACCAAACACTGAGGAAATCACTGGCAAGGATGCCATTAATGGCGATGAGGTGAAGATAACCTGCAAGAATCAAGATTGAAATAAGATAACTATGTAACAATCATATATAATAGCTCATGCATGTCCTAATGATGAAACTAGTTGTCAAGTCAAGTGGTGGAGATCAGGTTTACGAATCCAACTTTAAAATCCTTGGCCATGGTAAATATATGCAGGTGTGTCAATCATGAGATCTTTTTGTTTGTCTAGATGCTTCAGTTATTTAAGAATAACTGATGGGACACTCAAACCACTAGAAAACTTGGATGGCTGGACTTGAGAACATCCCAAGCTTGATCTTGAGTTAGGGAGGGTCATTTTATTAAGTTAGGATGTATGGGGATAAGTATGGTCCATGGTTGGGAGGTTAAGCCTATGTCAATGCTTCTCCTCTCACCAATGTTGAGGCTTGAACAACAAAATAAAGGGAATCCTCAATCATATTTGTATGTTCTTTTGCAGTTTTACCTTTGGAATAATGGAAGCATAAATAGATAGTGTAGAATATATGTGTGAAAATATTAGATGTTTAAAATGATAGTTGCTACTTGATTTTTTAGTTAAACATGTTAGATTGATTTAAAAGATATCAAAGTAATCATTTTTTTATTTCCTTTACATTCGTTGAATTTAAAATACAATATGATTAGATAGCAGTTACTTCTTTCTAGTTATAATTAATGGAAATCATTGTCATGTGAATGGGATTAGTTGATAGTTAAATACTATTTTAAATTGGTTAGGAAAATTCGTATGTTACACTGTTCGACAAGAACATAAGATCAAGAGGGATGACTTCATCCAAGACAATAAGAGAAAAACAACCTGGAATGCAGAGGGTGTTGATTTTGGACCCCAGAAAAGACAATTTAAGGACTACAGGTACAATAAACCAAAGTCCAAGGGTAATGGAGTTAAGGATGTCAAAAGCAATTTCAATACAAATAAGGATAACAAGAATAATGAAAAGAAGGGACCATATGGAGGATGTTTTACCTATGGAGGAGATCATTATGCTAATAAGTGCCCCAGTAAACCCAACGCTAACTAGCCACAATGACCATCTCTACTACAATAACATCAAGTCTTTCAATAAAGGATTCATGTAGCCCTGGATAATAGGCAGGCAGAACAACATATAGGTCCCATTGAAACTTCAGGTAAGATCTACGAAAACCTTGTGTCCATTTTAATTGATACTGGAGCTTTTGAATGTTTTATATCACCTAGATTGTTAAGTAGGTTTCCAAAAAGATCTAGCTTTATGGCAAAACCATGGACAATCAAGTATGCAAACCAGTTAAGGGCTAAGGTAGAGCAGTGCCTATTTGAAGCTTAGGTTGACTTCTTGAAATTTTCAATAGAATTGAACTAATATGTAGCACCTCTTTGGTCATACGACATTATCATAGGAATCAATTGGCTCAATGAACATAAGGCCAAGGTAGATTGTCTTGCCAAAATTGTAAGTTGTGTGGATGATCGAGGTAGACCAACAAGCATTACAGAGATTAAACATGAAATTAGATCAAAACAAATTTCTGCAATGCAACTTAAAAGATATGGTAGAAAGGACTGTGAAATTTTTATAGATAGGATTGAGGACACAAGGGAATCTAAAACCGCCACTTATGGAGATGACTATATTTATGAAGATAGGGAAATCAAAGAAAAGCTAAAAGAATCCTTTGAGGAAAAATACCCTTATTTAAAGAATTGTCAAGATATGTTTCCTGAAGAACTTCTTGGACTGCCCCCTTCCCGAGCATTTGATTTTACCATAGATTTGATACCAGGAGAAGAACCCATATCTTGGGCACCATATAGGATGACAACTACCGAATTAATGGAATTACAGATTCAACTTTAGGATATGTTAGATAAGAAATTAATCTGACCCAGTGTCTCACCATGGGGAGCCCCAGTATTATTTGTGAGGAAGAAGGATGGAACCATGAGATTATGCATAGATTACAGAATGCTTAATAAAGTTACCATAAAAAATCAGTACCCATTACCTAGGATAGATGATCTCTTTGATCAAATGAACGATGTGATAGTGTTTTCAAATTTTGATTTAAGGTCAGGATACCATCAACTTTATACATAAAACTGCATTCAGAACTAGGTACAGACATTACGAGTTTACAATATTTCCATTTGGGTTAACCAATGCCCCAACAACTTTTATGAACTCAATGAACAACATATTTCAAGACTATCCAGATAAGTTTGTATTGGTTTCTATAGATGACATTTTAATCTATTCTAAGAATGAGGAAAAACACCAAAGGCATTTAGAAATAGTTTTGCAAAGATTAAGAGAACATAAACTGTATGGAAAATTATCTAAGTGCGATGTATTGGAGGTTAGAAGCTTTATGGGATTAGCAGGATTCTATAGAAAGTTTGTCAGAAATTTTTCAACCTATCCGATCACCTCATGTCAAAGGAAGGGGAAGAAATTTATTTGGACAGAAAAATGTCAAACAACCTTAGAGTTTTTGAATGAAAAACTAACTACAACACCCATATTAAAAGTACTTGATCCACAAAAGTAGTTTGTAGTTATAACAGATGCATCTGGAGAAGGATTAGGAGGTGTGTTGATGCAAGATGAACAAGTTATTACTTATGAATCTAGGAAATTGAAAAACTATGAACAAAATTATGCACCTCATGATCTTGAATTAGCGGCTATTGTGCATGCCTTGCAAATATGGAGACATTACTTAATCGAGAAACCTTTTGAACTTAGATCCAATCATTATGGGTTGAAAGATATCTTCATCCAACTGAATCTAAATGCTAGACAAAGGAGGTGGCTGGAATTTTCAGTAGATTACAAGTTCGACATAAGTTATATTAAAGGTAAGGAAAACAAAGTGGCAGATGCCCTAAGCAGAAGAAGGCACATCTCTGTAATAACTACTATAAGCTTCAGGTTAAGGGATCGGATTTTGCAACACTTAGAACAAGATGAATTTTATGCAGAAATCAACCTAGCTCTTATCAGAGACCCACAAGATCCCAAGTATTTAGAGTTTAGCTTAGAAGAGGATGGATTACTAAGATATCACAATAGGATCTATGTACCCAGCGACCCTGAACTCCAAAGACTGATTTTAGAAGAATTCCATTCAATCCCATATTCAGGACACCCAAGAGTAACAAAAATGTTGTCTGATATAAAACCTCTATATTTCTGAAAAGAAATGAAAAGAGAAATAATAGAATTTGTTGCTAGTTTTTTGGAATGACAGAGAGTGAAAGCAGAACATCGGTACCCAGCAGGTCTGTTACACCCTAATGAGGTACCTGAGTGGAAATGGAAAGTAATATCTATAGATTTCATACAAGGATTACCTATGCCACAAGATCGACACAATACCATTTTAGTCATGGTTGATAGATTGACAAAGGTTTCTCATTTTATACCAGGGAATTTAACTAATGGAGCACCAGAGATTGCCCATAAATTCATGAAAGAAATTTTCAGATTACATGGAATTCTAGAGAAAATTATTTTAGATAGGGATGCTAGGATAACTTCCAGATTCTAGCAAATGTTATTTTTAGTCTTGGGTACTAAATTAAACATTAGTTTAGCTTATCATCCTGAGACAGATGGCCAAATGGAATAGTTGAATCGGGTATTAGAAGATCTCCTAAGATTATACTGTATGGACCAACAATACCAATGGGAAACATACCTACCCTTAGAAGAATTTGCATATAAAAAATCCTATCAATCCACCATTAAAATGACTCCCTTCGAGGCCTTGCATGGTCGTAAATGTAGAACTCCGATAAGTTGGAATCAATTGGAAGATAGAATTATTGTTGGACTTGAAATGCTTCAAGAAATGGAAGAGCAGATAATCCAAATTTGTCAAAGGTTAAATGAAGCTAATGATAGACATAAAAGTTATGTTGATGCCAAAAGAGCACCTAGAGAATTTTCAATAGGAGATAAGGTATTATTAAGAGTTAAACCTTATAAGAGTACCATCAAGTTTGGTAAGAATCCTAAATAAGCCCTGAGATATGTGGGACCCTTTAAAATATTGAAAGTTGTAAACTGAGTAGCTCATAGAATTGCTTTACCACCAGCCCTTGCCAGGATGCATGACATCTTCCATGTGTCATATCTTAAAAAGTACATTACCCACCATGATCATATGATTGATTGAAAATTATTGTAGGTGCAAGAACTAGGGGTGGTAGAGGTAAGACCACTCAGAAAACTCAAGGTGCATAAACTATGCTTACAAAATTTAGAGGTGACTCAGTGCAAGGTCTAGTGGGACTAGTATGCCAAGGATAATGCCACTTCGAAGGATTATCATGACACTTTTCAAAAATACCCCCATATTTTCTTTGAAATTGGAAACTGAATATTTCTTTTCTTCCTGTATAAATTGAATAAGTATTGCTTAAGTTTTCTTGTTATGTTCATTTAGGACAATGAAAAATCTAAGGGGGAGGGTATGTTACATCCCAAATTTTGCCCAAATTTTTAATTTGATCATAACTGTTGATTTAACGAATTATTTCTTTTTCTAATCATGTGAAATGAATTAGTTATTTATAAACGTTGTATCAACTATTAACATATTATTTATCTTCTTGATCATGTGAAATGAGTTAGTTATCTATATACGTTGTACCAACTATTAACGAATTATTTCTTTTCAGGATCATGTGAAATGAGTTAGTTATTATAGACGTTGATGAAATCACCAATAACCTATAACTGTTATCAGATGATTAGCAGTTGTTTGATTTGAATTAACGATCAATATAGTTTTGAATTAATGTTTTGGTGAGAATGCTTTCCTTGGGTGATTATTGGAGAAGACTGAAGAGAGAGGAAGCATTGTGAAATAGGATCATCAGAATGAGATGGTCCTTTGGTTCAGTCATCAGGTTCAATAGGTATGACCTAAGACTCCTTTCGAAAGGATACAAAGACTTGTCCATAGGTTACATTATGGGACCGCATGAGCTTTTAGGAAAATAATATAATAAAAACATAAAATAATCAACATTAAAATATAATTCATACCTTTAGAGATTTAATATTAAATCTTCTTATTTTATCATTATAATAAACACTTAAATACAAACACATAAATATAAAAATGAAATGACACCAATAAATTATAATAGTATAATCTAACGTGAACGTATATAAGAGCATATAACAATAATAAAATAAAGTTTAAACACTTCAATTCCTCCTTATTTCTTTTCCCGCTTTAATTCTTTTCAAAATCAAATTCTTGTTGCATCGAAATAGTCATCTTGGAAACTGATAGAAGCCAAGGAGTCTCGGCTAACTTTTAAGAAACCATGATCGAATTAGGAAGGCATACCTCCTTCTATCTCCTGTTCTCTCCTATCTCCATACTGCTACATTTTCATATTGAGTTCACAGCCAAATACCCTTCCTTATTCACACCCTGGAACCCTATTTTTCTTCCAATATTGCTGATGATTGAAGTATGGGATTAGTCTCAGGTTAGCAAGTGGACAAGGGACTAGACTAGAGCAATGAAGATACAATCAAATCACAGGTCACAACTTCTGATATTTTGAGCTTTGAATGCCTCTAATTAGTAGTGATGGGTTCTTTCACAATATCATCCTTGGCTGGTTGGAAAGGATCAATCAGTTTGCTTTCTCATGCATGGTTAGAGATATATTTGAAGTTGCATCTTTAATCTGCTTCTCATATGTCATGACACTACCTTCATCTGCAAGCTTTCCATTGTCACCATTCAGCTGCAAAATATCTCCTTCCTGAATAATAACTCAATTTTGTACAAGTATCTAGGCCTCTTGACAGAGAAACAAATCTACTCTTTCCTCATCTAGACTTTACTTTTTGTTGGAGATCGTGAGACTTGTAATCCCATTGCATTTAATTCTTCTTCAACCTTGTTGTTTATACTTCACAATTTTTGGTTCACATTGTTTGAACACCTTGTTGACAATTTTTTAATCAACTTTGAAAGCCTTTTGTTTACTATTCGAAATTGCTAACATGTGTAAAAGTGGATGGAAATGAGCATCACTCTCATTTATTGTTATAACCATAATGTTTTTCATGGCTGAAATAACATTTGCATTATATTCTTTCCCGATTGTGCCTAAGAAATGTTGAAACATAGTATATAAAAAATCATACAATTCCAAGTCAAGTAGATTACAAAGTTTGATCTCTGCAAATGATTTTAGTATGGCAACCCTTTTAGAGAAATGACAACTTCTGATGTCCCCAAGAATTTGAAAACTATCAATGATTAAATTAAGTGCCTCCTTCATTATGTCTTCTTTGAAAGGTTCTTGAGGTGCCAAAACTCTTGTGACCAAACAAGAAGTAACCAACAATTTAGGTCACCATTTGAATGTTTTAGCCACTTGTGTTGACTGAATGTTCTTACAATAAGAACAAGAGCAATTTGCAACAAATGAGAGGGTGATTGTCGTACAATGAACAAACATCCTTTTGAATGGATCAAACAGTTGAAAACATTTTCTATTGTTAGTGATTCCAACTCAAGTTTGCTACTTGTCTCATAAAGTATTTTGGCCAATTTTGATATGTCCTTTGATGCCATTTTAAATTGAGATTTCTTTGTTTGAACTGCCCAACCAGTTTGTAGTAAGCAACCCAATTCGCCACTAAGTTATTTTTGCACTACTTCAACAAGTTATAATTTTGACAAATAGTTTGCTTATTTCAATTTTGACGTTTTCTATAGTTGTAGTAGTTTTAACTACCTTTGTTGTCCAAAACTTCATTCAAGTCTTCTAGTTCCATTCTATAGTAGCATCACATGCACACACCGTCTTCAAGACTTGGTAATATTATGGTAAAATAATGAATGTGTTATTAAACATAGATGATAAATGATTTATATATACAAGTATACACAAGAATGTTTCTATAACGAACAAGGAGAGAAATAGGAACATTCTTGAAGAAAGAAAGTTTCCATATTGAACAGAGAGTGAATACAAAAACATAGAAGATGAGTGACCATTACAAATAGAAGTAAATCTATGGAAGAAAGAGAAACACAAATAAAGAGATTTAACTCTAATAGGTTGATCACACAACAATACATCACCTATGAATTGGATTGAGTAAGAACCTCCCTTAATGGTTAATCTAACTTCAAATTATTTTTTTTGTAGGGGAATCCACTTTGTATGTTCTGCAATATTGGTCTATGGTAGCATTGACTATGGTAGGACGAGTATCAGTACCTAGAACAAGCCCCTCAAGGTGATAGTACTTGAAGATTGTCATCATTCTGTGCTTCCAGGTGTTGTATTTCTTTTTGCTGAATCGTTGACTGCCTTCTAAGAGAAGATTGGAGAGAGATGCCATGACACATTTTGATGCAAAAAAAATATATCTAAAAACACACAAACTTGGAGGCAGATTGACAAAAGACCTAGAAAAAATTGAAAGGACACCAAGAAGAGAGCTCAAAAAACCTAGAAAGAATATGAATCCACTGGTTGGAAAATCAAGGCACAAAAAATGATGCACCCAAAAAAAGAGAGACCGACTTAGTTGAGATTTGCAAGAACTGCCAAGAATATTCAAAAAATTTTAGAACTAGCACAAAAAATAGAGTTTCAAATGAAACCCTAGCCATTTTTGAAAAAATAAAAAAATGACATATTTGATTGTAAAAAAAGGTGGAAAACGAGATTGCTCAACGGAAATTAGAGACCAGGGAAAAAGCTAGTCATTTTTTAGAGGAAGTTGGTTGTGTAGGCAAGGGAAAGGCAAATGATGCACGAGTTGTAGGTGAAAACTGCCAAGACAAAAAAAAATACATAAACCCTAGACGAATTTTAGACAATATCCTTATAAACAAATTTTTGAACACACCCAAGCAAAGGATTTTGAAAATTGTGAGTCTAAAATTTCATGAAGAAATTAAAGATTTTCAAAACCTATTTCGAAAAATAACTAATTTTAAAAAAAAAATGAAATTATTATTTTTCAAAAAAGAAAGTTCTGATATCATATTATGGTTAAACAATGAAGATGTTATTAAACAACGACCATAAATGATCTATATATACAAGTATATACAAGAATGTTTCGATAACGAACAAAAAGAGAAATAGAAACATTCTGAAGAGAGAGAGTTTCCATATTGAACAAAGAGAATACATAAACATAGAATAAGAGCGACCATAAAAAATAGAAGTAAATCTATGGAAGAAAGAGAAACAAAAATAGAGAGATTTAACTCTAATAGGTTGATCACACAACAATACGTCACCTATGAACTAGATTGAACAAGAACCTCACTTATTCGGCACCCTTTCTTTAGTGCGAGCAACGATTAGAGTTTATCAACAACCACTATTCATCGTCCATGTAGAGTTAGACTCCCATCATTGCTCACTAATGAAACTCAATGTTGTCATATTCTGCTATCTAATGAAAAACATAGAACTCAACCTAATGCAATGTTGAAAACTCTCGCTACAAAGTCTCAGACTTCACCTTACTCACTTTCCATATTTACAAATTAATAGACATTTCATTGATAATCCTTGGACTTCTTTATCGAAATACTTCTTTATCTTGATCGTCTTATTTGATGTGACTGTGCTTTCTTGATTGTTTGATGTTTTTCTATCATTGCGGCCTTCTTCATTTACATCCCTCCATTTCTTTGAGGATATGTGTCATGTCCCCTTCTCAACTCTAGTGTTTTCGCGCTATGTTAATCTATCTCCACACCTAGATAGATTAACAACATTAGCTAACATGATGCCTACAATCACATCGGAGGTTTTATTTTATATACTTCAGTATTTTTTTAAAGTGTGTGGATAAAGTCACTTTATGTTATTATGTTATTTACTTTATAAAGTGACTTCAGTGTAGGACGAAAATTGTGTTTTATCCCACATTCCTTGCGTCATTGTTTTTCCCTCACTTCAACGTTATAAAAGAAGAGCTCGCATTGGGATTTGGACACACAAGATTTTATGAATAGAATAGAGGAGAGGACCCAATACTTGAACATGTTTTAGTAGTTGTGGTAGGAGTTGTTCACTTAATACCTACAGTTATTGACTTAATGTCCAATTTTTTTGACAACATCGTACCAATACTTGTGACTTTAAAATTGTTAGTACAATGCTAACTACCTAAAATTGAATAAAATGTACCTATAGTTATAAAAATTAACCAATGATGTGATGCCACATCAGCTGTTCAACTATGAGTACCTTTTATGCACGACCATTGGTCTCACTTTGTTTTGAGCTATTTTGGACAACTTAGCAAAAAGCATGTTGATGTAGCATCATAACATGTGACGTGGACTTGAAACCTTAGTTATAAGTA
The DNA here is from genome assembly GCA_028749045.1 of Cupressus sempervirens. Classification (NCBI taxonomy): domain Eukaryota; kingdom Viridiplantae; phylum Streptophyta; class Pinopsida; order Cupressales; family Cupressaceae; genus Cupressus; species Cupressus sempervirens. The sequence goes on from CM053792.1 coordinate 36,101,277, forward strand.
GACGACTCATCAAGTAAGCTGCTGTAAAAAAAATTGAGAGCGATTTGAAATTTTTACATAAGATTTTGATAAGTGTAAAATTAGAGTGCTCAAGCATTAGATCCTCTCCCCTATATTCACTAGTCTGGTTGCTTCAACATCACAAGTCTGAAACTGAGGACGTAACCCCTCCAGTTTTGGGAATTCTAAGGAAGTTGGACGTCACCCAACCTTCCTTCTTTACATCATTTGCACAGTCTGGGCGGATTAATCGGCAAATAAAATAAGTATTCAGATTTGAATTGGTTGAATATGAACTTCTTTTAGAAAGTCACGGTCTGGATGCAAGAGGCGGTTTGGGTAAAGAAGTGCAAGATAGTGGAATGCGGAATACACTGGGAGTTCGCAGTAAGGGAATGGGTTACGCAAACCAGTGACGGGTCTATTCTCTCAGAACCGTGGATTACGTCAGGGAGTCATTAACAGTGGCCGACTCCATTTGAAAAGCGAGCGGCAGTCACAGAAGGCACGGGGTCCATCTATAGCAGTAACCCGTGATCTCAGACATACCCAGGATAGAATACGGCAGAGTTATCACCACGCAATGGCACAAGCTCATGACAATTCGACCACTCCCATCAATCCGGTTCATACCAGCAACTGAACCCGTGATATTCAGAGCAGACACGTAAAAGTTGGCCAGGATCAGTTTAGCTGTCTTTTTCACACAGGTTCTTCCTTCTTGCCTGCGATTTTGTAATACTGTTATAGCATTCTGAAAATATATCGGCAATATATTGATTTTCTCAGCATATATCATTCATATTATAAAATAGATTTGTTGGTTGCACCTGCTGTACATGGTGATTTTATGAGCACATTACTGATAACTTGCTGAAACTGTATTCTGCATTCAAAGTCCAAATTTTACATGGTCATTTAATTCTGGAGTGAATCTATTCAGCAGTGTTAGAATCTAAAACCAGGGTCTATGCCAACTGTTTGACGAAATAGTTCGAGTGGGTATTCACATAATTTTTAGTAAGCTTAAGTACAGATTAATACAATGGTGCCAGAGCGTCTCCAGATTGCTTGAGAACTGTTTGATGAAATTCCCCCTTAGCCATATATACTTGGCATTCTTGATCAAGATTTAAGTGCAGATTAGTACAATATGCGACCTTCGATAGTTACTTTGTGAAGAAACGTTTTTTTCCAAGACTTGTTAACGCTGCCTTTCTTCTAACTATTTCCAAAATTCTGATTTGTTCTGGTAATGCTAGCAGTCTTAGCTTTGATGCGGTTGATATCTCGGAATAATAAAACCCAACTATTCTTTTTTCTGGCCCTCTTCAACTTGCCAAGGAATCCTTGTCTCCGTACCTGTTGGCATTCGCTGTAGCTAAATCACTTCGCGACGAACATTCTCTCCCGATTGTGATGATGATAATAATAATAATATGCATCTCATCTAGCTCTTGTTCGTTCAGAGATACAAACCAATGAGTCCCCTGCTAGCTGATGATTACATTCAAGACTCATATGCATGTGAAGGATTTCGTCCCACTGATCTTGATAATTCTACAACCTCTGTGGTAGTGTCTCTTACTCCTTAGTATGCAATGCTCCTTCCAATTTCTCTGCGCTCACATGAGGTAAGGAAATCAAGTCTTGAGTGTCTAGCCTTTGTCTCCAACCACTATATTTCACATTTCCGCTTAGACAAGTTTTGGTATCAAATATTATATATATATTTTTGACTCTTCCAGTAAACACGCCAAAATGTATAATCACACCATATAATCTTTTCCAAGGTCTAAAATTAATGCATTATATAATGCATTTGGAACCCATTAACAATGTCGGCATGAACACATTGAATTGTAATCTTAGCTCGCCAGGTTTCATATTAAAACATTCTCCTTAATGTTTTGACTTGGTTCTTATTTATTCAAATGGGTAGGAAATATGGCTCTATAAGGCTTTAGTCTAGAAAAATTTGCACTCCTACAATATTTTCCGCAACAACAATAACTTCCGTCCTTCAAATTCTCACAATACTTGTGATCCACATTTTAATACTACAAATATTCATTGTTCCAATACACCTCATTCAGAAAGATTATTTCATTAGTCCCGACTTATGTGAAATGGGTCTAGCTAAGATTCAACACTCCGTGGAAGCAAAAATTCAGCAGTCTGTGAAGAGCGTCACTTGACATGCCACCACAGACTCTTGCTAAAATTCTATTATAATCGCGAGCATTAATAATTTCTTTGCCCACACATCAATGTTATTAGCCACAAAACCCCGAAGCTCTCAAACAATTATTATATTCAATTCCCAAACTTCTCAGCACACAATAAATTTGTAACACCCAACGCCTACACTGTAAAATCTGAGATGGATTCATGACATTAATTTTCTTGTGGTCAAAATTATAGGCGATGACCAATTTTTTGTATGAGGAAAACTTACATTAAGCTCTTTCGATAAAACCAAATTTTCCTGAAGTTTGATTCCAAATATTAATCAGCCCCGCTGAGCTTTCACAATCTTTTGTCTGTAACCTTCCTTGTCTTTATAGAAAGTATGCGCAAAAGAATATTTTTGTTCCTTCTATTAATACTCTTTCAACAAAATATTGTTCGTGTCTCCTTGGGTCGTCGACGACACCGCAAATTAAAAGCTTCAATTCTCTTCACAACTCTTATGCCTTCTGACAGCTACTTGCATCTACCATGTAGTCTAACACCACCTTCAGAGCCTCTGCTGAATGAAATACGTTCTACTGATAAAGTTGTTGTTTCCTTAGTTTCCCATTCACAGAAGATGTTTTAGTAGTCCTTTTAACTTCTTCAAGTTAGCAACTCAACTACTTCTGTTAATCGTTGACAATTTTTTTTTAAATTTCTGTCCAGGTTAATGAATATAGTTGGCATCTATTATTTTGCACATAGAGTTCAATAGCCGTATGACTGAATCCTTCTGCAATATCTTGGTGACATAAATGAAATGTTTGCCTCCAACAGAGAACATTTAAGTTTTAGGGAGAATATTATTTTTCCAAATATCACACTGCGACTATAGCCTTGCAATTGAATCATTCACTTCTGGTCATTGCAATGTTAAATACACCATTTACAACATAGAAAAATATTTGTGCCCTTCTATTTTTCATTCACTGGACAACATTCAAGGGCAACAATAAGTCTTTAATAACCTGTAGGTATTTCATTTCTGCAATTTGGTTTCTATGAAATTCTTGAGACCACATAGACTGGCAGGATACACTGCTCTGTGTCATGTCCCTATTTTGGAGGCAATTTGATTTAATTAATTTAATTAATTAGGTTGTCCAAAATAATGAATATTTTATGAGGATGACTAATTAATTATTTTAATTAAATAAATAAGTGGTATTAAGTTAATTATTTATAAAGTTATCAAATAAATAGATATTAAAAAGGTAACTTTATATTTAATTAATTTAATAAAGTGACTTGAATTATAAAATATTTTATAAAGTGACTTAATAGATAAAATAAAATAATGTTCTAGAAGTTTCTAGAGAAAGTGGAGAAAAAAGAATAAATAGGCATCCCGGGCTTCATTCTGATCATCCAGTTGTTTATTTCTCTCTTGACATCAAATTGTGATTCAGACACACAGTCTATTGTGGAGCCAAGTGGTTTCAGATAGTCAGTTGATCTTTGGGAACGAAAACTCCGTTGGATTTGCATAACTGAGGAAGTGAAATATCTTCTGAAGGGTTGCACATTTGGAGGTGATACTTCAGTCACTTCAGCTAGGGCATCATTGGGCCTAAGGCCATTTTCAACATTTTAGGAGGCATTTTTAGCAGGGCCGAAATTATTGGAGGTCATTTCTAGCAAGTCCAAATCATTTTAAAGCAGAACCAAAGAAAAAAGTAGGCTGAAAAAGCAGACCCGAAAAAAAAAGCAGGCAGAAAAGTAGTCCGAAAAGCAGCTCCGAAAAAAGCAATCCAAAAAAGCAGTTCGAAAAAGCAAAAACGAAAAAAGCAAATCCGGAAAAAGCAAGTGGAAAAAGCAGATCGGAAAAAAGCAAAGCAGAAGGGGCAGCATTGTAGAAAATTATTATAGCCATCTACAATCAAGTTCTACACTTCTCATTTGGCATATTTTCTGAGAAAAGTAGGTTTTCAACTGAGTACAAAATATAGCTTCAGCACTTCACTATTTTCATATTGTACTTGTCTTTGTTTGCCATTTGGCGTTATTGGTATCAAAGGAAGGCTAGGATTTTGCAATTGAAAGAGCATTGTAATTTTTAGACTATCTATATTGCAAACCTAGAGTTTGGTGATTAGCTTATTAGTTTGCATGCCAATTGTTTGACAAAATGTCAATTGGCTATAAGTTCTCTTTTTGGCATAAATAATGTTATAATTTTGCATACTAAGTGTTTATATTAATGCCACTTGGTTGTAAGTGCATTAATGCCATCCTAGGTTGCATCCAAAGTATTTGCCATAATTACTAATTGCTGTAGCTGCATATTGCAAGTAGTTTAAGTCACATATTTGTGTTGAATATTGCTAAAATTAGTTGCACATTCATGTTAGATCATTGTTTAGACAATTTGGAGTCTTTTTTGTAAGCATTCTCTTTGATGCAAATCGAAACAAGAGTCATTGCAGCAATCTAAAAAGTTATATCAGTCATATGACCCCTTGTATGCAGAGTGTTTGACAAAATCCTTCGAGCCTTCAATCAGCATTTTAAGGTCGGATTTGAGCAGGGTCATTACATTGGTATCAAAGCTTGCTTGCAAAGCGTTTGACGGAATGTCAAACAACTGAAATATAAAGATTTTTGGTGTTTGAAGAAGTTATAAGCTATTGGGGTTATTACAGTGGTATTAGAGCGGTTTCCTGCCAGCCTGATTGGGTTATTTCAGATTGTATTCAATTATCAGTATGGCTTTAACAGGAGACAAGGATTTGGAAGAAAGAATGCACAATGTAAAGAAGAAATTAGAGTGTCCATTTCAGCAAACAGAGGACCTTCTAAGAACTTTGGAGGAGTTGGAAACTTATTTAGGCAAGTTTGATCAGTCAAGACCTGATGCTATGCAAACAGCTTTATCTCCAGCATTTGGTTCGTTGGTTAAGCCCCGATTATTGAGACATCATGATGAGGTAATAAGACTTACAACTGTCTCTTGCATTAGTGAAATCCTGAGGATAATAGCTGGCCTTGATTCTTATGACGATCAAATTATGAGAGACATACTTCATGCCATGGTAAAAAGCTTCGAAAAGTTGGACAACATCCGGGACCCTTATTTCACATAGAGGGCAAGATTACTTGAAGTATTTGCGAGGTGTAGATTTGAAAATATTATGCTGGCAATAGGTTGTATTGGTGATATTCGCAGGATGTTTAATACATTTTGGAATATTATGGACGAGTTTCATCCCAGTAGGGTATTGACATCAATGCACTCCATCATGTTCACAATCCTGTTTGAGGAGGAGGATGAAATTTCTAAACTTTTGGCAAAAGACTTATGGTATGTTTGGACAAAAGAGAGGAGTTTGTCACCTATGGCACGTACGTGGTTAAAGAGCCTGATTGATAGGTCTAAGGATCGTACCTTCCCTATGACAAGCAAAAACTTGTATGAGGGGTTTAACAGACATGCGGATTCGATACAGGGAGACATTAGCACATCTTCAGGTAATAGTTTATCTGCATCATCTTCACAGGCATAAGGGGTTATAGATGTTGTGCAGGTTGAGCCAGTTGCATCAGAAGGTGATATCACAAGCACACCGGATTGCATGATTGACACAGATAGTGATTACAGTACAATTGGGCTGGATGAAGTTACAGCAGTTGGGGATACTGTCATGTTTGAGGCTAGTAGCTCTTCACTTGGTTTGGCAAGCCAGCTGAAGACAAGGGACAAGGATATTGTTGCGGCTTTATCTCATCATGACAGGATGCATGGATTGATTGAGAATCACATTTGGATGATTCAACTGTAGGAGAGACAGAAAGGAGTCACAACAGGTTCTTCTTGTGTTGACTTACAGGCGATTAGGGAAGGAATGAGAATGATGAAGTTGAGTTATTTACATCTTCTATCAGATTGTGACCATCTTCTTAGCCTTGTCGGAGATTATTCAGATGCCTTGAGGAGGAAGGAGGAGGAAGTTGACAGGCTTTCTTGCAAGCTTGAGGACACTCGAGCTTCTTTGGTGAATACTCCATTGGCATTACAGGACTGGGAGAGACATGGGGATAAGCATGGCATGGAGTTGAGTTTAGTTTCATCTTGCACTCCTAATACTCAGCTTTCTGCGGCACGTAAATCATCTGTGGTCGTTGATAATGTTGTGAGTTCATCTTGCATTCACATCTAGGATGCAGGGACAATGTCAGACAGGTATGTGGAGTATTGGTCATATTGCTCAGGTGAGGAGTTTGTTTGAGTTACCAATTGATTCTAGTTTACGGATATGGACTCGAGATTGTTATATTGGCGTTTGGGATTCAGTTGACTGGAGATCTTTAACACTTTTTGGTAGCAGTGATTGTTTGGGTGCTATCATGGATTTGATTAGCAGATTGCACGGTGTTGTCTTTTCTTGTGCCAGCAGCTTGTCTGATGTTGGTATTAGTTTTTATACACCGGTGATGGGCTTTGTTCATATATCCAGTCGACCATTCTTGCTGGAATGTGTTGATGATCTTTCATATTTGGCAGTGTGTACAGATGAGTCCCAGGATCATATTGGCATTGATGGCATCCAGGAGGATGCAGTGGGCAGTTTTGAAGACTTAGTTTCCTTGGCAGTTTCTTTTGGTACAGAGGAGTTGGACAGTAGTGCTACAGACTTTGATACTTCGTATGTTGATATGAGCTTTGGAGTTGATTCGCAGGATATGGATGGTAATACTCTAGAGACCAGTAACTTTGAGGATACTCCTTTAGACAGTGCGTCAGAGGAGGTTTGTAGGAGACAGTCTAGCCAGTGCCATCATATGTCTAGTCAGTTGAGAGTTAGTGAGCGAGACATTGCTATCGCTTGCCAACATTTCGATGCTGCTCGTTAGTTGTTACCAGTTTATGGATGGGGTTCTCCTACTAGTGATCTTTCCTTGATAGAGATCCACTCATTATGGGAGGCTATTCGGATTCTGAGACAGAATTATATGCAGTTGGTAGCCGACAGAGATCATCTTATGGAGTGGGGAAGTACAATATACGATGCATTATTGGCCAAGGAAGATGAGGTGAGTGAGCTTACTCAACAGCTCGAGGTGACTTCTGAGATTCTTGAGAGTACACAGTTGGCTTTCGAGGAGTCACAGTTTCATTTGGCTAAGGTGACCATGGAGTTAGAGCGATTTCAGTCTTTAATAGATTCTGTACAGTCACAAGCTGTGGTGTCTGGTGATCCGAGGATGTCCATGGTCGAGGTTGTCAAAGACAGTGGAGATGGGGATGCATCCATCCTTGATACTAATATTGGCATATCGGGTCCATTCCCACTAGAGTCAGGTTTAGTTGAGTTCGGTGCTATAGTAGATTGTTGTGGTATGCCTAACATGGTGGTGGCCTCTAGTACTGATGGCACGGAGACTAGAGATGTTGTATCAAAGATCATGTGTGATGTTGGTGAGCTAGCAGTTGGCATGGTTCCTGCTAGTGATACTACTCCCTTGGCGATGTCTTCAGAGTTAGTAGTCTGTTCCAGCTTGGTTAGTGATTGATTGCAGTTAGTTTCATTTGGATTGCAGTCTGAGCCACTGACTAAGATTGGCGCATTCTATCGGCATTACACTGTGAGGTATGCTCATCAATTTACTTTTGATGACCATGTTGATGAGATGATGATACGAAGATGTACTTTGGTTCCTAGTGCTTGTCATCAATTATGGGATGGTTTGACGCCACGGGATGAGAGTTGTGATGGGCATGACATGGCGATAGGTTCTGCGGTTGATAGCTTGATAATACATGACTTAGAGCAAGAGTTTGGGAGTGATGCTTCAGCGGTTGTTGTTATTGATTCTACTCCTTTGGCTATGACATCTCCTGACTTAGCTGGTGATCAGTCACAGTGGGTTGTATCACTTGTTCATGGTGAGCTGTTGATTGGGGTTGGTTCTTTTTATCAGCATTATACAGCAGGGTATGTACATCAGTTAGCATTTGATCCTTGTGTTGAGGAGTTGATGGCAGGCAGATTTGGTTTGGGTTCCATTTCTTGCTGTTTATCTTGTGATGTCTTTTCGCCATCAGCGGTGCATGGGAGTTATGGTTATGAGATAGTGGCCGGTAATCTGCAGAGTTGTGTTAACTGCAGTAGATGTACAGTGTGTGGATTCTTTGTATTTGGTGCTGTTTCATGTGGGAGTGGTCACCATTGTTGCAGAGTTGGATTGTACATTCCATATAGGCCAGTGGGATGCGTTGATGGTATTTACTCTGTTGGCAGTTTCAGTTGTCCACTTTACTTGGGTTCTAATGTTTTAAGAGTTTGTGTCTTGTAGGTTTCTGATTATGGCAGTTGTGATTTTGGAGTTTGGTTGAGCTGTAATTGTGAGTTTGATTATGGATTTCTCTTGGTTATATTGCAGAGGATATTGCAGGAGCCTGTGTTGATTGATAGTAGTATAGTTCATAACTACATTTAGGATCCGGGCGGATTGATTGGTTTATTGTTTAGCCATTGCTTGGGGACAAACAATTTCAAGAAGGGCGGACTGTCATGTCCCCATTTTGGAGGCAATTTGATTTAATTAATTTAATTAATTAGGTTGTCCAAAATAATGAATATTTTATGAGGATGACTAATTAATTATTTTAATTAAATAAATAAGTGGTATTAAGTTAATTATTTATAAAGTTATCAAATAAATAGATATTAAAAAGGTAACTTTATATTTAATTAATTTAATAAAGTGACTTGAATTATAAAATATTTTATAAAGTGACTTAATAGATAAAATAAAATAATGTTCTAGAAGTTTCTGGAGAAAGTGGAGAAAAAAAAATAAATAGGCATCCTGGGCTTCATTCTGATCCTCCAGTTGTTTATTTCTCTCTTGACATCAAATTGTGATTCAGTCACATAGTCTATTGTGGAGCCAAGTGGTTTCAGATAGTCAGTTGATCTTTGGGAACGAAAACTCCGTTGGATTTGCATAACTGAGGAAGTGAAATATCTTCTGAAGGGTTGCACATTTGGAGGTGATACTTCAGTCACTTCAGCTAGGGCATCATTGGGCCTAAGGCCATTTTCAGCATTTCAGGAGGCATTTTTAGCAAGGCCGAAATTATTGGAGGTCATTTTTAGCAGGTCCGAATCATTTTAAAGCAGAACTAGAGAAAAAAAGCAGGCCGAAAAAGCAGACCCGAAAAAAAAGTAGTCCGAAAAGCAGCTCCAAAAAAAGCAATCCGAAAAAGTAGTTCGAAAAAGCAAAAACGAAAAAAGCAAATCCGGAAAAAGCAAGTGGAAAAAGCAGATCGGAAAAAAGCAAAGCAGAAGGGGCAGCATTGTAGAAAATTATTACAGCCATCTACAATCAGGTTCTTCACTTCTCATTTGGCATATTTTCTGAGAAAAGTAGATTTTCAGCTGAGTACAAAATATAGCTTTAGCACTTCACTATTTTCATATTGTACTTGTCTTTGTTTGCCATTTGGCATTATTGGTATCAAAGGAAGGCTAGGATTTTGCAATTGAAAGAGCATTGTGATTTTTAGACTATCTATATTGCAAACTTAGAGTTTGATGATCAGCTTATTAGTTTGCATGCCAATTGTTTGACAAAATGTCAATTGGCTGTAAGTTCTCTTTTTGGCATAAATAATGTTATAATTTTGCATACTAAGTGTTTATATTAATGCCACTTGGTTGTAAGTGCATTAATGCCATCCTAGGTTGCATCCAAAGTATTTGTCATAATTACTAATTGCTGTAGCTGCATATTGCAAGTAGTTTAAGTCACATGTTTGTGTTGAATATTGCCAAAATTAGTTGCACATTCATGTTAGATCATTGTTTAGACAATCTGGAGTCTTTTTTGTAAGCATTCTCTTTGATGCAAATCGAAACAAGAGTCATTGCAGCAATCTAAAAAGTTATATCAGTCATATGACCCCTTGTGTGCAAAGTGTTTGACAAAATCCTTCGAGCCTTCAATCAGCATTTTAAGGTCGGATTTGAGCAGGGTCATTATATTGGTATCAGAGCTTGCATGCAAAGTGTTTGATGGAATGTCAAACAACTGAAATATAAAGATTTTTGGTGTTTGAAGAAGTTATAACCTATTGGAGTTATTACACTCTGATACATATCCCACTAGACATATTTTTTCCCAATTTTCCACAATAATTTTCAGAATGTAAATAAAGCACTTACGCAATAAAGATTCAACAAATATACCAGAAAATGCTCATATGAAATACTTAAAAAATGTTATTGCATTATAATATTCAGCAATACAATAACATTCCGATCGTAAAAACAGTGATAGTCAATTTGTATAGCTAGATAATAAACCTGAAATGCAACTGTAAACTTTGTCACAAAGTTACCTTCAATGTTGAACTGAGTAGAGACTGAAGGTTCTCATCTTCAGGTTCTGAATACGAAGCTGAACACTTCACAGATGTCTCCAAGAGAAACCCGATACCAAATCAATATCAAAACATATGTGCAAATGAACTACCTTACTTCTTTTAATGCTCAAAGATGTGACCCTTCAACTCCTCCTATCTTTTCGTCTTAGTCCACCTTTGTCACTCTTTAGCCAACTTTCTAATATTAAATTGAACTATTTATAAGTTTACATTATGCTCTCATAAGCCAATTTTAATATTACATAAATATGTCCTTAAATGTCCTAATGTCCCAAAAATGGGACATTACAAAAACTTAGTGAGAAGTGTCATTGCAAGCCTAGGACAACTTTGCTTGTCTACACAAGGTGTTTGGAAGTATTCCTTAGGGTTGAATGTCTTTTGCAAATGTTCAAGTAATTGATCATGGGTCATTTTTAATGACTCAGTAATAATGAGCAGCTAAAATTAAGTTACTTGACTTGGTAATTGTTTGGTTTGAGGGTTTGATTCATGGGTTTGGTCAATTTTGTTGGCATGGTTGGGTTCATTTTAAGTTTGTCGATTTAAAAACTTATATAAATCTGAAATATATACATATTTGCAGCAGCAATAAAGTTTAAACTACACAATCATATAAGTAGTCAAATGACATGGCAAAATGCATCATCATAATTGTTAGCCACGTTTTGAAATCAAGAGGTTGTCATGTAGACCTCTTTGTGGAGATCACCATTTAGGAAAGTACTCTTGACGTCCATTTGATAGACCTTCTAGCCAAATTGTGCCAGCATGGCTAGGACTAATTTGATTGTGCTCATCTTTGTAGTAGGAGCAAAGACTCGCAACTAAACGAGCTTTGTACTAATCCAAAGTACCATCAGATTTGTATTTGATTTTGTAAACCCATTTGCAGCCAATGGGTTTCTTCCTTGGTGGAAGATCAAAAAGGATCCAGGTGTTATTCTTCAGCAGGCTATGGTGTTCAGATGTCATGGCCTGTTCCCATTCTAGAATTCCTTTAGCCTCAAAATATGTGTGAGATTCAAACACACTGTGAATTTTGGCCACGAGAACAAAGTTAACAGATTTTGTAGGTTTGCTCTTTTACTAAGCAGTTCTCCCATCAATGAGCTCATCATCACGAAGATCAGCAAGTGTCTTAGCCCACCACTTAAGCCGGAGAGGAGAATGACCAACATTAATATCAAGAGATGCTTGGTGATTAGGTTCTTCATCAAAAGAATTTGGATCAAACTTAGGTGAAGCATCTACAAATCGAAGTGATCTTGCAAGAGAAGCTGGAGGTGTTTGTATAGGGATCACAGGTATATTTGGAGTTGTAGGAGCTACTGGAGCCCTCCCATCAAGTGGACCTAATGGAAGCCTAACTCCCAAATCATGAGCCTTCATAGGCTAGTTTGTTGGATCAGGAATAGGAGAAACAAGCATGAATGGTCCTCGTTGCTCATCAAAGACTACATCACGATTGTGTAGGAGACGAGATGTCTTAGTGTCAATCAAGCGGTAGGCTTTGTGAAGACTACTGTTTCCAGCAAGCAGAAGTTTCTGACTCTTGGCATTAACTTGGTGCATGACACATTAGGGATCTAAACAAAAGCAAGGGAGCCAAAAACTTTGAAGTGACTAATTTTGGGCTTGCGGACTAGGCCTCTTCCAGAGTCTTACCTTTGATCGCTACTGTGGGTGACTAGTTCAAAAGATAAATTGCAGCGTTGACTGCTTCTGCCTAGAACTTCTTGGGAACATGTTTACATTCGAGCATGGATTGAGTTGTCTCAGTGATTTTTTTGCTCTGACGTTCAACTACACTGTTCTGTTGTGGTGTGTGGGGTGTTTTTAACTGACGTTTGATGCCATGAGTAGCCAAGAAGCTAGAGAATTCATTAGAACAAAATTCCTCCCCATTGATTGATCTAAGAGTAATAATAGATTTCCCAAACTCTTTTTGAACTAAAGGCTTAAACTTCTGAAATACAGGAAATGCATCTGATTTCTTTTTAAGAAAATACACCCACATTTTTCTACTGAAATCATCAACAACAAAAAATACTTGGACCCAAGAACAAAAGGAGTGGCCATAAGATTGTAGATATCAGCATGAACAAGCTAAAGTAATTAAGAAGCTTGCCATGAATCGTCGTTGATGAAAGGTGTGCGATGTTGCTTCCCAGCTTGGAATGCATCACAAACTCCAAGCTGCCGAGTCTGAATCTCTGGCAAATCGAGGACTAGCTCTTCTCGAGCAAGCTAAGAGAGATAATGAACATTTAAGTGCCCATACCACTGATGCCAAAGTGTGTTAACAAAAGACCACCGAGCAGCCATATCTAAGTCTCGAGAATCACGAGAATAAGTAAGTTGGAAAAGACCATGATCCTCAAGATCCATTGCAACAATTGACTGAGTTGCCCTATTAGTGACGGTACATTGATGTGAACTGAAGGTGACATCCAAGTGTGGAGAATGTCGCAGTAATTGACTAACTAAGAGTAGATTTAGTTCCATCCCTTGAACATAGTACACATTGAGGAAAATGAGATTCCTCTCGGTGGACTGAATTTGAATGTTGCCTTTATCGGTGTACTCTTCTCCACCACCAAAAGTAACAAAATCTGAGTAAGGCTAGTAGTTAGTGAACTGGTCTCTATGGTGGGTGAAATGCCAAGAGACACTTGGATCAATGTACCAAGCATACAACTTCACATGATCTATAGGTCTTTTAGTCATGAAGGTGTAAAAAAATTTCGTCTACTCAGTGTGCTTTGCATTGTTTGCTTTAGGTCACGAACTTGATTGCTTAGATTGTGTAGCTAATCGTTTTCGATATTCAACCTTCATGTGACCAAACTTGTGGCAATAGTTGCATTGAATGTTCTTCTGGGAGCCTTCTGAAGTTGTAGTAGAGGACTTCTGCTAAGAAGACTGCTGAGATTTCCCTTTATCCTTCTAAAAGGATTTAGTAGCAGAGGTGTGCTCTGTGGAGATGGAGCTAGAACTGCTACCGAACTGTTGTTTCCATCGATCTTGCTTAACCAGAAGTTTGCAGAGGTCGGTGAACTTCAGAGCAACACCAGAAGACGTGATGTTGAGAGTCTCGATAAAATGCTCTTAGGACTTGGGTAAACTCCGGAGTGATAACCACAATGTCCTCTTCCTCCATCTTGCGACTGCTTACCGTACGGGTAAAATAAATGAACGCATACAAACAATGGAAATACGAACAGTAGACTCAGATTATTTGCATATGCCAGAACATTACATTATGCTTGATAAGATGAATGATGAATGATGATTTACAATGATCCCAAACGAGATATAAATACTATCCGCTAAACCTTCCCAAAGGAGTTCGTTGGCTACAAACACTATGTTCGCTACAAACTATTTACCCGTCGGCTACAAAATACAGAAACACCGACAACAATCATCCCGTCGGCTACAGAAACACCGACGACAATCATTCTGTCGGCTACAGAAACACCGACGACAATCACTCCGTCAGCTACAGAAACACTGACGACAATCATCCCGTCGGCTATAGAAACACCGACTACAATCATCCCGTCGGCTACAGAAACACCGACGACATCATCCCCCCAAAAGAAAAAGTCGTCTCCAGACGACAATTACAAAATATCTGAGATAAATTAACAAACAAAATACATTAACAGAGTGACTACAACAAAAAATTTGCTTCTTTCACATCACTTCCACATTCATCCCGTTGCATCTGTAGCATTTGCTAACACAATATTGTCTCCTCAAGCTGACCTTGATAGCCACCCGTGCTGCTTTCTCTGCTTCCAACACTGGCTCCACTGAGCTAAGTGTCGCTGTACTGCCTTCTGGATGACCCACTCCTCCCAAGCTCTCTATGCATCCACCAAGACAGCCTTTCGGCCAACATCTACTCCCAGTGCCTCTGGTACACAGACACTCCATGCCTGCAGTAGCTTCAAGTCTTCTCAACTGGTCAGACTCCCACGACTGATATCCGCAACGACTGGGGGTCCAGGGGGCAATGCCCCTAGCGGGGTCGAGGGGCAGCGCCCCAGGTGCGCTCCCTGTCGTAATACAGGGCGAGGTTGAGGGGCAGCGCCCCTCGCCGCCAAGACCAAATTAACACTCCGAAACCCACACAAAAAATGCACTAAACTCACTATTTCTGTCATGTTCTACCGATTCTACACTTTTTCTGGCAACCGCTGGTGCTTCCCCCTTCCTTCTGACATCCTGACATCATGCATTGAACTACTTCAATCTGTCGTCATTTTTTTTTTTTTTTGGAAAACGTCCTGTCACCTTCCTTCTGCCAAACTCATCACACCTCGAAGCATAGAGTGTAACTCTATGAAAGGTTCATGGAATAAGACACCTACGGAAAGACTCTGACAGGAATGATTTGCAGGGACAATTGATGCCCGCGGAAGGAAGACGCCCATAGAAGGAAAGACGCCCAATACATCTCCTAGCAAAAAGAATTCCACGGCTTATAAAACCACCCCGCGGATAGAGAGAATCAAACCCCTCAAAGACCACACTTCCAAGGATTCAATCTTGGGATCCGTTTACAAATGGAGCAAAAAATGCCGCCGGAATACTGTTTTACACTCGCGGGCGATGTGGAAAATTTCTCATTGTGCTATTAGATGGAGGTTATTGCTATTGCCTGTGTGAAGACAGTTTCACATCTGCAGAGTTTTGCTTTATGATGGCTGAAAGGAAGCTTCTGCGGGCACTGCTGTATTCCATCAACAAAAGAATCTCCGCGTAAAATAGCGAGAAGAGAACCCTGTGGACAACCTACCCGCGGACAAGTGCTCGCGGCCCATTTTTTATATTTTTTTATCATTAAAAAATTGCAGCACCTTAATTTTGCCTCGAGGCGTTGCCGTTTTGCAACGACAACAACGAGGGAATCATCTGATCATTCTGTAACGATGACAGCAACGGCATCTTCCTGGCACGATAGGATCCATTGACTGCGTGAGGTACATCTTGCTTGCCCAATGTCCCCAACTATATCACTCGATTGTCGCCGACCTCTCGGATCTGATATGGTCCAACCCATCTTGCCTTAAACCTTTCCTGTTTGATTTCATTTTGATCGTCGTACTTGAGTACCAATTGCTCCGGCTGAAACCTGTTGAGTTTATCATGCCACGCCTTATGTTAGTTCTGTGTCACCTCTGTCGCCCCTGTGGCTGCAGTCGTCGCGCATCTAGATTATTTCCTTGTTGTCGGCACCCTTCACCTAATTTTATGTGCGATGCATTCTTTTCTTTCTGTGCGGTCCGTTCATCGTGTACTGAATGGTGGGATCTTTCTTTTTTCTGGGTTTGGATTGTATGTTTTTCCCCTCAGCTTCAGGCGTAACTGCCTTTCCTTCTTCCGTTGCTCTGTATTCCTTCAAACATTTATTTTTCTCTATTTTCTCACCGTCATCGACCCTTAACATATTACAACTCGGAAACAATTCGTAGTCTTCTATCTGCTAGTGGAGAATGCCATTCACCGAGTCTAGGTCATTGTCATTCAATCCTCCTTCAAGTGTCAATACTCCTTCGTCCGGTTCCATTCTCCTCTTTCCTTCGTCGTCATTGTCGCCTTCACCTTTTGAGTCTGACGATGCTGCCTCCTCACCTACCGTTTGTGTGTACAGGTCAATTATGAATCGTTTGCCCCCGCGCTCCATTGATAAGGTATTTCGTTTCCAATCATGTTTTACTTTTGCTTGCACCAACCAATTCCGTCCCAAAATAGCATCATATCCATTTCTTTTCAATGGAATTACTACGAAGTCCTATAAAAATGGTTGTGTTCCAATAGTTACCGGTTGCGCTTTCAAGATTCCCAACGGTTTGATTCCATGTTGGTCTGCCGTGAGCAACTGAAATGCAGATGGCCACAACGTCGGCTTTCCCAACTTCTTCCAGGTATCCTCCGGTAAGACATTCACGTCGGACGCTCCGTCGACAATTGTGTCGATCAAAACATTTCCCAAAATCCCCATCTTGATGACCATCGAATGCCTTCCTGTCGTGAGCACCAGAAGCATTGGGTCTATTGCTGTCGTTGGACTACTATCCCTTCCTGCGTCTATTGCTTTCGGAAATGGTGTATGATTCAGAATGGCCGTCTGTAACTGGGGCATTGTGAGAAGGAGGTCACTTATCTTGACCGGTATCTCCGTTTGTAAGATCTGCCGTACAATGTTTTGTTCTGTGAACTTCCTTGCTAAGGTGCCGATGATGTCCTTCA
Organism: Cupressus sempervirens; assembly: GCA_028749045.1. Classification (NCBI taxonomy): domain Eukaryota; kingdom Viridiplantae; phylum Streptophyta; class Pinopsida; order Cupressales; family Cupressaceae; genus Cupressus; species Cupressus sempervirens. Next base: position 36,118,165 of record CM053792.1, read on the forward strand.
ACTGAGATGTCCTTGCCGACGATGCCTTTCCATTTTCGCCTGCGCTTTCCCCAATTTTCTTTCTTCCTCTGTCGGCAGTTTTGCTTGCCTCTGCGTAATTGCCAGAACCTTTTCTTCATCCGTGCCGACAATGATCAAGTTTACTCCAGACTTTGGACACTTGGCATCTTCATGGTCACTGGGTCCGCACCATCTGCATAATAATTTCGGTGTGTTTGCCGCTGTACAATCCCGCGCAAAATGACCCCACAAATTACATGCTTGGCATTGAACAATCGGTTGTCCGTTTGTATCATACTGGGTTCGACTTTGGCTCCCATTATTATTGTTATTGTTCGCATTGTTGTTATTTTGCCCTCTATTATTATTCATGTACCCTCCGGATGTGGCACCTGCGCTATTTGTATTTCTGCTACTGCCCGACAGGGAAGCCTCTTGTGTAAGAAGCACTTGCGGAGATCTTCTTGTCTTCATGTTAAAGGGGCACTCTTTTGTCGAATGGCCCATGATCTGACAAATGTCACAAAATTGGTTCGTTGGACACGATCCTTTAGTATAACCGTCGGTCTTACACTTCGTGCACCATAGCTCACTGCCTTTTGGCTCCTTCTGCATGTTTTTAAACTCCATCATGCGGATCATGTCCTTCTGTAGGGCACGAACCTTCTTACTGTTGCCTTCATCGTCTCTGCTATCATCTCCGGCAGGCTTGTTGTCATCTGAATCGGATGAGCTAGTCTTCGTCTTCTTCTTTGTCTTCAGCTCACTTTCGAGGTCCAATGCCCTGTTATAAGCTTCCGTATATGACAACGGTGGCACAATTTTCATTTTCCTCCGCAACTTTGAGTGTAGGCCTTCCACGAACCATCTTTTCTGAAGTTCGTCTGTTGGCTTACTTTCCATTTTATTTATCAAATCTTTTAATTTCCTGGCGTAAACGCAGACGGTTTCGTTCTTCCCTTGCTTAGTATTGAAGATCTCTGCTACAATTTCATTATCATCCTGCAACAGTTTAAATTTTGCTAGAAACTCCTTTTTAATGTTATCCCAACTGTTTAGCTTTTGTGGATCTGTACTAGTAAACCAGTCAATTGCCACGCCCCGTAGGGTCGCTGGAAATTGTCTCATCCAGTCGTCTTCATCAGTTATGCCATTTTCCCTCCAGATTGTTTCACATGTTTTGCAGTGTCGAATGGGATCGACCGTACCATCGCCATCGAACTTCGGTAGTTTCTCTTTTGGTCTTGCCATCACGATTGGTTTCTGTAAACAGGTGTTGCTCGGTCCTGCAACATTGGCGCTCTTCACTCCCACACCGGCGGTTTGCACTCCCACACCGGCGGACTGGTCTCCCACACCGGCAGACTGGTCTCCTACACCGGCGGTTTGCACTCTCACACCGGCGGATTGGTCTCCCACACCGACGGTCTGCACTCCCACACCGGCGGACTGGTCTCCCACACTGGCGGTTTGCACTCCCACATCGGCGGTCTACACTCCCACACCGGCAGATTGGTCTCCTACACTGGCAATCTGCACTCTCACACTGGCGGAGTGGTCTCCCACACCGACGGATTGCACTCCCACACCGGCGGACTGCACTCCCACACTGGCGGACTCAACTGTTGCGAACCTTGGTGAAGAAGGGTGTTCTGAAGTTGTCCCCTGCGGAAGTATATCCCGGACGAAGAGTTCACTCCACGCTCTTGCTTCGTTGGCACTCCGAGCCATGCGAGTCGATGCTCTTTTGTCTGGATTCTCTTCCCTCGGCGAACACAAATTCAAAAACTCCTCCCGTGCTTCTTCCACCAATTCCACCCGCTGCCGAGTTTCCTCCAACAATTCTTCCGTGCTTCGGTTTCCGTCGGCAATCTTCTAAGATCTCCTTCGGCGTTCGGCTTGTTGTGCCAGAATTAAATGTTCTTGCACAGTACGGATTCTATCTTTTCCCTTGGCCTTATTCCGATCCGTGTTAAGCTGATTTGGCATTAATCTTCATTCCTACCACCTTCCAAGTTCATAAGGCAACGACGCCAAATGCTTACCGTACGGGTAAAATAAATGAACACATACAGACAATGGAAATACGAACAACAGACTCCTTAGATTATTCGCATATGCTAGAACATTACATTATGCTTGATAAGATGAATGATGATTTACAATGATCCCAGACGAGATATAAATACTACCCGCCAAACTTTCCTGAAGGAGTCTGTTGACCATAAACATTGTGTCCACTACAAACTATTTACCCGTTGGCTACAGAATAGAGAAACACCGACGACAATCACCTTGTTGGCTACAGAAACACCGACGATAATCATTTCGTTGGCTACAGAAACACCGACGACAATCACTCCGTTGGCTACAGAAACACCGACCACAATCATCTCGTCAGCTACAGAAACACTGATGACAATCATCCTGTCGGCTACAGAAACACCGACGACAGCGACCAATGGCAAACAACTGATCACGGATTTCCTGAGTCCTAATCAAGTGAGCCTAGAGCGATGTTCGCTCATGCATGATAATAGAAAACAAAGTGTTTTTCAAGAAGAAAGCTTTGCGTTTGTCAGAAGTCTCATGAATTTTAATTAGATGTGCCCATTTCTTGGCAATTGTCTTGTTGGATGGAATTTGAGAGGACTGATCATCAACTATGTATAATTTGAGAAGCATCACCACCTTCTGATTATTTAGATCCCATGTATCCTGATCAATACTAAGGGTAGTCGGACGCTATGTAACACCAAGAACAATTTGATCGGTCTTTCAATATTCCAAAATTGCTATTATTCGCTGCTTCCAAGTGCTATAATTCTGACCGTTGAATTTTGAATTGTTCTTGAGCATAATATTAGTCAATGATGTCATAGCACCATTTTCAATAAAAAATTGTGAAAATTTGTGAAGGCATGTTCTTTGAGGCAAAAAAATGGACGACCTAGGAAATTTGAAGGGTGACCTAGAAGAGAGCTCGAAAAACCAAAGAAGAATATGTTGTCAATTTCAAATCCGCTAGCTAAAAAATCGAGAAAAGTTTTGAGTTGAAAATTGAGGTTTTTTGAGCAAAGCCCTGACCGGTGGCCAATGAAGGTATATGTTGTAGAAAAATGGCGATTTTCAGGAAAAATAATGGTCGATTTTGGTCACAGAGAGGGTTTTACAGGTAGAGACGGTGTTGGAGTGAGAGTTTGAACTCCAAAAAAGGGCATGATCTCGTAGGTACAAATGTGCAAAGAAGCAAAACCTTGTCTGTAAAAAACGAGTTCAAAAATAAGATCTCAAAAAAAAAAAAATGCAACTTCAAGTAGACAACAGGTGAGCTCGTTGGGATGTTTGTAATAGTTTGTGTTTTCTAAGAGATGGTGGGAGAAGTCTGCGGGCGAAGATTAGATCGCACCACACAAAATGAACGATTTTTTCTGTAGTCGAGTTTCTCAAAAAACACAATTTTTCATCATAGTTGGATTTCTCAAAATCGAAACCCTAAACAGGTTGTAGAGAAAGTTGCAAAAATGATTTCAAAAAAGCTTAACAAAGAATTAATTTGTAATTGTAAAATACTTGCTAGTTATTAACAAAGATTGAGAGGTCTATATAGACAAAAGAATGGAATGATGTTTCCGTAGGAAATGATCGTAAATAATAGAAACTATTCTATTCTAGCTAAAAGAAAGCTTAAAGAAAGCTAATAAATAACTACAACTAACTAAATATTACAAAAATTCTAATATTTACAATAGATTACAAACAAATAACCATTAACTAATAATAGAAGCTTATCTATTATCGTAATACGATTCATGGGTTTGGTCAATTTTTTCCCGTTGTTGGGTTTGTTTTAAGTTTGTCGATTAAAATATTTATATAAATATGAAATATAGACATATTTGCAGTAGCAATAAAGTTTAAACTACACAATCATATAAGTAGTCAAATGACATAACAAAATGCATCACCATACTTGTTAGCCACGTTTTGAACTTGATTCTATTCTTCTTCTTTAGTATTTGAAAAGAGTCTTAGATAAGAAATTTGAACCTTGAACCTTGAACCTATGAGGTTCAAAGTTCGTTGGTTCATTGTTTTACTATCACACACTTGACATGAAGAGTTGTGTTTTATAATGAATTTTGGTGCTCTGTCAAACTTGAACCTTGAACCACTTGAGGTTAGTTCAAGTTCACGATCTTATGTGTCAAGAGTCCGTTACTTAATCATTTCATAACATGTTATAGTGAGCACTTTATCCTAACAGTTTCGACAGGATGGCTTGGATTGGGATAAGCTAGAGGAGGAAGATCTTAATGCGAGAACTGTTCCTGTAATCGACAGCTTGGCTCAAAATGAAAAAGCGATTGAGGTTAAAAGAAACAAAGCATCTCCCATAGGTGACCTTAACTAGTTCTAGTTCAGCGATACCATCTCCTGGTACTAATAAGGTTGCATCCTATTCTCCTGTAGGTGAACAATTTTTGGAACTAGAAGCTGAACCCCATTTAAAGGAGCCAATTCAAATTCAAATTCAGGCACCAAGAATCATTGCCCGCTCCTGGAGTCAGAAAGGGAAAAGGATAAGGAAATTGCAGTAATTCTGGATAAGGAGCCTAGTGAACCAAATATAGAATCCATTGTTGATAGTCCTGTGAAAGTGATAGACCAGATGGATCAGAACAAGGTGGTGAGTGATGGAGTTAATGTTGTAATTACAAATGCACTAGCTGTTGCAAACCCGGTAGGATCTCCAAGCCCCCAAACCCAAGGTAATATTTTCACTCCCAATTGGTTCAACCTCTTGGTTAGTAAGAAGAGAAGCATAGTGCCCGTCACCCTTCCTGTTACATCCCAAATTTTTGACCTAATTTTTAACTTGTTCATAACCGCTGGATTTAACGAATTATTCTTTCATGATCATGTGAAATAGGTAGTTATTTATATACGTTGTATTAAACATTAATGAAGATGGTCTTTAACCATTAATTGTTATTAGATGAGTAGCAATTGCTTGATTTAAAATAACGTTTATTATGTTTTTATGAATTATTATGGAATTATAATTATGGCATAAGTGTATTTATGGGTGATTGCAAGGGAAGATGAAGAGGGGGGAAGCATTGCTAAACGTGATCATCGGAATGGGATGTTTGCTTAGTTCAGTCATTAGAATCGGTAGGTATGACCTTAAACTTCTTTGGAAAAGGATGCAACGACTTGAGCACAGGATACATTTTTGGGACCGCATGAGCTATTAAGAAAATAATCTAAGAAAACATAAAATAATCTAATTTAAAATATAAAACATACCTCAAGAGATTTTTAATTGATCTTCATCATATTATTATAATAAATACTTACATACGTATATATAAATATAAAAATGAAATGGCACCAATAAATTATAATAATGTAATTTAATGATGCCACCCCATCGATATACTTACATGAACGTATATAGGTATATAATATAATAACAAGTGAAAATTATAATCTTTCTAACTCCTCTTTTCAACTTTTTTATTTTATTTTTTCTTTCCTTCTTTTCATAATTGAATTATCACTTGGAAATTTGAATTGACACATAATCTTTAAAAATGGTGGAAGCCAAGAAATCACGGCTTGGTTCTTTATTTGAAAGCCGTGAGAGGGGTTGGGAATCATTCATTCCTCACTTGGCCACATATCATATTGTCTCTGCCACCTTTAACACCCGCTTGCACCCATTTCCAAGTGTCAAAAATCCCCTTCTTTTATCAATCTATCATCCATTATAAATAGCAGTCCTGTCGAATACACCCAGACATTGAGGATTAAGTTTTCTGCAATAGATATGTCTGCAATATCTTAAGGAGAGCAGACTTCCAATCAGATGCCAAGTTCTCAAACTTCTTTACCACCACACACCCATATCAAGCCTTGTCAAGTGGTTTGAACTTCTGCTCCTTGCCGTGCAATAATTCTGGCTAAAGATCTGTGATCAAATGTTCTGCAAGTAACATCTCAATGCAACAAGAGAGGACCAGACAGGGTAGGGTTCGAATCCTTCAGTACAATATCAAATACTTAACAGGTCATGGGTTTATCTTTCTAAGTTTTTAATGCAATTCTATAGCAGTCGGCTATAGAACTTTCTCTTTGTCTATATTTATGTTACTTTAACTTGCTGAATGAACCTTGAAGAAATATAAAGAACTTCTTCTTAATTTCTTTTATCCAGTTGAATAGTAATCCATACCCAAGAGAGTTTCTAAATGCAATAAGAACTTGTATGAATATTGCTGAACTCAAAAATAAGATGTCACAAATCTTGGTGAAAGATATCAAGGGCGGGATGCTCATAATCTTTTTATACACTTGGGATTCACCAGCATTATAGCCAAGAAAAGGATGAAGAAGTGTAAAAGGGCAGAAAGCTCATATTCTTTAGTACACCTGGGAATCACCGGTTGTGCAGCCAAGAATGGTGAAGAGGTGGAATAAATCTGTAAGAAAACAAAAGAGAATCAAACATGAATAACTTAAATGAAATATACTTAATAGCTCATGCTCATCCCTGAATTGAATCCTGTTGACAAGTTGAGTGGTGGTGATCGGGTCGTTGAACCCATCGAAAATCCTTGGCCAAGGTAGTTTATAGGCATGTTTGCCATCTAATGATCACTTGATGTCAATAGCGCTAGTTATGTAAGCATGTCCGTTTCATAACTGAGTGGACATTCAAAACACCAGGATGCTCAGGTGGCTGGACCAAAGAACATCCCAAGCCCAATCTCGAGGTAGGGAGGGCCTTTCTAAATTAATAGAATGTGTGGGGATAAGTATGGTCTGAGGTTGGGAGGTTGAGCCTATGTCAATGCTTCTCCTCTCGCCAAAGTCGAGGCTTGTACAACCAGCTAAAGATCCTCCGATGATACTTGTATGTTCCATTTCTTTTGTTCTTGTTGGCATTTGTTTTATTTGTATGTTTCGTAAATCAGTTGATCATGAATACAGTTATGCTAGTTAATTGTTAACCTATTTATTTCAGCTGAATATGACTATAGTTTTGAATAGATAATCATTGATCTAGTTATTACAGTTGATCATGAATACAATTTTGAATAGTTAATCGTTGATTTAGTTATTTCAATTGAATATGATCACAATACTTTCTGTTAATTGATAAAAGCAGTTAATGTCATGTGAAAAGGATTCAGTTAATTTTATTTGTGAATGATGGGAGTTTTAAATTTAAACCGTCTTTGTTTTAGATATGAAAATCCGTTTGTTACACTTCTAGTACAAGATATGGTAGGCAAATACCTTGGTAGGACTCCCAAGAGTAAGAAACCAAAAGTTGAAGATATGCTAGATGCGGATGGTAAAACAAGACATTGGGTAGCTGATGTCTACAAGCCCCTAACAAAAACCAAGAATAAGTCTAGCCACAAGACTTCATGGTGGAAAGGACTGACCTTAGAATGACAACTAGGGTTGTTGACACAAAAATCTTCAGTGCTAGCAACAAGAAAATTCAACATAGGATCTGGAAAGACTAGAAAGACAAAAGAGAAATGAAGCAGACCATACAATTAATGGCAACCACGTTCTCCATGATTCTGATGCGTTAGCCGTCCTAGGTAGTGCTTCCGTAGTAGATGTTACTTCCCCTGCTAATCAAAAGTTCATTGATCAAGTTAAAAAGGATAGGTCAGTGGCCAGACTCTTTAATGATTGGGTGGATATTGTGATGGCTAATGGGATGAGTTACATCTCTGAATTCACCGAAACTAAAGCACGGGCAGCTAAGATAGTAGCTGAATTGGAGTCTGAACTAAATGTGTGGGAAGCTGAGAAAGTGAAGTGGGATGAGTACATCATCCGTATTATAGAGTTTTAGACTTATGGTATTCTGCTAAGTTCTTGACAGATGTGCCCGATGCTGCTATGGATGCTAATTTCTTGTTCATTGTGAGAGCATTGCCCAAGTTTTAGTCATATCATTTTGCTTTAGGGTTTGAAGTTAGTCAGGTGTCAATGTATTGAGTCTAAGTATAGATTGTCCTCCCTTTGAGATAACATGGTGTGGGAATCATATGAGCTATACATTAATTCTTGGCTAGGTGATTAGGGTTTGGAGGGTTTGTTATGCATTATCCTGATGAGAAGAAGGTCTGGATGTTTCTAATGATTCATATTTTCTTGTTCCTAATGATGTTGAAGGCAAAGATTTATGTTGAGAAACAACTCTTCATGAAAGCATTCCAACAATACTCTGTGAAACCCTAATTCTATGATCAAGTGTTCATTAAAAGTATTGATACAGGTAGAATGAAGAAATCACGATCACATACAAAATGAATGTAGCGGAGAACATCGAAGACTGAGGCTGAAGGTTGATATGCAGATCACGAGCATAGTTCAAAGCCAAGCTCAGTTGAATTCAATACAGAATGAATGTTCAAAATGCAAAAATTGTGAAGGAAACAAGTCAAAGGTGATACGGCTTCTTTTGAAAATAAAATCGATGATTAATATTTGATATGCACGTCTACGTGGTGGAGAAAAGTCAAATTAATAAAAGATTTCACGTCATTGGCTAGTTAACAAGTCAAATAGTTTAAAGAAAGACTGCAGGTCATGTATGTTCTCAGCCAGTCGATTAAACAGATCTACAATTCTCGTTGTGTCGTTATAAAAAGTTGATTGATCTTTAAGTAAAGCGACATAGCGAGGGAAAGACACGTGGAGCCAAATTCAATTTGTGAGCCGCAAAATGTAAATGTCAGAATGGGTGCCAGACGATTGGACAGATTCTCTGACAGTGATAGAGGTGGGTCAGTTTTACAAGCACCGTCAGATTGAGATGGATCCATTGTCGTTGCTTTGTCGTTATAAAAAGTTGCTCAATTGTTAATTATAGCGACAAAGCGACAATGAGACACGTGTCCGGTGGGCCATTACTTTTCATGAAGTACAGTCAAAATCTAGTCATGAGGTGCCACAGAGCAAAGAGGTTCAACATTAGAGTTTCTAAGCAATAAAGTACTGCTGCTTGTCTGCAACATGTATGCCACGGTGTACCTAGCTGGAAAAAGCGAACCCGCACCGTAAAACAAAGAGATTGACATTGTTTTGTTACCACCATTAGATTGGAATAAGATCTATGCACGTCGCTTTGTCGTTATAAAAAGTCGCTCGATCGTTAATTATAGCGACAAAGCAACATGAAGACACGTGTACATTGAGGAAATATAAAGGAAAGACATAAGAGGTTTCTCATGATATAATCCTAATCATAAATTCTGAGATCAACGATGGAAGTTTAAACTGGCAGTGAACGTTGGAATATGAATCATGCATATTTGGCATGAAACAATAGAAGATGAAGAAAGTAGTGTTATCACAAGGTTTTCTGAAAATTGCAAAAGTTGAAAAGTCATGGAGTGTTTTCAGGGATATTTGTGATTCAAAATCATCGATGGAGAAGATGCCACTTGGTCATATTATTGGATAACGCCATATTTCATCCTCATTTTATTTTTAATTTATGACTGTTGCTTTACCAAAATTAGAAAGGATAACAGCTAGCTATAAATGTAACCTCATTTGATAATGAAAGGGTTGGCAAACTTGAGAGTGAATGGTTCTGTAATTCCATTTACAGTATTTGCGTTTCATGTTTTGTGATCCATGCATTAGATAGTTTTGCAATTAGAGCTGAAAAACAATTGTGTATAATCCTATAAATAATTAGATGGATTCCACTTCATTTTGATATTTGCAGTTCATTTATTCCAATTGCTGTTTCATATATAATTCTGTTTCTTCTCTTGATAGTTTCATACGTGTTAGATAATCCATTGGATTTGAAGGATAATGTATGTAAATCTATTGGATACTTGTTGAATTCCATTTCATTCAAGGCTAATAGATAAAGTAATTCCACTTGTATTCATATGTATTTCATGTTTTGTGGTGCATGCATTAGATAATTTTGCAATTAGAGCTGAAAAACAATTGTGTATGATCCTGTAAATAATCAGATGGATTCCACTTCGTTTTGATATTTGCAGTTCAGTAATTCTAGTTGCTGTTTCATATATAATTTTGTTTCTTCTCTTGATAGTTTCATACATGTTAGATAATCCATTGGAAATTGAAGGATAATGTATGTGAATCTATTGGATACTTGTTGAATTCCATTTCATTCAAGGCTAATAGATAAAGCAATTCCATTTGCCTTCATATGTATAATTCTTTTCTTTTCAAATTCTGCATATAGATGGGTAAATGCATTTAGAATAGAATTAGAAGTCAAAAAATATCAAGATAATCTATTGCAATCATTCCATTGAGTGTGATAGGTTATTCATATACATCTTGCATGAATTGTTTGTGCCTACAAACAATTTGGTTATCCTTTACTGCTCTCAGGTTAAGAGCATATAATGTCAAACTTTTGATCTTATAAAAACATATTCATTTCATGTCATTGCAAATCATAGGAAGTTGTACCTAGTCAATTCAGAGGGCAATGATAGAATACATATGCTGACCCATTTGTTGTTAAACATCCTTTTGTCTCTCCAAGCATTGGGTATCAAAGAGTCAAGATCATAAAATTTAATAGAAGAACAAACTGTTAACCAACAGTTTTTGGCGACTCTGCTAGGGATATTCAAGTGAAAGCTGAAGAATTTTCCTTCACAACAATTGGCAATCTAATTTAGTTGCGAGGAAGTACTTATGGTATTCAGGTGTTTGCCATAAGAACTAGAGATCAGTTTTATAGCCTCAACTTGTTGAAGAAGCAAATTCTAAGTTGAAGACTGGTAAGATAATTTCAAAACAACATTTATCTAAACATTTGATACACTTTGGATTCCAAATATACTAGGAGTGCCAAGGAGAAAGGAAAGATTGACCCAATATATGAAGAGCTCAAGAAGGCTAACTTTCCTATCCTAGAAGACCTTTGCAGAAGAGGAAGGACACGTGCCAGGGAATCTGTAACCAAGCAACTCCAAGATACTCTATTATCTGCAACTGTTCCTCCTAATAGAACACATAGAAGTCGATCATCTTCTCAACCTGTTGCTAGGAATTCTATTCCTCCTACATTTGATGCTCTGCTGTTAATTCGTGCAACACTTCTACTTGCTGTTACTTATCAAGAAAATCAGAATATTGTACTAGTAGTTATGGCACAACCATTGGGAAATGCTATTGGTCCTCTTGCCCTTGGGGCTAATAATGATCTGCCAAGAGCATCAAGGAAGAACTTTCCAAGATTCAATGGAAATGGTTCTACCTCTGCAGAACAAGACTTAGGTGCTTTCCGTAAGGCTTGTGGTGTAGTAAATCCTCAACATGAGGATGTGGCAGTCAGAATGTTTGTAGATACGCTGGTGGATAATGCTGCTGATTGGTTTCAATACCTACTTGCAGAATGCATCACAAATTGGAACACCATGAAGTAAAGGTTTGAAGAAAGATACAAAAGCATAGAAGATGCACAAACCTTGTTATTACAATTGGCACAAATAAAGAAAGAAACCTCAGTTTCCATGAGAGATTTCAATGCAAAATTCAATAAACTTCTCAAAAGAATTCTTGTTGCAAGTGCACCTACTGATGATAATAAGAAAACTTTGTACATTATCTCCATGCAACTTGATCTACTAGATTAGAATGAAAGCATTAGTCGTCTCAAGTAGTGCTTGTGTAGTAGATGTTACTTCCCCTGCTAATCAAAAATTCATTGATCAATTTAAAAGGGATAGGTCAGTGGCCAGAGTCTTTAATGATTGGGTGGATACTGTGATGGCCAATGGGATGAGTTACATCTCTGAATTCACCAAAACTAAAGCACAGGCAGCTAAGGTAGTAGCTGAAATTGAGTCTGAACTAAATGTGTGGGAAGCTGAGAAAGTGAAGTGGGATAAGTACATCATCCGTATCATAGAGGTTCAAACTTAGGGTACTCTGCTAAGTTCTTGACAGATGTGCTCGATGCTGCTATGGATGCTAATTTCATGTTCATTGCGAGAGCCAATCTAGAGCAGAGACAAATCCTGGACAATGACATCAAATATATTGATGTTAGGATCATGGAAAATGAAGATAAAGCTGACTGGGGAACCCAAGAGGTATTGACATTCTTTCAGGACAAAATGAAGATAATGAAAGAAATTTGAGAGATGACAATGAAGGATTTCACTACCATTGCCTACATAGACTCCATGATGATTTTATGGAGGGATCATTTATATAGAAGCACATGAAAAGAAGATGGACCGTGTTCATAGGATTGAGCGCATGTGGAAACTAAGGCTGAAGCAGATTGGAGTACCCCTACAAAAGGGGCTGGTTGAATTCACTACTGCTTATAAAAGGTGGAAGGATGCAGGTGGCAGACTTCCTGAAAATTTGGAGCAGCAAGCCAGTCCTGCTATTAGAACTGAAAGCTGTATAGATAGGATTAAGGGGTTGCCTTATTAGGCTTCCTTTTAATTAGTTGGTTTAAAGACTGTTTAAATATGTTAGTTTGTAACTCCGCAGGGAGTTTAGTTTTTAAAACTAAATCTTAAAGCCCTACGTGGCTATACAAGCATAATTTTGAGATTTTGAGAGGGTCGGCTCTCTGTATATTAAAACTTGGTTTTAACTATCTTTTTGTTTTGGTGATACTTGATTTTTGATGCAATAATATATGGGATTGTGTGGTTTTATATATTGAATCTTGGTTGTTAATTCATATGGTTTATTGAAGCATACTTGTTATTGTTGTGTGGGAGTGAATGTATGTGAAGCCATTTCTTTGTTTGCATTACATGTTGAGCTTGAATTTGGATTTACATAGTAGCCCTCATTTAATCTCGTTTGTTTAAGATTTTCACAGTAACAATCAATCATGTGGCTAATCATTGTTGTAAAATTTGAATTTATTTTTAATCCACACATTCTTTTCATTATAATGAACTGAGTGTTTTGCCTTATACTTTCTGGGCAATAGTAAATGTGAAAATCATTCTTTTAAAATAAGATTTCATCTGCAAGATCTTTCAAGTTAGGAAGCTGTACCTTTTAAATACAGAGAGTTCGCTATTAGAGGACCTGATTTGTTAGTGTGTGTGTTTTTCTCTTAAATTTGGGAATAAAGTCAAGAATTAGGTAATACTTCAAAGGGAAATACTGTTCACTAATAGTTTTTGGTGACTCTTTAGGGGAAGTTGTCAGTGTGTTTAAGGCATCAATCGAATTAGGTATGATCTAGAATGGTCTTGCCGTACCAAGATATCTTTCTTTTTCTTCAACTAGCCTTAGGGTTGGATAACACTCAAGAAGACATTATCTCTAACTTAAACACCCTAGCCTGGAATTCTAAAACGATTTATGCAGAATACATGCAAGTGAGCCAACTTTTGGATGTAAAGGAAGAGCAGGGAGAACTCATTCGGGGATTACTTGTTGTACAAGAAGCAACAGTTGTAGAAAGATTAGCCCGACAACCAACAGTAAACACTCCTAATCCTGCCTAGGGACCAGAACATAGAAACCCTAATTGAGATAAATTGGCTAGAGAAAAGTACACTTAGAGTGATAAGTTTAAGGGATTTGTTGATGATGATTACGAGGCTCTAAAGCGGTTAAATTTCGCTCCTGACCATAACCATAGGAGAAAGTAAGCCATTAAATCCACATGTAGATCTTCTTCACCTCCTAAGACTTCCCCTATTACTGTTAGCTTGCAAGATTTAATAATACCTGGAACCTTAGTTCCATCACATTTCAACGCTCAACCTCTTAACTTTATCTTGCCTAATATGGCCACAAATAATCCTTGGGGTGCCCAAGTTGATCCTTTGAATCTAGAACCCAACCTAGATCCTTTCCCAAAGGTGTGAGAGACTTTCTTACTAAATTTAGTGGTGATGGGAAGAAATCTACATAACCATAGGAGAAAGTAAGCCATTAAATCCACATGTAGATCTTCTTCACCTCCTAAGACTTCCCCTATTACTGTTAGCTTGCAAGATTTAATAATACCTGGAACCTTAGTTCCATCACATTTCAACGCTCAACCTCTTAACTTTATCTTGCCTAATATGGCCACAAATAATCCTTGGGGTGCCCAAGTTGATCCTTTGAATCTAGAACCCAACCTAGATCCTTTCCCAAAGGTGTGAGAGACTTTCTTACTAAATTTAGTGGTGATGGGAAGAAATCTACATAACCATAGGAGAAAGTAAGCCATTAAATCCACATGTAGATCTTCTTCACCTCCTAAGACTTCCCCTATTACTGTTAGCTTGCAAGATTTAATAATACCTGGAACCTTAGTTCCATCACATTTCAACGCTCAACCTCTTAACTTTATCTTGCCTAATATGGCCACAAATAATCCTTGGGGTGCCCAAGTTGATCCTTTGAATCTAGAACCCAACCTAGATCCTTTCCCAAAGGTGTGAGAGACTTTCTTACTAAATTTAGTGGTGATGGGAAGAAATCTACATAACCATAGGAGAAAGTAAGCCATTAAATCCACATGTAGATCTTCTTCACCTCCTAAGACTTCCCCTATTACTGTTAGCTTGCAAGATTTAATAATACCTGGAACCTTAGTTCCATCACATTTCAACGCTCAACCTCTTAACTTTATCTTGCCTAATATGGCCACAAATAATCCTTGGGGTGCCCAAGTTGATCCTTTGAATCTAGAACCCAACCTAGATCCTTTCCCAAAGGTGTGAGAGACTTTCTTACTAAATTTAGTGGTGATGGGAAGAAATCTACAGATGAACATTTGAATGCTTTTAACACTGTATGTGGGGTGCTTGCTGTCCCCACTGAATATGTGGCAGTTAGGTTATTTGTACAAACCTTAACTGAAGCAGTTGTAGATTGGTTCCACCATTTGCCGAATGGAGCAATCACCGATTGGGCTACTATGAGGGATGCTTTTGAAGCGAGATTTAAAGTAGCTGATGACGACCACACTTTCTTGTTGCAGCTAACCCAGCTTAAAAAGGAAGTCCGGGAACCAATGCGATTTCATAGAAAAGTTCAACAATATATTGCATAAAATACCTGCTACGAAGAGACCAAATGCTGAAAATAGAAAAGACTTATTTTTCAATGCCATGCTGCCCAACACTAGTTTTCACTTGAGGTGTGACAGGGTGGCAGATGTTGATGTAGCCCAAAGATTAGCCATTGAGTTGGAGGATGACTTGATATCTGCAGGGAAATGGAGAAGAGAAGTACAAGTATCTAACTCACAAACATCTACATTGGGTTCAACCAATCCCTTAGTTCAAAGAGTAGTTAATGATGTGATGATTTGCAAGAGGCAATTGCCGAAGAACACTACACCATACTAGGATATTCCCAAGAAATATCCAAATCATGGGGTAAGAACATTTGGTAAACAACCACATATGCTTTCTGGTTCAGAAAAGTTGATGATCGAAGGCCCTTTCGCTAGTAAGGGAAATATGTGCACTTTCCACTTAACAGATGATCATGATGGTGCTTCCTGCCCAGAAATGGTGAGTTACAAGGAGATGGAAGTGAATAAAGAAACTGTAGAAGTCATAGTCGAGGAGTGAAACTCAGGAGGACCTAGCGACTCTGTAAGCTACTACCTCGAATATGTGTCTGATTTAGAGTGTGGTGGTGATATACTTTTCACTCCTGAGGGGCCTTCTTGCTCTGCACGTACAAGAAACTAGCGTGGGAATAAGTCCCTTAGTCATTATTCCTCTTCTTCCACCCCAATGAGCAAAGGGAAAAGATTGTTGAACCAGTTTGATGGAGATCCTAAGGGTCAAAGAATCCCATTGTCTAAAGTAAAGATATTGAAGTAGCCTGATTCAGAACCTTATTGAATTCTGTAAGTGCATGAAGATTCAGATTTCTTCTCCTGATTATTTAAGGTCAAATCCTAGTGAGCTAGATAGATTAATTGAGTATGTAAGAGGTTCCGCTCCTCAAAACGTGGCCCATTAGGTGAATTCCATGTTACCCCTTGAACCTCATATTGAAGTTGAAATACCTCCCCTAGTTCAAGATGCGTCTATACATGCTGAAACTTCCAAGAACTCTCTTGTAACTGAAAAAATGAAATCCATTTTACGTCTCCTTGTTTGTCCACAGTCATAAATTGAGCAATTGTATAATAGACTCTGGAGCCTCCAGTAAAATCATCCCATCTTTTGTCTCTAAAGCTTTGGATTTGCCCATGACAAAGACTTTTGGCAAATGCTACTCCATGGATTCGAAACAAGTTCCTTCGATTGGACAAATCAAAGATGCCCACATCTCTCTACCTGAGTTCTGTGATAAGAGAGTTAAGTTGACCATCCTAGTAGTAGACATCCCAGCTAGCTACGAAATGTTGTTGAGTAGGACATTTTGTAAGGATTTAGGAGGAGAGATTAAACCAGATTGGTCCCAAGCTACCATACGAATTGGTAAGAAGAAAGTTGTCCTGCTCCTTGAGACTAAGTCAAAATATACAGTCTTTCCTTCTAAAGACCCCAGATCTCATATCTTGTATAATGAAATTGACTTCGCTACTTATGTGATCTTGCCTGAAGAAGATGTAGCAAGTGCAGGTGTAGTGAAAGAAGGTATATGGGAGCTCAAATTCGATGGTAGTTGTTATTCAACAAGGTTAGGAGCTAGAGTTGTATTGATATCACCCTCAGGAAGGATAATTCCCAGTGCTTTCAAATTGGCATTTGAAAATACAAATAATACTGTCGAATATGAAGCCTTGTTATTGGGAATTGAAGATGCTAAAAGTAGGGGTGGAACTTTTGAAGGTTCGTGGGGATGCATAAATGGTGGTCAAGCAAGTGAGATGTTTTTGCTGTTAAAAATAATAGACTGAAGCACTACAAAAATAGAGTCTGGGATGAGTTGGAAGGATTTGATGCCTTCTCCACTAAAGCAGTGCCTAGAGTATTCAATGCTAGAGTTGATGCATTAGCAGAATCAACATCTTTGATGATACAACACCCCAATTTTCAAGACGACCTCTATACTATAGAATTGGTTCATCGCCCTAGTGTGCCTAATAATGCCAATTCTTGGCAAGTATTTAACGATGATGCTCATATCAACACCTTCCTACAAGGAATTAAATAGTTTAGTGGCCTCTTCTTTGAAGGTTTAAGTTTCAAATGTCGAGATTGCCCTGAATCCATGAATACATCTAACGACGGAGTCATCCAACTAAAAGGCAATCAAATTCCCAAAAGGCTAGTGGCGTTGGAACCATTCTTTGATAGGAGAGATCATTATTTGGGAAAGACCGTAAAGAAAGATGAGAACCAGTTAGGCAGATGCGAAAAGGTGAACGTAGGCATGGAGGAAAATACCAAATTCGTGAACCTAGGCACCTGTTGTAGTGAGATCGAGAAGATGAGGTTCACTAAGCTGCTAAAAGAATTTGGTGATATGTTCGCCTGGTCATATGAAGATTTGAAAGATTTTAGGCAGGGCCAGTTCAAGCACCAAATTCCACTAAAACTAGTAGCAACCCTGCTCAAGCAGAAGTTGAGGAACTATAATCCTAAGGTAGCAGATGCCATCTTCAAAGAAGTAAACAAGATGCTGAAAGCACACTTCATATAACACATACATCACTCTACATGGATAGCCAATATAGTGCCAGTCTGCAAAAAGAGCAGCAAGATCAGAATTTGTGTAGACATCAAGAACTTGAGCCAGGCAAGCTTGAAAGTTAACTTTGCATTACCAAATATGGCCCACATCTTACAGACCGTCACTGGCTCTGAAATGATGTCCATGCTTGATGGATTCTCAGGGTACAATCGTATTAGTGTGGCTGCAAAGGACCAACACAAGATGACCTTTACCACTCCCTGGGACACTTTCGCTTATAGTTGCATGCCCTTTAGGTTAATAAATGTGGGCACAACTTTTCAAAGGGCAATTAACTCATCTTTTTCACATCTCTTGGATAAGGTGATTGTGATTTACTTGGATGATATGACTATCTTTTCTAGAAGAAGGAAGAAACACCTTCGTGACATGAGAAGGGTCCTTCAGAGATCTAGGGAACACGTAAGTTCTTTGAATTCGAAGAAGTTTATGTTTTGTGACACCGAAGGTTAAGCTGTTAGGACACGAGTGTCAAAAGATGACATTAAAATTTATCTTGAACGGGTCTGGGCAATCTAGCAGCTATGCTTGCCCTTGAATAGGAATGGGGTGCGCTCTTTCTTTGGTCAAATCAACTTTCTAAGAAGGCCAAATTTTGCAGAAACTACCAGGCTAACAACTAATCTGCTTAGTGAGAAGCTGAATTTTAAATGGGATGAAAGAGCCTCTAAAGTCTTTGAAGAAGTAAAAAATGCTATTGCGCAGGCCCCAGTCTTGGCACATCCAGACTATAAAAGGATTTTATAATCTATTGTTATGCCAGTGAGCATGCCATGTC
Organism: Cupressus sempervirens; assembly: GCA_028749045.1. Classification (NCBI taxonomy): domain Eukaryota; kingdom Viridiplantae; phylum Streptophyta; class Pinopsida; order Cupressales; family Cupressaceae; genus Cupressus; species Cupressus sempervirens. The sequence continues at coordinate 36,136,625 of CM053792.1, forward strand.
AGTCATCTCGTTGTAGAAGAATGGTGAAGGTGAGGAAGTTCCTATCTCTTTCATGAATATTCACAAAGAAACAGGCATTTTCTGTGGTAAAGGCAGTAAAACAATTTCGCTATTATATTCTGCACTCCCGTTCAACGATATTTGTCCCCAATGCCACGATCAAGAGCATCCTCACTCAACAAGAGGTGGCTATGAACAATATAACGACTTGGGTGGCACAGGTTCAAGAGTTTGATCTAGAAATCAAGCCTACCAAACTTGTGAGGGGATAGGGTTTATCCAAATTAATGGTGTAGAAGCAAGAGTCTGTTGTAAGAGATGAACTACTAAAATTGTTCGTGAGGTTGAAGGATACATGGTTCTCAGATATTGCATACTACCTCACCTACGACGAGTGTCCCGAGCATCTCACTGGTAAGGAGAAAAGAACCCTAAGGTTGAAGTTTGCTAAATATGTGATCGTTGATGATGTCTTGTATAAGAAGGGATTAGATGACATGATCCTACGTTGTGTTGATAGTGACCGACAGAAGTTGTTACAAGCATGTGGAGGGTGTTATTCATCATAGTCATAGCCCTCAAGATCTTGAGAAACGGATATTATTGGCCTGCGATGTTCAAAGATACATAGAAGTGGGTAGGTTAGTGTCATAAGTGTAAGTTGTTTTCATGTAAGCTCCAGTTAGTAGCATTGTCTTTAAGACTTGTAGTCGTTGAAGAGCCTTTTAAACAATGGGTATGGATTTTAAAGGACCTCTAAATCCTTCTTCAAGTGTCGGGCACACTCATATTTTGCCAATAACAAGCTATTTTACCAAATGGGTTGAAGCTGTTCCAGTGAAAAAGACTACATTTGAAGTAGTGTGAAACTTTCTGAAAGAAAACATTTTGGTTTGGTTCGGAGTACCAACCATAGTAGTAGTTGATAATGCTCATAACGTTTCCTCTAGTGAATTGCAACTTTTTTGTTATGACAATGGTATCCCACTTTTACACCCTTCAGACTATTTCCTCAAGGGAATGGTCAGGTAGAGTCTACTAATAAAAATCTCATCGCTATTATGAAGAAATTGGTCAATGAAAATGCTAGAGATTGGCACAAGAAGCTATTTGAAGCTTTATGGGCTGACAGAACATCTTCGAAGAGAGCTATAGGAATGACCCCTTTTGAGCTAGTATATGGAGTAGAGGCTCAATTATCATTGCCCCTTGAACTAGCTATGGCTAAACTAGAAGGTAATAGAAGATGAGACATTTCAAAGTGGTCTTGAAAAAATAATCTTTTATCTTACAAAGATTGAAGAAGATAGGGAGAACATAGTAGATCACGTCACAAGCCACCAAGCACCAGTCAAGAAGATTTTTGATCGCAGAGCTAGATTGAGAAGGTTCATGGAAAATGATAAAGTACTTCTTTGGGACAGAGGAGAGAGCTCCAAAGAGCCCACGGAAAATTTGAATCACTTTGGAAAGGCTCTTTGGAGATCAGTCAGGTGCTTGGCCCAAACTCCTTCAAGCTGAAATATCAAGATGGAATAGAGATGCACTTGTCTTATAATTTGCAAAACTATCCAAGATGCCTTTTGTCTCAAAGAACTAAAATCTATGAATTTGCAACCATAGTCTTCCGACATGAGTTTGATAGCAAAAACTTCGCCAATTCCCATTTTGAACTTGACCCTTCATTTGCTCATGAATTCCATGTGGAAAACTATTGGGCAGACTGTGAAGGTGCTGTGGTCTTGGTATACAATTAAGCAAATTTTGGAGTGCAAGCTCCCAATGAAAGTCTCAGGAATTGAAGAAGCAGAGAATGAAGAGGTCTTGGACCCTATGTACATAGAACAAGTTGAAGTCCTTCCTATGCCCAGCTTGGACTGGGATAAGCTAGAGGAGGAAGATCTTCATGCGAGAATTGTTCCTATACTCGATAGAACTAGAGCTTGGCTCAAAATAAAAAAAGCGGCTGAGGCTAAAAGAAACAGAGCATCCCCCACAGATGACCTCAACTAGTTCTAGTTCAGTGATACCACCTCCTGATATTGATAAGGTTGCATCTTGCTCCCCTACAGGTGAATAGGTTTTAGAACAAGAAGTTGAACCCCATTCAAAGGAGCCAGTTCAAATTCAAATTCAGGTACCAAGAAGGATCACCCGCTCCTGGAGTTAGAAAGGGAAAAAGGATAAGGAAGTTGTAGTAATTTTGGATAAGGAGCCTAGTAAACCAAATACAGAATCCACTACCAAGAGTCTTGTGAAGGTGATAGACCGATGGATCAGAACAAGCAGGTTAGTGACGGAGTTAATGTTGTAAGTACAAATGCACTAGCTGTTGGAAACACGGTAGGATCTCCAAGCCCCCAAACCTAGGGTAATATTTCCACTCCCAATTGGTTCGACCTCTCAGTTAGTAAGAAGAGAAGCATAGTGCTTGTCACCCTTTTTGTACAAGATATGGTAGGCAAATAAGAAACCAAAAGTTGAAGCTATGCTAGATGTGGATGATAAAACAAGACATTGGATAGCTGACATCTACAAGCCCACCAGTGACAAAAACTAGGAAGAAGGCCAAGCACAAGACTTCATGGTGGAAAGGACTAATCTTGGAATGGCGACTAGGGCTGTTGACATGAAGATCTTCAATGCCAGTAACAAGAAAATTGAACATAGGATCTGGAGAAACAAGAAAGACAAAAGGGAAATGAAGAAGAACATATAGTTAATGGCAGAGTATATCCATGTTCTCCATATTCTTGGTGCATTAGCCGTCCCAAGTAGTGCTCGTGTAGTAGATGTTACTTCCCTTGCTAATCAAAAATTCATTGATCAATTTAAAAGGGATAGGTTAGTGGCCAGAGTCTTTAATGATTGGTGGATATTGTGATGGCCAATGGGATGAGTTACATCTCTGAATTCACCGAAACTAAAGCACAGACAGCTAAGATAGTAGCTGAATTGGAGTCTGAACTAAATGTGTGGGAAGCCGAGAAAATGAAGTGGGATGAGTACATCATCCGTATCATAGAGGTTCAGACTTACGATATTCTGCTAAGTTCTCAACAGATGTGCTCGATGCTGCTATGGATGCTAATTTCTTGTTCATTGTGAGAGCCAATCTAGAGTGGAGAAATATAACCATCAAACAGGGCCTAGAGGAAACATCAGAGTTACTGAGGGAGATGTAATTTCTCAAACAAACCCTGGACAATGACGTCAAATGTATTAATATTAGGATCATGGAAAATGAAGATAAAGCTGACTGGGGAACCCAAGAGGTATTGACATCCTTTCAGGAAAAAATGAAGATAATGAAAGAAATTTGAGAGATGACAGTGAAGGATTTCACTACCATTGCCCGCATAGACTCCATGATGATTTCATGTAGGGATCTTTAAAATAGAAGCACATGAAAAGAAGATGGACTGTGTTCACAAGATTGAGAGCATGTGGAAACTAAGGCTGGAGCAGATTGAAGTACCCCTACTAAAGGAGCTGGTTGAATTCACTACCGCTAATAAAAGGTGGAAAGATGCAGGTGATAGACTTCCTGAAAATTTGGAGCAGTAGGTGAATCCTGTTGTGACAACTGAAAGCTGATTAGATAGAATTTAGGGGTTACTTGTAATGGGCATCCTAGAAATCCCCAAGAACTAACCAATCACTGAAAACGACTTTAATGTCTTTGCATAGGTTTCAATCCACATAACATGAGCAAGAAGGAATTTATGCACATTGAAGATTGAACCGCTGCTGAAATAATATTAGTTCTCAAAATAATAAAATCAAATACATAGCATTGTATTCCAAAGGCCAAACCCCAAGGGAATGACGTCTAGAATGTTATAAGAGAGGATGAACGTCCTCTAATGCCAAGACCAAATCTCCAACTCACACCTCCAAGCTTTTATCAAATGCAATTTACAATCATCCGATGCTAAACAATGAGGCTCCCACCTCTATTTATACTTTCTCTACCCCCTTCTAGAAGGAAACCAAATATTAATTAATTGCAAGTGCTAGAAGCTTCCCCCTTCCAATAATTAATGCACTCTCTAGAAACTCCTCCCTTGCAATACAATAATTGAATGTGCTTCTAAAAAATTAAATTACTAGAGGTTTATCCCTTTCCAATAATTAATACACACTTTAGAAGCTTCTCCCTTGTAATTAATTAAATTAATTAAATATAGAGTCACCTTTTAATTTTTAATTTATTTAATGACTTTATAAGAAATTAATTTAATTTCCTCTTATGCTCCACTTAGCCTTTGGAGAACGTGAAGGCTAAGAACTCCACTTAGTTTCTAAAAGATGGGGACATTACATTACTCACCTTAGTAGGCTTCCTTTTAATTAGCTGATTTAAAGACTCTGTTTAAATATGTTAGTTTGTAACTCCCCGGGGAGTTAGTTCTTAAAACTGAATATTAAAGCCCTGCGTGGCTCTATAATCATAATCTTGAGAGGGTTGGCTCTCTGGATATTAAAACTTGGTTTTAACTATCTTTTTGTTTTGGTGATACTTAATATTTGATGCAACAATATATGGGATTGTGTGGTTTTATTTATTGAATCTTGGCTATTAAATCATACGGTTTATTGAAGCATAGTTGTTATTGTCGCGTGGGAGTGAATGTATGTGGAGCCAGTTCTTTATTTGCATTACATATTGAGCTTGAATCTGGAATAACAGAGTAGCCCTCATTTAATCTCGTTTGTTTAAGATTATTTTACAGTAATAATCAGTTGTGGCTAATCATTGTTGTGAAATTTGAATTGCTTTTTAATCTGCACATTCTTTTCATTATTATGAACAGAGTGTTTTGCCTTAGTACTTTCTGGTCAAAAGTAATTGTGAAAATCATTCTTTTAAAATAAGATTTAATCTGCAAGATCTTTCAAGTCAGGAAGCTGTACCTGTTAAATACAGGGAGTTCACTGTTAGAGGAAATCATTTGTTAGTGTGTGTTTTTCTCTTAAATTTGGGAATAGAGTCAAGAATCAGTTAATACTTCAAAGGGAAATACTGTTCACTAACAATACTAATCGTCAATTGTTAGTCAAACTCGAATGTCATGATATGTATTAAACTTTAAAAAATTAATGTCAAGCATAGGAACATCCAATGATTGAAGGATTTGAATATTAGTACTATGGTAAATCCTCAATATCCATTCATTACCAATAAATTTGCAGTTCCCGGCTATTGAATAGTTTATGAGTGACTCTGTCTAGAGTCTTGTTTGGGATATGTATTGTTGGGATTATCTTTGTCACCTGGAGGATGAGATTCTCAGTAAAAGTTTTTAACGTATATGCTAAACACGTAAAGCCTCAATATTAGGCAGAGCATCTTGCTTCTGAGCATTATAATGTCTTTACTTTCATGGAGAAGCAATCCATTCTCATGGAAGGAGGTTTTTTTTTATTAGGGTGTTTTCAATCCTCTGATTTATCCTTAGCAAATGGTAGAAAGCCCTCAAATTCTCCCTGGGTTCTCTTGTGTCCATCAGAGTCAGACCCACTGTCTGTGATTGAAACCCTGTCCAGACGCACAGTGGGTAACACCCAAACCTCAAACTGGGTTTGAATTGGACTGGGACCTAGGGTCACTGAGAAGTGAATTGGTAGCTCAGGTTAAAAGTGATCAAATTGGTAGCCAGAAGTTCTTCATTTATAGAAAGTGCCATATAGGCCTTATTTTCAATGGACTTTGTAATTGAAAGCACCTTGGTGTCATAAGGTGTAAGAGAAGAACTTGTCTATTGTTGACAATTATTCACATGATTAGTATTGATTTGGACATACCTGCACACTCTAGTTGTCATCCAATGAAGGCCCAAGTCCCATAGCTATCATACACATATTCATGGAATATCTCTCTTAACCATCTAAACAAATGCAGTAATTTAGTCAGACACCCAAGTTTCTATGCCAAATTTTATCATTTTATAAGAATGTTGATGGGCTGGTTGCAGCTAAATTCCTAGCAGTGTTGTAGAATATACAAATTAGTAATTAAGGTAAAGGGTTAATAGTAGCAGAGAATTCATTCTTATCATTCTGCCTTCCCACTTGAAAGGATTTGGGAAAAGGATAATGTTAATGTCATAAAAGATGACAAGATGGTAGTACCAAGAGATTCAATGGCTCATTGAAGATGCTGAACAAAAGAAGGAATTCATCCTCCTGTAAATTTGCTTGAGTAATTTGATAACAAGATGCAGCAAATAGTAGCAGTTGGTTGCCTTGCAGAGCTTGGCATTTAAAAACTGAGCCAAATAAAAACCAGACAGTGTAATGCATTGCACTTCACACTATTATTCTCTTGTGCATACGGCTGGACTTGAATCATGCAGATTGTCCTATGACCAGAAAGTAATGCCAACTAGCAGTTGACTTGTTTCCAACAGGTTATCTAAGTCTAGGGTCCCTTAACTACAGGTACCTTTAGCATAAATTAAAAATGAAAAGTAATTTCTGATAAATCTGGAAAAGGATCACAATATTAAATGTAATTTATATTATTTGCTTCAGTTAGTTACGCTGGTTAGATGGTAAAGACTAAGGAGGACCTTAGTTTTCTAATGTATACTGCTTGGTGTATTTTATTTATCTGAGTTTAAGATTGTTTCATATCTATTTTATGCCTTGTATTTGTTGGTTTACACATCAGAAAGATTCATGCCTGTTATTATTTATATGTTTATAATTATATTACAAGGTTGCTATTTGTAAATTTCCATACATGATAAAGGCTTCATGTCTGAAGTGCACTGGACATTTTGGTTTTGTTTTTCCCTTATTAGTTGTCTTCACTGAAGAATTGATTGCTGTTTCTCAAATCCACCCATATATTTTACAGTTTTGAATTTGCGTCTTTGAGCATTGCTAAGCCAAATTTTCTTGTTTACTTACTGGCATGCTTTTTTGCAATCCAAACACCTGAAATTTGTTTTAAAATTAGTCCATTTTGTTTGTTAATAAATTTGAATTTTAAAATGTTGAGTTCGTCCCCTCCCCTGCTTTCCAAACTAATGTAATGTTTTGTTACACAGTATTGGAGTGCTATTCAACTCTGTTGTGTAGCATGAAATAAATGCATGTTAGGGCCAAAAAATTAAGGTAATGTTTTGTTATACAGAATATTGGAGTGGTATTGAACTTTAGTGTTGATATCAAATAAAGGCACTAGAGGACCAAAAACTTAAGGTACTATTCACACTGAATGCTTTCAAAATCCGTTTTGCTTTTCTGAACAATAACATTTTATTCCGTTTTGTCTGATAATATTAAGTTAGAATGATGTACTTCCTTTAGTTACAACTTACACTATAACAAAATAATTTCTGTTACAATGTTTCCATTCTCATCTCTCATGCATCAAATATATGACATTAGGACACATCACGACATCATTTAACTCCTGTACATTCCTAAGTTTATATTTGTCTGTACTTAAAACATTCTTTTTCTGATTGTTTGCAGTACACAACTCCATTTATAGCAGTTTCCTTCAATGGTTGTATTCAAGCATAGATACATGGTATTTGAGATATTTGTGAATCCCAATAGAGAAGGCAAAGGAGAGGATGAGGTTACACTTAGTGAACATGGAATCACTTTAGCCATCAAGCAGAGCTTGGAAATTAATTTTGGGGAACATGGACTAGCAGCCTCACTTAATCGCCTGCAAGGTATAGTGAAAATCCTTTTGCAAGTAATGGTTTTTTTTTTCCATGGCAAGGTGCAAAATATCTTCTTTAGGGTTCCAGAAGGTACTAAAATAGTTGGAAAGTCTTTTCATTCCCTGAAATATGAAATAAAAGTATATTTTTAAAAATATTTTTGTTGACTTGTAAGTTTTCACAAATATAGTAGATTTAGAAGGTGTTGAAAAAAACAAACAAATTGGTAAATACTGAGAAGGGGGCTGAATCAGTATTTTAAATACTTTGACATATATAAAGCATGTAACCATCAAGAAGACACAATGGATATCTCGTGGAGAACCCTTTCAGGTAAAAAAGCATGGCACAAGAAAGCTATTATAACAAAAAATGGGCTCCAACCTAATGGGCACCAACCCAGTTACATACAAGAGCCCCAACCAAACCTGTATGGACATGGATACAGATACAAATACAGATAAGGTATTGGATATAGATACAGCCATTTTTAAAGGCTTCAATTTGGACATGTTTGGATACGACAGTAATAAAAAAACATACACATATTTGACACAATATTCTAAATTATTAGAGGAGTTTTTCATTCCTTCAAAAGCAATAAAGACACATAAATGCTACATAGTAACATAACTAATAATTAGTTAATTGCAATTTGCAAATATAGTAGAGTTGCACTGGAAGATTTACATAACCTAAAAGACTGAGTCATTGAAATAGAAAAACATTTCATTTGTCTTTCTTTTTAAAAATCGCATAAATGGAGTTTTTACGCCAAATTTAAAAATAAATAGATCACATGTTATTAGGTATTGTTGAAAAATCAAGGATTTTTGGGCACACATGGGTATAGTTTTCAATGTGTATCAAGGCCGTATTGGATATGTATCTAGATCAGGTATGGGGATATGTGAAATATCCCAAACTGGATATTTACTTGATTTTTCCTCAAAATATATTCAGAACTAAACATATGCAGATGTATTACAAAATGCAATAGAAACCAGCAGAAACTCCACAGATATTAAATCATTTTTTCTCAAAATGATACTCAGAATGCAAGCATATAAAAATGCATTACAGACCCACAATATAAAACCAGAAAACTCACATAAAATTCCTCAAACATGTTACTGCATTATACAATAGCAATACAATAACCAGCATTTAGAAGCCAATCTTAAACACAGAGTTTACAGTCAAATTGGAACACTAAGATAAGAACTTGTAAGCGCATACGAGACATCTGAAGTGACATCTCCACGGATAATGGTTTTGCGTCCATTGTTTGCCGGCACGAGGGGCTACGTCCTCACACTGGCTGAAAGCTGAAGCTTTTTGAATGCTCTCGTAAGCAAGAAACTGAAATCTGAATAATAAATCAAGCATGCAAAATGAAGGAGTCTCTTCTCCTTTTATTCTCATAGCTGTGACTCTTCAACTTCCCTGTTATTTAACACAAATATTAACCCTGTCAGGTACGACACCATCTGTTTCAGTGCATCACTATCACAAAAAGGACTGTAAAATACAAATCACCTAATTTTTAACTCACGGTAGATATCAGAGTGTACATTATACATATCAAACTACAATTATCTTTTCATGAAACGAAAATCATTTCAGGATTGAGTTGTGTCTTTTTTGTGGATGCTTTGGCTGCAGTTCAATATTTCAATCCAATTACAAAGTTGTGCGTTGTCAGATGTTTGCGAAGGGAGCACCAGAAAGTTTGGTGTGCAATTACTTTAATTACAAGTATTGGGTGCTGCTCTGCTTTCTTTAATCTGCTGGACTTGAATGGTATGTACAATTATTTTTATTTTTCATCTTTCTTTTGGTCGATGCAAGTAGGGTAACAACGTGAATTGGAGCTTAAAATCCACCATTAATTGATAAAGAAAGTTTGTAATGGTTATTTACTGCTAGTTGTTGTGAACGAAGAAATATTTTAACATTGCTACATTTTAGATATTGAAATGTAGTGTCACTTTTATAGATAACTTGGACTAAATTCAGTTTCCAACAAAACTCCTAGTCTTTGTTAATGCTTGTAACAACCTGATTATTAATTCATAATAAAATCATTGTATTATAGTTCACAATCTTCTTTATGTAACTTAGTAGATTTTGTTTCAGTTATTTAATAAAAGTGCAATGGAATTTGTTTAAATGTTCCTACCAATATTAGCAGCTCTCAATGTGATATTGTCTATGTTTGAACTTAAGCAGATCTGATCAAAGATGGATATGTTGTAATATCCCACTGGATTATTTTTCCCAGTTTCTTTGCGAATAATTTTCAGATATATAACGGAGAAGTTATGCAATAAAATCGAGCAAATAACCAACAAATACTCATATGAAATCCTCAGATTTTGTAATTGAAATATACAATCGGCAATATAATATGTTAAAAGCCCAATCTTGAATACAGTGCTAACAGTGAGATTGGAATGAACTCTGATGTGAATTCACCACAACTGATGTTGAATCAGTTGTGCATCTGATTCACCACGAGAAGCTAAAGGATTCCATCCCTAGGTTCCAAATATTGAAGGCAACTAGCTTCCACTTTCTCAAGAGAAATCTGAAACAATACCCAAATCCAAGGTTGTTGGAATGAATGAAGTCTTCATCTTTTAATGCCCCAAACAGTGGCGCTTCAGCTTCCCATCCATGTCTCCCCATCTTCTTGCCAAATTTTTCTCTTATTACCCCTCTTTATAATATTAAATTGACTTAAGTAATTCTGCAGTAAGTCCCCCATTAATCAGTTTTAATACAAATTTTGGTTGGCCTATTAATTCTTTAATGTCTCAGGAAGGAAGTTACAATCCTTCCTCGAAGTTTCTTTCCCTCAAGCAATCATAAGTCCATGAACCAATACCAGGGTCCCATATTCATCTGCAAGCCACTCTATGGCTCATACTGGTAACTATGTAACCAGGGTGTGTCATGCTACAAAACCAAAAATCAGGGTGCAAATCAGCCAACAGTGAGATCCCTGGATCCCAAGTCAACCTGTAAGACACTGTTGCTTCTGCCTACTACACTACCTAGAACCAAAGTGCTCCATGTCTCAATAGTTAAGTAACCCAACACAATCCACAAACTGCAAGGCACTCATTCTGTCAGCTCCTGGATCCCATACCAACCTTTCTACTCAATCCTGGGAGTAAGAAAATATGTCCATCAATTTATTACGTTCATATATCAACCCACTATACAAGTAGATCATCATAAGGTTGTGAAAGACAACTCCAGTGTGCACTAGAATCAACTCCCAAAAGTCGCTTACGTAATCTTGCTCAGCTATATAAATGACAATAATGTTGTCACTGTGCCCCTGTATTGAAAGGGTAATCATATGATATCGTATGCTTCTCACATTGAGATCTCTCTACACATCTGCCTGCAACTCACTAAACCCTGTAGGCCAAGCCATATCTGAAAATTTACTAATAGACAAAGTAACGTGAATCGGAATAGGATCGGAATCGGCAAGGCCGAATGGAATCTTGAATCGGCGATGAATCGACAAATTTGAAAAAACCCTTTAAATTTAAAGATTTTAACAATTTAAAACTTATTTCATGCACCCTTTATTGAATATAACTTAAACACACTATAACATCATCAAATAGAAGTTAAAACTTAACATACATAAACATGGAAGTTTGGAACGTAAAATCCATCACATACGTAACTATGTTATCTAAAATGTAAATTGTAGGCTAGCTGAAGTAAATAGAAATCAAATGATCATAATGATTTAAATCATAGAATGTATGTAAGATGATCCATAAGACATCAAATCATAAATGTATGTAAGAATCTAAGATGAAGATCCATGAAAGTTTGAAACATGTCTATCAATGATTCAGTATCAATATCTGTAAACAAAATATAAAAACAAGGCTCCAACTCAAGCCTCAGGCTCATAGTCATCGTCATCCTCAAGCTCGGCTGCAGCTTCAGCCTCAGCCTCTGATTATCTAGTTTGCCTAGTAGCAAGGCGTCTAATGTAGGTCCTAGAGGATTGCCGAGCCATATCTCCTGCATGTAAGATGGGCTCACGAACGTCGCTAGGGCCTGTGTCTGTGCGTGCTCGTGTGCGTCTACCAATGCTTGAAGAATGTGCTCTAGCTGCCTCAGCCTCTATATCCACCTGGTCAACCCACGCATGGTCTTCTTCAGTGAAGATTGGATCCACAACCTCTGGGAGTCACTCTGATTTTGGATCAATCTCCTCCAAAATGATCAGAGAGGAGTCAGTGCCCAAAATTTGTCTGATCCTAAGACGGAGGTTGTAATGAACAAAGACAAGATCATTCAACCTCTGCACTGTCAACCTGTTTCTCCTCTTTGAGTGGATGTGCTCGAACATGGACCAACTACGCTCAAATCTAGAAGCGCTGCTTGGCTGACTTAGAATACGGATGGCATTTTTTTGAAGTTTTGGGGTTGTAGCCCCAAACATTTGCCACCATCTATCTGAAATAAGGGAAAATAAAAACAATTAGTCTCATTTACAAATTACAAGTTAACTCTAAAATTACATAATCAACTTTAAGTTTAGACTCTAGATTCATGAACATTGAATATATTATTTAATTTTTACCTGGCTGTATTGTTTCCCGAGCATCTATGGCCATCCTGTTAGAGAAAAGTGGCCCTTCTTTATTATTGAACTTATCGAGCTCAATAATTGCAGCACTGCTATCCTTATCAGTACTCAACCTCTGGATCACTGTATATTGTTTACCGTCTGGGTAAAATAAATCAATGCATACAGATAATGGAAACACAAACAGTAAAACTTCTTATTTTATTCGCATATGCCAAAGACATTACATTATGCTTGATAAGATAAGATGAATACAATGCTTCCCGAAGGGGGTATAAATACTTTCCGAAGAATCTTCTCGAAGGGTTTCATCGGCTACATGACAATTACCGAAGGGCCCATCGGCTACATAACAAAAACCTTCTTGAAAGGGTCCATCGGCTACATAACAAGAACCTTCCCGAAAGGGTCTGTCGGCTACATAACAAGAACTTTCCCGAAGGGACCCATCGGCTACTCAATATTTACCTACGACATATATAATTCGGTGAGAACCTCCTCGTCCGCCTTGAAGTCAGGACAGAAACGAAATGCCGGATTCAAAAAGTAAGCTGCTGCATTGATGGGCTTGTGGAGCTGATTTTGCCATCTCCTATCAATGATGTCCCAAATAGGGGCAGACTTCTCCTACACTCCTCCATACTGGGCTTTAATGGCCTCCTTGGCCCTATCCATGCCCTCATATATGTAGCCCATAGAGGGCTTCTCCCCATGAGCAATTCGTAGGAGAGATACAAGGGCCTCAGTGGCCTACATATAAAGTAAAACAAAAATTTGAGTCAAAACTTAAATATAGAATAATTCAATAATATAACCTAAGGTAAAACTAAATCATTAAGCAATTAGCATAGTAAACTGTAAAATATTAAATGTTAAATTGCAATAAATTTACCTTAAAGATTTCTCTAGCAGGTTTCCAAAAACCATCATCATCAAATATGCAATCCACCACATCTATCCCTGCAGTGGTCGCAGCATAGGAAGATGAAATCCACTCCCGCCCAACAAACATGCTCCTCAAATCATCCCTTGATGTCAACAAGGACTGCAAGGTGATGAAATTCGAGGCAAACCTCGTGATCCCTGGGTGAGCTAACTCTTTGTCTCCTATGTACTTCCTCATTGTGTTAAGGACAAATGAATGATTATAAATAAACTTGCATATGTTTTTTGCCCTTTCCATACATGACTTGACCCACTCAAGTTTGCCAATTTCCTTCAACATGAGGTCAATGCAGTGTGTCACACAAGGGGACCAAAATATGGTGGGGTGCCTCTTTATCAAAAGTTTACCTACAACAATTTTAAGTTAATTAGAATTAGAAATTCAAATTTCAAACATGTTAGAACTTAGGAAACTTAGAAATTCTAAGTTAGAATTAGAAAAAGTTCAAAATTCAAATAAATTTATTTTCAAAACTTGAAAAGTTAAAAGTTTACCTGCAGCAACATAACTTGCTGCATTATCCGTCACCACTTGCACCATATGTTGTTCCCCCACCTCTGCTATGACTTCCTCAATAACCTCACATAAGTATGTGGTGTATTTTGCATGAGCAAAAGCATCAATGGATTTGAGGAACATGGTATATCCTACAAGTAACAAAACAACGAATTATAATTAGCAATCAACAAATCAAAATTTGAAATAGTCAATCATGATTCAAAATTATGTATGTAGGAAAGTAGAATGATCAATCACCTTCACAGGATACAAGAAAATTGAGGAGTGTTCTTCCCCTCCTATCTGTCCAACCATCAGTCATGATGGTTCAACCCTTTTCAATCCACTCCTTTCGGTTGTCCTCAAGCTCATGCCTCAAATCCTCAACCATTTCATCCAGGAGGTATCCACTCAACTCAGCCTCAGCTGGGGCTTTAAACCCTGGACCACAAATAGCAACTGCATCTATCATGTTCTGCCAATAAGGAGCCCTATCACAAATAGATAATGATATTGATTAGAAATTTAGATGTCAAAAACTCAAATCATAAAACAAGTAGATATAATTAAAGTTTTACTTTTACTTTTAACTTTAACTTTAAAGAAAACAAAGAAAAAAGAATCAATTACCTGGCTGCAATAAATGGAATGTTGCAAAACTACCAAAATTTGCATATCTCTTTTCTGGCAGCATTATGAATCTCCTTGTTCAAACCCATGCCCTCAAGCGTGGGTTGGGAGCCAGGAGTAGTGCAGGGCACAAAGTAACTATCCATTTTGTTTTTCCGCACTCCAGGCCGCAATAGGTTGGTGTTGGACTCTATCTCAGTATAAGACCAACTACTACTAACACTCACATGAGCACTAGAACTAGGACGAAAAGGAGGCTTGGAAGAACCCTCTCCAACACAACCTACGGATGCAGAAGCTGATGTAGATGTAGATGTAGATGCGGTTGTGAATGCGGGAGCACGGGAGCCAATACCTCTTAACCCTTCAAGTTGCATTTTCCTATTCAACTTGTCTTGTTCAATTTTTTCTAATACCACTAAACAAGTGCGTTTTGCCGCAGCAGTTTGATGAGTGCAAACTGTGACATCATGGCCAGATATGCCAGCAATGTGGTATTTCAATCTATAGATACCTCAGGAATTTATTTTTTCTTTACAAAATATACATTTTGTTTGATATTTGGTTCTTCCAAGAACTTCTTCATTATATTGGAAATTGGAAAATGAAAGCAAAGGGCTGCCGCAATAAAAAAATTCATGTAAAATATCAAAGTTTGCAACTAATAAACAAAAGCTACAAAACAACAAACCCTAGTTTGCAATTTAGTAAAAATAAAAAAATTCAAGATTTGCAAATGAAAACTAAAAAAATAAAACAAAAAATGCATAATACACTAACATGCAAAAAAAAAAATCAGCATTTACCTTTTGCAAATGAGTTGAGGAGTGTTGATATTGACTCCTTAATGCTCCCAATGCAATTTATGGCCTCCCCAAATGGATTGCTGATCTCTTTGGTGCTCTTTCTTCTTGTCGGTTGGAAACCTATGGTTTTTCTTTTCTCTTCTTCTCTCACTTTTCCTCTCTTCTACTCATGCTTAACAATTAGAAGGCCCTTTAGGGTTATAACAAAGAGAATAGGTCAAAAAGAAAGTTAAAAAACAAGTGATTTTTTTAAAATTTACAACTTAACATTTTGCTGGCCGTGGCCGATTTACGACGACACCCAAAGGCGATTCATGCCATTTTTGGAGTGAATCGCTGATACATGTGATTTGGGTGATTCACCCGATGAAATTGCCAATCACGATTTCTGACACCGAAAAAATCGGCATGCATGAATTTGATCGCCGAATTGGTGATTCACGCAATTTCAGCGCGATTCTCGGAACTATGCTAATAGACCAAGCATGGCAGCCAGTAATAACTGTAGCACGGATGAAAAAAAAACCAGCCAATAGATTTACAACTGCGATATCATAAGGACTCAAACTCAACTGTCTAACTGGATTGTAGAAGCTTGTCTTTAGTAAAATTGTGTATCAGCCGATGGGTACCTTCGGGAAGGTTCTTTTTATGCAGCCGACGGGCCCTTCGGAAATGGTCATTTAGTTGACAGACCCCTTCGGGAAGGTTCTTCGGAAAGTATTTATACACCCTTTTGGGTCATTGTAAATCATCATAAGCACTAGGTAATGTCTTTGGCATATTTGAATAATACAAGGAGTTTTGCTGTTCTGATCTATTGTCTGTGTGCGTTATTTCATTTACCCCGTACGGTAAACATTTGGCGCCGTTGCCCCATGAACCTGGAAGGAGGGAGGAATGAAGATTAATGCCAAATCAGCTTAAGAAGGATCGAAATAAGATAAAGGGAAAAGATGGAATACGTACTACGCAAGAACAACAATGGCAACAATAATAATGGCAACAGGAGTTGAATTCAGTACAATGCGAATGGCCGACCCATAGTTCAATGCTGAGCATGTAATTTGTGGGACCACTTTTCCCGAGACTGTACAATGACAAACACATCGAAATTATTACGCAGATGGTGCGGACCCGGTGATCATGAAGATGGCAAGTGTCCAAAGTCAGGAGTAAATTTGATCACCATCGGGACAGACGAAGAGGAGGTTCTGGCCATCACATGGAAGCAAGGGAAAATGTACCTCGACCCGACGGAAGAAAAGAAGAGACTGAAGGAAGCGTGGGCAGAAATCCAGAAAGCAACATAGGCAGAGAAAGCACACTTGAAGGACACTACTGATACCTCCGCATGGAACTGGCAGAACAGAACATCGTACGACAAATAGTACAAATCGAGGTACCTGTCAAAATAAATGATCTGCTGCTCACTATGCCTCAACTTGGTACAACATTCACAAATATTGCTCCAACTACTAAGTTACTAGTAGAACAAGGAAGGGAGAAAGAAGGTGGCACAAGTGTAGAAGATCCAATGCTGCTAGCCCTCTCATCTGGACGGCATTTGGACATCTTCGAAATGGGAATTCTCGAAACTGTTTTGATGGACACGATTGTGGACGGAGGGTTCGGTGTCAATGTGTTACCGGAGGATACATGGAAGAGGTTAGGGCAGTCGACATTGTGGCCTCCTACATTCCGGTTGTTAATGGCGGACCAACACTTGATCAAACCGTTGGGAGTCCTGACGGCACAACTGGTGATGAGTGGAACAAAACCAATCCTGCTTGATTTTGTCGTGATCTCGCTAAAGAGGAAAGGATATGATGCCATTCTAGGCCGGGGGTGGCTAATTCAAGCCAAAGTTAAACACGACTGGAAGAAAAAACACTCTATCACTTGAAAGCAAAGGGTGGAAATACATCATTGATTTACACACCCAGATGTTCAAGCAAGAAGCTTTGTCATCAGATTTCGAAGAAGAGGATGAAGGGAGGTAGTGTATGGAACCAGATTAGGAGGGAGTCCTGCGGTTGGAAGGAGGATCAACGGATGACGACTTGGATTCGGTGAACGGTCTTTACCACTGACAAATGGAGGACTACGAGTTGTTTCAGAGCTGCAATGTACTGACAATTGAGGAAGGGCACAACAGAGATGAATTTCCAAGAGAACTCACTGAGATAAAGGAAGGGGATGCACTGCTAGATGTAACACCCACCCATGCATTCAATGAGGGGGAGTCGATCAAATACAACGAAGCCACATTGCAAATCATGAATTTGGGAGATGAGGCCGAACCAAGGAACATATTGGTGGGAGATAACTGGGACCTAGTACTGAGAGCAGCGGCATTCAAGATATTTTTGGAATACAAAGATGTATTCGAATGGACATACAAGGATTTGAAAGGAGGATCGCCGAAATTGTGTGCACCGCATCCCACTGGTCAAAGGGGTAGTACCCGTACGGAAGCGACCCTACCGAATGAATAAGAACTATGCGGCACGGGTGACAGAAGAGATCAACCGGATGCTAGAAGCCGGTATTATTTTCAAGGTGCAAACAAGTGAATGGGTGTCACCCATAGTAATTTCATTGAAGGACACCACCCAGATCCGGATATGCATTGACTTCAGATGCCTTAATGTAGTAACGATCAAGGACCCCTTCCTGATACCATTCATGGACAACATATTGGAGGAGGTAGCTGGGCATGAGATTTACTCATTCATGGATGGGTTTTCAGGATACAATCAAATTTCCATAGCTGAGAAGGACAAACTAAAGACGACATTTGTCGTAGAAGATGGGGTGTACACATACAACAGTATGCCATTCGGCTTGTGCAACGCTCTGGCTACATTCCAACGGATCATACTGCACATCTTTGACAAAATGTGCATCGGGAACTTCAAGGCGTTCCTAGATGATTGGTCGGTATTCAGTGTCGAGGACAAACATCTGGCAGCATTGGGCGAATGTATGGAGAGATGTTGATGAGTGCGACTAGCCTTGAATCCGAAGAAATGCAAATTCATGGTTCCGTAAGGAAGACTGCTTGGGCATATAGTCTGTAAAGAGGGCTTGAAGACAGATTCAGACAAGGTCAGAGTCATATTGGAAATGCAGCCGTCCACCAATGTAACGGAGGTAAAATCTTTCCTGAGACATAGGTTCTTACAAAAGGTTCATCAAAATTATTGCCAAGGTTTCATACTCGCTGGACAGGTTAACATGCAAAGGAGAATCATTCAGATGGGAGAAAGAACAAGATGAGGCATTTGAAGGGCTTAAGGTACGATTGGCTAGGCTCCCATCTTGGTGTATCCGGATTGGAACAAAGAGTTTCATGTTCATGTCGAGGTGTCCAACTATGCAATTGGAGCAACCTTGGCACAGACGGGGAGCCACGGGTTGGATCACCCGATATACTTTGCCAGCCGACTGTTATCAAAAGCTGAGGTAAACTACAGTACAACAGAACGAGAAGCATTGGGAATGGTCTATGCCATGCAGAAGTTTCGTCATTACTTGTTGGCGACGCCGTTCGTGTTTTATGTCAACCATCAGGCTCTGTTATATATGATCAATAAACCTGTCATTCAAGGAAGAATCAGTAGGTGGTTGCTTCCGTTGCAGGAGTTAACCTTCAAAATCATTGTACGGCCTGGGAAGAAACATGTTAGTGCAGACCATGCGTCGAGAATCAAAATAGGGGAACCGATGGATAGAGTGAACGACTTTCCTGATGCACAGTCGTTTCAGATTGCAGTACTGCCGAAATGGTACACGAGCATTGGAGAATACCTTTCGACACGTCAGTTCCCAAGTGAGATGCCACCAAATGAAAAGCGTAAATTGATAATCAGGAGCCGTACCTTTCAATTGATCAACAAATTGCTCTACAAGATGGGGCCTGATCACATCCTACGATGGTGTGTGTTAGAGGAAGAAATACCACGGGTGTTGAAGGAAGCACATGAGGGACCAATAGGTGGACATATGGGACCTGATACCACGGCATGGAAGATATTATTGGCAGGACTGTGGTGGCCAACAATGTATGACGACGCGTGGGAATGGGTCGGCGGGTGTGACACTTGCCAACTGGCCGAGAAGCCGCTGAAGAGACTTCATGCCGCTCAACCCCTCCCACGCCCAAGAACTTTTTGAAAGATGGGGACTGGTTTTCATCGGACCTCTGAAGGTGAACAAAACTAGAAGGTGTCAATACATTATTGTAGCGACAGAGTACCTGACCAAATGGGTGGAGGCACAGGCACTACCAGATAACTCGGCGGTAAGCACACCAAAATTTATTTATGAGCAAATTATTACCAAGTACGGGTTTCCATTGCAGTTAACAAGTGATAGGGGTGGACATTTTGTAAACCATGTTATCCAACTGCTCACCACTAAATTCAAGATTTATCATTCATTATCGAGCCTGTACTACCCAAGAGCAAACGGACAGGTCGAGGCTACAAACAAAATCCTAGTATCAATTATCTACAAATCTTGTGCAGTTGAAGGTGAAGATTGGGAGGAAAAATTATCCTCTGCCCTTTGGGCTTACTGCACGGCGTATAAGGTGACAATGGGGCACACCGTTTCAATTAATGTTTGGACAGGAGGCAGTGGTACCAGCGGAATTCATGATACCGAGCCTGAGAATAGCACTGAAAAATAAGTAAGGCGACATGGAAAGCTTAAGGGAGCGGCTGTATAAATTAAACAAGCTCGAGGAGAAGTGATTATTGGCGCAGTGGGCGACAGAGGTAACACGGAACAGGCGTAAGGCGTAGCACGATAAACACCTGAAACTGAACAGGTTCCAACCAGGGCAATGGGTGTTGAAGTATGATGGACGAAATGAAATTAAACCAGGAAAGTTTAAGGTCAAATGGGTAGGGCCTTGCCAAATCCGGGAGGTAGGTGACAATGGAGCAATAAAATTGTGGACTTTGGATGGACAAGAAGTGCCTCAGGCAATGAATGGCTCGAAGCTGAAGATGCACCATGCCAGGAAGACTCTCTCGTCATCACAGAATGAAGGCGAAGTTCCGAGGGAAAATTGAGTCTATTGTATTTCAAAAAACAAAACAAAAAAGAACCAAAAAAAAAAATTGGAAAAGAAAAAAAGAAAATAAAAAGAAAATGAGATTGAAAAAGTTACCGTACGGCTTTTTAAAAGCTTCATCCACTACGGCTTTCAAAGTTTCATTCACCATACAGCGGATTTTTAAAGAACTTGCAGGCACCATACAGAAATTTCAAGGAGGAATGGAGCGTACGGATTTGAAGAATGCAATTGCCATACGGATTTGAAATTTTAGTTGGTGTATGGATTTCCTAGCCTGGTGTACGGGTTTTGTATGTTCTGGAGGTTGTTTTCTCACCGTACGGATTTTAGTAAGGAGTAAAACCACTATACAGTTTTAAGTCCCTGCTAGCCATATGGGCGTATGGATTTGCCTGCCAGATTTGGCGTACAGGTTTCTAAGACAAAGCTTGGTGTACAGATTTTAAAGTTTTCATTATATGCTTGAAACATTAATGGATATTGATGCCGTACGGATTTCATGAATATAACTTGCTGTACGATTCTGAGATCGTTTTATTCATCGTACGGATCTTGAGAATAACCTTTAGTGTACAGATAAAGATCTCTGGAGATTGGCACACGAATTTTCCTTCTACTTTGGCGTACAAATTTCACAGTTGTACGGATTTCGAGAATAATGCTTGGCGTATGAATTGTGAAGTTTAAGACTTGAATGTGTACGGATTTTGAATTGTTTTTAGCTTCCAGTTTAATGGCGTACGGATTTGAGGAACCAAGTGCATGATCACCACCATTCGGAATTGAAGATTCAATTCTCTAAGAACGTACGGATTGGAAGGATTTGCATGTTTGCAACTATACGGAATTGGAGGGTAAAATTTATGGTTGTTGTCGTACGGATGTTGTATGAAGTTGGAGGTTGTTTTTACACACTGACTTAGCTTGGTGTACAAATTTGGCTTGGGTATGAATTTAACCACCACCGTCTAGATTTAAAGATCTCTAAAGGTGTACGGATTTTAGAAGGTTTCCTTGATTACCTTCATGTTTTGTTGGCGTATCTGGAAGATTTGCAAGTTTTATTAGACACTGTACGACATTTTCAGATTGTTAAGTCTTCCAGTTGATAACACACGGATTGTGGAGAGCTTTCTGAAGGGTTTAAAATATTAAACTTACCATTGGGCAGATAGAGGAAGTAGGCAAAATAGGAAATTTGTATAGGAATAGGAGCCCTTCACTCAGAGCCATACGGATCCGTACACTTCCAGGAAGGAAACGAATTGCTGTCTACAGAGAAATGACTAAATAACTGACCTAAGGATAATGGAGTTTGCAGGCAAGAGAAAGTGGAAAAAACAATTGGAACAATCTATAGCTGAGGAGGGTAGGATAATGGCGACTACAGGTAACCAAAGTGAGGGCACCAGCAAGCAAAAATGAAAGGCTCAAGCACCTGCAACCACTGAGATCACACCACAGACTTTAGCATTTGAAAGGTTGAGTGGAATAGACTGTAGAAAGTGGTGGCAAGAAACTCCTGACGACCATGCAGTAAAAGCTAGCATCAGAAGGGCACAGGTGGAATGGGCGATTCAAATGCCTGTTTTTTGCATTTGGGATTACGAGGGTTTCCTCCACACCATGATCGAGACTTATGGCAAGGGCTCTTGAAAGAGCACATTTCAGTACTTGGACAAAGATGTGGTTGTTTCATTCAAGGCAGCAGACTTCACGCGAGTGTTTGGCATACCAGGGCCGCAGGGCAAGAAGGTTCAGCCTAAGAAAATTTCTAAGGAGGTAAAACTGTTTTTGATTACGCTGGTATGCAGAAACATGACTGAAGCAGAGCAGGAAGCATTGGCTGAGACATCAAAAGGAAGGGGTTTAAAGAAGACAGACATCAGGGAGGGACCATGGTGATGCTTGATGGATTTAGTCAAGAGCAGGCTTACAAGATCAAGTAAGGCATCTGATATCTCCTTTCCGCAAGTATCTATGATGGACAGTATAATGAACGGGAACGTGTATGATTGAGCATTTGTGCTAGTCGAGCATATGCACGAATTTATGACCCTTCAGCATAAAACATTTTATATGCCACATTATGCCATAGGTCTGTTCCTCGATGCTATAGTGCGGATGATTCCAAAGGACGCATTGGAGGCGAAACCTAGGCCATTAGCTCCCGAAGAACCCCCTATCATGCAGTGGAGACACTTAGACTCAGCCATTGTGCAGAAGGGTCCTACAGGACAGAAGAGACCCCGAATGGATACAAGAGGTGATATGGACAACAGACGATAGGAAACATCTTTTGAGGAGAACAGTGCGGGGGATGAAGAAGGGGAAGAAGATGGCGAGGAGGTTCAAATTGTCACAACCACCCCCTTGTTATTTTCGCGCACTACACTATCCACCACTTCTTGTATGGTCCCAGCGAGTCTACACATGGCTCACATACCAGGGTTTGGACAAACACGGCGGCCGATAGTGATGACTGTAGCACCTCAACAGGCGGTTACAATAGCAGCACCCTAGCAACACGGGGTAAGGCCTTCCCCAGTCCGACCAGCAGTTGGGTTTGGCGTGGGGTTTGCACGAGTGGCAGCACCTGTCAGCCGAGAGAGTATGCCAACTCCTGCTGTAGCACTCTCGTAGCAGAAACTGTGGCACCTGTGGAAACACAACCAGCAGCAACACCTAGCGCACCTGCAGTAGAGAGAGTACCAGAGGCAAGAGAAGAGACTGCCATGGAGATACCTGACTTACCAGTACCAAAGATAGCAGAGAGCTCTACATCGGGTGTACACTTGGATGTAGTTGGGTCGAATGCCGTGGTTACAGTGGATGCAGCACTTTTGGCATCACCCAAGCATGACAGGGAGACTAGAGCATAGAGGTTGAGTACTTATTTGAGTATGCGGTTCCACCGTACTCCAGTCCCTCAGATGGCCAGCATGCAGACACCTATGTGGGATGAAATTCCGAAGGGAGATACTCAGTAGGAACAGGTAGCGGAGCCAGTGCAGGATGAGGGACCGTCGCATAGTGTTGTTGAGTGTATGGCGGAAGCGGTAGAGGCGGCTATGGGTGGGCAGCAAGAACATTCAGTAGCGCAGGACATAGGGATGAGAGAGGCATTTCTTGCTGATGTAGCAGCGCTCGCGTCTCTAGCATCTCGGGCTCGCCAAGTGTTAGCTTCGACGGAGACTCAGGCATTGGAATTACTCGTGAAGGAGCTCAAGAGGGTTATATCTTTTATGAGATTGGGATGCCCAGCTACCTTCATGGTCTGTGTTGAGGAGTGGGGATGGCCGGATGCAGAGACTGATGAGATGCGCAAGGACTGGGCCACTGCGACAGATTTTGGTGTGGAGAGCCAGGTTGAGGTTCTAATTCATGAGATAATGAAGTTACACAGGGAGGCATACTATACTCTTCGGAGGAGTTAGGTGGATCAGGTAGCAGCTGAGATAGCTAGGAAGGAGTCAGCTGCCAGGTTAGCTTCAGAAAGGGCAGCCTGGGAATCTGAGAGAGCGGCCTGGAACTCCAAGAGGGCAGCCCTGTTGGATAGACAAAGTCAGCTAGAGAAGTTAGTAGCAAAAAGGGAGCAGTTGGCAGCTAAAAAGGAGTAAGTGGTAGTAGCAAAGGAAAAAGAATTAGGGGAAATCGCAGACATGATGTAGTCAGCTCTAGAGCTTCAGATGGAGGCAGAGGCAAAACTGAAGGTTAGGAAAGAACAAGTCTACAAGCTGCAGGCAGAGCTGAATGAGTTGAGAGCGCGGACCACTACGCTAGGGACCCATCCTGCTGTTTAGTATTTATGTATTGATGTACTTGGGTTATTTGTTATTTTGAGTTTTGTTGTAATGTCGTCTGGAGATGACTTTTCTTTTTGGGGGGGATGATGTCGTCGGTAAAATTGTGTATCAGTCGATGGGTCCCTTCGGAAAGGTTCTTTTTATGTAGCCGACGGGCCCTCCAGTAATGGTCATGTAGCCGACAGACCCCTTCGGGAAGGTTCTTTAGAAAGTATTTATACACCCTTTTGGGTCATTGTAAATCATCATAAGCATCATGTAATGTCTTTGGCATATGCGAATAATACAAGAAGTTCTGCTGTTTTGATCTATTGTCTGTGTGCGTTATTTCATTTACCCCGTACGGTAAACAAAGCTTTCAATATACATTAAGGGCAACTCAAAAAAATTTGATTCACAATGAGTGCCATCATTCTAATCATCACCTTCACCAAGAAGTGGATCATCATCACTCAAAATTTCAAGGCTAGTATCACTCGGTTCATCTGCATCCTCATGTGGGGAAGTGTTACCTCATGGTTTTCTGTAAGGCATATTACTATTGTTGAAGGAATCAAAATTCTTGAGTCTAACTTCCTATTGGTCCTTTTGATCACCTTCTTTGGTATAACATTCTTGTTTGAATAGGGTGAGGTGGGAATGATATGGTCACTTTCATCTTCACAAATAGTGTGAATCCCTTCAACCAACTATAGGACCTCCTTGGTTTTTGAATTAAGTTCATCTTCCTTGTGAGTGGCTGTCATAGAATTCTGATTTTCAGCCATGTATAGTGAATAATGCACCATAGTTAGTTGAAGACAAAGTTCATCTACTGTTGCAAGCTAGAGTTGCCATTGCAAAGGTCGACTTGTCAATACCTGATACAACCATATGACTTATATAGAACACAAGAGCAGTTAAGCCTTGTCGCAAATCTTGAAGGGGAACGTTGGCAATTAGTCCAACAACCCCCCCTTAGCATTACCTGAGAGGATTCAAACCTGTGACCAAGCTCTTATACCACTTGTTACAAGCTAGAGTTGTTGCACCGAATTATCGAGCTGTTAAAACCGGATACAATCACACAACTTATAGAACATAGGAGGCGGTTAAGACATGTTGTGAATCTCAAAGGGGAACATTGGCGATTAGTCCAACTTCTATCTCCCTTTCCTTGTCATCCCCAAATTCAATAGTGAGTTCCCTATCCGCTAAGAGCTGCAAGTAATCTAATCCCATCCTTTGGAATGCTTCTTTGATTGTTTGTAGTTGTGAGCTAGCGACTCTACTTGGAAATCCATGTTGCCTTTCATCAATTTGTTCCACACAAGCTCTTCAATGAATTTGTGAGAGTTATCTGCCCTTGTTAACACTTGTACAAGGTTCTCTTTCGTAACTAATAACCCCTCCCCTTCACTAGTTTTGTCAATAGAGATCAGTATTTCATCAATTAAGAATATAGAATACCCCTAACTCGTAGTAATGATTTTTTTTCATAATATCATCTTTAGTTGGTTGGAAGTCAGCATCCAGTTTGCTTTAAGATGTATTTCATTTAGGTTGTGCCTTATAAATCAAGTTGTCACTTATATATGCTTCTATGCCCTTACCACTGTTTGACTGCATTAGCTCTTCTTCTCTATTGGCTCCACAATGATGATAAAACGTCCAAGGTTCATGACAAGTAAAACAAATCTGTTCTCTTCTCATTTGGTTCTTGATCAAATTCGAAGATTCTGCAACCTGTATGCATGCTGATCTCAGCTCATATGCAGTCATAAATTCTTTGAACATGTTAAACTTACGATCAATGAATTCCTCCACAAGCTCATAAGCCATGGCTGAGATTATATTCTCCCTTCTCCATATAGCCAATAAACCTGATTGTAATTGCTTGCATCTGTCATCATCCTCATTTAGGACTAATGACATGATGGTTTTTATGCAAGTTCTCACATTGTTAGTTGATTTTTCCTGTATTCCCTTAAGAAACATGGCATCGACTGTAAAATCACTTCTTCACAACCAGGATCCAAATGACAATAAAAAATATGGTCTTTTTCCATGAGCTCTAAGATCTTTATCTTCTTTCCAAAAGTAGGGTCCTTGGTATCTTGTAACCCGCATAGGTTGTCCAAAATCAGCTGTAATACCCTTCTTAATATGTTGTCATTGTATTGTGTGACTGGTGCTGTTACTCTGATAATTTCGTTGAGGCAAGCGACAACTATTAATCTCACGTTTTCACATGGGTACTCCATTATCCCATGCTGAACTAAGTTAACCATTGAAGGCTGCAAAGCCCAATTCAATAAGCTCCAATTGGACTGGTCCATTTTAGATAAATATGAATCCGACTCTTTCAAATTCAAAAGTATGCCATCCAAACATTTCATTAAACCCAGTTGCAATCTGATTATGTAGAGCCCATTTCCGACATTTTCTTTCTGTAGGTCTCTTAGTTGTTCACCCTTAAATGTATCGTTAGATTCTTTGGAAAATAGCTTGCATTTGAAAATTTCCACTGTCTTTATATTGTTTATTGATATAAACTTTATGAAAAAGCAATCCTCGCTTATCAAACTGATATCTTTGAAATAGCAACTGTGCCAAGCTTCAATTTTGGAATATATGTGCAGTGCAGAATTAGAACCACTTGAAAAAGATGTTATCTGATACTTTATATAGACACTTGTTCTAGCCTCAATTTTAATCACTCCCTTTTACTAGTTCAGCTGCTATAAGACCTTTTGTCAATCACAAAGTCTGGTCTAGAATTTTGAGTTCTCGTTCCAAGAAAAAAATGTATTACAAGCATGACTTTAACAAGGGAAGTTTGCCAAACATTGCATAACAATAGAACTACTCTTATGTTGGCTTTTTGACAATAGAAGTTTCCCAACGCAGAAAAAACAAAAACTATAGAAGAGGCAATAACACAGATTCACAATCACAACTCCCAATGCAGAAAACAGAGGCAAATGCAAGTATAAACTTGAAAAAATGATGAAGTACAACTGACTGATTTTGGAAAAATATTCTAGCTAACCCAGAAAGATCTGACGAAGACCCCAAAGAGATGTCAAAAAATCCAAAAAGAATTTGAAATGAGAGTAAAATTCCAATTGGTATGGAATTCGAGGCACAAACATCGAGGTACCCAAAAAAATTAATGACAACCTAGACGAGATCTTCAAACACCCATCAAGAATATGTAATTAGATTTTGAAGCCGTCAACTAAACAAAAAGTTTCTTAGAAAAAACCCTAGGCAGCTGTAGAAGGTCATAAATGGCAAAAAAAGACCATGGAAGAAAAAATGACCATGCAGGTCGAAAATGGAGCCAGAAGAGATGCGGACAAAATGAATAAGGGTTGTCTTTAGCAGTTAAAGAGGCCATCAAAGATTCTAGTTGCAAAAAATGACTTCGTTCTACACAAAAAATGATATCATGCAGGTAGGAAATGGATTCGTTGGTTGCAAACAAGCAAAGAAAATCATCGCCCAGTAATAGAGGGGGAAAAGTGCCGCCCAAAAAAACAATATGCCTATGATGGAGATTAGCTCGCGATTTCAGCTTGTGTTTTATGGCAAAAATATGCCACGAGTTGATAAAAAGCGGCCACCAATTTGCAGCAATTAAAAAACAAAGACCTTAGCTATTTCCCAAAAAATGGCATGACTAATCCTAGTCACGTTTTAAGCAATTTTTTCCCAAACTCTTAAAAAATTACAAACATCAGAATTTTTAGGAAATGAATAAACGAACAAATCCCAGAAAGAATTTTCGAAAAATTTTAGACAAAATTTCATTCAAGAAATTATAATTTTTTCAAAAAAGAATTTGCTCTGATACCATGTTATGGTAAATTGACATTCTTGTAGTTGTATTAAACAGAGGAGATGAAAATTCCGTATATAGATTTACAAAGACGATGTTTATAAAAGAAACAATCGCTTACTAAAGATGGAAATAAAAATCACATAATAAACTAAAGAGTAAACTAAGATGACCAGAGTAACGAGAATCGCCATAAAATCGCCTGAATCGGCGATTCGGCGATTAGATTCAGCAATGGCGATTTTTTTGGAGTCGGAAATCGCCATTGCCGATTTCTTCAAGTGAATCGCCTGAATCGCCGATTCAGGCGATTCAGGCAAAAAATCGCATGAATCGCCTAGAAAAATCGGCAGGAATTGCCCGCGGCCAATAAAGTATAGAGTTGTAAAATTTTAAAAAATTGCTTGGTTTTTTTACTTTGTTTTTGACCATTTCTCTTTGTTATAACCCTAAAGGGCCTTCTATTTATTTAACATGAGTAGAAGAGAGGAAAAGTGAGAGAGAAGAAGAGAAAAGAAAAGCCATAGGTTTCTAACCGGCAAGAAGAAAGAGCACAAAAGAGATCAGCAATCCATTTGGGGAGGCCATCAATTGCATTGGGAGCATTAGGGAGCCAATCTCAACACTCCTCAACTCATTTGCAAGAGGTAAGTGCTCTTTTTTTTTTTGCATGTTAGTGTATTATGCATTTTTTGTTAAATTTTTATAGTTTTCAAGATTTTTAGTTTAGATCTTGAATGTTCTTTATTTTTACTAAGTTGCAAACTAGGGTTTGTTGTTTTGTAGCTTTTATTAGCTTCAAACTTTGATATTTTACATATAAATTTTTATTGCAGCAGCCTTTGCTTTCATTTTTTGCAAATTCGCAATGGGTAGAAAAGATGAATGTTGGAAATATAACGAAGAGTTTCCTGGAAGAACCAAATATCAAACAAAATGTATTTTTTGTAAAGAAAAAATAACTTCTGGGGGTATTTATAGATTGAAATACCACATTGCTGCTATACCTGGACACGATGTTACAATTTGCACTCACCAAACTCCCGAGGCAAAACGCACTTGCTTAATGGCATTAGAAAAAATTGAAAAAGACAAAGCCAATAGGAAAATGCAACTTGAAGGGTTAAGGGGTATTGGCTCCCATGTTCCCGCATCCGCATCTGCAGCCGCATCCACATCTGCATCTGCATCAGCTTCTGCATCTGTAGGTTGTGTTGGAGAGGGTTCTTCTAGGCCTCCTTTTTATCCTAGTTCTTCTGCTCGTGCTGGTGCTAGTCGGTCACATACTGAGACAGAGTCCCACACCAACTATTGCAGCCTAGAGTGCGGAAAAATAGAATGGATAGTTACTTTGTGCCCCGCACTACTCCTGGTTCCCAACCCACGCTTGAGGGCATGGGTTTGAACAAGGAAATTCATGATGCTGCCAGAAAGGAGATATGCAAATTTTGGTACTTTTGCAACATTCCATTTATTGCAGCCAGGTAATTGATTCTTTTTTCGTTGTTTTCTTTAAAGTTAAAATTAAAAGTAAAAGTAAAACTTTAATTATATTTACTTGTTTTATAATTTGAGTCTTTGACATCTAAATTTTTATTTGTGACAGGGCTCCTTATTGGCAGAACATGATAGACGCGGTTGCTATTTGTGGTCCGGGGTTTAAAGCCCCAATTGAGGCTGAGTTGAGCGGATACCTCTTGGATGAGATGGTAGAGGACATGAGGGCTGAGCTCAAGGAGAACCGAAAGGAGTGGATTGCAAAGGGTTGCACCATCATGACTGATGGTTGGACAGATAGGAGGAATAGAACACTCCTCAATTTTCTTGTATCCTGTGGAGGTAATTGATCATTCTACTTTCCTACATACATAATTGTAAATTTTGATTTGTTGAATGCTAATTTGTTGATGATCCATTTAATTTTAATATTCTAATTCGTTGTTTTGTTACTTGTAGGATATACCATGTTCATCAAATCCATTGATGCTTCTGCACATGTAAAAAATGCCACATACTTATGTGAGGCTATTGAGGAAGTCATAGCAGAGGTGGGAGAACAAAATGTGATCCAGGTGGTGACGGATAATGCAGCAAGTTATGTTGCTGCAGATAAACTTTTAACTTTTCAAATTTTGAAAATAAATTTATTTGAATTTTGAAATTTGAATTTCTAATTGACTTAAAATTGTTGTAGGTAAACTTTTGATGGAGAGGCACCCCACCATATTTTGGTCCCCTTGTGCGGCACATTGCATTGACCTCATGTTGGAGGAAATTGGCAAACTTGAGTTTGTCAAGTCATGTGTGGAAAGGGCAAAAAACATATGCAAATTCATTTATAATCATTCATTTGTCCTTAGCACAATGAGGAAGTACACAAAAGGAAAAGAGTTAGCTCGCCCAGGTATCACGAGGTTTGCCTCGAATTTCATCACCTTGCAGTCCTTGTTGACATCAAGGGATGAATTGAGGAGCATGTTTGTTGGGCGGGAGTGGATTTCCTCTTCCTATGCTACGACCACTGTAGGGATAGATGTGGCGGATTGCATATTTGATGAGGATGGTTTTTGGAAACCCGCTAGAGAAATCCTGCAGGTAAATTTATTGCAATTTAACATTTAGTATTTTACTTTTACTTTAAGTTATATTATTTTATATTTAAGTTTTGACTCAAGTTTTTTGTTTTACTTTATATGTAGGTCACTGAGCCCCTTGTAGCTTTGCTACGAACTGCTGATGGGGAGAAGCCCTCTATGGGCTACATTTATGAGGGCATGGATAGGGCCAAGGAGGCCATCAGAGCCCAATATGCAGGAGTGCAGGAGAGGTATGGCCCTATTTGGGACATCATCGATAGGAGATGGCAGAATCAGCTCCATCGACCCATCCATGCAGCAGCTTACTTTCTGAATCCGGCATATCGTTTCCGTCCTGAGTTCAAGGCAGATGCGGAGGTTCTCACTGGCTTATACACAGTGATTCAGAGGTTGAGTAGCGATGAAGATAGCGCTGTTGCGATTGTTGAGCTAGACCAGTTCAACAATAAAGAGGGGCCACTTTTCTCTAGCAGGATGGCCATAAATGCTCAGACAACACTACAACCAGGTAAAAATTAAATAATATATTTATTCAATGTTCATGAATCTAGATTCTAATCTTAAAGTTGATTATGTAATTTTAGAGTTAACTTGTAATTTGTAAATGAGACTAATTGTTTCTATTTTCAATTTTTCCCTTATTGCAGATAGATGGTGGCAAATGTTTGGGGCCACAACCCCAAAACTTCAAAAAATTGCCATTCGTATTCTGAGTCAGCCAAGCAGCGCTTCTGGATGTGAGCGCAGTTGGTCCATGTTCGAGCACATCCATTCGAAGAGGAGAAACAGGTTGACAGTGCAGAAGTTGAATGATATTGTCTTTGTTCATTACAACCTCCGTCTTAGGATCAGACAGATTTTGGGCACTGACTCCTCTCCGATCATTCTAGAGGAGATTGATCCAGAATCAGAGTGGCTCACAGAGGTTGTGGATCCAGTCTTCATTGAGGAAGACCGTGTGTGGGTTGACCAGGTGGATATAGAGGCTGAGGCAGCTAGAGCACGTTCTTCAGGCATTGGTAGACGCACACGTGCACGCACAGGCACAGGCCCTAGTGACGTTCATGAGCCCATCTTACATGCGGGAGATATGGCTCGGCAGTCCTCTAGGACCTACATTAGACGCCTTGCTACTAGGCAGACTGGATACTCAGAGGCTGAGGCTGAGGCTGCAGCCGAGCTTCAGGATGATGTTGAGGATGATGATGATGACTATGAGTCTGAGGCTTGAGCTGGAGCCTTGTTTTTATATTTTGTTTACAGATATTGATACTGAATCATTGATAGACATATGTTTCAAACTTTCATGGATCTTCATCTTAGATTCTTACATACATTTATGATTTGATGTCTTATGGATCATCTTACATACATTCTATGATTTAAATCATTGTGATCATTTGATTTCTATTTACTTCAGCTAGCCTACAATTTACATTTTAGATAACATAGTTACATATGTGATGGATTTTATGTTCCATGTTTATGTATGTTAAGTTTTAACTTCTATTTGATGATGTTATAGTGTGTTTAAGTTATATTCAATAAAGGGTGCATGAAATAAGTTTTAAATTGTTAAAATCTTTAAATTTAAAGGGTTTTTTCAAATTTGCCGATTCATTGCCGATTCATTGCCGATTCACGATTCGATTCGGCCTTGCCGATTCCGATCCGATTCCGATTCTTGTTACTTTGAAGATGACCATTGAAGAAACATAATAATATTCTAAAGAAATATTTGTATTTGTTACAAGAAGACTAATCTTATGCAATTCCCTCGGATTCTCTCTGAAATTGAATTCGTTGCGATGAGTGGGTTGTAGTTAACTGGCCACCTCTTGTTGTCTTCCTTGGAATAGCATGAACAGGTCCTGTTGGAGAACACTCGATATACAAGCAAATACATTAAAACTGCCAACTTTTGTGTGTATCCATTGATTCAAGTTTTGAGTCCTCTTGAAAGAGTTAGTTTTAAATTCAGTGATGAACAACTTTGTTGCATGTCTCCAATAGCAACCAATTCAACATCCTGGAGATGCGACCTTGCAACATAGTTAGAAGCTGAAAACCACTGAAGGAGCTGATTGTGATTGTTGATTGACCAAATAAGCGTACGCTGAGGAAATAGAATAGTCACTTTTTGGAAAATATAGACTCCAACACCTAAAAATCACAAATCACTTTAATGACACTAAGGAAGGAATTCCTATGGTACTCCAAAATTCCAAATGTCCAGTCTTAATATCTTTGAGCCTTCTAGTATATTTACAGTCTATTATGCTCCACGTTCACCAACCATTCTGTGCACTATAGCTACTTGACTTTACTCATGTGTGCAGTTCTACAAAGTTCTTCTCTCTACAAACTCGTTTTTAGAGGAAATATGTCCAACACTAAGTCAATTTCTTTTAAATCTCATATTCTCAGTATCATGACACCATGGAAAACACTCAGGGATTTATGTAACAAGAAGAATTGTTCTCTGTCCATGTCTTTCAAACCCCAAGAACGTTACTTCACAATTCTTCTACCATTTCACAAGTTGATGCTTCTTGTTTGAAGGAAGGAAACTGTAATCACTCAATTCACTAAATGTCATCCTGCCTTCGAACTGCTCCAACCAATACCATGAGATAATTTACGGAAATACAAGTCCAAATCTTGAAATCGTATGAATATAACACCACCACCAATACAATTCACCCAAGCCTGAAACCATGCATTGAGCTAATGACTATATGAGTGGATAGAGAAATGAACCAACACTTAGTGAATGCTGCTCAAAATGATTCTCTTACCCAATAAAACCATGCACATGCGCTACACCAAAAGAGGACCTTTTAAAGAACTTCATCCCTTGATTATAGTTTGACGTCCATGCAAATGATATTAGTTCTAAAGTCTTAACCAATCTTGAATATTAAATTCCCCAAGGCTTCTTACTTCCCACGACGAATATTAAAATAATTCCTTTTAGCACTTAAAAAATTGAAACATTCTTCAATGATAAATTACACGGTTCAAACCTATTAAAATTAAGATCAGGCCCACATGAATTAAACTTCCTTAATCACTTTAACTAGAAAATATATCAATTTCTTTGAATTCTCGTATTGACCCAATATAATTCTATATCAAACCTTTCCCCAAAATATTAAATTCCTTCAAATTTGTAACATTCCAGTGATGGTTCGTGATGGATCGATGCTGGCTGTTCCGCTGCTAATTAGCATCTCTGAAAATATTTACTGACCATATTTTGCTCTTGTTACTAATTCTCAACCTGGATGGCGTTGAAGATATGACAATCAACTTCTACCAACTTGTAATAATATGACATATAGAAAGAATCATTCAAAATATAATGTGCTGCTAAAACAAATTTGACAAATGAATGAATGAATGAAGGATTTTAATGACATCCACAACACCATCGGTCTAAGGGACTACAAATCAGAAGCATTAATCCAGATTCATTTCCAGAAAGTAGAGAAGAAAGATGAGGAAATGATTCAGAAACGTGTTGACAAAAATTGCCTATTAAAGGTTGAGCCATCTGAGTTCATTGAACAAATGGAGGATACATTGAAGAAAGCTACGACAATCTATGAAAATTTATGTATTTTCACAAATTTTATTGCAGATATTCAAGGAAAGATTATGACTCTGCATAATGAATTATCACAACATACAGGCAATATCAACCCTCAAGTTCATATTGCATGGAACATTCAAGAAAGGTGTGGGAACTTATTTTCAGAGAGCAAGAACTGAAGATAGAGGAAGAAAGAATAAGGATGAGGATATGGAATTGCAAGGTATGATTACACCTCTATGAATATCATGCAAGCTCATGTACAGAAAGCTAAGAGATAGTGCAAATGTCTGAATTGAGTACAGTTGATAGTTTGAAGGAGTTAGCCTCAGACCTACAAGGTCATATGATTGGACTTAGAACACTGAAAGAGTTGCAGGAGACCTTATAAGTTTATCTTTGATGAAGTATGAGAGGTATGTATCCCTATGTGCATAACTTTTTCATCATCTTTAACATTGTTGCCAAGAAAGGGGGAGAATAAGATATTTTCAAACATAAAGGAGGAGAATAAGATGGGAGAGAAGAAAAGGAGGATAATAAGATGGGAGAGGATACAAGAGAAATGAAAACCAAAAACAAAAAGATTTTGCAAACAAAAGAAATATTATCAAAGGAGGAGCAAATGCCTTTTTGGAGTTGGACAATTTCAGAGCTTGTCACTTATTGACATACAAAATACCTATTGTACAATTTTGAAAATCTTGAAGGAGTTTTTGCCATCAATGCTAAAGGGGGAGATTGTTGATTGAAAATCATACAATGGCATCATGATGATGATTTTGACACTATGATTGTTGTTGATGTCAAACAAATATATATGAAAAATAAGATACTCAAATAGGTGAAGAGGTAAGACAACTCCTAAACAGGTAATATGTTATTGGCAAGAAAGGACTTATCAGAAGAAAGACAAACATGTATAAGGAGCATTATCAGATAATTATATTGTTATCAGTACAAAGGATATGTAAAAACCTATTCGGTAAAAAGGAAAAGTTAGTTCATTATTGGTGAACTACAATTATCTGTAAATGGAGAAGAGATGAACAAGTAAAGACTATCGGCCGACAACTAGACAAAATGGAGAATGGTTTAACCTATTGTGTTAGTGTCAAATTCACTAAACCTAAACAAAGGAAAAATAGTTTACATAGTAAGATGTGTGGAGCAAAATAACTTATGGCGATTGCTGATAATGATTTATGTAGAGGACTACAAGGAGAGTTCAACGAACACTATTTCACCTCAGAAATGATAAAAGGTTATGATGCAGCCGATAGGATAAGAAAACATAATATGGAAGGATCCAAATAGATTCAAAATCAACCTAATGGGAACCCTACTAACAAAGGCATTCTAACTAACAAAGTTAAGTTTGCTGACATAAGAAAAGTTAAGAGGCTTGAGTAATAATGTAGAATTGAGTTGTGATCGAGATCAGAGCACAAAATACCTATAGAGAGGAAGCAAAATCAATGCGTAAGGGATTTGACAAGCTTTGGGAGGAAAGCATTAACATCTCATTTACTTTCTTTTGATAGAATATCTAGCGATTTCTACAAGTCATTGCAAAATCCCTTACCCAGTAAATCTTTAGTAAGACTTAGAAGTTCTAGATCAAACTTAGTGTAAATCCTTAAACAGGGTGAACATTTCATAAGTGGGATTAATCTCTTAATAGAGTAGTTCTTAACAAGAGTGTTAGATAGATATTCCTAAATTTGGTTGTCAATCCAGGATGGCTCCTGCTCCCGCCCGCGCGACATTTCAAATTGCTACCCCCGCCAATGGCTCTCCGGCTAGTCTTGGTGCAAAGGCTGCCCGCCCGTCTGCTGAGGCCTAAATCCCAGCTACTTCTGTCACGTGGCACCTGCCCTGGTGTATCCTGTAGTGGCTCCCACTCATGTGCATGCGCTTCTGTTTGGGTTCCTGTGCCTGGCTTTCCTGCGCTTGGTTCCAACCATGTTGCTTGTGTTGAAGCTCATATGGCTGCCTCTCCTGCCATTCGTCCTCTAGTTGTTGTCGGGGATTCTTCCCCTATTGCGTATATGGGTGTCATGAGGAGATCAGCTATTTCCTATGCGGATGTGGCTGTGTTTGAAGTGGATATTGCTGCTCCTGTTCTAAAATTATGGTCCTGTTCGGCTGTGCCCTTGGTTAGTCGTTCGGCGATGCCTGTTCCTATATGTAAACCGATTGAGATTCATCTTGATTCAGATATTGTTGATGAGGTTTCTACATGTGGAAGATTACTCTTCCATTGCTGCTATTTTTAGGTTTAGGGGTTTTTGGCCTTCTCTTTCAGCTTTGCATGCTTGGATCTCTAAATTCTGGGAACCAATCATTTCAGATTCAGCTCAGATTTATCCTATAGCTAAGAGTTCATTTTATTGTGAAATTTGTTAATGTTGATGACATAAATTCCATCCTGGGATGTGGCTTCTCTTGGGAGGAAAGGTTCCCCCCTAATGGCTAAGCCTTGGTATCTGACTTTTAATCCGAATATTGAGACCTTCAATAAGTTTCCTCGTTGGGTTAGGCTACCGGACCCCCCCTTTATTTTTGGTTGGATTCAGTCTTGGAGAGTGCGGGGAGGC
This sequence comes from Cupressus sempervirens, assembly GCA_028749045.1. Classification (NCBI taxonomy): domain Eukaryota; kingdom Viridiplantae; phylum Streptophyta; class Pinopsida; order Cupressales; family Cupressaceae; genus Cupressus; species Cupressus sempervirens. The sequence continues at coordinate 36,173,333 of CM053792.1, forward strand.
CCTTGGGGATTTCTTGATGGTTGATGCGGCTTCCTCCAACATTTATAGGACAAGGTATGCCCGCATCTTGGTGGAGATTGATTTCTCTAAGGGGCTTTTGGAAAAGATAAAGTTGACTTCTCCTCTTGGGTCTTGGATTCAACTTCTTGATTATGAGGGTATCCCCTTTAGATGCAGGAAATGTCATATGACCGGCCATCTAGTGGCGTTTTGTTCCTCTGACAAAGTTCGTTCGATGAAATCACCTTCTTGGTGGATGGGGGTTTCAGATGACCACTATACGATTCAGAAAGTGTTCACAGTGGTTGATGGGTCAGATAGCTCTTCTCTTGTTAATTTAGATGAGGTTCTGGATGATGTCCCTAGCGATTTGAATGTTGTCCCTTTGACTGCTGACACTTCTCTTGTTGTGGGTTCTTCTCTTGCTATTGACTCTATCGATTCATTTGTTGTTCCTTTGGCAGATTTGAGTCAGAAGGTTGTTGTTGCCCTTTTTTTGTCGTTGACTGTGGCCAAAACCATGTTGCTGGTGCTTTTCCTGTAACTGGGATTTTGGGGGGTTAGTGGGGATTGGCATTGATGGACTTTGGTTTCTTGGGTTGTTTGCCCTCTTGTAGGGAACTTGGGTATGTCCCTCTAGTTTGTCGAGTGGTTTTCCATAGTTGTGTTATGGTCCTCATTGTTATATCTTTCTTCTCCCTTTGTACAAGGTTTCGGGTCCTTTCAAAACCTATTTTTACTTAATGAAAACAAGAGTGTTAGATACATTTAACAATGTATCAGTCACTTCTTATTATGAAGTAATTGGAAAATATTTGCTTGTTATTAACAATGATCAAGAGATCAATTGATATAAGAGGTTGAACGATGTTTCCTTAAGAAACAATCATAAAGAATAGAAACATTCTATTCTAGAAACATAAAACTAAGTATTGGAAATATTCTAATATTTACTGAAGATTACAATAGATAACCATTAGATACTAAACAGAGATAATAGAAACTATCTATTATCATAATACCCTCCCTTAGTGGTTGATCTATTTAGAGCACAAAGCTGTCAAAAAGCATAAAAGGTAGATTATGTCTACTCAAGGCGCTCTACGTTGTTCGTTGTGGGTTGCGAACCAAATTGCTTAGATAGGGCAGCCAAGCACTTCCAACAATTAATCTTCATTTGCCAAAACTTGTGGCAATAGTTGCATTGAATGTTTTTCTTTTGTGAACCTTCTGAATCTAGAGCAGAGGATGTCTGCTGAGAAGATTGTTGAAACTCATTGTTGAGAGGATGTCTTCAGCAAGGTCCTCATTGTTGAAACTCACTTTTATCCTTCTAAAAGGATTTGGCAAGAAAGGCTTGCTTTGTAGAGGTGGAGCTGGAACTACTACCGAATTGTTGTTTCCGTCGATCTTGCTGAAGTAGAAGTGTGCATAGATCGGTGAACTTCAGATCAATGTCCGAAGATGTCATGTTGAGAATTTCGATAAAATGCTCATAGGACTTTGGTAAACTCTGGAGAGAACTAATTATGAGTTTCTTGAATCCTATTCAGATGACCGTGGAGTGAGGTTTGCTCATCCATGATAATAGAAAACAGAGTGTTCTTCAAGAAGAAAGATCTGCTCTTGTCAAAAGTCTCATGAAGACCTTTGAAATTTTCCCATATCTCGATAGTTGTCTTGCCAAATGGAATTTGAGAGAGTTGATCATCAGCCATGGATAATTTGAGAAGCATTGCCGCCTATCAATTATTCAAATCCCATGAATCCTGATAAGTACTGGGGGCAATTAGACCTTGTGTAACATCCAAAACAATTTGATCAGTATTCCAATATTCAAAAATTGCTATGATCCGCTACTTCCAAGTGCTATAATTTCAACCATTGAATTTTGAATTTCTCTTGAGCAAAATATTGGTCAATGATGCCATACCACATTTTTCAATGAAAAAACATGAAAATCTGTGAATGCACGTTCTTCGAGGCAAAAAATGGAATACCCAAAAAATTCGAAGGGTGGCCTAGAAGAGAGCTCAAAAAACTCAGAAAGAGTGTTGCCAGTTTCTGGATTGGTTGGATAAAAAATAGAGGCACCCAAAAAAATGGCAACCCAGTTGAGATCTCAAAAAATCCACCAAGAATCTATAAAAAAAATTGATCTTGTACAAAAAAATTAGGGTTTTGAACAAAAATGACCCTGCTGCAAAAAAATTCACAAAAAATGGCGAAAATGTGTAGAAGAAATAGACGAAATTGGACAAAAATGGGTTGTAGAACCCAACCAAAAGTCAGTGGATTCATATCTCTCAAAGCGGAAACCCTAGTTGGATTATAGAGATAGTTGGAGGCAAATATGCATGTAAATAATTTCGAAAATAAAAGGCAGATAATTTGAATCAAGAAATTATAATTATTTTTGAAAAAAATTAAGAGTATTGGCTCTAATACCATATTACGAAGTAACTGGAAAATATTTTCTTGTTATTAAAAGTGATTAAGAGATTAATTTATACAAGAGACTGAATGATGTTTCCTTAAGAATCAATCGTAAAGAATAGAAACATTATATTCTAGAAAAAGAAAACTAAATATTAGAAACATTCTAATATTTACAAAAGATTGCAATACATAACCATTAGATACTAAACAGAGATAATAGAAACTATTTATTATCGTAATACTTCTAACCTAGTGAGTCACTTAGAAAGTGATATATGTAGCTCTTAACTGGGCATACCTTTTTATTGTAGTAAAGAGTTGTGGGTACCATCCCCACTGCAATTTTTCCCTCTAAGGGTTTTTGCGAGACTAATCATGATGTAATGTGTGGATGCATAGTTTTGTGGTTTACCCATATTTTACTTTATTATTTTATTGTTACAACATATCAATAAATTAGTTTACATCGCAACAGATGTCAAGTAAATGAATACTATCAATTAATGTGAATTACAGTTACAAGTTTATGGTCAAAAGTTCAAATTGCTAAACAACTTGTGAGTACCAATTCATCCCTCCCCCTCCCCTCTCAGTACACACCTTTCCAAGGTTAGTACCCATTCTATTTTAATACATTCCACAAAATCAAATATCATTGAGGACATAGGATAAAATGTAATGTTGTGTTGCCACATAGTCTGGCTAGGAATCCTAGTTGTGTCATGTAGACAATCAGTTGACATTGCAAAAAAAAAAGGTGAATGACTTCAAAAAAATTAGACTTGACCATTTGTCCCTTTGTATACATTTGGGTTGAGATTTTTGGGAGTTTATTGCATAAACCCATGGGTTTTTGTTCTGAAATTATTAGGATTTTTTGGCTTGGCAGCACACCGTTTTGTTGTAAGTGACTTGCTTAACTTTCAGATTTGTTAGTACTTGTGAGTTCACAATGCTTGCATAGTGAGAGAACAACTCTCTTTCAAGACTCCGCAATCCTTCTGAAGTGTCAATATCCCTTTGCCATTGTGGGAACCAAATTCCTTGGTCAATGTGTAGTACGAATAAAACTAATGTAGATACACTAATTACACCTATTTTACTAGTTACCCTGCCCACAAATGAGTATAATATAGTTATGTTAACCCCATCTATGTCATAGAACTCAAATGTAGATACACTATCCCCACCTATTTTACAAGTTCAGTGCCCACAAAAAGAGTGTAGTATAGTTATGTTAACCCCATCTATGCTATGGAACTCAAATAATCAACCATCTCAAAGCAAAAAATTAGCTTGAGACTCAAAAATCCTCTGATCTCCTCCATTGTCCAGCCTTCTCTTTGGCCACCTAATCCTTACCACATGTAACATTAGAATTTTTGATAGCACCAAAAGTTAATATGATACATCTATAGAAGTTCCCATGCTCATAATTGAGTGTTGGTTGTGTTAGATGATACACCCGTTACAATAGGGGAGGGGATAGTTTGGGTACACTTTTGACTCTAAGGTGTTTGTGGAATATCTCATGTTTGGGGATGCTAAAAAAAACTCTCAAGAACACTCCCATAAAACATATTTTTCACTCTTATGTCGTACCTCAAGTCACATGAAAGTAGATTAAGAATTGGTGAACAAAAGCTTTTGTGACTTTCTTTGGAAATGTTCTTGATAAAGCTTTGTTATTCTACATTGAGTAGGATTTCAACTTGCCTACAATGGTAGGCTAATTTTGTTTGTTGTTCTAGCCAAGAAACTAAGATAGAACTAACAGTATTGGACCCTTTATTATAAAATAATTTTCTGCAATAGGATTTCGTAGAGCAATAATGACACAATGAAGGATCTAAATGAAACCAAATCATGTTGTAACATTGGAATGTACATTTTAGACTTTGTATTAGTTTATTTTATGTTTTGACTTATTCATATGGAGTGTATGTCAAATAAGTATACTATCGAATCTTTTTTTGTCGTCATTCGAGTAAAACTTGTTTGTTTTTATTTGTTTTCTTTCTTGTGCAGGGAGTATAAGGGCATCCAAGAAATATGCTCTTAAATACGACAAAGCAAAATTCGAACATTATAAGCTCATGCAGGGAGATATACAATCCGAGGAGATACTTAAACGTGTATATAGTTTTTTTGAAAAACTTAAAAATCTTTCCTAAAATAGTTTGAAACATATATAATAAATTTTCTTGGAGATTTTTTCTAATATTAATGCCATGTTTAGAAGATGATGCTTGTGAATATGTATCTTTGAAAGGCATGATTCCTTGTCCACCTGGATGAGTGGAAAAATGTTTGGTTGTTGTGATATTTTTGTATTCAAACAACATGAACCTCAAAAAAAAATTCTTTCATATACGACAAAGCAAATTGGAACCAATATTATTAAACACAGGATATCAATTGTTTGGGAGCTTCTATGAGCTACATACACATGAAAAGTTCTATTGATGCATCCTTTTGAATTGACAAGTTACTTTAGCAGTATATAACTTGTTACTTCCAATATTTAAAAATAAAAGATGAAAGACCTCCTCAACCATTATCAAACCCTCAACTTAGCTTTGACTCAAAATAATGTGATCGGTAATTTCATGGTTGATGAATATTATACTTGTATGGAGAGTTGTAACCTTGTGTTACTAATTTAATAAGCAAATCATGAAAAAGAAAAACACAACATATGTGCTTGAAAACATGCAATTCATTTAGTTATAATAAAAAAATTTAAATTTTGTCCTTGCAATATAGAAGTACATATATCACTCATTTTTCTACATTTTTTTTTTTATGGCTTTGATAAACACAACTTAGAAACTCATGACTAAATTCTTTACGAAAAATCAACAAATAATTTGGAAAACGTGCATTATTAATTGTTCTATAATTTATATGGGCATGATATCCATCTATTTTAATCGAGCTAGAATGATTAATTCAATGAGATTAGATGCAAGTGAATGTTCTCATATCCCTCGTGTGACATTGGACATGTGATTGAAACTAAAGTTGGGAAGAATTTCTTATTTTGTTGCACAATAGACAAGCCAAAATGATCATACATTTTAAAAATAATAATAAAATCAAACAAATTTCAAGTTTTTACTATAGGACATTAATCACTTAATGAGAAAAAAATATTTTATTTTATTTTGATAAAGAGTTAGCATACTTAATAAGTTTAGTAGATAATAAAAGTAAAAAGAACAAACGGAAATAACTTGCTATAGAACCTATGGCGCCTGCGTCCATTCCCGCTTCCGCTTCTGCTCCCACTTTGTCCAATCGGGCTTCTTCCTTTGCCCGAGATGTTGCTGGATGTGTACGCCGGTCTTCTCCTGCCCTTTCTCAGGTGGCCTTTGGGGCAGGTTTTCGCCCTTTGCCCATGGCAGGGAGAGGCCCCTCTGTAGTGTTTCAGGCTAGTGCTTCTCTGGTGGTTCCTGTTGGGGAGGCTATCCATTCCCCAAGAGCTGTGGGTGGTTCTGTCATTTCTTATGCAAATGTGGCAGCCTATGAGGTTGGTATTGGTGGTCAGGTTGTGCGTTTGGGGCACTGTACTACTATGCCTGTTGTTGTAAGTGACCCCATTATGATCAATCTAGAGTCTGATATTGTTGATGAGATTTCTACTTATGTGGAGGACTTCTCCTCTACAACTGCCATTTTTCGTTTTAGGAGTTTTTGGCCTTTTTTGTCGGATCTGCATGCTTGGATTTCAAAATTTTGGGAGCCTAACATTTCAAATTTAGTCCAGATTTTTCCTGTGGCAAGGGGCTTTTTCATTGTGAAATTTGCTACTACTGATGATTGAAATGCCATCATTTGACATGGTTTCTCTTGGGAGGAGAGATTCCCCTTGATGACCAAACCTTGGTATGTGGATTTTGATCCATTGATTGAATCCTTTAACAAGATTCCTCTGTGGTTAAGGTTGCCTAATCTTCCCCTTCACTTATGGCTGGATTCTGTCCTGGAGGTTGTGGGGGAGGCCCTTGGGGATTTTTTGTTGGTTGATACTGCGTATTCCAATGTGTTTCGAACGACTTATGCTCATGTCCTTATGGAGATTGACGTCTCCAAGCAGCTCCCAGAAATGATTAAGTTGGCCTCTCTTAATGGCTCTTGGATTCAGCTTCTGGATTACAAGGGAATTCCCTTTAGATGCCAGAAACGCCATAAGACAGGCCACCTTGTTGCTCCTCTGAAAAGATTAGATCGAAGAAGTCACCTTCTTGGTGGACGGGGTTTCAGATGATCACTACACGGTTCAGAAAGCTCCCTCTGTTGGGGAGGGGTTGGGTGATTCTTCTCAGGATTCTTTGGTGGAGGATTCTATTATTGCTTTTGATGATTTAAATGTTACCCTTACAACGGTGACCAATACAGTTGTCCCTCCCTTGAATGCTGCAACTGTTGATACAATTGTTGCCCTGCTTGCGGCTTTGTCTTAGGTCAGAGTTGTCCCTTCTACTGTTGTGGTCCAGATTCCAAGTGGTGGTGGTATTTCTTCTCCTATTGCAAGGGTTTTGGGGGTGGTTTGTGGTGTGCATGACTTTGTGTGGCAGAAGGCTGCTGGGTTGGTGGAGGATGGATGGACAACAGTAAAAGGAAAAAAGGTCAAGCCCTCCAATCCACTGTTTGATATGAATTTATGCTCTCAAAAGATGGGACCGAAATGTAAATCTTGAGGCTTAGTTTTCTTAATCTACTGCTCATCTATTCTATTTGAGGTTGTCCCTTTTTGTTTGGCTCTCTTGGCCTTTTTGGCTTGTTGTTTCTTTGTAGTTTGACATGGTTTAGGATTTGGAAACATGGGGTTTTAGGATCTTGTTCAAAACCTGTTAAGGTGATAGTAGTGCACTGTGTTATCTGTGAAGCCACCCTGGTCACCTTGTTTTTGGCGGGCAACCTGTTTCACCTTTAGAATGTTGTATTTTTTGTTTGGGCGTCATTGAAAATTATTTGATCTGTAAAGAGTTTCAGACCCCTTTCAAAACCTGTTTTCCTTAATCAAAAACTTTGAGCAATTTTTAAAGTAGAAAATAGTTGTCTATGATCAAAGAACAACGTAAGTCTAGAGTTTATCTTACTTCAAATCTTTTACATGACATGTAATGTCAATTCAATAGTATTAAAACATAGTACAAATTCTGAAAAGTGATAGTTTAACTATTATCAATAATAATGGTAGTTTAACTTAGTAAATGAAATTAGTATATATAATTTTAATAATCTTTGTAAAATATGTCAACAAATATCTTTCTATAGTTGTCTATTTTTTTAAATCAAATTTTCACATATACAAGTGCAATAGGTGCTTCAAAAATATCTTTTTCAATGTGTTTTATATAGACTATTGAAGATAAATAGGCTAGTATCAATCATATTTTGCAACTAAATGATAATATTCTTGTAATTGTGTTTATGTTTTTGATTAAGGACAATAGGTTTTGAAGGGTGCTTGAAACCCTTTACAGATCTTATAATTTTCAATGAAGCCCAAACTCAAAAACAACAAACCTTAGGTGAGACAGGTCGCCTGACAAAACAAGGAGACTAGGGTAGCCTTACAGATAACACAGTGCACTACCACCACCTAAATAGGTTTTAAATGGGATCCTGAAACCCCATGGTTACAATAGAAGACATTTAACAATGTCAAACTACAAGACAATAGGTCAAAGAGACCAGGCTATCTGAAACAAAAATAGATAGCCTCAAAAAAGACCAGGGGAGTAGCTGGAAAAGGATTCCAAGCCTCAAAATTTACTTTTAGATCCCATCTTTTGAGAATGTAGAGACATATCAAATGATGGTAAAGAGGGCTTGACCTTTGTTCCTTTTACTTTTCTCCATCCATCCTCCACCATCCTAGCAATCTTCTACCAAGCAAAGTCATCCAAACCACAAGCATCCCCCAAATCCCTCATAGCTAGGGAAGAAGTACCACCACCACACGAAATAGGGCCAACAACTCCCCCCCAGAGCCAGAGCAGCATCAACCGAATCAAAGATAGCAGTATTTGAAGGAGGGTCAATAGTATTGGCTGCCACATCCCTCACAACTAGGGAAGAAGTACCACCACCACACGAAAACGGGCCAACAACACCCGCCGAAGCCAAAGCCACCTAAGGAGCATCAACCAAATTAGAGATGGAAGCATTCGAAGGAGCAACATTGGCCACCACCGTAGGAGAAACATTTAAATCATGTGGAGTAGAATCTACCTTCAAAGAATCCTGAGAAGAATCAACCAAATCACCACCAACAGAGGGAGCTTTTTGAACAATGTGGCGATCATCCAAAACCCCCTTCAACCAAGAAAGTGACTTTTTTTATCTAACCTTTCCTAAGAAGCATCGCTCTACGAGGTGGCTGGTCTTATAGCATTTCCAATATCTAAACAAAATGCCCTCATAATCTAGAAGTTGAATCCAAGAGCCATTGGGAGAGGCCAATTTAATCTTTTCTAGAAGCCCCTTAGATATGTCAATCTCCACAAGAATGCGAGTATACGTCGTCCGAAACACATTGGAAGATGCGGAGTCAATCATGAAAAAATCACCTAGAGCCTCCTCCACGACCTCTAGGACTGAATCCAGCCATAAGTGAAGGGGAAGATTAGGCAGCCTTACCCGCAAAGGTATCTTGTTAAAGGATTCAATAGATGGATCAAAATCCACATACCATGGTTTGGCCATCAAGGGGAATCTCTCCTCCCAAGAGAAACCACACCTGAGGATGGCATTTTGATCCTGCTTAGAAGCAAATTTCACAATGAAAAAGCCTCTTGCCGCAAGGTAAATTTGGACAATATCTGAAACTATAGGCTCCCAAAATTTGGAAATCCAAGCATGCAAATCCGACAAAGAACAACAGGCACAACAACATGGGTCCTGGATGCACAACCTGACCACCAAGACCAACCTCATAAACAACCACAAGATAGGAAATGGCCGAACCACCCACAGCTCTTGGGGAACGAATATCCCCACCAGGGTAAGGAGAAGCCCTAGCCTGAAAAGCAGCAGAAGCCAGAGTAGAAACGCTAGCCCGAAATGAAACAGAAGCCGGAACCAAAGTGGCCACCATAAAGTTGAACACAGGAGTTGAAGCCGAACGCAAAAGCCAGACGCAGTCAAATGTTGTAATTGTGTTTATGTTAATCACTCTTATAAGTTTGAATAGAACCTAGTTTAGAGAACTGAACCCAAGATATAATCATCGAAGAGAAAGAAAACCCATTCCCAATAATTGTAAATAAAATATGTGGTGAGAAGAAAGTTACTATATAACATGGGAGAATATTTCATTGTGGAGAATATTATTAACCTAGTAGATATATTTTAATATTCTAAATGTTTGAAAACTAAAATTTAGTATCATGTTTAAAGCAAATCTAGGGATTAGTTAACCATCATGTCTACCAAAGAAACTGTGAGGGATGTCCATTTGAAGGGATTCCTATGTTATACTACAAACTACTTGTTGTTATCACAGGTTTATGGATTTGGTTGTGTGTTTTTTTGCATCAACGTTTTGTATCACACTTTGTGATCCATTATCAGGATGAATAGCAAGAGATGTATAGCAGTTTTGATATACAAATTACTTAACAAAATTGTGTCAAAGCCCTATAATTGCTCTCAATTGGAGGCTTTATTGTATAACACAAATACACTACTGGGGGGGAGGTGGAGGGGGAGCGTGTACTGAATTAAAAGTGTATATTAACCTTTGAACCAATATGCATTCCTTTAATATAAAGTTAACATCAAAACAAGTAGAAGACAATGTACAAGATATAATGTAGAAACTCAAAGCAAGAAAGCCATCAATCCAGAGACTGCTAAGAGATGTTGTCCTAATCCAGTCTCACAAGTTCTTGTAATTAGTTACACCTTTCAAAGCCTCTAATAAGAACAACTCTTTCAAATTTGAGCACCAACTTATTTAATTTGAACAACAATTCTGATTGTAGAAATAATTTCTAAATAATTTGATAAACAAGTTACATATCAACACAGATCTGAGAATATATTTCTCATCAGTTACTTTTTTGTAAGCATGATTATTGTAAACTGACCTTTAATACTTCTCTGCACAATCTTATACAATTTCAAACTGAATCAAATGAACTTCAAATGTTGTTTTTATCTGAGAGATGTAATTTCAGTTTCTTCGACTGTAAACTTGATTAACAGAGTTAATTCAAATCAGACTCCAATATCGATTATTCTTCAAGGTTTTGACCAGACTGCAGATCTAATGACTAGCATATTTGAAATAAATATAGAACAACATATTCAAATTACATTTGATGAACACAAGCATATCATAATAATCAAGATTAGAATATAATGTTCAAGAACCCAATACCAGTTTACTGCTTTCTCAGTCAGATCTATCCCTGACACTATTTCTGATTGAACTCAAAAATGGTATATTTACTCTCTTACAACATTTAGTTTCTAGAACAATCGAGCAATGATCTTCAAATCATATAATTCATTTCAATTCTTATTCTTAGAATTCTATATTTCTTAAACCAAGGGTTAAAGCAATTTCCATCGTCCACACTATCTCCAATGATTGAAACATTCAATGTATAGACCCTTTCGGTTTCAACTAATCATATCATTAGTTATTTCAAATATATACCTTTGTATATTTTAAGTTATCTCAATAGCTTATTGGTAACAAATAAACCTATGTTGCATGTCAATTCTATATCAGATGGCTTAAACTTCACACACTAAGCTTCATTTCTAGAGTAAAAGTGCTAAACAGTCAAAATTGACTTTTTTTTTTGCAGCTTACTTTCTTCCTTTGTATCTGATATTTAAGGATGGCCATACCATACTTCTACTTCTATCTGAGAGGTTAAATAATTGTCTTATCTGCCAAATAATATTATACGAATTCATCCTCTCAAGACTGTTAAGCATATACTAAATTAGTTTGCCTTACAATTTACTCGAGTGCTAAGGGTGTCAGGTCCTGTTCATTAAACCGAATTCATGAGAAGATCGAGTCTTTGCTATGTGCATTTTTGCTTTATTATTTGTTATCACCATTGATCATCTCAAGGACGGACTGTGACACAAGTTCGTCACTTTCTTCATATCAAAGATAAACTGTATATACTTGTGCTTAATTGTTCTTGGCTTGGCCTTTGATTGTTCTACAAAGGTGAGTATGAAATATGTGTGTACAAAATGTTATAAATCTGTGAAATCTGTGTGTATTGTAAATCACATATTTCTGAGATGTATACAATGAATCTGAATCTTTCCACAACATATTGCAACTCCTAAAGGATCAATAATATTCACTGTATTTATGTATCAATTTTGACATCAATGACATAATAGACCAACATTTAGGTGTAGAAATAGAGTTAGGGATGAAACTAGTAAATTCAAAGCATGCATATTTAAGACCTCTGTCATTTATTTGACTTGTTCAATAATTGATATCAGAGTTTGATTCTTAAGTCTGAAGCTTAACTGCTTGAGGCAGATCCGATGGCACACAAATTGAATATTCCCTATGTTTGATAGATCTGACTATAGTTCATGGAAATATTAGATGAAAGGTTATATGGTATTGGTTGGTAGTTACAGGACTTGGAAGAATGTGTGGAGTATATATTTGTTCCTTCAGTATGACTTACAAACTATAGGTGAAATCAGAGCATATGATTGGAATGAGAAGACAATGTATGCAATTACTAGTGCTTTATCTAAATTAGAACTTGTTAAAGTTATTTCTTTGAAAAATACTTCTGAGGTTTCCAAAAAATTGAAGGAAATCTATGAAGGATATGATAAAGGTGAAGTTTTTTAAGCAGTTGACAATGAAGATACATTATGAAAATACTAGAATGGATGATGACGACGGTATTAAGAGTCATTTTCAAAGAGGTAAGAGTGCAAAGAATGAAATCAAGAATCAAGGTGACAACATGTAATGTCCCCCATCTTTTAGGCCCTCAGTGGAATTCTTAGCCTTTCATTCTCTGAAGAGCAAGCGGAGAAATAAATTAAATTAAAGTCAATAAATAAATCTAAAAGTGACTTTATATTTAATTAATTTAATTTTCTAGAAGCGCAACTAATTATTGTATTGGAAATGGGAAAGTTTCTAGAGAGTGCAATTAAATAATATTTTATTTCCTTTCAGAAGGGGTGAAGGAAAAGAATCAATAGAGGTGAGGGCTTCATTGCTAAGCACCCATTATTTGCATATTTGATTATTGATTTCTTTGAGCTCTAAGAAAGGGTTTTAGCATTTGCCATTGGAGAACAAAGTTCTTCTGTGTGCCTCCATTTAAGCTAGTGAAATAGGCAATCAAATTGGTATTGGGAGGACATCATATAGGTGTTCTATTCGAGCATATTGGTGAAGGAATGCAAAGATTATTCAAGGGTTTCAAGGTTAGAAGTTTTTAGATCTGATGGTTGTGGAAGATTAAGATTTAATCATTTGCAAATCAAAATTATGTTTGTTGCTACAATGATGTAAATAGTAGCACTACAAAACCTGTGCTGCAGTACTCGAGCTACAGTGTCATGCTATAGTGCCCATGAACAGTGACACGCTACAGTAGTCGTGAATAATAAATGCCACAGTACTAAGCTGCTACAACACATGCAAGAAGGTTCAATATTGTCATTGAGGGACAAAAAATAAAATGCTACAATAGTAGCTGATGTTTTATACCAGAAGAGTCTGTGAAGGGTTCTTACATTAGTATCAGAGCTAAATCCTGCCATCCTAAGGGTTTAGCAGTCACATGTAACCACCTAAGTCTGGTTCTCACAGACATTACACTCGTAGGCGAGCATTATTTGACAAGGAACTAGTTGTAGAAAAGAAGTCAGACACTATGGGTGTTAGGCAAGAAGGTAGCCCACCTAGGGGCACCAGGAATGAGTAGTAGGAAACAAGAGAATTTTTCAAAGCAATGGCTACAGGATAGCAACAGATGGCTCAGGCCTTGCGGGCACTCACCACCATGGTTGAGCAGATGAACCCACAAGACAAACATAATCAGGAACAAGGGGACAACAGGAGTGTAGTGAGATCACCTAGAGCGTCCAACCTTCATTAGAGATGAGCTTGAGGTAGCACCTATAGAAGAAGCATGAGAGGAGATGTTTGCAGATATCCTCATGGTTGCGAATGATGAATGAGAATTATTAGCTCCACTAGTGTGGGAGAGGATGACATTCAAGAGGTTTGTTAATCAAAGGAAAGAAAATGATAGGGCAAAGAGATAGGATAGAAGACCTTGTGGCCAAAATAATGAATAAGAGCATGCTACAAGCAAGCTTTCCTTGACTACATTTTATGGTAGTAGAAAAATGGAAGTGCAGGCTTGGATTCACAAGCTTGATACCTTCTTAGCACTGAGACCTATGATAGAAGTGGAGGCAATAAAATGTATGAGACTACATTTAGAGGGCACCATGGGATGATTACCCTTCAGCATTACCATGCGACTTCATATCAGGACATTGTGGATATATTGGTAGAGAGGTTTGACAAAATACCGACAAGTTTATTTCAAAGAGCTGTCCCATCGTAGAAAGACAAGAGGATTAGAGTACTTCATCAGCAACTTTCAACGTTTATGTGTTATGATACTAGAGATCTTAGATAGGAGATTGGTAGTTTTGTTCACTAAGGGATTGTCTGAACCACTAAAGGGTTGGGTAAAAGCCTTTGATCCATTAAATTTGCAAGAAGCAATTAAAAAGGATAGAAGTATGGAGCATGCAACGCCAATAAATAAATTTTAGTCAAAGGGTGCTTCTTTCAGCAAAGATATTGAACCATTTTTCAAGAAACCAGAGTGGAACGAATCAAAACTTGAGAATAAGGAAAAATTATTTTGCACCACTTGATAGAGAAACATTGAATGATATGAGGAAGAAAAATTATGTTTCTATTGCAAAGGACCCTATGACATGAACCATGTTTGTCCCTTGAGACCCTAGGAAAAAGCAACAGAGTTATGTGGGCTTATTATGAAGATTTTGATTCTAAAAATTTGGACCAACAAACTAAAAATGAGGAATCTAGTGAAGAAAAAGAGAATTTGGGTGATGAAACACTTAAGCAAAAGTCTACCAGTGAAGAGAAGGTTGAGGGTAGGTTTAAAGAAGCTCGTCTCACTAGTGTGCAGTAGGAGTGATCATTTAGAATGAGAGGAGTGTTGGTAGGACAATGAGTTATTACATTGCTAGACATAGGTGCCACACATAATTTCATTGATTCTGGGTTGATTGAGAGGTGTGTGATCCTAACCAAGCATTTTGAGGGCTTGAGAATGAGGGTAGTTGATGGCTATGTCCTCAAATGTGACAAAAAGATCACAAGTTTTTAATTGAAAATTAATAAGTTTGAATTCAAGTTTGAATTCTATGTGGTTAACATGGGTGACACAAATTTAGTTCTTGGCATGACTTGGCTACATCATATTGGAGAGTTCACTCTCAAATTCAGAGAAATGGTGATGACATTTCAGATTGATGGAAACACACACATTCTTATGGCCATCTATGACAGTGAGTTTAGGATGATGTCTTCCAAACACATGGATTGGTTGCTGAGACACGATCAGGTGGAGTGGGCATCCCGTTTCACTTTAATGCCATCACAAGGACATCAAAAATCTGATTATCATCCTAACATACAAGAACTGTGAATCAAGCACTATAAGGGTTTCAGTGACATACCACCAGGTAGACCTCGAGATAGGGGTATTGAGCACATTATTGAGTTGGAGGATTGAGCTAAACCCATCATGATCACACCCCACAAATATCCAAAGAGAATGAATAATGAGATTGAGAAAACCATCAAGGAACTACTTGCTATGGCGCACATTAGACCAAGTAAGTCTCCTTTTGCTTCTTCTATGGTTTTGGTGAAGAAGAAGGATGGTACTCTTAGGATGTGCATAGATTACATGGTCCTGAACAAGAAGACTATAAAAAATAGGTAAGCCATCCCACTAATTGTTGAGTTATTAGATGAGCTACATGGAGCGTGTTTCTTCTCCAAAATTGAGTTGAGATCAGCCAATCATTAGATTCGAGTCAGAGAGAAGGATATAGAGAAGACGACATTCAGATGTTATTGTGGCCATTTTGAGTTTGTAGTTATGCCATTTGGGCTAGCTAATGCTCCTACTACTTTTCAGTCCACAATGAGTAGGGTTTTTTAGCCTCAATTGAGGAAATTTTTATTAGTTTTTTAATGAGATCATGGTGTATAGTAGGACATGGGATGAGCATGTGCGACACTTAGATATTGTGTTGAGTGTTTTGAGCAGGGAGTCCTTGTATGCAAAGGAGTCTAAATGTGATTTGGGATTATCATAGTTATTATACTTGGGTCACATTATCAATGCATAGGGAGTATTCATGGATCTTGAAAAGATTTGTGCTATTTTTGAGTGGCCTACTCTAGTGAACTTGACATAGTTGAGAGGATTTTTGGGATTATGTGGGTTATACAGGAGGTTGGTTAGTGGATATTCTAGGCATGCAACACCCTTGATGAGGAAGGGGGCTTTCTTGTGGACTCCTGAGGCATGGGTGTGTTTTGATAAATTCAAGGAGTTGATGACCTCTTGTCCAGTGCTAGCATTACCAGATTTTAGTAAGCCATTTGAGCTTCATTGTGATGCATCTGGTGAGGGCGTTGGAGCGGTGCTTATGCAGGACAAACACCCGGTTGTATTTGATATTAGGAAGCTTATGGGACTTGAGAGGAGCTTCACAATTTGTGATAAGGAAATGTTAGCCATAATGCATGCTTTTGCCAAATTCAAGCAATATTTAGTGGGCAGCAAATTGAGCATAAAAACTGACCATAATAGCCTGAAACATTTTCAGGGGTAGTGAGATCTTAATGATAGGTAGTAGAAATGGGTAAGTAAATTATAGGCATACAACTTTGATATTACCTATTTCAAGGGGACACAAAATGTAGTAGCAAATGCCTTATTATGAAGACCCTACTTGATTTTGATGATAGATATATTAGAGGATTGAAGATATTTGATCCTTGTTGAATATGCAAAGGATACATGGGCATCAAGATTCATAAATGGATTGGTCTAGGATAGTGATTTCACCATTGTAAATGAGCTCATCATTTAAAAAGGGTGCATTTATTTGGTGCTAAGACATTTTAAAGGCTCTTAAGGAGAATATCACTAAGACACAAATTCAACAAAAGCAGTATGTTGATCAGAAGAGGACAAAGAAAACTTTTAAAGTCGGTAATATGGTATATTTGATGCTACATCCTTACCACTAGTCCACTCTCAAAAAGAGTGGTGCCAAGAAACTTAAGCCACATTATTATGGACCTTTCAGGATGATCAAGAGAGTTGGAGATGTGGCTTATGAGTTGAATTTGTCAACATAAAGAAAAGTCCATAATGTTTTTCATGTGTCAGGTCTCACAAAGGTGTTCAGACACCATATTGTTCCTTCTATAGTGCTTTCACCCTTGGATGATGAGGGAAAACTAGTACTGGTGCCAGAGGCTATCATCGATTTCAAGGAAAGGAAATTGAAGTGGCGTACTATAAGGGAGTATCTGGTGAAATGGAAGGACTTGCTGGTAGAGGATGTGACATGGGAGAATGAGGAGATTTTGCAGCATCCAGAGGTGAAGTTGCTTGAGGACAAGCAATTTCAGAGAGGGCAGACAGTAATGTCCCCCATCTTTTAGGCCCTCGGTGGAGTTCTTATCCTTTCATTCTCTGATGGCTAAGTGGAGAGATAAGGATAAATAAATTTAATTAAAGTCAAATAAATAAAAAATCTAAAGATGCCTTTATATTTAATTAATTTAATTTTCTAGAAGCACAACTAATTATTGTATTGGAAATGGGGAAACCTCTAGAGAGTGCAATTAAATATATTTTGTTTCCTTCTACAAAGGGTGAAGAACAAGAATAAATAGAGGCGAGAGCTTCATTGCTAGGCACCCATTATTTTCATATTTGATTATTGATTCCTTTGAGCTCTAAGCAAGGGTTTCAACATTTTCCATTGAAGAACAAAGTTCTTCTATGTGCCTCCATTTGAGCTAGTGAGATATCCAATGAATTTTCTATTGGGAGGACATCATACAGGTGTTCTATTCAAGCATATTGGGGAAGGAATGCAAAGATTATTCAAGGGTTTCAAGGTTAGAGGTTTGCAGGTTTGCTGGTTGTGGAAGATTAAGATATAATCATTTGCAAATCAAAATTATGTTTGGTGCTACAGTAACGTGAATACTAGCACTACAATACTCGTGAATAGTGACATGCTATAATACCCATGAACAGTAAATGCTACAGTACTAAGTTGCTACAACACATGCAAGAAGGTTTAATGTTGTCATTGAAGGACAAAAATAAGATACTAGAACATTAGCTAATGTTTTATACTAGAAGAGTCTTACACAACATAATCAATGAAGATTTTATGGAGAAGATCTCGATGACATTATCTAAGAGTTATAGTGACAAATTTTTGACTATTGAAGAAGTTTACAAGGGAACAATTGTTGGGCACTTTGATCATTTTTGAGCTGAGAAAGTATGGCAATGACTAAACTAGATATCATACAATATTCAAAGTAGCTAAAATTGAAGAACCTAATGGTGATGATGAAACAAAGGTTGAAGCTAATTTTTCAAGAAGATTAAAGAAAGGTAGGTATCAACAAATATAAAGATATTTTACCCCTAAAATTCTTTAGATGTGGTAGAGTTGGTCATTTGGAAACTAGATGTTTTGAGAGAGGTCCTTGACAAAGATTTACAAGATTCAATAAAAAGACTAATTATGTAAATGAATATTTTAGTACTATAGATGATGAATCAGATGGAGAATACTATTTATTTTATGCTAAAGAAGATGGGAAGAGGTTAATAATGTAATGCCTCACCTAGAAACCCTTGGACAACATGGATAAGATATGCATTGAATAATTATTTTTGAACAAGTTACGTAATATATATATTTAGTAACCATGTGCTCATAAGTATTAAAGCATAATCATAAATCAAGAAACATGGCATACACTCACATGTTCACATAATACAAGTGGAAGTCTTTCAACACTTTCAAAGATTCCCAAGCCACTATTTGTAAACTTGGAACACAATCCACAAGTTCCCAAGCATGCTCTTCAAGGATCCAAGCAAGTTTATAGAACAAAAGAGGCTAAGCTGGCAAGAAATCATGGCTATCCATAGGGAGATACATATTACCTTAATCCCAAATAAACATTGTTCATTTGAAGCCTGAAAGAAAGATTCCTACTATGGTTAATCATACAAATTTGTTTGACCTTTTAATCATATCCCCGCAATATCTAATTAAACATCTATAAACCATCAATAAAAAGGCCTACAAAGCAATCAAGAACCCTTAGGAATCCAACTTGGAAGCACACACATGAAACCTATAACTCAAAAATTCCTCCATATCTTTACTAGGCAAAGATGCAAATGTTTAGGAAAAGATGTCATTGGGGAAGATCATGCATTGATCGATAGAGATGTTGGTTAGAAATTGGTAGAATTCCAATAAAAAATGTCCTAGTCCAAAGTTTCACACATGACAATTCTCAGATGAATGGATTGTACCCCAAAAATGCCTTAGTCTACAAGGTCACAACCAACAATCACTAGATAGATGTGATGATCTGCAAAGATGTCAAAGCATACCCAAACATCGTTTGGGAAACTTGAATTGAAACACACAAATCATAAAAAATTTCCTATGTTTTCTACATCATGTGACTATTAAAAAACTAACTCAACATTGGGGAGTACCTATACATGATATTGAGGCCAAGGTCGGTCAATTGCATCAATATACATAAATGAAAGCATAAGTAAATTTATGCTACTCAAGAACAACAAAATGAAAATAGAAGACATATGTCAATTCCACACCAAGGATGAGTTTTCAAGCTCCAATGTCTCATAGCTAGAGGAAGTCCATCCCTAAATATTGATCCCAACAATTGTATAATTGCAAATGTCTCTCAACCACGTGGTACCTATAGGTCCACATTGTCATGTTTATGGAGATAGTAACCATACCACAAACATAAGACATACATGCAAGTAAGGAGTGACAAGCACACACACACCAATCAAATGCATAATCTCATAGGACATCACAAGATCCAATCCATTATACAAGTAAAATAAAATCATACATGGAGAACAGTAAACATGAGATCCAATATCCAAACACAAACACGAACCCATACAATCGTAGTAAGGTACTACTCAAAACCAACAAGTCTATTGTGTAGGGTCTCTAATGTAGTGTCATTACTTGATACCAATATTCCAAGTAGCATTGATTCTTTGATCAAATCCCTCAAGATGTCAAGCTTAGAATGTATCTTCAACCAACTCCCTTGGGAGACCAGATAGCATGTCTTAGATCAAATCCCATAGGAGGCTAGACATTGACTTACCTTCAATTGATTCCCTCAAGGGGCCAAGAAGTCAATTACTCTTTTTATTAAGTTATCACTTGTTAATAACATCTCCACATTATTGGTTTGACCACTTTTGAGTTAGGGTACACACAGGAAGCCACTTCATAATCTACCCAAACACCAAAAATGCTCACCTTATTACAACAAAGAGGCACAAGAAAAATAAAAGCACAAATAAAGCAATAAGGCGAATTCCATCAAAGACTCTCAATGTCGTAAACCACCCAAACATGGTAAAATCTATTGGTCTCAAACACCAAGGGCATAGGTCACTCAAACATTGGCATAGGAGCATAGCTCAACTGAATATCTAGATGTTGCCTCAACACCATACATATACATATCACATGTGAGCTCATTCTCAAGCATGGAATGTGCCAATATAAGGGAAAAATAAACAAGGAGGATATCTCAACACCAAAAACGCTCAAGCCACACTAAGTAAAAATGTGAATAAGCTCAAACTACAACTTGCTTGATTGGCCATTTTTCCAAGAGAAGAGCTTCTCATGGAATCCATCAATCATCTCGTTAGAATACTAGGAAGGCTCAAAATGCCCAAATGTAAGAAAATAACCAAATTTTGACAAAATCTGGCAATATGTAAAAATCAACAATTTAACATTGAAAGAGAGCTTTTGAATAGAATGACCTCTAACTATTATGATTTCAAAATCCTACTCTGTATAGTGGAGACTACTAAATTCAATATTTAAATTAGGCCAATCATGGCAATCGCAGGTCTTGTATGACACACAAAATGAGGCAACGAAAAAAATCCCAAAATTCAAGGATCAAAGAAATTGACAAAAATTAAAGCCTATTTGTCTAAATCAACCCAACATCATACTTTTCAATTAAAATCTCAAATTATAGCACTTCACAAAAATATAACATAACATTGCAAAAACTTCAAAAAACCACATGGGAAATAATAGAAATCCTCACAACTACCTAATTGAGTGGAGGAGTCAAACACAAATGTGGGAGAATGCTAATTCTCAATCCACTATCCTATTGCAATTTATTTCAATCAAAATAACAAAGTAAAATGAGTGATCTAAAAGTTTGTATCTCTCACAAATGGTAAAACCAAGAAAGGGGAGAATAAAATGAAGTATCTGTTAAATTAGTTGAAATTTTTATATAGTGAAGTGATCCTAAAACAAATCCTAAAAGCTTCTCCATGCACAAATTGAATCCCTAGATTTCACCCAACAAGCAAAAGAGTGATTTTATCCAAGAGGGTTTTGAAGCCAAATTCAAATTATCATAAACATAAAAAATAGGAAGCAAGAATAAAATGCCCTTTTTAGCATTATTAATACATTTCTTGAAAGTGACTTATAAATTAATTATCTAAATATTTAAATAACTAATTAGCTTATTCCCAAATAAAATAAATTGATTCTAATTAATTGGAATCCAACTACAACAAATATAAATAACCAAAGCAAATAAATATAGATGACATCAAAAAGTGAAGGAGAACAAGACATTATGTAGATGTCACAAGCAACGGACTATGACTCTGTCTCCCTTCATACCAAAATGAAGAAAAAATGCATTGTAGTGGTGGGGTGAGAAATATACCTCATATAATCATATTAACATTGCAATTGAATTAAAATCATTTAAATAAACCATTTTATAATTGTTCTTGGTCAATATCAATGGAAGTAAGCAACTAAAATACTCAACAAGATATATGGCACAATACCTCATCAAATCCCATAAAATCATCATGATATAACATTCATAGGTCTAAAAGCAACATAAACCAACAAATCATTATTTAGATCTCATCAAAGTACTAAAACAACATATTCTAACATACATATCAACACCATTATAGGAACTAGAAAAAAGTATAGTGATCAAATGCATCACACCGTGCAAACACCAATAAAAACACATGGGTACTCACAAAATAACATCACAGTCTAATCAAGGTCTAGGTAATCAATGGAACACACATCAAAGAAATTGTCAAATCATATCAAAGAGAGGCAAAGAAGACCCCAAGAGCAACCACAACAAGAGTCTTAGAATAAATACAAGAATTATTGTACTAGACATATCTCACAAAACCAACATAAAATCATAACACGAAAATAGTCACTGCATCAGAATATCAACTCAAACAATCACATAGAAGTAGTACACAACCAACTAAAGTACTATGGTTTATAAAACCATAAATAAACATAAATAACTTGTCAATGCAACAACATAAATCAAATCAACTCAAAGGTAACAACCTCTTGCAGGTCCAACGTGATCACATATGAGCATACGCGCCCAAGCTACACCCATCAAAATGTCATGCATAAAGTAAATGGGAGATATACTAAAGAAATATGAAATTGATATCTCTGGCATTTGGGCTAAGATTGATGATGTTGAGAATTATTTATATGTTAGGAGAAAAAATAATGAATGGTTGTTCTCATCAAATGACTAGAGATAAGATAAAATTTGTTTCATTTGATAAGTATGATGGTGGTTTTTTTAAGATTTGGATATGATAAGGTGATATACATTGTTAGAAAGGATCAATATATTTTTTTATGGTGAGTATTTTTCTGAAAAATGTTTATTGTGTGAAGTGTTTGTATCATAACCTATTGATTGTTGGACAAATATGTGAAAATGGATATGATGTCATATTTAAGAATCAAGGTTATAAAATTAGGAATAAATTGTAATACCCCAAAATTGGCACATCGCCATGTTAAACCAATTCTGGTCTATTAATTACTCACATATTTACATTCATAGCTTTTATTAATCTTGCATATTAATCTCATCTAGTTAAATATGCATTCATTTAGATTAATTGTTCTTTCTTATTCTTAGCTTAATATATGCATTACATTTAGATTAATCTTGCACATCATTTAGCTTTTAAAATCCTTCATTCTAGATATCTGGTTACTAGCTTCTCAATCTGAGAGTGAATAGAAAAATCAATTTAGTTAGGAGGCAAGAGATCGACTTGTCGAGTTGTTTCACATGAACAATCTCATGTTTATTCCAGGATGATTTTTCATATAATGATCATGTTGAAATGTGTGTGAATTCAAAGGCCCACAATTACCACTCACATTTTTTGTCGCCCATCGTGGTGCCAAAAATCAAGTTTCTAGCTTCATCTGTTCTTTATTCTACAAATTTTTAATGTTTTGTCATTTTTGTTCGTACAGTTCCTCAGTTTCTCGCGCAAAAAATCTCATTCTCGCACAAAGAAACTGAAGTTTCACTCCATGTTCTGCATTTTCTCGCATTAAAGAAGTGTATAATTGTGCGATTTCTTGCGCAGTACACATTATTTTTCCACGTGGGTCTGCTAAATTTCATGCAAAACTCAGCATCAGAAAAGATGAAGTGCAATTTCTAGATCCTATTTTTATCATGATGATTTAATATGATGTTTGTCTCTGAAGCATTTTATTTTCAATTTCTGATTTTCAATAGCTCAACAGTGGTGTGTAGATCGCTTTGTCGAAGTACCTATTTCATAACTCACAAACAGTACTGATGGTTTGATTGTAGGACCACTAGTCAAAGAATCGCATGTCAAAGAATGAATTCAAACCTACCTAAATATTGTGTCTTTTTACTACTTTCTTCACATGTAGTTTAATAGGGCTTGTGAACTTCTTAGGGCTCTAGATAAAGGAATAGGGGAGTATGTTCTTTGTTACTTGGAAGTGATGCCCAAGAGTAAATCAAAAACTTAGATGCCTTTGGAAGACGGTGCCCGAGGGAGACAAGAAAGTTAGTGGTTCTCCTATATGAGTCTTTTTTATGAAGGGATGATGACTTCCTTTTAGGAAATCAAAATCTTGAGAAAAGACAAGTTGGGATTGATAAGTTAACTCTATGATGAACATGTTTTGTGTGTTTGGGTAAGGTGACGAGGTAGATGAGTATGCTCTTTCTCCTTGAGGGAAATCAGAAACTTGGACCCTTGAATCTAAACCACCAATCCAAGTCAACCTTTAGAGGGCCTATCAGAGCGATCAAACCTCCAGGAATGACCCAAGTGAGCACACACCTCTCACCAGTGATTCCAAATGACTATAATAAAGAAGATTTTTAGAGCGAAAGACTCCAAACCCATGTTAATTTCTCCCTCTTGATTCCTGATGTCACATGTCAAGAGGAGGCTCTGTCTGTTGCACTCGGCGACACCCCCCCAGTCTTGCTAGTCAAGTGTGTGTACTTTTAGATGCTAGTGTGGGTTGCTGGCCTCAACTTTGTTTGTGAAGTCACTAGGGATTAATGTGAACAAAAGCTAAGTAATTTTTTTTAAATAGTTGCTACCTGGTTCACCTCCAAAAGGGGGCATAATCTTTGTACAAGGAGGGGGAAGAATCTCTCTTATAGATCCTCACCATAGGCATGTACCTGGATATTAGAAGGTGGTATACACGCTTGACCCCTGCCACAGGGGTGCTCATTCAGTGTATATATTATTGAGTCCTTGGAATACACCAAAAATACAAGCGCCATCTAGTGGGGTGACATGATTGTGTGAGGTGAACACATGCACATAAGTTGTGAGACAAAGGTTTTTCTTCCTCTACCATTTTTGGTTATAGGGATAAAGAGTGTCTTTTTCGTTTCTTTAAATTTTTTCAAATCTTTCAAACAAACAAAAGTTTAAAACTCCTCCATCCCTCTAAGTTGTTTTGTCCTCAGTTGGATTGTTTGCGACTACTGCTTGCTTCTCGTGTCTAAAAACAACTATCTACTTGCAAACCAAAATGATGTCCAAAATATGAAAACAATGTTGATATCTACTTGAAACTTGTAAACATTGTCATTCTTCTATTTAGAAGCTATCAAAAGGTTTGAAAATCTCTTCAAGTTCAATCAAAATCTGCCAGTTTTGTCCTTTTTTCATGTCCAATTCTGCAGAACTTCATGCAAGAAAATTGTCTATTTGCGCTTCCTCGCAAGGTTTTCTACAGTTCCTCATGTGAGTGTCTATGAATCCTTGCATAAAATTATGTCAAAACATAATTTTAAAATCTGATCCAAATCTAATATGTGTCTAGAACGCTTGGTCATTCCTCTATCTACAACATTATCCAACTATGACTTCTTGCTTAGTTAACAACTTGCGATTTACACATGAACTAGTCTCCTCACTTGGTTATCTTATTATGTTCTCATGTGTTCATCATACCTTGCATCACAATAGTCATAACTCTTAGTTGTTCTAGCCATTTCTCAAATGACTTGTACCTAGGTATACAACATGCCTATCTCATTTTGAGGCTATGTTCTAGTGTGGTCATTGTCTAAGCTTTGTTTTTCATCATTGTCTATGACTGTTTGCAACAACAACTAGAAAGGTGTTTCCTCCCCATAAACTTAGATGAGGTAGAGCTAGGGGTTGAAATCATGGCAGATGTTTCTTCCCAGTTTATACACGATTCGAATCTAGTGAATTTAGCGAGGAGTCTTCACGATCTCTCTCAACTATTAGACCACCTCGTGTTCAAAGAACATTTTCCATAAAATTTCAGCAAGCCAGGAATCCCTTGTATCAAGAGAACCCTAAAACTAGCAAAACACCTACGTCTCCAAACAAAATAGTTGAATCCTCATTCAGAAGACCTTTTCAACCAATGTATACTAAAACCTACCACACTTCTAGAATGGTTGATCAAGACCAAGAAAATGGAGAACAAAGTATGGGACAAGATCACCAATGAAATGAAAGACAGAAATAACCTTACACTGATGAGAATGAGGAAACTAAAGAAATACTTCCTGAAGACATCAAAAAATGTTGTAAGGATAAACACTTCCAGAAAGTAATGGAGATCTTGCTTAATGAAGAGAAAGACAAATACTTTCTCACACTCGCTTAAGAAGGAGCAAAACTACCTCATCATTTTAATGGTGAAACTATCATCGCACATGAAGAGGAAACTAAAACATCCAAGTTACAAAAACAACTAAAGATCATGCAAGAACAATTGACCCAAATGATGCACGACAAGGATAAACCAAAAAAAACATACGCCTTAGACACTCTTTGTCCATTTCCTTTCGACAAGAGTCTAGACATGCCTCCTTTTCCAAGAGGAGTTGAGTTACCCAAGTATGAAAAATAATTCAGAACCTCCTACCCCAAGATCATTTGAGGGAATTTGGTGCTTTGTCTATGGAAT
This sequence comes from Cupressus sempervirens, assembly GCA_028749045.1. NCBI lineage: Eukaryota > Viridiplantae > Streptophyta > Pinopsida > Cupressales > Cupressaceae > Cupressus > Cupressus sempervirens. The sequence continues at coordinate 36,199,520 of CM053792.1, forward strand.
TCATGCACAAGTAGACATATCTCATGTGTTTATTCCCACAAAGTCTAGGTGATCGGGCCATGGAATGATTTTCATGGTTGCCTACTGGTATCAAAACGTTTGATGAGATTACTAACATGTTTGTTCAGTAGTACTCATACAACATACAATATCCAATTAATATATGTGACTTGTGTAACCTCAAAAAAAAATTTAGGGAACCTTTCCCCACATTCCTTTAGAGGTGGCAACAATTGTACACCAAATACTCACAAAAGATTCTTGAGACGGAAAAACTTGACATCTTCATAGATAATATTTTACCTAACTTTGGGTATAAATTTCAACTTCAAGGTCCATGCACCTTTGAAGACATGGTCATGCAAGCTATTCGAATAGAGGAATTCATGGTCAAAAAGGGGGAGATAACCCTTCAAAAAGACACTAAGCAAGGATCAACCTCTAGTAAGGATAAATCCAAGTATGTGAACAAGAATTGAGAGGTAGTACATGATGGAGTAGTTGATAACATTACTCCTAAACCTATACATTCAATCTCACAGATAATCTCAAAGCATCTAAAAATGTTGACAAATCTCCTCCTGACAACAAGCCATTTGGAAACAAAATGAAGAACTCATCTTGGGTTATACGCCAAAAATGAGAGTACACACCTCTTGGTGAACCTCTGGATGTGGTCTATAAGACCTTGCTGCAAAACAAGCTTATTTCTCCATTGGATAATTCTTGTCCTTATGATCCACAACCACGACCTTCATGGTGGAATGAATCTGCATTTTGCTAATATCATAAGAACAAAGGTCACAAAACCAACAATTACATCAACCTGTGTCACAAAGTTCAAGATTTAATTGATGATAGTGAAATCATTGTGGATGGACACAACAAGAATATGGATCACAAGGCTTTCAAGGAACCATTTCCACATTATGAGAAAGGAGAAAACTCTAAATAGAAATCTCATAACAAGGTCAACTATACATACACTAATGACGAGGTGTGATCAACATGGTTGAACCTATGGATTTTGAATATTGTGATGTCATCCTAATTAAGGGAAAACAAGACAACACGAAACCTAAGATGTCATTTGTCTTGAGAGGTTCTACATCTGCTACATTTGACAAAGAACCATCACAATCTTGTACCAATGTTGTTACAGATTCTCGTGCCAAGATAGTATTTAAAGGCCCTGCACCTTCTGCTCCCGAGTTAGATCAACGCAAAGACAAACTCATTGGTGGTCCATCTGGAAAAGGTACAAAAATTGCAACATCTTCTGCAACTACCAGTTATAGTATCCTTGACCAATTGCAATGGACAAGTGCTCAAATAACGATATTTGAATTACTCAAAATCTTGCCTACTCATAGGCAGATTCTTGAAAAAGCCCTCAATGAGGCAAATGTATCTCAAGATCTTGATCTTGATAGGTTTTAACCTATGGTGGGTCACCTGACCTCACCTCATTACTTGTCCTTTTTGAAGAGGATGATAATTCATTGAGTAATCCGCATAATCAATCGTTGAAGTCATGATACATCAAAAATGTGTCTATCGTGTGCTCATTGACAATGGAGCTAGTTTAAACATCTGCTCTGCTAAATTTCTCAGGAAATTGGGCTATTTTGAAGAGTCTATTGATCTACGTCACAAAATAACCATCAATGTATATGATGAAGTCGAGCATAAATCCCTAGGTCTTGTTGTGTTGCCTCTTTGGGTTGGTCCTATAGAAAGGGATGTTACTTGTCAAGTCCTTGACATCCCGTTAGCATACACTATCTTTCTAGGGAGACCATGGATACATGATATGTAAGTTGTGCCTTCAACATACCATCAATGCATCAAGTTTCTATTCCACGACTTTGAAGTCACCATACCTACTAATACTAGTTACACCCTATAACATGTTAAAATCTATTAAAAGCTATGTACCTACTAATAGGGAATCTATGGATCATCATGATGATAAGCTTAAACAAATCAAGAAGTCACTCAAGTTGAAAGAAACTGGGACGAGTGAATATCATATAGAACCTGTTATGTCTTTGACATCTCTTCTTGAGTTTCCCCATCATTGTGGGAGACCATTTGAAGCAAAGAGACCTTATGTGCTATCACCTCAGACTAAGTTCAACGGTATCTTTTTCAAAGCTATTATGCCTCTAGAAGAGGAGGATGAAAATAGAGCCATCGTTGCATGGATACACAAAGAAGAAACTCCAATGGATCTCACCAAGTAGTCTCGTGAGATTACTCCTGAAAAGTATGGTCTAGTTCTTAAACTCATGAAACACTTTGGCTACAAAGGGAATGGTCCAACTGGTCATAACAAAAATGGCTTGATTGATCCTGTCAAAGAAATTGCTAGAAGGTCTCAAGATACAACAGGCCTAGGTTTTAAAAAGATCCCCTTTCATCTAGGGATTAACAAATTTATACCAAAATCTAAGAGTTCATCTAAACATGAGTCACAAACTAAGCTAGATAATCTCATGAGGACAGTTCTAATGGTGAGGATACTTATCCTTATCCAATTCCTTTTGATCTTGCTAAATTCTTCACAGAACCAAATGATTTTGTACCATGTATCAACACTGTAGATGTTGATAGTGATTCTTCTTACAACACTACTAATTCCCCCCATATTCATCAAGAACAAGGAGAGTCAAGTCATACTTTAGTCATTGAGAGACATTGTAAAAATCTAGATGAAGAGGGAGAATGGGTCCCTGTTATTGCTGGGGAATTCTATAATCTATCTCCATGTAGCACAGATTCTCGAGAGTATGAATTTGATTCTTTTTCAGAAGCAACTATAGAAAAATATATAGATCAAGTTCATGTTTATTTAAATCATCTCAAATTAGGTGAATCATCTAGGGTTAGTTCAGATGAGTCTCATCTAACTAGTGTCAACAAGTCTTTGATTAATGTCATTAGAACTCAAAGGAATTGAAACAGACCTATGGATGAAGCCACTCTAGGTCTCAAATTACTTGTCCAAGCATTTAGTGACTATACTGTGAATGCCATTGAATGCACCACATCTCTTTCACTCACCTATCCCGAGCTTATAGACTAGAATTCCAATACATCTAGTGAAGTCCCTACATTCCATAATGATTATGCTCTTGCCTGCTACTTAAATATTGTGAACCAGTAATGTCTTCCACCAATGAACAGAGTGTCAACATGACTGAAGTTGACATCAAATATCTTAGTCACACAATAAAAAAATAAGAAAAAGAAGTTCTGATGGTGAAAACCACATCATGGTAGTATTAGAACCTAAAATAGTAAAAATAAAAAATGTATCCAAAGGTGAAAACCTCTCTGAGGTGCCTGAGGATGAGATATTTGATGCACTTCCTAGTTATTTTCAGGAGAGATCATCAGTGTTGATAGAGTCAACATAACCAATCAACTTGGGAACAGAGGAACAATCTCACATGATACACTTTGCACAGTATTTATCTACAAAAGAGAAAGAGGAGTTTATTTCCTCCTTCCAAGAGAAAAAGATAAATTTTAAGTGGACATACTTAGACATGTTAGGCTTGGATCTTGATCTCATAATGCATCATTTATCTATTGCACCAAGAGTAAAACCAGTCAAGTAGAAGCTCAAGAAAATGCATACTCATGTTGTATTACTTGTTAAAGCTGAATTAGAAAAGCTTCTAAAAGTTGGTTTCATCCGTGTGATTGACTATGTTGAATGGATATCAAACATTGTTCCAGTCTCCAAACATGACAAGTCTATCTGAGTTTGTGTGGATTTTCGAGATCTGAATTTGGCATGTCCGAAGGATGATTTTCCACTTCCCAACATCGATATGATAGTGGATATGACAACAAGATATGAAATGTACTCACACATGGATTGTTTTTCTAGTTATAATCAGATCAAAATTGCACCAGAAGACCAGAAGAAAATTGCTTTCACTTGTGCATGGGGAACCCTCTATTGGAATGTGATGCCATTTGGTCTGAAAAAATGCTGGTGTCATGTATCAAAGGGTAGTTACAACCACCTTCCATGATGTGATGCATAAGACGATGGAGGACTATGTTGATGACACCTTGGTTAAGAGTACACGACACAACACTCATCTTCAAGATTTGGGACCCATCCTAGATCGTTTGTAGAAATTCAGTCTGAGACTCAACGCCAAGAAATGTGCATTTGGTGTGACTTGTTGGAAACTACTTTGCTACATTGTCTCTGCAAAAGGAATCAAGGTAGATCTAGATAGAGTTCAAGCGATCACGGACATGCCTCCACCCTATAACATCAGTCAAATGAGGGGCTTGCAAGGAAGACTTCAATCCATTTACAAATTCATCTCACAATTGGCAATTTGATCACAACTTTTACTAAGATTATATAAAGGCATGAAATGTGACTAGAATAAAGACAGTGATCATAGTTTAACATAGATAAAGTAATATCTTGCTAATCGACTAATACTAATGCCTCCTATCTACAAGAAGCCTCTCATTCTATACATTTCAGTGACAAAGTCATCTCTTGCTATCTTGCTAGCTCATGAGGACAATGATAATAAGGAACAAGCTATCTACTATCTAAGTCGCACATTGATTTCTTATGAAATGAACTATAGAATCATTGAGAAATCTTGCTTGGCAATTGTCTTTGCTTCCCAAAAGTTGAGACACTACATGCTTGCTCATACTACACGACTAGTTGCTAAGATTGATCCACTGAAATACTTACTTAGCAAGGCAGCTTTAACAAGAAGATTAGATAAGTGGGTAATGATACTAAGCAAGTTTGATATTTAGTATGTTGAAAGGAAGGCTATTAAAGGACAGGCAATTGCTGATCAATTAGTAGAAGCACCAATTCATAGTCTTTTGCCGTTGAACATTTGCTTTCCTGATGAATCTATCTTAACACTAACACATCAAACCTAGGTGATGTTCTTTGATGGTTCCTTCAGACAACAAGGATTTGGTGTTGGTCTCTTATTCATAACACCACAGAAGTATTCATTGCCTAAGGCGTACAAGATCCTATATCCTTATACAAACAACATTGTAGTTGAATGGAGAGTAGATGAATTGAATATCTTTGGCTATTCACAACTCATAATCAACCAGGTCAATGATGTGTATTAGACAAAGGATGCAAAGTCGATACCCTATAAATGAATGGTTGATAATCTGAAGAAATACTTTGCTCATGTCACTTTTTAGCAAATTCCTTGAGCAAGCAACAAAGCGGCTGATGCAATGGCTACTCTTGCTTCCATGCTACATATGCCTGAGAATGATCTTCGACATGAATTCCTGATGGAGACATTACTCTACCCTGCCTATAATTCCCCTAAATCTTGGATGATCTGCTCTATTGTAGGACATGATTCATCCTGCTACCATCATATATACTCTTACCTACATGACCAAACACTTCTGGATAATCTAACTTAGAATGAAAAATGTCACCCTATCCGTAGTGCTTCATAGTATGTTATTATTCATGATGACTTGTTTTAGAGAGGTTTTGACGAAACACTCCTTAGGTGTCTAGAACCTGATGAATCCAAACACGCATTAATTGATGTACACGAGGGCATTTATGGATCTCAGTCTAACGGCTTGACACTAGCTCATAAACTTATTAGAGCTGGTTATTATTGGCCAAATATGGAGCATGAGGCAATTAAACATGCCAAGTCCTACAAACAATGCCAACTCCATGGAAATCTGATTCATGCTCTAGCCAAAGAGCTAATTCCATCTATCACATTGTGGCCATTTCAAAAATGGGCCTTCGATCTAGTGGGTCAGATTCACCCCTCTTCTCCAAATGGACATAATTTCATTATTACAACTACAAACTACTTCACTAAATGGGTAGAGTCAATCCATCTCTCTACAGAAAATGGCAAAATTATAGCTTTGTTCATTATGAATTACATCATATGCAGGTATAGTGTACGTTCCTCCATCATTACTGATAATGGAGGACAATTTGAAAACAAGGATCTTAAAGAGTTGTGCAAAAAATTTAGAATCACGCAACCTTGGTCTTCTATTTATTACCCCCAGCATAATGGTCAAGCAAAAGCATCCAACAAAGCTATCCTCAAGATCTTACATCGCAAAGTCAAAAAATCTCGAAGGGAATGGCACCTTCAAATTAATCCAACTCTATGGGCTTAGAAAACTAGTAACATAGCTCCAACAGGGACAATGCCTTTTGCTTTTGTTTATGGAGTATATGTTGTGCTTCTAATTGAGGTTGAGATTCCTACTTTGAGAATATCTATGAAAGGCCTCATTTCTAATGATGACTACAAAATATCTCAGCTTCAAGTGTTGTAATTGTTAGATGAATGTCGACAAGTGGCATGTGATCATCTTCGAGCTTACCATAAATGCATGTTTGAGAGCTACAACAAGAAAGTCAAGCCACGTAACTTCCAAGTGGGTAATCTTGTCCTAAGGGAGAACCCTAAAAATCAACAACAACAGGTGCAGAAAGGGAAGTTCAAACCCAATTGGTTTGGTCCATACATAGTTACTACAGTGTTTGGATTTGGTGCTGACTAACTTTCAACATCTGAGGGAGAATCGCTCAAGGAGCTGATCAACACTCTTCATCTGAAGAGGTTCTACATTTGACATGCTTTCAAAAGCTCTTTGTACATACTTGAAGTCTTGAAAAAAATCATTATCTTGGTGAAAACCTAGCAATAGGCGCCTTGGTAATACCAAAAAAATTGAAAAAATACAAAAAATAAAATAAAATACAAAAATACAAAAAAATTGAAAAATAAAAAAGTTGTCATTGATGAAAACCTGGCAAACAGGCATCGTGGTAGCAAAAAAAGAATCTTTGCCAAGAAAGTGAAAACCTAGTAAATAGGCACCTCTTGTTTCAAATGCTACATCTCACAATGCATCTTCTGGCTCTTGTACAGTTTCTTTCCTACTTTAGTTTATTTCTTTCACTCATGCATCCATGGATTGAATCTTGTCATAACTCGAGGGTAACAACCCGTAGTGTCATAGGAATCTCTTTCACGCCAATCACCAATTGTTCTAACAACATTGCCTATTGTCGCTTGTGTCACTCCAAAGATTCCCCTCGAGGAAAACCTCTTAAGCTTTAGTCACCAATCGTACCAACTGTGTCTTCCTGTTGTCACTTGTCTCACCATAGAGATCCCTCTCGAGGAAAATCTCTTAAGCTTTAGTCACCAGTTGTTCCAACTGTGTCTACCTATTGTCTCTTGTCTCACCATAGAGATCCCTCTCGAGGAAAATCTCTTAAGTTTCAATCACCAGTTGTTCTAATAGTTTTTGTCTACTATTGCTTAGGTTCTTACGAAGATTCTTCTCAATCAAGATTTCTCTATGATGTTAGTCACCAATTGTCCTAACTGAATTTGTCTACTGTCGTCACACTACTGAATAAATTTCTTGCATACGTGTTTTGGACATTGACACTTGACATCAATCCTATAACACAAACACTAAACTAAAAATGTTGAACTTGTTTGGGATATGTTGAGTTTTTCTTTGTTTGTTTTGCTTTCGCTTTATCATTTCCCTTTGAGCAACTCAATGATGTCTCTTTTGACTAGAGAAGTGAGGACTGGGGGCATGATCTTTTCTTTGCTTTCTATTTGCTGGTCTATTTCTAATGATATGAAACATCCATATAAAAGGGGTGTCCACTATAAGAGCCTCTATCTCATGTTGTATGGCCATGTGCACCTCGACTCATTTTATATGCACTCTTCACTAAGGTTGGTTCTTTTCCTTGCTTGTTTGAGTGAATTCTCTATGTTGTAGTAAATATTGATACTCGTCCTGCTAAGTGAATATACAGGTCATTGCAAGTATACTTAGCACACTTCTGTCTCAGGTTATGAATGTAAGGGTCATTGTGGACATGATACTTACTGATTACCTAGCATAATAAGGATCTCATGTGTGTTTGGGGTGTCTTCACGCAAGAAACATTCTGGTCATCCTAGCGTTTATGCTTTGATGCTTATATTAGCTTGCTACATCAAAAGGGACAAATGTTATGGTCATTTTGGCTTCTTGTGCCTCAAATGCTTACATTTAATCCTGGAAAAACTGGAACATGTGTCATATTCATATTCTCATGATTGCAATGTCAATGAGAATTGTATGATATTTGTGGGTTTAGCTAAACACTTGGTGATGATAATTTATGAGCTCAGTAACCAGACCTAGGGTTGCATCTAGCATAGGGTTGCATTTCATAAGCACATGGTTTGATCACTACTTCACTTGTATCCTTTGACATGAGGAGTTGTCAGTTTCTTCGAAGTATCACGTTTCTTCACAATTGCACAAGCGTTTAATTCTTTGGTTCGTCCTCTTGATCTTCACAGGATACCTGGCACTAATAACAAAATGGAACACCGCATGAGATGTTAGTTCATTCACATTTTGCATTTCACATACATAATTTCATGATTCATCTCATTTACACTACATTCATACAGCATATCAAATTTGTATTCAATCAATCACAGTATTAACATCTCATGTATGAAAAACTACAAGAGAGATGGTGACACATGCAAATGGTACATAAATAAAAAGATCTCATATATATATGGAGTCAAGTGTACATCAGTAAAAAAATGTATGCTACTTGAGCACTGACGATCTCAAAACGATGTTGGCATACCAATTGATACATAGCCAAAACAAAATTGGAACAAAGTGAGCTAACTTTGTCCTTCTCCCTCACCTCCAGGTGGAGGAGGAGGAGGCATCTCTGGTCTAGTTAGAGGTTGTGCACCTCCTGACTCTCTTACATACTAGGAGAATTGTGGTACCTACTCTACCTCAGATGGCACTACTACAACATACACCACATAGTAATACACTGCTCTTGCTGATTAGAGTCGAATCTCATCTTGCTACCGCTCTGACTACTCTCGTAATGAGCAAGTCTCTCGCTCCATCTACTCTTGCAGCTCACGAATCTCTCGATCCCACTCTGATATCCGAGTATCTCTAATGACAAGCTATATATGTAGCTCTCCCAATTGTCATTGCATTGTCTGGACTCAATCTCTAGATCTCCTAAGGGAATCTTGGGTCTATGCCAGGATATCTCTACCCTATAGTTTAAGAGTGGAATGATCCTACATGTCCTCGTCACCCACTACATGCTCAACCTTCTAAGTTGACTGCTCCTCTATATGTGGCCTCTGTGCATCTCCTCCGATGGCACCCAAGGTACTCATCTCACCTTATGGATGTCTATGTCATGTACCACTACCCCCAGCACATAGATAATCTCCCATCTGATGAGGAGGGATCTGTCTTTGCATTGTGTGTTGCCTAGGTCTCTCCTGTTGTGGTGGCTACTATGGCGGCGGCTCTGGTGCCTACACTGGCACTACCATCCCTACTGGGTCTATAAACTGAGGGAAAGGATGACTCACAAAATGTTCTTGGTATGCTGGAGTCATCTCCCCATCTGTAACTGCTACCATATAGTCCCATTGTATCACCACAATGGAATGCTCATCGATCATAGATCAGCCCTGGTTTAGTTTGATAGACCACCCACGCTCTAGGTGTGAGCCAAAGTGAGCATATGTGCAATACTCCTATGGAATATCTTGTGGTCGACCATACTATCACTACACGCAAGTTAGTAGGAATCTCTTGATCACTTGGACCGAGAAACCAATCAATGATTGAGAAGAAAACATGTACCCCAGCTCTACCTATGCATTGTCCCATGCCTCCATCTCTCTAAACAACCTCCATACCACTGCTACTAGGTCATCTAATTGACCTCTCCACTGCTCAGTCTTAACCAGAGTTGTCTGGTCCATCCGTCCACGATAGTGACATATATAGGGCTCATGGTCTTGTCTCCCATCAACACAAATATGCCTCATCATGGGCAAGTGCTCCCATACCCACACATGAAGAACATAGACTCCTGTGACCATGCTCTTCCTCTCATGATAAAAAATCTCATGCATTTCGTAGTACATGTGTGCTAGCATGCACTGACCCCATCCAAAGTGTACTGGCTCATCCAACATCTATTGGATCATCCATCCCCATCGGCACTTGAGTTTGTGTTGGCCTCTATCAAGCATCAGAAACTGGCTGATAAATACTCTGAGCACAGCAGCCAACCTGTGGGTGGGACCATATGTATGCACTAACTCATCCCATGTGATGGCTCGACCCATGATGAGATCCTCTTGAAACATGGCCCTCAGTGCCATTGTACCTAGTCGTGGTTGTATGTCATATACCACTTGTGGCTCGTGGAACAGGATCTGGAGTATAATGTATATATCCTCAGGTGTGATGGTCATCTCTCCCTGGGGCAAGTGAAAAGTGTTTGTCTCTGATTGAAAACACTTAACCAATGTTGTCAATAAACCATGATTCACCACTAATGCGGGAATATGACAAAGATATGGAAGACCTAGGGCATCAATATGTGCCATGTCTGCGAACACAAAAACAACATGAGCATGATCAATATCAAACATGCAAAAACAACGAACAAGAGAAGAAAATAACAACAAAAAATTCCGCACAACACTAGATTTTCACACACAACTTCACTTTCTCGCACAAGATAAAGTCTTTTTGTGAGACACTTTCCTATGGGACATGACAAAACTCCTATGTTTAGGTTTCCTCTCCCAAGAGATGGGCATCTCTCGCGTGAGGAAACCCACCACCTCATGCAAAAAAGTACTAGGATGGTACTTTCTCACGCGAAACTGAATGCAGGCTTGCATGAAGAATGAAGCTTTTGTGCAAAACCCACAGACAACATGAACTTAAAACACTCAAAAAACATGAAAAAATGGTCAAAATGTGTAAAATTTCAAATGCAAAGCGGGATAATCGACTACTCACTAGAGGTCTGTAGTCTATCAGCCGACTGTGTCGCCCAGAACACTCAAATCAATGCAAATGCATGGGGACCACCATCTTTCTCCTAAGAGCTCTCTTCTTCACAAAAGACAAATGCACAAATGAATTGAAAAAGACCTTTTGCGCCCTTATATAGGTTTTGACTTAATTTTTCAAAGTTCTCTGATTGACATGAAAATTACCTCCCTCATTAATTTGGCCGCTCTGAACTCATTTTTGGGATCGATTTCAAAATTTGACACACATAAATAGCTCAAAATCACATTTTAAAATTTTGGGACCAATGCAATCGAATGCTTGTGCAGTCCATTTTTTTGATACTTTGTAACCTTGGAATCTTTTCAAATCATATTTTCTTCAAATTTTCCATAATTTCTGTAAAAAGTCAAGTTTTGTCAAATCTGATCAACTTTGGTCAAACTTGGTCTTGTGGATTTTTTAATCACTTCAAATTGACTCCAAATTTTCTTCAAACTCCTAATCTGTTCTACATTCTTATGAATCACATATTTCTTCAGTATCTCTCAATATACTACTCTACATCACTATTTTGGTGTGTCATCTTTTGATTTTGCTTTTGGAGGGGGCAGGATGATTACATCATTGAATCTTTCAAATTAGTTTCAACTCAATCTGAATCTTATACTCATCACTCGGGGCATATTTTTTCCCTCTATCTGGCATCTATGTCATCTATCTCATCTTTTGATCAGTTGATCGATCTTATAACAGTCCTTATCATAGTTGGATGGAGAAGTATCGGGATAGTCTAACCCTGATTCTTGAGGACTAAGCCTCGTTCTGGGGATGATTCTATGACTCATGAGTAGATCTTGTTATCTTTTATGGACCAATATTCAGGTGTTCTATTTGGACTCTAAGGGATTAAGCTCTGTTCTGGAGATAATTCCAAATTCTTGCTAAGGGTTAAGCTATGTTCTGGAGATAATCCTAAATCTTGTTGAGAATTAAGCTTCATTTTGGAGATAACTCTAAGCTCTTTCTTTCGATCACTATCTAATGGATAGGTATTGGGACAATCTAACCCTAACTCCTGAGGATTAAGCCTCATTTTAAGGATAGTTCTATAAATCATGATTAATCTTGTCAGCTTCTAATGGATAGGTATCGGGATAGTCTAACCCCCGCTCCTAAGAAAATTGAGTCTCATTCTGGGAACAATTCTTTGAAGTTTGACAATCTTTGTTCTATCAATTTTGATATCTAGGTGTTCTATTTGGATTCCCTAAGGTTAAGACTCAATCTAGAGATAACCTTAAAAATCTTATCAATTTCAATATCTAGGTGTTCTATCTGGATTTTGTAAAGTTAAACTTCATTCTGGAGATAACCTTAAAAAGCTTATCAATTTTGGTATCTAGGTATTCTATTTGGATTCCCTAAGGTTAAGCTTCGTTCTAGAGATAACCTTAAAAATCTTATCAATTGGTCTATGTATCATCATTTTCGGAACCAATCTCATTTCTTGGTCTATGCTTCATACTTACGATTTCTTTGAATCGAATGTGTTGCTCACTCATTCATTCAAAGAGGGGAAAATGTAATACCCCAAATTGGCACATTGTCATGCTAAACCAATTCTAGTCTATTAATCAATCTTAAAGTCCTATTTTACTAGGCAATTCTGAATTCTGATAATTGCTACTTGACCTAAGTGTCAAATGCAACAAAAATCCCTAATCTGCATTAATTACATATTCTATTTAATTCCTAAGTCTAATCGAATTAGCAAAGGTAAACCTATTGATTAATTTGATTTGATTATGAGTCTTTGCACTTTAATTAAATTAAATTTACTCCTTTGGCTAAAATACACATTAAGGAATTAAATGTATTTAATTTAATTAAATATATCCTCATTTTAATTTATTGAATTTAATTATTCAATTAATAAAGATTATGCATTTATAAGGTCACATTCAATTTTATTAAATTAAATATACTCTCCAAATCCTCTCTTCAGTTCAAAAATAGAAACTCTAAGTTGACCGAAATCAAAAAAGGAATTAAATCAATTAACTCCTTATTCCACTCAAAAGCAATCAGTTAACTTCATTTGCACAAGGAAGTTTCCATTCTAATTGAATCTCATTTCTAATTTCGATTGTTCATCCAAATTGATCTTGATCATTGATCAATTCTGGAATTATATTTAAGAAATTCTCAATTCCTCATTTCAAAGGTTGCAAATGAATTGTATCAAACTTATGTTGAGTTAATTACTCACATATTTACGTTCATAGCTTTTATTAATTTTGCATATTAATCTCATCTAGTTAAATATGCATTCATTTAGATTAATTGTTCTTTCTTATTCTTAGCTTAATATATGCATTACATTTAGATTAATCTTGCACATCATTTAGCTTTCAAAATTCTTCATTCCAGATGTCTGGTTGCTAGCTTCTCAATCTAAGAGTGAATAGAAAAATGAATCTAGTTAGGAGGCAACAGATCGACTTGTCGAGTTGTTTCTGATAAATAATCTCATGTTCATTCCGGAATGATTCTTCACATAATGATCATGTTGAAGTGTGTGTGAATTCAGAGGCCCACAATTACCACTTGCATACATCAAGATTATTAATTATAGTTGGTGAGAGAACTGAAAAAAATATATACCATCTAGAAGGAGCTACAAAAGGGTGCTTGAGATTCATAGTTGATGACAATGGACTTTTGCACTGGACGATGTCTCACTTCAATTTTAATAATTTGGTCTAGATAAGTTCATCTGAAGTTGTTGGAGACTTACCAAAATAGAGAAAACCAAACAATATGATATTCAAAGGATGTCAATAAGGAAAATAGAGAAAATAAACATTCAAGGAAAAAGATCACTCATCTACCCATTTATTGGATGTTGTGCACACTGATATTCATGGTCCTACCAAATAAGAGGTTTCATTGGTGAGTGATAATTTATTCTATTCACTATTGATCATTCTAGATATACCTAGGTTACATTTATAGGACAAAAAATAGAGACACTTGAGAAATTCAGGATATTTAAAGCTAGAGTTAAAAATGAATGTGGTGAGAGGATTAAGTGTTTGATATTTGACAAAGGTAGAGAGTTTACATTTGATGAGTTTGAATTGAACTATTAAAAAAATGGAATAAGGAGACACATATCACCCTATGGTCTAGTTGTCACTTGGTCTCATTATACATATCCTAGTTTTTGTGTCACTTAGTTTCTGATCAGGATCTATAGTTCTCCCAGCTATGCAGTTTAGAAAGTCCTCATGTGAGATTCGCTATCATCAAAGTATGGTCCTAAACATTTTAGTTTTTTATTCAATCATGGTTCTAGATGCTCCCGATAGGTACTTGCAAGGTGAATCCTTCCTAATGTTTAACCTTGGTTCGTAAGTATCCAACCCTATCGATCTCTTTAGAAAAAAAGGTTATTTTTCATGGATTTACTCCTAATTTAGATTTTGGGATTTCAATTATGGTTCTTGGTTATCTTTTTCAAGCAATTCAATTATTCCTCTCTTAAGCTTTCCATGATCTTTTATACCATGGTGTGTTGTGAATGGGGCAATCTGAGAGCTAGGTTTTTGTCAAGTTTTTTTTGCTTCTTTTTTTTGCCTATGAGTCAATCAAAAGTAACCCTTTCCTATTCAAAGATTTGATCACTTGTGATTACATGGTGCACTTGGTAAATATCATTTGTTTGTGGGTTACCTAGTATCAATTCCATTTTGAATCCTTCTAGACTTAAGTGTGATGTTGGGGCAATCCATGCATGCCTATTTTGAGCCAATCCTATGCAATGTCAATGACAAGGGCTCGATGTTCTTGGTAACCTTGGAAGGTCCCTTACATTTCCATATCAAATTAAGTGCTCAACTACGTGGTGGTACTCCATCCTGGGGTACCATGCACTCAAGCTTTAAAGGATTCCATCCCCCTATTCACAAAAAAAAAAATTTTAAAATTCTTCAAACTCCTAAACAATATAAATAGAATTCTCTAATCCAAACAATCATTTCCAAACATCCTATCAAATCAATTTTACAATCATGATCCTACAAAACCTACAGTTCCAAAGAATCCAAAGTTTTCAGAATCTCATTCAACCCACAATCACTACACCAAGGGTTCAATTTTAAAAGTCAATCCCCCCATTTATCCCCCACAAATCCCTCATTTCTCAATCCCTAGACTCAAAGTTGTACAAATGGTATTTCCCTTTATCGTACTCCCACAAGGAGAGTATGAGACCCTTTTCAACCCTCTTTTAGCTGTTCTACGTCCTCTTTCTTGCCTCAATTTTTTTTCTTTTCAAGATGTCATTGGGCCTCATTTTCTCTCCAAGCTACCTCTTCAGAGGAGTATCACCCAGTCCAATATCTCTTCTCTCATTTTGAGACTAAAGAAACTATATTTCTTTAAAAATCTTCTTCGCATGTCTATTTTCAAACTTCTTTGAAATAATGTTGTCCCAACACTATGTCGAAGAGGGGCAAAATGTAGACACCTAAATCTAGTTACATAATTAAGTAATTGTATTTAGTCATCTTCCAAAGCCTTATTAATTAAGTATTTAATATTTGATTAATTTATATTATCCCCTAGTTAACTAATCTAATTAATTGACTTTAGTCCAATTAATAATCAAATGACAACCAATAGTCTGATTTATTTATTAAATCCCTATTCTTCTACTAAATTGAATAATTGCACAAACCTATTTAATTCATTTTCAATTTCCTCATTTTGATTAAACAATCCAATTAATCAATGCTCAACCTTAGCCTAACCCTTAACCCATTTGTTTAGCCTAATCCAACACATTTTCCCATGTTGAACCCATTTAATTAATTAATTAAACCCATTTACTTAGACCTTCCACTTGCATTTGTCTAACAAGGCCACTTGCCTCATAATTACCCTTCTACCTAAGCCTAATCACCCTTCAATCATTTGTATAACTTTAAACATAGTGATTAAGAAATCCTAACCCAAACCTAAGACCCCTCATGTGATATCCATCACATTCCCACCTAAATGCATTAATTTCAACCTTAAATGCCTCTTACACCTCTTACATGCTTATCCCCATAATTACTCCTTTGTCCCCTTCACAACTCAAAAAATGGTCACATTCCCTCCAAAACCCTAACCCCTTCACATGTATTATCCTTGTCACACTTGTCACAAGGCTATGGATTTGAGAAAGCACAATCCATTTGCTTCTTTTTTATGCCTATGAGTAAATCAATATAACCCTTGCCTATTCAAACATGTGATCACTTCTGGTTACAAGGTGCACTTGGTAAATATCATTTGTTTGCAGGACACCTAGTACTAGTTCCACTCTGAATCCTTCTAGACTCATGTGTGATGTTGGAGAAATTCATGCTTGTCTATTTTGAGTTAGTCCTATGCAATTTCAACCAAAAGGACTTGATGTTCTTGGTAACCTTGGAAGGTCCCTTACATTTCTATATCAATTAAGTGCTCAACTACATGGTGGTAATCTATCCTAGGGTACCCCGCACTCAAGCTTTGAAGGATTACATCCCGCCTGATGGAGCCAAAAAGAAATTGCAAATTAGGACTTCCATGTACACACTCCCTATTGCAACCATTTCATGCTAAGGATTCAAAGCATAGCTCTATGTGTTAATTGCACATATGTTATACACACCTCAAATATTTGTTCACATCAGCACATGGATAAGACTCCTCTCTTTAACTATTCATAGCTCTAGGTGTGGGTATTTGATAAGGCAGACCGCATTTTGGTATGGGGTTCTCAAAATCATTGAATGTAATCCTATCACCACTCCCAAGAAGAAACGTTGACTTTAATGCTCTTTGTAACTTAGACATAATCAGTACAGGTTAAAAGGTCCAGGGCATATAGTTGTCCACGGTAAAGTTTATTTATGGAACTTTTAAGAAGTTACATCATGATGCTCAAATAAGATGCTTTCATTGCCACGTGAAACAGAGTCAAGGATTATTGGTACTCTACAAATATATAGAGGAACAATATTTTTGCAACTAATATTGCTTCAAAAGGCTTGGACTTCCCAACTATTGATTGGATTATTTAGGAGGATTGCCCAGAAGATATACCATTTTATATTCATTGTGTTGGGCTCATAGCCTATTTTATAACTGGAGGTTGTTCTATTGCATTTTGATACCTTCAGAATTGAAAATACCAAACTTAACAACAGAATGAAGAATACTCCAACTTGGGACATGTGTAGCAGATAATATTCATGTATCACATAGGAAGATGAAAGAAATGGGAGTCTACTATAAATGGTGAACCTATTGTGGATAGATGAACACATGGAATAGAGAAAGATTAATGCCACCACTGTTGTGGAGAATATATGTTGGGGCATTCAAAGTTAGTACTTTCTCAATGAAGATATTGTGGTTTTTGAAGATCAATTAATTCATAATGGGCAAAATTATACTACGCATAACTAGAAATCACATGTAGTTGTGAGACTGGTAATCGTAAGGAGGCCCCATGTTTATTCTGAAGAAGTTCAACGACTTATTCTCTCCTTGCAACTACCTACATGACACCTCTGTTTACCCAGAAGATCATTGGATCAAATGACTCTGTAGAATAGTAATTTTGGAACACAATAGCATTGCATGATTATGAAGAAAAGTCTCTCGAGTAATCTGTTATGTCATCGTGAAGGAAGTAAGATATCGAAGATTATAGAAGATTCTTGAAGAGAATCCTTGAGAGCACAATAATGAGTCCTATAGGTGACCCCCAGTCATGCATTCCGAACATGAAATATTGTTGCCTTCCAGTAGTATCAGATGTGTTGGATGTTGCTTATCAATCAACATCAGTCTACATAGAAATACACAAAAGTGAAATACAAGAAATCCACAAAAATAATATGTTATCAAAGAAATCGTGGAAACGAAAAAGGTATTGGCAATAATCGATTGCTCATGCTTGAAGTGGTGGCTATCTATAATGTGACTCCGGCATGGACCAATAAGCGCAAATATGGAGCGAGACTTGCAAAGGCCGAGGTTCCATGTCAAAATGAGAATCCACATCACCATAGACAATAATAATGTATATGCAGTAAACACACAGGAGCAATCAAACTCAATTGAATTAACTATGGCTTCAACATGTTATGGATACACTCGGCGATCGAAAGCACCAATAGATATTGTATTTGATGCTACAAATTGGTTGAGCAATTGTATAGTATAAATCATGGCATCTCTACAATAGAGTATATGGCATCGGGAGCAGCTTGACACACTGCTTCAAAGGAAAATATGATAAGTCTCTACCATATCATCTTACATTGTGGCACAATAATTCATATCTTTTTTCAAGAAATGGTTATCACAATCCAGGGTGCAATTAACATTGTTAATGTTTCAATTCATTTGAAAAGGTGTCATTAATCAAATAATTGAGTATTCCTAACAAAAGGATGTATTAAAATATTTTTAAAAGTCACATCCTTTGGAAATAAAAAATATAAATAGGGAGATACTCAAATGAAAATAAAATAATTCAGATATTCAGACATACACATCCATATTCTTGGAAGAAGCATTTTATATTTATATATTTTTATAAAGAGGAATAAGGGCTCAATATGACTTTGTAATGTAAATTCCATTATTTTTCTTTTAAAATAAAATAAAATAACTTTTCTTTATTTTTAAATGGCGTGGAGATTTAAACTACAGGTGAATCATCTTTTGTAATTATTTTTGAAATTTTGTATACAATTTAAATATCAGATAAGTGGACATGGTCATTTAGCATTTTGAATTTGATCATTACAGATATTGCAAGATATTAAATCATTTATGTATTTGTATCCAGTTTGTCTCCCTGCTAGAGGAGTTAAAATTCAATCTGGACTAATTTAAGATTGCATAATATTTAGTCTATCACATCTCAATTATTTAATTGTTGGCAGTAAAGTGTGTAAAAGCATTATAAAGTTGTACGTGAATGTTCACTGAAGTTGATTCTATAGCCCGGATGAGTAGAGGCACTGGTCTTTTTATTATTGAAGTCAGAAAATCTATATATTCCTTCTACAAGCATCAAATTTATTATTATTCAATTATTCAAAAACATTCAACTATTATCCAGTATCTAGTTTTCATTTTAATTGAGTTTGAGGACGTTGCCAGCCGGAGAACTCCTGAAGTTTAAATTTTCTATAGAAAAACCTTGAAAGAGGCAATCAACATTTGAGGTAAAGGTTTACCCGTCTAAGTGTAGCAGAGCCTAAAGTGCAGGGGAATTGAAAAATATTCCCGTTCATTGGGCAGAACTGATTGAGATGTCCTATCAGAGAAGTGGCAGGCTTTTGGATTTCTAATCTGCAGTTTTGGGAACCAACACCCCCAATCAAAAAAACAAAGAAATCATTCTTCAAAATACTAAAATTCTAAATAGAATCCTTTAATCCAAACAATCATATCCAAACATCCTATCAAATCAATCTTACAGTTGCAATCATACAAAACCTACAATTCCAAAGAATCCAAAGTTTTTAGAATCTCATTCAACCCACAATCACTACACTAAGGGTTCAATTTAAAAATCCAATCCCCTAATTTATCCCCCACAAATCCCTCATTTCTCAATCCCCAAACTCAAAGTTGTACAAATGGTATTCCCCTTTATTGTACTCATGTAGGGAGAGTATGAGCCCCTTTTAACCCTCTTTTAGTTGTTCTACATCCTCTTTCTCACCCCAGTTTTCTTTCTTTTGAAGATGTTATCGGGCCTCTTTTTCTCTCCCAACTAACTCTTCAAAGGGGCATCACCCAGTCCAATATATCTTCTCTCATTTTGAGACTAAAGCAACTCTATTTCTTTAAAAATCTTCTTTCAATTATCTATTTTCAAACTTCTTTTCAATAATGTTCTCCCAACACTATGTTGAAGAGGGGAAAATGTAGACACCTAAATCTGATTACACAATTAAGTAATTATCTTTTGTCATCTTCTAAAGCCTTATTAATTAAGTGTTTAATATTTGATTAATTTATGTTATCCCCTAGTTAACTAATCTAATGAATTAACTATAGTCTAATTAATAATCAAATGACAACCAATAGTCTACTTTACTAATTAAATCCATATTTTTCTATTAAATTGAATAATTACACAAACCTATTTAATTTAATTTCAATTTCATCCTTTTGATTAAATAATCTAATTAATCAACTGGTTCAACTTAATCCAACTCATTCACCCATAATTAAACCTATTTACTTAGACCTCCTAGTTGCATTTTTCTAACAAGCCCACTTGCCTCCTTATTACGCTTTTACCTAAGCCTAATCACCCTTTAACCATTTTCTTAACTTTAAACATGGGGATTAAGAATTCCTAACCCAAATCTAAGTCCCCTCATGTGACATCCCTCACATTCCCACCTAAATATATTAATGTCAACCTTAAATGCCTCTTGCACATCTCTTACATGCTTATCCTCCTAATAACTCCTTTGTCCCCTTCACAACCCCAAAAATGGTCACATTTCCTCCAAAACCCTAATCCCTTCACATGCATTCTCCATGTCACACTTGTCACAAGGCTATGCATTTGAAAAAGCACAATCTATTTGCTTCCCTCTCCTTCCATCCTAGACACTTTTAATAATCCTTCCATATTGCATCTTGACCATCCATTTCCTCACCCATTTTCCTATAAATTGAACTCTTTACCCTTATCAAATCATCCATCTTCCATTGCAAAGTTATAATGCTCCACTGAGAAACAAATTTATTAAATACACCCATATAATGTGAAATTTCATTCTCACTTCAATAGTTTGAAACCATCTTCATCCATTTGAATCCATTCCTTGTCATTTATTAAGAATAGGTATTTGAGCACACCTAACTCATCATTGGACTTATCTATACATCAAGCAAGCATTTGGGAGTTCATGCTTGGTTTGCACTCACTTCCTACACCCTTAGCTTTCGACGCTCCTCTATTCCTCTTGCTTCTTTTTGATCCTAGATCTAGGCTCCCACCTATATGAGGGAAGTCTATAAGTTTCACATGGGTGGGATAAAGTATACCCTGTAAAATAACCTTTATGGTTTTATAGAAGATGACTCTTTTCTCACTACTAAGAAAAGGGGGAAGAAAAATAAATAAAAATTAAGGTAGAGTTCCTAAGATTTTGAAACCCTTTGAGCTCCTTTTAGTTATAGAAGAGATTCTAGACCCAAGAAATGATTGCAAGATACCACAAACTCTTCATTGTTGGGAAGAGAGAGAGAGAGAGAGAGAGAGAGAGAGAGAGAGAGAGAGAGAGAGAGAGAGAGAGAGAGAGAGCAACTAAAATATCATTGACACATGTCGAGGCATTCATGTGTGTGTGTGTGTGTGTGTGTGTGTGTGTGTGTGTGTGTGTGTGTGTGTGTGTGTGTGTGTGTGTGTGTGTATTCCTATGAGAAACGCCTATTAACCCTTATGATGAAGCACCCTACTATCTTTCCAAAATGAATTTCTTTAGAAAATCTTGTTCATAAACATGACATAGTATAATCCTAGACCTCAAGAATTAAAAGAGTAACCAAACATGATCCAATAACATTTATAACTCAAAATAGATTATAAGATCCTAAAAGAAATAGATGATAATTGTATTGTGACAAGCTAGTGTTGTCATTGCACCAAAAGATCGACCTACTAATGCCCGATACAACCACTAGACTTATAGACCATAGGAGGTGATTAAGCCATGTCACGAATCTCAAAGGGGAATATTAGTGGTTAGTCCAACAATCCCCCCTCAACATTACCCAAGGAGATTCCAACTTGTGACCAAGCTCTAATACCGCTTGTTACAAGCTAGGGTTGCAATTGCACCAAAAGATTGACATGCTAATGCCTGATACAACCACTAGACTTATAGAACACAAGAGGTGGTTAAGCCATGTCATGAATCTTGAAGGGGAGTGTTGGAAATTAGTCCAACATGTACTTATTTTGAAATGATAGAAAACCTTAAAACCATCCACAAAATAGAGAAAAACATACATAAAAAGAAATGCTAGGCATAGTCTTGTATATTTCTTCTATTAAACATGCATAGGTGTACAAGACTATGTTCAAAAGAATGAAAATACAACTTATTCTACTAATAAAAAAAACTTATACAACATGAATCTTATCTCTAATTGAGCTCTTGAAAGACTTGTAGGTCAAAAGAAAAGATCCTAAAATTGAATCTCAAAAAATGTTACCAAATGATGATTCATACATGCAAGGTGAAAGAATAATAATAGTGGTTGTTATATTAGCCTCAATCATGTCACCCTTGTAATCATTTTACGCTTTCTATGTATGACATGGATGGAATCAAAACTTTTTTCTCAAAATTCTTGTCATCATCATGGAGAAGCCCCACTTGTGATTTTAATAGCGTCTTGATCCTTTACCATTTAGATAAGTAAGTAGCACCATTTCACCTAAATTAAGGTCCCTATTAAATCCTTTATATGATTTGTTTGTGGGTTGGATACATGGAAGGTCTTTGAGTCCTTCCTTAGTAGTTATACTTCCCACTTTTAAAAAGCTATGTGGATTTTCCATGTGGTTCTATATTTAGTGAATGTATAATATGGTGTTACAAGTAGAGGAGCTTTTTAGATGATCTTGAGATAAGTATGTCAACATTTTGGTGACATAAGGGAACTTTTCCTATTGAGAAATAACCTTAGAACCTCTAGTTTTGTAGACCAATGCCTTATCCATTAATTATAAAACCTAAAATAGTCTTCAAACAAGAGAGAACACAAAAACTTGTGCCAACATGATTCCCTTGAGGATATTTCAACATAAGCAACTACACTTCTCAGAAAACAAAACTTCTGACCTACTATGTAGAGACATTTACATTACAACTATGTTAAATGAAATTATTAAGTGGTTTGTTCAAGTAGCTTCCTTTCCTAAGAAGATTATGATACTTTAAATGTTTCTGAAGAAGTAGCCAGAAAAGGAAACTTGATAGGTATCCAACATGTTAGAATGGCTTTAAAATATTTAGAAAAAAATAGCTCATTCATGATTAAAATTTATCCTCTTACAGTGGATGTGAAGGTTATTGTTTCTCTCCTTGATGCTCATCTTCATGCTCTCAAGCGATCACAACGAGTGTCAAATTGAAAATCTAAGCTAGATGTATGATGGGGCATCCTCTTGAAATATTTGTTGCTTTGATCTCTTGTTGGCTAGTAAGGGTTGGGGCTAATGAATTTTGTGATGGTACAAAGACCTTCTCTTGTTGTTCTTTCAGCAAGGGGTCCTCTCTCTCAAAAGGTGATTTCTTAATGATGATTTTTGAACAGAATACCTTTATTTTGCAAAAAAATTGATCGTCACTCAACACCTTGCTTTCTTTTGCCTTGGGATCCAAAAAGTGAGGAATCTCCTTAAATAAGAGGAATTTTTCATCTTCATTCCTGATATCTCTAGTGCATTATTTTTTAAACTAATCCTCCTTGATTTTGAAAAAAATAGGGAATCTCAAACAAAAAAAAGACTAGATCTTCTTCCACTTCTCCTTCTTCTACCTCTTTCTCTTCTTCTCCTTCTACTTCCTCCTCTTCGTTTGGAGTAATAACTTGCATTTTAGGAAACTTCTAGTGTCATCTCCTCTAAGCCTTTACTTATATTGCAATAAAGTGATCTTTTTATCTTATTAGAGCCTCTTTCTACTACTATATAATTTGATTTTGGTAAGAAAGCTCTTCTTTCTACTAGTGATATTGTTTCTCCTCCTTTATAGCCCTTAGATTATACTTATAAATTAAACAATATTTATTTGCAAGTAGCATTTCCAATCTACTCACATATTGGTGCTAGGAGGGAGGGTAATCATACTGACGAGGGCTAAAAATGCCTCATATGGTTATTTTTAAGCATTAGAAGGGGTGGAGGAGATGTAAGCATTGTGAAACTGCTCATTTTTTTTGTTGTAGAAAATTATGGAGGAAATACAAGAGCATTTATGGCTTGGTATTTCTAATAGGAAGGTAAAAATGCTTGTATTTTTATGAAAATGAGAAAAGTTGTGTTTTCCATAATATCCCTCCATACGAAAACATATAAAAAGGAGATCTACACCAAGATCTAGGTACATTCCATAGCAAATAGCCAAAACCACTTTGGCTATAAAGTCACCAAGTTCTTGAAATCTTCCTCTTTTAAGGTTGAAAAATGTTAAAGAACACATTGAATCTGATATTTTGAAATATTTTTCCCACTGGGCATGGCATAAATTTTTTTGATTCACTTAAATGAGAATAATCTTGAAGTCTCACAAGGGTGGGGGAAAAGTGTGCCCTGTAAAACAACCTATGGGGTATAGAAATCAACTCTTCTATTGATGCTTTAGAAAGGTGGAAGAAAACTAAACAATAACCAAGGCAAAATTCTAGAGGTTTAAAACCCTTTGAGCTCTCGTTAGTGAAAACTAAGATGCTAGACCCCAAAAATGACCACAAGACATCATAAACTCTTCATTTCTAGAAAGAGAACATGATGAAAAAATCCTTGACACTAGCCAAAAAATTCATATCTTCATGTGATAATACTCATCAAGGCTCATGATTAAGAACCCTTTCATCTCACCAAAATGAGTATTCTTAGATAATTGTGTTCATATAAATTATAGGTATAATCCTAAAACTTGAGCATTGAAAGAGTAACCAAGCATAATCCAATAGCTTGATAACCCACAATAGTTTATAAGATCCTAAAAGAAACAAATGATAGTTATATCTATTCCAAAATTATACAAAACCTTAAAACCATCCATGAAACAAAGAAAAATACACATAAAAAGTAATGCTAGGCATAGTCCATTATAAGACTAGGGTCAAAAGAATGCAGATAAATAGACATTAAAATGTTCTACTAATTTAAAAAAACTCCTAGGATAGAGATTTTAACTCTAACTGAGATCTCCAAAAGCCTTTATTATTACAAAGTCCCTATAGGTCTTTTATAGAAAAGATCCTAGAACTAAATCTCAAGAACATTACCAAAGGGATAAATGATCTATGTCAGGTGGAAGAATCATCATTGTGGTTGTTACAATTGCCTCAAACATATTGTCCTTGTAATTATTTTCCTCTTTCTATGTGTAAAATGGGTGACACCTATGCTTTATCTCAAAATTCTTGCCATCATGGTGAAGAAGCCCCACCCATGATTTTATGAGTGCTTTGATCCTTTGTCATTTGGATAAGAAATAAATATTGTTTTACATAAATTATGGCACCCATTGAATCCTTTGGAAGATTTGATTGTGGGTTGGATACGTGGTTGACTATTGAGTCCTTCTTTGGTTTTGATACTTCCCACTTACTTAAAACTCCACATCTTTTCCATGTGGAACTTTTTGTAATGTGCACACAATATGGTATTATGTGCAGAGTAAGTCTTTGAATGGCCCAGAGGTGAGAAGGGAAATAAGTATATCAACACTTTGCATAACGCAAAAAAAGGGGAGGACGCCTGTGGTTGAGCTTGTAGTAGTTTCATTAGTGGTGCCTCCTAGTATATTAGTAAGGTTGTCCTCTTTACTAGTCATGGCTTTGATGACTATTATGATAGACTAGAATTTCACCAATTCTTTGTAGACCTCTCATCCTAGTCCCAACCTTGAATATGAGTACTTTGCATAAAAAAATTAACTGTTGCTAGCAAGCTAGGGCCCTAGAATAGGAGAGCACAAAGGTGGAGATAGAGTCCTAAGTGCTAATTCTTATTACTCTCACTTAAGATCTTTTTGAACTAATCCCTTAGCCAACCACACCCTTTATCTTACTCCTTAGTACTCCGGGAGCAACTTTCATGTGTTAAGCTAATTGGGTCTAGCTTTTTTCACCTTCCTAAGAACCCTTGTTGATCACATCTTTTCCCAATATCCCACCATTCTCTATGCTTGTAAACATAATGTAGACATGAGTCTTCTCAAGTGCAATCATGTTGACTCAACCAATGACATTTCCTAATGATAATCCTAGATTTCTTAGGGTTTATATAATATATACAATGAATTATTGGGTCTTCTCTTCATCCATATAAAGAAGGTTTGATTAGGGCCACATATTTAAGTTTGACTATCTCAAATATGCTCCAATAGAATCTCTTCCATCTTGTATGCTTTAAATGGAGAAAGCTCCAACTTTTCTAAATGATTCATTAGTCTTTTGTAGAGGTCAAAAGTTCATCTTCTTCATTGTTATATTAGGTATATCATTTTTTACATGCCATGGGGCTTGTTGTTATGAGGAGCCTAATCAAACTTAGAGGCTAAGTTTTCTCGCTTCTTTTGATGTGATTTCCCCCCATATTTCTTTTATAGGTGCTTGGGGCTTGTGCCCCTTGCAAGTCCCTAGGAAAACACCCAAGGTGAGGTCCTGGGATCGTGCCCTAGGAGCACTCCCTATCATGATACAAGGTGAGATCGAGGGGTAGCACCTCCAAATCCAAAAATGAGTTTACTATTATAAAAAGGTATGAGTAGTTATTTTTCTATTGGATGACACGTTCTAGCCCCAATTTTATAAGTGGAATAAGTATTGTATAAAATGGTTTAGATTGAAGGATTTTATGATGTTTTATGATTTAGTGGTTTTTGGTTACAGTATTGATTTGCAAGGGATTTCCAATTGTAATTAAATTGAAAACACTGGATAATAATATCGAAATTGTTGTTTAGTGGACGTAGCCCAAGGATTGGGTGAACCACAATAAATATGTGTGTCTTATATCTTCTTATGTGTTTTTTATTCCTTTGTGATATGTTTATATTTACATATAATTATTATTTCTTGATGTAATACAAGGCAAGAGAATCTCCAAAGGAGATGCCTAACCCACAGCAATTAACCACACAATGGAAATACAACACAAGATGCAAGATCTAATACCAAACTCAACTCTTTATTTATAAAACAATTGATCACAAGAAATGTGTTAGGCTATAAGGCCTTCCTAGTTGTGGCCAAATATAAAACAAGTAATAGTTTTGCAAGATCCCTCAAGATCCAACCAAACCCTAGCTAGTCTAGATCTATAACACAACAACAATCTGGTAAAAACCTCCAACAAGATCTAAACTTGTGCTGGCAAGCCACCAAGAAATCTCTTTATTTCACAAGTTGCAACTACTAGCTCTACTCATAATTTCACTCCTCTCAGCTCCTCCATGTTGAATTGAATAATGACTCCACAAGACCCTCTACTTATACCCAAGTAAGCCACAAGTCATCCTAGCAAGTTACCAATCAACAAACCCTTACATTAAATACATATTTGAGCCACAAGACAGTTTGCAACATATATTAATACAAAATGCCTTATTTGGCTTACAACACTCGTTAAATGTATCTAGGATAAAGATCCAAGGCCCAAATAAATCCACACTCATCTCCAAATCGATCCATGTCATGATCACACACTATGTGCATTAAATGCACCAAGTCAGTCGATCTAATCCATAAAAACACCATTCGACAAACTACAATATTGAGCGCTAGCAAAACCTCCAAGCATTGTTGAGAAACAACACATGTTGAGCAACCAATATACACTGATCAACACAGTATAAGTTGAGAAACCCAGTATAAGCTGAGTAAGCATGTCAACCGAGCTCCCACAAGTTTTATCAAGCACTATAAACGTTTTTGAGTTCTCAATGACCGAGTGCCTTTCTCAACCAAGCTCCTCAATCAACAATGTAACCAAGAACTACCCTAATGAGGATCGAACAACACATACTCAACTGAGTAACATACTTCAACCAAACACCAAGATTCTCCACCAAGCCTATTTGGTCAAGCCTCCAATCAAAAAATACCACAGAGATGATCGATCACCTCTAGTCTTCCACCAAAAATTCCAAAATCTTCAAGAACCTCATATTCCCTTATGTTAGACTCCCGGGGTACAAAAAAAAGTGTGTCCCACACTTTGTTCCTTCATAAAAACTAGATATCCGCTTCATCTTCACCCAAGGCTTGCCAATCCATAAAGCCAAGAAGATGAACAAGTCCATCAACCAATTCCTCCTTTGCAAGTCTACAAACCACCAATCAACATATTCATCCACATGAATAAACTAAACAACAAAGTAACCCACAAATAGGATCTGTAACTTATCACCATAATCCACAAATGAATCAAACTCCACATCCACAACAACAACATGTAGATCCATATAAAAAACAATATGCAAGCCCTCTTCAAAACATGTCAAACTCCCAACACCATCAATCTTATTTCTCACAACATGATGCTC
Organism: Cupressus sempervirens; assembly: GCA_028749045.1. NCBI lineage: Eukaryota > Viridiplantae > Streptophyta > Pinopsida > Cupressales > Cupressaceae > Cupressus > Cupressus sempervirens. The sequence goes on from CM053792.1 coordinate 36,227,812, forward strand.
TCAAACATGTAAATTATCACCCATAGAAATGTAGTCATCCATGACCAAGTTCTCTTCAATTTCCATATCAAAATCAACCAACTAATCATGAAAAGAAATCTCCATCCCAACATTGACAAGATTAGAAACTTCTTCGGCAACAACCATAAGTTTTTCTACAAGATTTGCATCAAATTCCACAAACTAATCAACAAACCAACCTTAAATCCAAATTTATTATACCTTCTTCTCTATACAATCTTCTAAACCAACTAGACAACCCTCTTCTGGATTGGTAGACTCCAATTCCAATAACACACAACTTTATTCTTTCATTTCTCAAATCATTTAGACAAAGTAATGTCCACCTGAGAAATCACGTCAGTTATCCTCAGCTCTACCACATTATAGAGATTTTTAAATATTCTTAGGGTCAACCTTCAACTCCACAAGGTCAACCTTCACTCTGATACCACCTGATGTAGTACAAGGTAGGAGAATCCCCAAAGGAGATGTTCTAACCCTAAGAAATTAACTACATTAGTAGAAACACACCATAAGATGCAAGATCTGATACTACTCTTTGTTCATAAAACAACTTATTACAAGCAATATGTTAATTTGTAAGGCCTTCCTGGTTAGGGCCAAATACAAAGCAAGTAATAGTTCTACAAGATCCCTTAAAATCCAACCAAACCCTATCTAGTCCAAATATGTAACACAACAACAATCTGGTTGAAACCTCTAGCGAGATCTAAACTTGTGCTCACAAGCCACCAAGCAATCTCCTTGTTTCATAAGCCACAGCTACTAGCTCTTCTCACAACTTCACTCCTCTTAGCTCCTCCATCCTGAATTGAATAATAACTCCAGAAGACCCTCTACTTATACCCTATTAGAATGTTTAGAATAACTGAGAGGGGGGTGAATCAGTTACTCAAGGACCATTAGTACCAATTGAACAAACAAACACTCACATAGTTTTATGTCTTACTTATCCTACTTCTCGATCTCTACTATAATCTAAATAACAATTTTAACTAGTAGTTCAATGTCCTAATATAATAGACTTTTTGAATGTAAATTTGAAATGTAAAACACCATAAAATATTCAACACAAGTTTGATACTAGGATTTAATGTGGAAACCCAATATAGGAAAAACCACTAGCTAAATGTCACCACTTTTTCACTAAAGTGAGCCTTGTTGGGAGCCAACCATATTAATGGTTACTATACACAATATTAAATGTGACCTAGTTAGAGGATTTAATCACCCAGTTAGGAGTGGCCTTGTCAGAAGACTTTAGAACATTCCATTAGAATGTCACCCAGTTAAAGGATTTACACATATTGTTTAGTCCTTAATGATTGATAGGTCAACTTTTGATTAAAAGGATTTCAATACAAATTGTTTACAATGATTAGAAATAAAATAATAGGGTTTGATCTATATGATAACAACTCACTTTGTAGTTTTAGATCTATGTTTAGTTCATGTGTTGATTCTCTGATAAGCTTTCCTTGTCACCTCTGTCCTTGATTTTCTTGGAAACCCTTCAAGCATTCACTCCTCTTTACAACGAGCTTAAGCCTTCTACTTAGATTTTCTTATCAACCTCGACAGCTTTGTTCCATCTCATTGGAAATCTCTCAAACACGCGCAACTTGTCTGTTATCCCCTCTTCTTTGCATTGTCTTATTCATGCTTTGCTTAAAGCTCATCTCTATGCCTCCTTAAATAGGTAATTCTAGTCCTTTTTTGTTTCTCACAATCACCGTAGATCTTAGGGTTTGTGATTTGATCCAACATATTCATTGTATCTAATCACCATTCTATTTATCTCTTCTTTTCTAGAAACTTCTCATTGAATTAGTTTATTAGATATCTTACCTAATCCTCTTCTTGAATTAAATGATTTAACTCATCAATCTTATCTTCAACATGCTTTCCATATCCTAAGAAATCAATTGAGTCAGTTGGAGATCATGATTTCTCATACACATTCAAAATACTGTCACTCAATCATTGCCAAGTTTTGACACTTGATCATTAGTGATTTGCTCGATTTCTATAGAGCTTCTAGCTTGGCATTAACATTGCCGATACTAATGCTTCGTCAACACTAAATTTTTGTCATTTACTATGGCTTGGTTGACACTAGCATCACTCGACATGAACTTCATGTTCCTTAATCTTCTGTTATATTCCTCAGTTAAGCTTAAACAAACTTTCAATATTTTCTCATGTCTTCATAATGTTAACAATCAAATTATCTTGTCAAAGTCTAACTAATCAAACATCCATTGTAGCTTCCTTTTCATAACTCGACCTTTCCTCTAGGTGCTTTTGTTATGAGCAACTTCTCCAATCCTCTGCATCAATCAAATATATATGACATTTAGATTAGATAGAAACATGCCTCATCAGTAGATTTAATATCAATGAAAACATAACAATTGTTTCAATTGTAGTTTCCAACAATACCCAACTAAGACACAAGTCAGCCTAGTAAGTTACAAATTTAAGAAATCCTTATATTAAATACATATTTGAGACACAAGTCAGCCTGCAACAGATATTAAATACAAAATGCCTTAGTCAACTTACAACACCCATTAAATGCACCTAGGATAAAGATCTAGGGCACAAATAATTCCACACACATCTCTAGATAGATCCACATCATAATTGTAGCTACATGCATTAATGCACCAAGTCGGTCGATCCAATCTGCAAAAACACCATTTGGAAAACTTCATTACCAAGTGTCAACAAAATCTTCAAATATTGTCGAGAAACAACACATCTCAAGAAACCAAAATATGTTGAGAAACATGATCTAAGTTTAGCAATCTATTATAAGCTGAGTAAGACTATCAACTGAGATCCCACAGGTTCTATCAAGCACCATAAAATTTTTTGAGTTCTTTCAGTAACCAAGTGCCTTCCTCGATAGAGCTCCTTCACTGACTGAGCTCCTTGGTCAACACTAAAACTAGGAACTACCCCAATAAGGATCAAGCAACACCTTTCCAACCATGTAACATACTTCAACCGAACATCAAGCTTTTCCACCAAACCTATTTGATCAATCCTCCAACCTAGAAGTACTACAGAGATGGTCAAGCACCTCCAATCTTCCACCAAAAATGCCAAAATATTCAAGAACCTCATATGCCCCTGCATCATTTGGATCTTTGTATTCCAAACAAGGCTTTTATGTTTGACTCTCTTTAGGAAATTTTAGTGTCAATGACAATCTTCACAAGATCCCTCACACTTAGCTTGGTTAAGCTATTCATTGAGGATGTCAAAACAACTTGATTTTTGGATTTGACTATATCCATGGGGCATTTGGGGCAATAATATAATATGTCACTACAACCTCATCTTACCTATGTGTATTATTAAGATTGTGGGAATAAGGATATGTTAGAAGATGATCTATGAGGTAGTACTTGCTTTTACATTTGTGGAGTAGAGAATGCTTATTTGTATTCCTCTATTGTTGTTTGTTTATATTGTTACCATATGAAAGACCCTATTATTCTATTGGTACTTAGAAAAAAAGGGTTCTATGCTATAAGGCTCATGTTTGTCATTGTGTTCTTCTATTTTTCATGCATTATATTTTGATATTCAGGGATATTTAGGCTATCCTTTCATGTTAATTATTATTTTTAATTTATTTTCTTTGTCTTCATGTACTCTTCTCCATATCCAAAAATATGTCATTTGTGATAAAATACCCATAAAAAGTCTTATAATATATATATCCTTTTCACTCTTATATTTTTTAACATCAAATAATTTGATCTCCCTGTCCCTGCTTACTTGTCTAAATATCGTGAATATCATGTGTCACCTATTGTGGGGTGATATTCATAGGAATTTTTTGCATATTAAAAACCATAATATTTTATTCTCTCATTTGAATAAATCATGTTTCCCTCTAAGAAACATAGTCCATCTTGAGCGAGGGGTGGCCAATATGTCTTGTTATTATATTATTGGCTCTACATCACTTTTTTTTATTTTAAAAGTTTAAAAATTTGATCTCTTTGTTTCCTTTTGCGGGGGAAATCAACTTATCTATCAAATATATTTTTTAATCCATATTAATGTGTCTTTAACCCTAATATGTGACTATCCAGATTTTGCTACTCACATTGATGCTCTCAAAGTTATCACATCGATGTCCAGAGGAACATAACTTTTTATCGATATTGGTGTGTTATGATGATCTATCTCTATCTCTTGTGATCATCTCTCTTCCATCTATCATTTCTGCATACAACTTGTATGATGGATAAAATTATGTGGTAATCAAGGATTTTTCCTAGGGAAAAACTTATGTGGATAAAATACCCTCAGGTAAGTTTGATCTACTTAATCTCACATATTTAACTATGATATTGTCATTAAAGTGGGGGGGAAATATAGTATTATTGATGTTATCTCTCTTTCTATGCTTCCTTGATTACATAAAATAAAATAAAAATTGGAACTCTCAATGAGAATTTAGTATATTTAAGCATTGACATGGAGACACGTGAGAAGTCTCTAGAGACATACATTTCAATCTTTCTTCCCTCATATCCATTTATAAGTGAATAGATATTCTACATGCACCTTTGACCTTATTTCTTCTTTAGGGTAGAAATGTTTTCTTAATTCTCTTAGACCATGTTTAGAATTAAGTATCAAGCATCCAACGTTAGCACAAGAGAGTGCACTTTGAAGAGGATTCCATACTCTGGGTGGAATTTTTACTTCACGTGGGCTTTTATACCTCTCAATATTTGAAGGAGGTCACCTAGACCTTCGCTCTTCATCTTAACTCAAGGAGAGTTCCTATGAGTTTATCCTTCACAACTTCTTTGAGATGATTATTTTGTACACAAAAAACTAATATGATTGTACACATTTGTTGGATCACATTCATTTATATATCATTTCCAACTCACCTAAGGTACACTTGTGGTGAGGGTGTTGATTCATATTGTAATAAAAGTATCGAATTGATTAACGAAGGCTAACTAAAGAGTAACAAAGGGAGCTAGTTAGCTTCCTTCTACTAGCATAACTAGTTCCAAATACACATCTCAATATCAACATGATTTCTACTTGCAAGTGTATTTAGATGCAAGAAACTTTATTAGAAATGAAAAGGTGATATCTTTCACATAAAGACCACCTGTGCAAGGTTCAAGTAAACAATGTTAGTTTTGTCTATGTTCGCACATAGTTCCAATTTCATAAAGCATAGTTGTCATAATCTACATATCCCATATCTAGTCTTATATGTTACATTTCTAGCTCTATCATTAACATCAAAATAAATATTTAATTTAGACATTTTGTCTATGATTTAATTCTAGATCCAAGTATACAAATAAACAATGATAAACTTGTCTTAATTATAAAAGTTCTTGCTAAAATTAATACTATCACATAAAGATGAATTTATCAAACAAGTGACAATGTAAATATTTGTACATAGCTATCTTAGATTTATAACAACACAACAATCTAGTAGAAACCCCAAACAAGATCTAAACTTGTGTTTGCAAGACACCAAGCAATCTCCTTGTTTCCTAAGCCCACACTCAACTACTATTTGTGCTCATAATTCACAACTCCATATTCCTTCCTTAATCTCTTATACTCAATGCATGTCTCTAACATTATCCAAACCCTCCTTACATACTTGCATGACCACAAGTTGGCCAGTTAAAAATAGAATCATCTAGAACATAACATGACTTAAGTCAGTTACAATAATCATTAAATACATATAGGAGAAAGAACCAAGACCCCAAATAGGTCTTCACACATCCCACAATCAACCTACATCACAATAACATGTTACACATATTAAATGCACCAAGTCGACTAATTAGATCTCCAAGAACATCCAGTCGATGTGTTAGCCCCTCTCTGAGTGCCTTTATGTTCAAAGGGATCTTTAAATTTTGGATTTCAATGGTCTCGTTATTTTCTTCTAGGATGAGAATGTTAGAGTAAACCCTACGTGTGATAAAATGGTTTAAACCCTTTTTGCTTTGTCTTGATCCCTCGTTAAGGTTTTACTTAACCTAGGTTTCTAATTTTCAAAATGTAGGGTTATTATCTTATATCCTTGGTTTTATTTTCCCTGTAGTTACATTTTGATTTGTCTGTGTGCTGCTTAATTGCTTTTGGTTAACCTAAGGGTTGAGAAATTTTATAACCATTTGATCATCTTAGATCTATAGTCCTCACGTTATCGCTATGCAAAGGTGAAATTTTTTTATTTTTTGTGACAAAGAGAGCTTTTAACACTTGTCCAATGGGACCAAAGAAATTGCATCAAATCCAACAATCAGTCTTAGTCCTTAGATGCCAAAAGGATTAGTCAATTTTTCATTAAGGGAACTTGTGATTGTTTTAATCATCATGACATAGTGAGAGCATGTCACACAAATGTGGTGGGTCCATAAACCTCTAAAGGAAATCATGTCATCATAGGAAAATTGCCATGTTGTGGTTGATTCACAATTAAGGAAAAGAATGTTTTGAAGTGTTTTCTAGATCGTTGATCAAATTAAAGATCCAAAGACATCATATTATTGCTAGGGAGAAGTACCTAGGTTTTAAGCAATGCGAGAATGCAAAAAGTTGTTGTGTGTCAGGTGAGTCCCTAAGAAAATAGTAAAGTATGCAAAATTTTAGGCGTTGGTCTATAAGAAGATCAATGATGGTCGCATTATCGATTTTCCAAGCTGTGGGTTGTTTAAACAATGAGACAAAGAGACCATTTGACACATGTCTAGGGGTCCACATGAGTGAAGTGATATCAATGTTTGAATGTCAATCATTGGATGTAGGTCAAATCCATGGTGGTTTCCAAAGGAAGGTGTAGGATTTTTAACCATCGCAAAGTAGCGATATGAAGACACATGGATAAGGTGGGCCACTAGGTGATTCTCAAGTCTCAAAAGGAAATGGCGCAATCAAGAGACAACGGGTGTAAAAATGTGGTTTGTTCACTTTTCAATATTAACAATTCTCAAATATTATTCCTAGTTATTGATCAGTTTAGAAATCAATGATTGTTGTTATGTCAGAACAAGAAGTAACAAGGATCTTATGCATGCAAACATAACAATGTGGAGACACATGTCCCAGTGGGTCGTAGCTAAGAAATAGAACAAAATATTTCTAGATTGTCATATTAGGGATGGACCAGTGGGTGTCACTTTATCACAATGAAAAGATGCTCAGTAGATAAAGCAAATGACAAAGTGACCATTTGACATGTCTACGTGTGGGCCATACAAAGCTATTATAAGCATTTTTTTTCTCACAATCATTAGATCAAATATAAATTTGTTGTAGCCATTATGTAATTATCCAAAGTTGTTAGATTTTTAGTCATGGTGATATAATGACATGAAGCCACGTGCCCAAGGTGGGCCACCTGTGGGAAAAAACAACTAAGAAACCCAAAATGATTTGAATTGTTCAAACCAAAGTAGATCCATGCTTGTCATTGTAACGATATAGTGATAGGATGACGTGTGTCCTAGGATTTCACTACCAGTAAAACAAGGTTACAAACAAGATCTAGAAAATTTCCAAATGGCAAAGCACAATTGGGTTGACTGCCACGTCAATGTGTGGAGTTTTGAGTCAATCGTAAGATTCAATCAATCTTGTTAGATGCAACAAAAATCAATGGACTATTTTTTTAAAAATTGTGAAGCATGCATACCCGCTCCTTGCAAAACATTTATGGTAAATTGAAGTTTCCTTGTGTCAACATGATGTGGAAATATAATGGAGAAGTAACGTTCTATTCTACAGAAGAGTCAATTGAAGAGCCAGAGCCGAGTGTAAGGAAAGAGAAAATTTGATACCAAGTAAATTAGGAGTTGTTTTAGCAAGGAAGTTGACAAGATTACTTCCGTAAGTATCAATTTTCCATCTCTATAAAGGATATTGATATAGATTTCTTTGTCTATCGCAAATATGCCTCCAAAAAAGGGTTTATCTAGAAAGACAGACTAGCAACATAGAAATGTCCATGAAAATTTCTTGGAGAAATTAAATCAATCAACAAATGATGTGACATAAATGAGGAAGTTGGTCCCTATGTCCCCAAGACTAAAGTTGGATAAGGGTTTGTTTGATAGGGATAATTGGACCTGTGACACAATCACAACTAAGAATAGGTTGCAATTATTCAAACTATAGTTTTCATAAAGAAATCTCTTTGCCTCGCATGGTAACATATGGAATTTTGACCTTGGGAAACTAGTTGTTCCTAGAGAATTTATGGACTCAGACCTTTTGAAATCAGTCACAAGGATGTATGATCTAATCAGTAGGTCAGTAGTAAACGGAAAATGTCTTGTTGAAAGGAGATTGTTGAAGTGAAGAAGATTGATGAAACCTATCATGGAACAATCATTATTTTGTCACTGATGTCAAAGCTGCTACTTATTGGTGAGACAATTGCTTATTTTGGTTTGAATGTTGTCATTTGATTGATTGATGAAGAGGAATTGAAAAGAAAGAATAACAAGAGAACCTAGAGAAAGGTTGAGTTATATGGTGTATAGAAGAAGCACTATGATTAAGCAAGACATTGACAATATAGTTTATTTTTTATCTACTTAATGTTATAATGAAAGGATACTTGAGAAAATACTAGAAGAAGGCTAAGTAAAGAAATGTGTCTGCCAAGCTTGACTAAGAAAATAGTGCAAGCTAGGCAAGTCAATGCAGGCAGAGCAAAAACTTAGTTGAAGTTGAGCAGTAAGTTCATTATGTGTCGAGCAAAGAGAAATCTAGTTGGTTTTGAGTGAAGCAAGTTTTGTATGTGTCAAGCATCAATAAAGACTTAGTGTATGCTAAGCAACCCAGTGTTGGTCGAGCATCAGAAGATAGTGTTTTCCAAGCAAACAACATGTTATTGTCGAGTGCTAGTAAAATAAGTTAGAAAAAAAATTTGACAAATCTGAGCTGACAAAGTTGATTTCTTGAATTGTGTGAAGTGTGTGGAAGATAACTATGATGAGATGGTAGCACATAATTCAAGATAAACCATTTTGAGAAGAATTCAAAGAGGATTGTAAAGGAAGTTTCTAGAGGGAATAAAATGGAAAGATGGGAAGATTCAATGAATCTGACCTAACCCTAAAATGGATGATTCTGGTTAAGTGGAAAAGGACCTACATTCTTTATATAAGGAGATAGCAGGCCAGAAGCAACTTGTTATGTGCAAGAACTTGAGAAAAACAAGAAGTCTAGGGTGTTTCTTCATATGGTGGTCAAACGAAAGAGTATGGAGTTGGCATACAAATCAAGAAGGCTTAAGGAAATGAAGGCTTGAAGTATAAACAAACTATTAGAGACAAAGAGGATGAATGCCAAGCAGAGTGGAGGATTGAATGTGAGATCTATAATCTGCAAGTGAGTTGTTATTGTTATCTAATCAAGTCTTGTTGTTAGTCTCTAACAATTGTATGAGTTTGGATAGATTCTTTGGACTAAGGTTGACCTAATTTTCATTATTAAATCCTTTAATAGGATGACATTTTAATGGAATGTTCTAAAATCCTCTAATAAGGCTGACTCCTAATATGGTGATTGAAAATCCTTTAACCAGGTCACATTCAATAGTGTGTATTGTAACCTTTAATAGGGTTGGCTCCTCAAAAGGCTTACTTCAGAAGAGTGAAAATTAGTAGCATGTTATTGGTGGTTTTTATCCAAATTAGGTTTTCACATAAAATCCTTGTGTCAAAATGTGTGATTGATTCTGTGGTATTACATGTTTACATTTCTGCAAAATTATTTTGACCTTGGATAGCAATATGCAAATGTTTAAGATATGGAATGATCAATGGAAGCATAAGTTGAATTACTAAAAATTTCTATTTGTACATTTGGAACTTGGATAACTGATACACCCCTCCCCCCCCTCCCCCTCTCAGTTATTCTAAACATTCCAACAATTGGTATCAGAGCACCAAGTGCTTGTGAAGAATTTTTTTTTAAGGCACTTAAAGCTAAAGATCAAGATGTATAGAAAGGAGGTGCCAAACTTAAACAAGGAAAGCTTTCCTGCATGGAAAAGTTTGATGAAGCTACATCTAGAAGGTCTTGGAGATTATGTATATTCAACTACCACCACTGATCATGTTGATCCAACTAGAGCTCCAATTGCTGAATAATTGAAACAAAAGAAGGAAAATAATTAGGCAATATTGGAGATTGCATATGCCCTAAGCTATTCAGAGTTTGATGACATCAAAGGATGTGATTCTACAAAGAAGATGTGGAATGCTCTACAAAAGATCTATGGAGAAGACAAGAATATGTTGAGAGCCAAAGTTGAAAGTCTTAGAGGAAAATTTGATGAAATGAGAATGCAAGAAGGTAAGAATATAGTCTAGTATTGTGCAAGGATCAAAGATTTTGTTAATGAAATTTGAGGATCTTATGGACAAATTGAAGATGAGACTGTGATCAACAAAGTATTGAGAACCATTTTTCCTATCGATGATATTAGAGTCTTTGCTATACAAGAACTAAGGTGTACTCCGAGTAGTAATTTGACCCTTGAAGGACTAGTTGGCAAACTTGCTACTTTTAAAATTTCAAATTTTGATAATTTCAAATATGAGAATGTTAAATCTACTTTCAAAGCTAAGCTAACACTAAAAGAATCTAAAGAAAAGAAAAAGAAAAAGGTCAAACATGTTTTTCATGACAATGATACAAACGATGAAGATTTAGAAGAACTGGAAGCATTGTTGGCTAGGAAATTTCATAGAGGAAAAGGAAAATATAAAGGCAAGTTTCCCATCATATGTTTTAACTATAATGAAGTTAGTCATACTGCAGTAAGATGTCCAAAAAATTTAAACAAGAATGAAGAAAAATACAGAGGTAGAAAAGATGACAATAACAAAGGCTACAAGGACAAGGGAAAGAAGGCTTGTTACATTTTTGAAGAACAATCCAATGATGAATCTAAAGTTGATGATGATGAAGTTGTTTATGTTGCTATGAAAGATTATTCTAATGAAGATGAGGCAATTGCATTGACATCTTATGTGAAAAAAAGTGATAGATGGATCATTGATGGTGGATGTTCACATCACATGACTAGAGACAGAAGTAAGTTCATTACCCTTGAGTATTACAATGGAAATAGTGTTAGATTTGGTAATGACACACTCTGTCTGATAAAAGGAAAAGGATCAATAAGATTGACATAAAAGATCATGTGTGACAATGCTTACTATGTGGAAGGACTCAACTATAATCTATTGAGCGTGTTACAATTGATTAGTTCAGGATGCAAAGTTGAATTTGATAACAAGAAGGCTAAGATCTATGACACTGATGGAAAGCTAATTGGAAGTGGAGATCAGACTAGAGGTAATCTATTTTATCTTGAGATGAATGATGCTACTTGTCTTGATGTACAATTTGATGATGTGTGGTTGTGACACAAAAGGTTATATCATGTAAATTTTGACAATTTGGTCAATATCAGTAAGATGAATAGAGTTAGAGGTTTGCAAAAACTAAAGAAACCTGATAATGTGATTTGCAAACAATGTCAATTAGGTAAGATAACAAAGTCTAGTTTTAAAATTAAGACTCATACTTCAAAATAAATTATGGAATTAGTTCATAATGATTTATGTGGACCAATTGATGTGCAAAGTTACAAAGGTAACAAGTACATTATCTTATTTGTTGATGATTACTCAAGAATGGTGACAATAATGTTTTTTAAAGGAAAAATTTGATGCTTTTCAAATGTTTAAGTGGGTATCTAGCAAGAGTTAAAAAGGAAACTAGTAAAAGCTTGAAATGTCTAAAATTTGACAAAGGTGGAGAGTTTACATCAAATGAGTTTGAAAACTTTTGTAATGACAAAGGAATCAAGAGACAAACTTCTACACCTAGGACCCCTCCACAAAATGGGATTGCTAAAAGGAGGAATAGATCTATAATGGATTGTGCTAGAACACTGATGATGGAGAAGAATGTTACTTTGAAATATTGGAGAGAAGTTGTTAGTACAACTGTCTATACCTTGAAATGAGTAGAAATCAAGAAAGGTACAAATTCCACACCTTTTGAATTATGATATGGATAGTCACCCAATGTCAAATATTTTAAGGTATTTAGAAGAAAGTATTACATTCTTAAGGACGACAGAAATGGTAAACTCTAAAAGTGAAGAAGGTATATTCCTAGGCTTTTCCACAAGAAGTAAAGCTTATAAGTGTTTAATTACTAACACTAAAAATATACAAAAGTGCATGAAAATGAACCAAAGAAGGAACCTGAAAATTAGATAAGATTTATGTACTACTATGAAGACATGGCTGACAATATTGATAACACTACAAACCAAGTTGCTAATCAACAAGAATCAGTGACTATCAAGTCATGTGCAATGGATTTTGAGTTGCATTCAGGAGTTAGTTGCTAATACTGAGATTAGTTTACATGAAAGGAATGACAAGTTACCTAATAAAGAAGTGTAAGAATTTTCCTTAGGGAAAAATTAACCAAGATCAAGGAACTCAAGCACAAGCACAATAGTAGACCAACAAGGTATGATTAGAATAACAATATCCAAAATTGATGTATTGTCATTCAATGTTTTGTCATGTACATACACACTAGGAGTTCATGTATATAAAGGCCTTTGGAATGCTTCTAGAATGCCTAGGAATCAACATAATGATAAGTCTTACAACCACACACATGTCCACCTGTAGTGGGTTAACCTCCATTAAGCACAGGAGTAAGTGTGATGATGAGAGGATAAGCCTACAAAGGTGTAGCACGTAAAATTTTGTAGACACCATGTGCTTAATTAAGAGTGTGAACAACTGTGTTGTCAACATGACAACTTAGTTAATTATGCAAACTATAGTGTTATAGACACCATGTGCTAAATTAGAGTTGCTTAATCAAATGTTGTCAACATGACAACTCATAAGAGTACGCAAACTCCTAGGTGTCAAACTAATAAATAATGCATTGACCTAAGTAAACTTAAGTAAAGTATAATAAGTAAATACTTATTTACACCAAGACCCTTCCTTAAGTGCAACTTAGGGGAAATGTACTTAAGCTTACGAAAGCTAGCATGAAAAATGCAAAGGTCCCACTACTAGGCTAGGTTAGGTACCCATGTAAAAAATGCAATGCAATCTCTCATAAGGCGGAGAAAGAGGGAAAACCTCATGGGAAAAGCCCACCCCCAAAAAGAGAGATGAAAAAACAAGATGCATGGATGGATGGAGTAATCAAGACCCCCCCACTATGACATACATCAAGTATATACAATAGAGAAGTACGAGAAGAACACAATCCCGAAAGAGGAAAAGGTCGCCCCCAAAAGAGAGAAGAAGAAGAAGAAAGGAGACAAGGAAGTTTCCCCCCCCCCAAATGTAGAATGCCGATCAATGATAGCTGCTCCAATGTAGAAGCTTATCCATGACTGTTGAATAATGTTCCTCCACTTTGGAAGAAACAATATCATAGGTACATATGAGATGCTTCCTCAATGTGTAGAAAGAATCCTGATGAGGAATGGAGTCTCTAAAACCTACTCAACTATACCTATGTCGATACCGATGGTCACCCCTTCTAATATTGTTTAAAAGAACAATGTTAGATCTAGCAAGGATGGATTTAGAACATATTCCAAAGAACCGTGTATCTCCTCAAATGATATAGAGACCTCATGCAACTGTTGTACATAAGGATCCACAATCATATCAACTTGTGAAGACCGAACATGTAGAGAATGGACAGAAGGGTTAGAGTGAGCCCTTGCAACAACTGAAGAAGGATCTTCATCAAAGAGAAGATGTATATCATCAATGATGTCTCCCAAATCTTCTATGTATGACTCCACAAACAAACTTGAAATATCTATCAAGAAGTCATCCCTTGATGCTTGAGTTGGAAGACTAGGTATACCCTATTGTGCTAGACCTATCACTGTGGCAATGTATGCATGTGGAATGTGCTCATATTGTGATGTCTTGTTGTATCTATCAATAGGATCCCACATATCTGAATCTATTGAATCACTATCACTGCTATCACTATCAATTTCCACAATGTATGAAGTATGGAGAGGATTAGAGGATAAGCTAGGTGAAATTTTCTCAAAGTTTATATTCCTCTCTATAAAAATCTCATGAGTCTCAGGATCCATAAATCTATATGCCTTAATACTATCTTCATATCCGATGAAAGTACAAGGCCTTGGTGGTTTTTCCTTATATTCCCTGGAAGATATGTTTGCCCACGCGAGACAACCAAAGACTCTAAAGTGTTTCAGAATTGGTTTTCTACCGCACCATGCCTCAAAATGAACCTTTCCATCTAAGACAAAAATGAGGAGACGATTTTAAGTATGTGATTGGCACCACTTATAGCTTCGACTTCAAATGATGGATCAAGAGACTTTGCTTGAATCATGCAACTTGCCATAGACTTAAGAGTTATAATCCTCATTTCTGCAGCACTTGTCTTTTACAGACTAAATGTTGGTGGGCTCTAAAGATCAATACCCTCAAGCTTACAAAAGTCTTTAAGTCTTGAGTTCACATAGCTACTTTCATTGTCCATATGAAGAACCTTGATGGCTTTCCTTGATTGCTTTTCAACATAACTCTTGAAGGCTAGAAACTTGTCAAACACTTCATCCTGTGATCAAGAAAGTAGACCCATGTGTAGCGTGAAAAGTCATCAATGAAATTGAGGATGTAGTGACCCTTGCTAACTAATGTTACTACAAAAGGACCTACTAGAATCGTGTGAACCAACTCAAGAGCGACTGATACTCTCCAAGGCTTCTCTTTATCAATCTTCTCTTCTAGATGTATATCCATTGAACAAGTTGAACATTCACCCTTAGAAAAGTTTATTGTAGGTAGACCTTTGACCATATTGTTTGAGCACAGTTGATGAAGATAGTGGAAGGAAAGATGTCCATACCACTCATGTCATAATGTACTTTGTGATTGAGATTGAGTCAACAAGGCATGTGAAGGAGACTTAGGCACAAAGTGGGAGAAAGAATAAAGCCTTTTGTGATGATTGACTTTACCCATTGCAACCAATCATCACAAAAGGCTTTATTCTACTCCATACAATATCTTTCCATGTAGTATAATTGTGTGAAGTAAGAAGTGCAGTTTTAGGTGAACCCATGATGCAGAAAATGAAAAAGAGCACAAAAGAGAGACACACAAACACAAGAGACACCCCCTCTATTCACTTAATCAAAAGACCACCAAAAATTATGATTTTGGCACTTTATATGTGGTGTGTTTACAATAGGCCACTTGTCAAAATGGACAAAAGTGGACTTCTGATTTTTCTATTTACAACCTCCTCTTAGAGTTCAAATTTGGAACTTTACAATGTAGCTCAGATATACAACAATTCTGAAGTTTTATCAAAGCATGACAATGCAAAAGAGGACCTAATTCTAAAAGTGGTATTTTTGTCCACACAAGCCTATAATCTGATTGCAAATCTGAAAAGCAAACAAAAATTATTCACTTTTAAAAAAAAATTGAACCTAATTATGTGTCCAGAAGAGCTCGTACTAAACATTTGAAGTTGCAAAAATTAGGATTTGTGATTTGCAAAAAAAATTAAGAACAAAGATCTCAAAGATCCTTTGTAATTATTTTTCTTAAATCATCGTCATCACACCTCCAAAAAATTAGATGACTCTAGATTTCACCTCATATGTCCGATTTTGGTGAAACAAAAGTCAATTTGGGGGTTTTTTGACCTTTTGAATATGATGCCAATATTTGATTTGCACTAGCAAGCTCCAATCTTGTCCTACAAAAAATCTCTCCTACTGGCCTGATGGCCAAAAAAATTTTAAACAAAATAAGAAGATCCAAAAAACAATGCAAAGAAATTGCAGAGACTGAAATAATAAAATATGCAAAACTAAAAATTAAATTCAGAGATCTGAAATGATCATACCAAATTTGCAAATTGGGCCTTCGGTTTCTAGTTTGCAAAAAACAATTGCCTCAGATTTGACTATGGCCTAGGGTAGGCAAATTTATAGTTAAAATTCATTGAATCGACACTCCAGACACAATGGTGAGGTTTGCTTTGGCTCTAGGCACTCCCAATGATTGTGATACTCTGGATCTTGGTCGAGGTCCTCCGAGAGGTGAAGCAAAAAAAATGGTCTCCAATGGCTCTATGAAGAGAAATTTCCCTCAGCTCTAATACCATGTACGAATTTGCCTTAGGGAAAAATTACCCAAGATCAAGGAACTCAAGCACAAGCACAACAGTAGACCAACAAGGTATAATCAGAATAACAATATCCAAAATTGATGTATTGTCATTCAATGTTCTGTCATGTACATACACACTAGGAGTGCCTGTATATAAAGGCCTCTAGAATGCTTCTAGAATGCCTAAGAATCAACATACTGATAAGTCTTACAACCAAGCACATGTCCACCAGGAGTGGATTAACCTCCATTAAGCATAGGAGTAAGTGTGATGATGAGAGGATAAGCCTACAAAGTTGTAGCATGTAAAATTATGTTGTAGACACCATGTGCTTAATTAAGAGTGCGAATAATTGTGTTATCAACATGAAAACTTAGTTAATTATGAAAACTCCAATGTTATAGACACCATGTGCTAAATTAGAGTTGCTTGCTCCAGTCTTGTCAACATGAAAACTCATAAGAGTACACAAACTCCTAAGTGTCAAACTAATAAATAATGCTTGACCTAAGTAAAGTGTAATAAGTAAATACTTATTTACACCAACAAGAAGTGCATAGTGAATCTGAAATTAAACTTCATGAAAGACCCCTTATAGAAAAGAGAACAGAGTCAAGGTTGTCAAAATATGTCAAACGACATCACCCTGTTGAACAAATTATTGGAGATAAAGAAGATAGACCAATGACAAGGAATAGGTTGAGAAATGACACATGTTTGTTTAGCATGCATGATCCTAAGTCAGTGAAGGATGCATTAGAGAATGAAGACTGGAATCAAGCCATGAAAGAAGAAATTGATCAGATTAAGAAGAACGAAACCTAGACCTGAGAACAAGAATGTTATTGGAACCAAGTGGGTGTACAGAAACAACTGGATGAGAATGGTGAAGTTACAAGGAATAAGGAAAGATTAGTTTGCAAAGGATATGCACAAGAAGAGGGAATTGACTATGGAGAGATATTTGCCCCAGTTGCAAGATTGGAAGGAGTAAGAACTTTACTTTCTTACTCTGCTTACAAAGGTTTTAAAGTTTATCAAATTGATGTTAAATCAACATTTTTGAATGGTATACTAGAAGAGGAGGTTTACATAGAGCAACCTGAAGGATTTTTTGATCCAAACAATAAAAACATGATGTGTAGACTACACAAATATTTATATGGTTTGAAGCGAGCTCCCAGAGCATAGTATGATAGATTGCATAACTATCTTGTGAAGATTTGTTTTGAGAAGACTGATGACAACAACAATCTATACTTGAAGACAAAAGGAGGTAAAGGAATCTTACTAGTTGAAATATTTGTTGATGATATTGTATTTGGAGGACAAAATGCATTATGTAAGACATTTAAAAATGAAATGATGAAAGAATTTGAGATGTTTATATTTGGAGAAATAAAGTTATTTGTTGGATTACAACTGTACCAGATGAAATATGGTATTTACATCACTCAATCCAAGTATGTGAAGGAAATATTGAAAACTTTTGTTATGGAAGATCCAAAACTAATTAGTACTCCTATGGTGATAGGACACAAACTATCCAAAACTAATGATTCTACTGAAGTAAATCAAAAATTATACAAATTTATGATTGGAAAACTGCAATATGTAGTTCATAATAGCCCTAATATTGCACTAGTTGTTGGGATTGCTACAAGTTTTTTCTGCAAATCCTAAGGAGAATCATTTAATGGTTGTTAAAAGGATTATGAGATACTTAAAAGGAATAGAAGACTATGGTCTGTACTACAAGAAAAATGACAAGTTTGAATTGAGAGCCTATACAGATGTTGATTGGGCTGGAAATATTAATGACAAAAAAAGTACAAGTGGTGGAGCATTTTTCTTAGGAAAAATATTAGTCTCTTGGACTAGCAAGAAAGAAAATTGTATTTCACAATCTATTACTGAAGCTAAATATGTGGCTACTACAATGAATTGCACAAATGTGGTATGGATTAAATAGTTACTCAAAGGAATAAAGGAAGAAATTACTAAAGGTCTGTGGTACTCTACTATGACAATACAAGTGCTATAAACATATCTAAGAACCTTGTGATGCATACAAAGACAAAGCACATTACAATCAAGTATTATTACTTGAGAGAGTTGGTTCAAGACAAAGAAGTGAGCATGAAAAATGTGAATACAAAGGAACATATAGTTTATAAATTCACAAAGGCTTCACCTAAGGATGCACATGAATATCTTAGAGGTAAACTAGGGATGATAACCCTATCAAAAGCTACTTAAGAAGTCAAAGTAGTGCCCTACATTAACTGAGTTGAATGACATCTTTTACCAATTAATGTAGTGGATCTTACTTTAGAACCTGCCTAAAGTAAAGGAGCTAAAATAGAAGATTTACAGTCACATGCAAGGTGATAGAGGGAGAACCTAAATTTATTATATCTACATGTATAGATGACAAGTCTTTGGTATTATTGTCAAAGAGGGTGAGTTTACTGAGAATGTATTGAGGGATATATCAAGAGAGATTAGAGAAAGAAGGAGAAAGATTGTCAAAGAGGGACAAGACCAAATGAGGGAGAAATCTGAGATCAGAACATACAGAGGAAGGCACACATATTGATAGAGGGAGAGATTTCAATAAAAGGTATTAGGTTTCTTTTTGGTATTGTTGTTGGTATTGGTTTGCCATCAATTCCAAAGAGTGAGATTGTTCAAAGGAGATTGTTTAAGTGAAGAAGATTGATGAAACCTATCATGGAACAATCATTAATTTGTTACTGATGTCAAACTTGCTACTTGTTGGTGAGACAATTACTTATTTTGGTATGAATGTTATCATTTGATTGATTGATGAAGAGGATTTGAAAAGAAAGAATAATAAGAAAACCTAGAGAAAGGTTGAGTTATATGGTGTATAAAAGGAGCACTAAGACAAAGCAAGACATTGATGATATAGTGTATTGTTTATCTACTTAAGGCTATAATGAAAGGATACTTAGGCAAAGACTAAATGAAGGCTAAGTAAAGAAATGTGTCTACCAAACCTGACCAAGAAAATAATGCAAGCCAAGCAAGTCAATGCAAGCTGAGTAGAAAATTAGTTGAAACCAAACAGTAAGTTCAGTATGTGCCAAGCAAAGATAAATCTGGTTGGTGTCGAGTGAAGAAAGTTTAGTATGTGTTAAGCACTAGTAAAGACTTAGTGTATGTTGAACAAACTAGTGTTGGTCGAGCATCAGAAGACAATGTTTGTCAAGCAAACATCATGTTATTGTTGAGTACCATTAAAATGAGTTAGATCAAAGCTTTGACAAATCTAAGCTGACAAAGTTGATTTCTTGAATTGTGTGAAGCATGTGGAAGATAACTATGATGAGCTGGTGGCACAGAATTCAAGATAAATCATTTTGAGATGAATTCAAAGAGGATTTTAAATGAAGTTTCTAGAGGGAATAAAATGGAAAGATGGGAAGATTCAATAAATCTGACCTAATCCTAAAGTGGATGATTGTGGTTAAACGGAAAAAGACCTAAATTCTCTATATAAGGAGATAGCAAGCCAAAAGCAACTTGTTATGTGCGAGAACCTGAGAAAGACAAGAAGTCTGGGGTGTTGCTTCAAATGGTGGCTAAATGAAAGAGTTTGCAATTGCCATACAAAGAAAGAAGGTTTAAGGAGATGAACGCTTGAAGGGTGAACAAGCTATTAGAGATGAAAATGATGAATGCCAAGTAGAGTGGAGGACTGAATGTGAGATCTATAATCTACATGTGAGTTGTTATTGTTGTCAGATCAAGTCATGTTGTTACTCTCTAACAATTGTATGAGTCTAGATAAATCCTTTGGACTAAGGTTGACCTAATAGTCTTTTAACATGGTGACATTCTAATGAAATGTTCTAAAGTCCTTTAACAAGGCTCACACCTAACAGGGTAATTGAAATCCTTTAACCATGTCATATTTAACAATGTGTATTGTAAGCTTTAACAAGGAGCACAGGGCTCACTTAAGAAGAGTGAAAATTGGTAGCATGTTACTGGTGGTTTTTACCAAATTAGGTTTCCACATAAAATTCTTTTGTCAAAATGTGTGATTGATTTTGTGGTATTACATGTTCCCATTTCTACAAAGTTATTTTGACCTATGATAGCAATATGCAAATGTTTAAGATATGGAATGATCAATGAATGCATAAGTATAAGTTGAAGTACTAAAAAGTTTTATTTGTATATTTGGACCTTGGATAACTGCTTCACCTCCCCCCCCAAATCATTCTAAAAATTCCAACATGTCTAGTAAAAATAACACCTGAAGAGATTAGAGAAGTATTTGGGATGGACCTTGTTTCTTAATATCATGAAGCTATTGATTTCCAAGAATTAGAAAAGGAGTATCAAGTCCAAAAAGTGTATGTCGAGAAAGGACTTTTGAGAGAACATTTGGAGACCATTGGGAGTACAACATTGATCATGGCTTTAACCCTAGAATCTTTCAAGAAATAATTTTTCAATTCTCGTGCTCTGAATATTTATGTCTCCATGTAGGGTTTTTGGGGAGGATGAAAAAAGTTTTATGCTTGTCAAGTTTATGTATATGATGGTACAAATTTCCTTTTTTGGAGTTAATGTCATTTTTTATTTTACTTCATTCTTAGCTCAAAAAATTTATAACAGGTTGATTGGGAATGCAAAAGGGAAAGTGGGAAAGGCTTTTAGATGGTATTCCATGTTAATGCACATGTTTCTTTTTTAGGGAACCACTTACTTTGGAAAAAAGATGCAATTAACAAGAAAATACGAAGAAGAATCTCTACCTGTCCATCTTTAGAGTGTAGACATGCCATGGGATGTGAATGAGGCTAGCTTTGTCAGATTTGATAGGTATTTTGCATCAAAGCTAAGGATATTGTTGTAGGATTTGATGATGAACAAATCCACAGACCGTGGATATCCTACATGCAAATAACCTGTTACAAGGAAGAAAGAAAAGTAGAGAGAGAGAGAGATGGGTTTTCTCAACAAATAAGAAAATTGTATTTTCTTGCAAAATAGAATGAATGAATTTACAACCAATCAATCCTTATGAAGGAGATAAAAACCCTAAAAGATAAATGACATTTAATAATTACTAATTAATTATTAAATAGAAATGCAAGATGCATAAAGTGAAATCTTAAGAAGGGAGTAAAGGTAATTTAATAAATAAAATAAAATTAACCTTTTACTCTAACGCCCCCTTAATATGAGCAACAATGCAGCTACAAAAAACACAAGGAAACTACAATGTTGAAAGCAAACTTGGGTCCCAACAACAAGGCCTAATGAGGTACCCAATCACAATCAAATCTCTATGAAATAGAGAAATAGAGAGAACCTAGTGGGAAAAACCTTACTTCAAAAAGAGATAGAAAAGGATGCACAAATGAAACATCTCAAGAGACTCTCTCAAGACCATAAGTACATTTAAGGCCTCCATAACAAACTTGAGACTCCATAGCCCCCCTAGAATGGTAGAACTCCTGTGTTGATGAACATACCAATGTGACTCCAATCTGAAGGAAACAAAGGAAGTGGACAAGGATGATAAAATCCATGTATGTAAGGTGTAGTTGGAAGTCCTAGTTGATGCTCAAAGGAGAAGATAAGAGTATCCTGAAATAGAATCTCCAATGGAGGTGAGATAATAGGTGTGTTGAATCTATCATCTAAGAGAATATGTGTGTCCTCTGATATATCCTCAACAACTACAGTAGGTGGCTTGATGACTAGAGCTACAATAGGAGGAAATGCTGAAGAGTAATCCTATGCAAGAGATAGAATTTGAATAGGAAGTGGAGGTGTAAAAGTCACAACACTGGACTCAAGAACAACACATAAGTTCAAGCGACCTGACTTCACCTCAGTAGACTCTCATGAAAAATAAGAGCGACTCTCCAATAGTGGAGATGGTGGACTAAAATTTGAGAAGGAATATAGGTGGGAAGCATGATCAATAGTCCCTAAAGCAATAATATTACCTATCTCACTATCTCTGATGTGCACTGAATCCTACTCAAACTCAACTATCTTCCCTATCCTACTATGTGTAATCTGATAAATAGAGAGAAGGTTAGAGGACAAAGATGGAACACAAAATACATCATGAAATATACCATCATAAATTTCAATAGAACCTTTCCTATATATAGTCATAATAGTGTTGTTCCCATCAAAATGTGTGATAGGTGAAGCCTCAAAAGAAGAGAACAAATCCTGAGAAGATGTCATATGGTGTGAAGCACCTAAATCCAGTAACCATCTAGAAGAGAGTGGAGTATTAGTTGCACATAGTGCATGAACCTTTCCTATATCTTTATCATTTGATTGAAATGATGATGATGAAAAGTGAGAAGTAGCATGAATATCAATGTTTCTCTTCTAAACGAGAGTTGTCAAATCTAAAACTTGTTTTGCATAGCCATCTAACTTCTTCTCATAGCAATGTGACTCATCATGATTAGGCTTATTACAATAAGCACACTTTAGTCTTTCTACTTTTGGTTTACCCCCTTAGGAGGAGGTGGCCATGATGAACTATGAGGGCTAAAATCAATCTAAAATGTTATAGAATGAGATTTTTGGGTCTTCTCCTTCATCCCAGAAGATGGTTGAGCTACTAATGCATAAGTATCTGAGCCTATGAGAAAATCCAACTGAAAGTGCTTAGATTGCTCTTGAGTCAAACGATCACAAAAAAACCTCAAAGGATGGCATGATAAATCTATTACCCAAAGCATCTTTGGTGGAATAGAAAGTAGAAGGAAAAATCTAAAAGTTCCCACAAATCTTAGAAAGAATAAGGTAGATGAACTCAGTATCAGTCTTGATTTTCCCACAACCTTGCAATAAAGATCTTTGTTGTTTGAACTTCATCAAAAAATTCTCAATGGAAGGAAAAGAATCTGGTACAAGAGAGGTAAACTCTACCTTAATCTAAAGTGCTCTGAACTCATTCACTGTACCAAAGAAGTCATCAAGCTTGGTCCACATATCTAGAGGGATATTGCACCCATCAAGATAAAATTGTAGACTATCGAATACCTATAATGTAATCAACTCCATTGCTTCATTCATCTTGTTCTTGTGTTGCATGACCTCAAAAGGCCTCTATAAAACTAGTTGTATGACATCTAAACAAGATAACAACCCTTTTGAATGAAAATTCATGTCATCAAAGTCTTCCATGTGTGATAGATATGAGGGGCCAGAAGTTCTAGACAAGAAGATGTCTTGGCCATTGTTTTAGGTGTTGGATTGTTTTTTGTAGGCCAAAAAATGACAAAATGTTGAAAGTACTATGCCCACTTAATATTACTACAAAATGATACTAGATTTGGAAAGTAGATTAAAAAAAATTATGCACTTTGAAAAACAATAGCACCGAATATGTGTCCATATGAGCCTAAATGAAGCCTTTGAAGTTGCAAAAATTAGGATTTGCAATTTTCAGAAGAAAAAAAAAATCAAGAATATAGATTAAAAATAACCTACAACAATGTGTACATCATGCAATTTTACCCCAAAACAAAAATAATTGCTCAGAAAAAGGACACTATATTAGTGAGATATCATTGTTTTAAAATCACCTCTTTAATTATTTTTTCTAAATTTTCGCCACCAGACCTTCAAAAATCAAAACCCCTCTATTTTCACAAAAAATGCCCAAAAAATGCTAGTTTTGTTCTATCAAACCCCCATTCTTCTTTTTCTCCAAACAAGAATAGGCAGCTATAGGCAAGGCTCTGAAACCATGTAGGATTTGATGATGAGCAAATCCACAGACCCTGGATATCCTGCTTGCAAATAACTTGTTACAAGGAAGAAAGAAAAGCTGAGAGAGAGATGGGTTTTCTTAACAAACAAGAAAATTGTATTTTCTTATGCAAAACAGAATGAATGAATTTACAACTAATCAATCCTTATGAAGGAGATTGAAATCCTAAAAGGTAAATGACATTTAATAATTACTAATTAATTATTAAATGGAAATGCAAGGTGTATAAAGTGAAATCTTAAGAAGGGAGTAAAGGTAATTTAATAAATTAAATTAAATAAACATTTTACTCTAACAATTGTTAACTACGAAGAATCCAAGAATTCTTAACTTGTTGTTAGACTTTATCAAACCCATGGATTCCCCTACAAAATTAAAAATTTCTCATAATTGGGCTAATATCATTCCATATCCAGTTTCTATGATTTTCAGAGTATATGGGTTTCAAGGAACCCCTCATGTTTCCCCATACCAAGTACCTCTAAAGGTTTGCCTAGCTGGGACCCTATGGAAAATTGGAGGTTTGGAGGAGATTGAATTAGCAGGAAGATCAAGAGGTTCAATTTTCCCTACTTGCACTATTGCTAATCAGCTTGTGATCACAAAAGGGGGATGGATCTTCCTATATAAATTGTTAAACCCTTATAAAATGGAAACATCACGTGCAAGATTCTCTGACACTAAGTGATTTTTTGGAATGTTTAGGAAAAGAACAAAAGAAAATGCTTGTGAACACAAATTCTACTACCTTTAGGACATCATAAGGAATGAGTTCTCTCTACAAGAATGAGAAGTAAAAAGGGAGAAATGGAGGGTTTACTATAGGGCTTTGAAGTTTGTGAATTCTTTTGAAAAAAATTATAGCCCACTGGTAGATGCTAAAACCATGGCTGACAAGGTAAACAAGCTAATGACTTTCTTTGCTGAAATATTGGGTACATTAAATGAGAAGAAGTCTGTTTTGATTAGAACATACCCTAATCAATAAAGAGAATTCATGAGAAGATTATCTTTTACTCCTGTTGTGGGCTCAGTATAGTATGTTATCTAGAAAAAGGTAAGGTAGAACATAGTCAAAATGGAAGAGCATGCTGATAAGAAAGGAAAAGAGAAGAGTGACATTGATGTGCCTACTTCCCTAGCTTGTAAGAGACCACAATCTGAGGTTTATTCATTAGAGAATATATCCAAGAGGCAAAAGATTGGAGAAGCTTCCATGTTCAAGGACAAAGTGTACACACCATCCTAATCACCCCTTCGCTTAGGAAATAAACAACTCATAGCTAAGAAAATAGAACAACTTGGAAACCAGGGTGATGTTTTTATTACCTAGTTGAGTTAGAGGAAGGGACGTTGAAGGAGCCTCCTATACCAAGAATGGAGTTGAATGTTGGTGATTTTAAAGGTAAGGAGTTGGATACTATGATTAAGCAAGCCATCCATAAGTTTTTATCAGATGAAAGTTTTTTGAAATCTAAGGCTTTCTTTAAATTTGCACGGAGGTCAAATTTTGCTAACTTTGAGGAAAGTTGTTAGAAGAGACAAGTAGAGAAACCTAACAAAGAGGAATCTCTTATAAAGGATGAAAAAAAAGATGAAATGATGCAAGAATTTCATAAAATAACTCTAGAGGAGGGAAGAGAGATGATCAGGAGAGCTGGGGTGCAAGTCCTCCCTAATTGAGATATTGTTGATGCAATGATCTTCGATGAAGTAAGAAAATAAATGAATACAATGTATAAAAATGAAGAAGAAGCTAGAATAGCACCAAAGGGTGTAAAGTATAGTTAAGATCGCGTTGCTCTAGTAATTTGGTCATTGAAAAAAGAGAATAGGTCTCATTCCTCTAAGCCTTCTTACCCAAATTTAATATGGAGTTTAAATGTAAAAAGGGTAGAAGATACTCCTAATGATGAAGCTATTGAAATGAATGTTGAGACAACAAATTTTGCATTAGCCACAACAAGAAAAGAGAAAAAATTCATGAATGAATTACATATGAAATATGAGCAAGTTCTGGTAGCCTACAATGAGGAAATTAGGAGAAGATTAAGAGTTGAAAATGAACTTGCTCAATACAAAGGACAACAAGTTCGAATGTTAGAAGTAGGGGAGTCATCCCAAGGAATGATTGCATCTTCATCTACTCCTCCACCACCAGCTGTCCCCATAGTTTAGATCCTTGGTACCCATTTTCATCAAGAAGAGTTCTCTAGAGAGGATGTAGAAGAGGAGAGAGCCAGACTCAAAGTTGTGTAAATAGAAGCATGGCAAAGACATGAGGAGGAGATAAGGAATACAATGTTACATTTTGTATTTGAGATTGATACCAAATGACTGCATCATACAATAACCAAATTGCTCTATTTAATCAAATTTCCTATTGATAATGAGGATAAGGTGAGAGAAATCTTAAATAAATGGATTGAAAGAGAGGAGATAGTCACTGAAATGTGTTTCAATATGGTTGATAACAAAAATGATGATTATCATTCTGAAAGAACATATGATCAAGTAATTGGCTTGTTAGAGTTTGATATAATCAGGAAATTGTTGTGGAGGTAGATAAGGTCTTGTATCTCCAAGTGTCAAAATAAAGCACATGCATTCTTTCCTTCAATGTTTGCAAATAATCATGAGATAAAGACACTAACAGATTAGGAAGATGATATTCTTGTTGTGCTAAATGATAAAGTAAGTAAGATAATAAATAATGATGACAATGATTTATTCATAGAATTCGTAGCAAATATGATGGAGGCCAGAAGGTTTTATAAGTTTTTCATCTCTAGGGTAAACCAATTGAAAAATAAATGGAAAGATATCTCTTGCAAAGAGAAATAAATTCTCAATTTTGACTGGCCTAAAAATAATAATTTATGATGAATGGGTAGCCAAGTACATTTCAAAAATAGAATCTCCACAGATGGCAGCAAAGGATAGGTCAGAAGACAAATTAATAGCCACTCAGGAGTTAAAATTTGTTGATAAAAGTGTACACTTAACAATTGAAGAGATAGAAGGGGTAGTCCCACCACCAGAGGGGGAAGCTGAAGATAAAACATCAGAGGTGGTTGAAGAAAGGGACATCAACTTACTAACTAAAGAAATGAGAGAATCATATCAAAATGAAAAGGAGCATGAAAAGGTGGCCCCAAAACCTAAAGGAGAGATAAAAGGTGAAATGGCACAAGAATTTGTTGCAAAACCCGCAAAAGATAGAGTAGAAGAGGCCCCTACCCCACCTGTGAACACCGATAGTTAGAATGATTGGTAGTAAATAATTACCAAAAAAGAAGAAAGTAATAATTATAATCAGATACCTTACCTTTGTGGTTCACCCCCTACGGGTATACCTATACAAAAAATCATTTGGATTAATTTTGGAATATTCAAATTATGCCACATGCACTCTTTCCAACTATCTCATGGGTTTTTGAAAGCATGTTTTGTCTCTTATGTAACTATGTTTTGTATAGGACAGATGTCCTTTTCCCTCTATGTTTGAAGCTTGTTGCAACTCATGCTATAAAAATGAGTTTCCAAGGCTAGAGAAAGGGGTCCGAGTTTTCATTAAGTAAATGAACATATACTTTTATTTTAGAATCGGTCAAAAGTTGTATGTCTGTATTTTGTCTCAAAGAAGCCATTAATGGAATATAAAAGGTTGCATTGTTGAGTTAGTATGGAGTATTTTTCTTGAAAAGGATGACACTAAATTGTATAATTTTGGAAGGAAATAATACAAAGAGCATTTTCAATATTATTACTCAATTGAAATCTTGTCTCTTCTTGTGTTTCTTTCAATTTGTTGAAACCTGATGATAATGTCTATTAAGTTTCAGTTATAATTCTTTTGAGTTATTTTTATATTCATATTTTGTTGATAATCCATTGATTATGTAAATGCTTAATATGACTATGGATGGATTGAAGGTTGTCTAAAGAATATTGTTATAAGAATGAGATATAGAATTGAGTATTGGCTTCCTTCTTCACAAACTGATAATATAGATCTAGTCTTTTGTGTCAACTTATTGTGAGGAATAACCCAATAGATAAGGCACTAGTCATACTGTAGAAGTTGATGGATTTTGAGAGAAATTCATACAGTAAAAAAATAATCAATCAAATAGTTTAGTTTTTAGTATTATTAGTTCAATGTTTAAGCCCATATTTGATTTAAAGTTTTAGAGGTAATGAAAACTAGCCACCTCTTTTTTTCTTTCTAAAACTCCTGAACTATAAGAAGAAAGGGCATAATCATCTGCTAAAGTGGAATTTATATTGTAAAAGTGTCTACTGCAAAGAGCCATAAATTCCCAGGTGCACCCACATGAATCTTGTAGAGTTCAAAGAGAATATGATGTTGGAATTAACAATGGGAAAGATTCTGAGAGGGGGGGTGAAACATCACTTAAAACTTTTACCTCTAAAACATTTCACCATACATCCATCTCATAACTTAACATGTAAACTAAAATATGTAAGCATTTATCACATCCAAAGCATGAAATAAATCAACACATAACACATAATATTTTAGTTACCTAGAAACCCTCCAAGGAGAAGGTAAAACTGGGGTGGAGATGACACCCACAAATCTTCACTACTGCAGTTGTAAAGTGTGGCCCATTATGGCTAAAAAGTTTTGATCATAAACTATGATCTACTCTGTGAAAGGTCTGCCCTGTTAAAGGCTTACAAAGACTGTTATGTTTCACCTTTCGAAAGGATTTAAACTCACAATAAACTAAGCACTCAATTAAGAGATTTACAAAAGCTTGTTAAGACTACTTTGTTAAGAGATTTACTCTATATGACCTATTAGAATAATTCAACACCTAATCCTTCGGCTAGCACCTTACTGCTTGATGTTAGATCTCCTCTTTATTAGTTATCTCTTGATCCTCCTAATCAAATCTATCTTCTCTAACCTTTCACTACTTGTCTTTGTTCTTCTTAGACTAATTCTGTTAGAATATATACTCCACCAATATAACT